>OZ005655.1:139412440-140654106 GCA_963930645.1 Salticus scenicus | reverse complement strand
ACATATTTTTTTTTAATGATTACATTATAACACAGAGATTCAAATATTCTATTGATGATAGTCAATGATAACTACTGTCAACAAAACTATTTATAATAATTAATAAATTTAAACTAAGTTAAACTAGTTATAAAGAGAATATTCTAAAGAGAAAATAACAAATATATTTTTTCTTTTCTTTTTGTATCATATATAGAAATAGCCCTTTACCCCCCTCCCCCCCCCTTTTTTTTAACATCATAATTAAATAATTTTTATATTTAATTTATTCATTATTTTCTATGATTCATTATTTAATTTGTATAAAATTTTATCTTATTTATATTTCACTAACTTAAAAATCATAAAATTTGTTATTTTCATTATTTCAAAACATTTTCTCGGAAACTCCATAAAACACCATCTTCAATTCCATTATAAATGCCCACTAATAATAAATTACAATCATCGTTTGTCAGTTTAAATAAAACGCTAACAGGAAAAGCATATATATTTATACTTATAGCACGTTTTGTCTTGACTTACGAAAAATATATATATACGCTGTTAAAAAAAATGCAATTTTGTTGGCAGAAATTCTCTGTGAAAATTACAGAATTCTCTGTAATTTGAAAAAAAAAAGCCATAAATTACGGAAAAATTACAGTGACAAAAATTATTTTTCTGTAACTTCCACAGAATTCTGTACCTTTCACAGAGAATTTCTGGCAACAAAATTGCATTTTTTTAACAGTGTAGATTCATTTTGAATGTTTTTTGTTTTATCTTATTTTTTATAAAGTTCTAAAGAACTTATTTAATTATATATATGTATATAATACATATATATATATATATATATAGAGAGAGAGAGAGAGAGACGGAGAGAGAGAGAGAGAGAGAAAATCATTAAAAATCATTGAATGAATTGCTAAATGAATTTTTTTTAAATATCTATGAACTTTATTTATCGCTAGGAATTTTTCGATTTTTAAGAGGATCAGTAAACTGAAATGGAACTCAAAATTGTTTAAAATTATTTATTTAAATACTGAATACAAAATAAATTGGAGTTGTCTTTGATTTTGGTTAAAACATTTAATGATAAATATCTGTATATTTATAGTTACAATAGAGAATTTGCACGTTTTCTGATTTTATTCTTATACGATAGAAAATGAAAAGGTAAGAAAATAAATACATACATTTTCTTTATTTGAAATCTAATTACGAATTTATAACAATTTTAACATTTCACTATTTACTCTATCGAGAAACCGCAGTATAATATATCGTGACATCACTCTTTATGACAACAAACGGGAGTAATCATTGTTTACATTCGATTTCGTGCTTTGCTTTGCTCCTTGAATCAGTGAAATAGGTTTTGTATTTTATAATAATGTTGGATATTAGAAAATCGCTGTATAAATATTGTATTTTACCACTCTGCACTAATACAACGGATACTTTTTTTCAAAAGCTATTCTTTAGCGTTCCACAGGATCCCATTAAAAGAAAACATTGAACAACCACCATGAAAAGAAAACAATTGAAAATAATGATAATGGAAAATAATGATAATGATATTAAATGATTATAAGATGAAAAAGAAATGCTCAGAAATCACATAAACGATTAATAATTACGTAAGTTAAAACGAATTGCTGCTTGCTAACTTAGACTAACAAAATGTAAACATTGAAGCATCATAAAGTGTGACGTCAGGCAGCATTTTGAAGTCACATGATTTTTGGTTAATTTTAAAGTTATTTTTAAAATTAATGATAACTTTTTTTGCATTTTGAATAAACTTTTTGAAATTTATGGGCCTAAAAGTACCAGAAAGATAGGATTTTGTTCAAATCCCCCATGTGTGCAAATTCCTCATTATTGTATATGTGTTTAATTCACAGTTAAAACAATAATATCATGTTATAATGAAAACCACAATTATATGTAGTATGAAAACCACTGTCACGGTTTGAAAGAAACAATCCATGAGCTTATACGAAATGGTTATATAAAACAAAATCATTATATAAACAGTTAAAAAGAAAAGAAAAATGAAATAACTTATGAAAGTTTCTTATTTATTTGTTTTGTAAACCTAGGTCATGAAACATTAGCACTGATTTGTGTACATGCTTTTGTTTTTTGGATTTAAAAGGGCTTTGTTTTGTTGTTGGTCAATTGTCTTAGAGGATAAAAAGTACCTCAATAACAATCATACCAACCTGTGATTGCAGTTATTGTTATCATACAGTGATACAATATTGTTCCTGAGTATCAGAAAAAGATATGTTGATCTCAGGTAAACATTTTTCAGTTACGAAGATTAAATAATAATAATAATAAATAATTAAAAATAAATTTTGATTCCCGTTTTCTCTTTTCTGAATAAATTATTTGAAATACGGAAAACAAACAAACAACAAAAAAAAATATATATATATATTTAATATAAAGGGAAAATGAAATACATACATATATTTAAAAAAAAAAAAAAAAAAAAAAAAAGGTAACTTATTTATGTATATTGGAAACGTTCCTAGTTTTGCTAAGCTTGGAGCAGGTTCCTGGGAATAACAGGTTTTGCTTCGTGAAACGTTTCAGATTTCAGGAATTTATTGATAATTTTAATGTTATATTTGAGGGTTACTGATACATTTAAGGAACGTTACTGATAAATATTGGGCACCAAATTACCCTGAATTATTTGGGAACGTTCCTGAGTGTTTTCGTAAGGCAAAGTACAAGAAAAGTCACTACGTCAAAAATTCTTGTTTTGAAATATAATAATAAATAATTAAAAATAAATTTTGATTCCCGTTTTCTCTTTTCTGAATAAATTACTTGAAATACGAAAAAAAAATTAATATAAAGGGAAAATGAAATACATACATATATAATAATAATAATAATAATAATAATAATAATAATAATAATAATAATAATGACAACTTATTTGTGCATATTGGAAACGTTCCTAGTTTTGCTAAGCTTGGAGCAGGTTCCTGGGAATAACAGATTTTGCTACGTGAAACGTTTCTGATTTCAGGAATTTATTGATAATTTTAATGATATATTTGATGGTTACACTGTAAAAAAAATAACTATTACCAGCTGCAAGAAACTCTCTGTGATTGGAGAAAATAATTATTTTCTCCAATCACAGAGAGTTTCTTGCAGCTGGTAATAGTTATATTTTTACAGTGTACTGATACATTTAAGGAACGTTACTGATAAATATTGGGCACCAAATTACCCTGAATTTTACAGAAACGTTCCTGAATATTGTTGTCAGGCAAAGTACAAGAAAAGTCACTTCGTCAAAAATTCTTGCTTTGAAATATAGCCAATTACCTTTTTTTAGGTTGCTATGAAAAATAGTAAGACTATATTGCGGATTTATAACTGTTACATTTGGTTTGCTGGAGTTAAGATTTCTGGCTTACGCTATGAAATGATAAATCGAAAGTTCTAATTAGGTTATTTTTGCTAGACGATATCTTTGCTTAGTAAAACGAGGACATCTTTGTTGCTTGGCAAGAGAAATTCAGTTGCGTTAGTGATATTTACCAGACTGCTAAGCATTTATTTGATACGACGAAGAAATTTTTATTGCTAAATCGCAATTTTGAATTTAGTGACTTTTGTTTAAGTTGACTGCATCATTTAAATAACTAATGTATAAAATTACACAATTTTAGCTTTTTGCAAATATTCTTTACACACCTAATAAAATTTTGAGCTTTGCATCTATGATTTTTTAAGCCTAAAATTTTTTTTAAAAAGTCAAACTGAAATTATAAATGTACGAAAAAGTAAAAACTACATGAAACTATTTTATTTTCAATTTCAAACAAAATAATAATAAAAAAAAATTAAATATTTGATTAAAAAATTTTGTTGAAGTATCTGTTTTAATATTTTGTAGGCTTTTTATGCTTTTTATAAGTTATTCAGACGCTACTTAAAAACGTGCAATTTCAAAACAATAAAAATGTTTATTTTTATGCAATAATTAGCTTTAAAACAATTTTATTAAATTTGAGGAAATTAGTTTTGGTAATTTATTACTCAAAATGCATGATTAAACAAGTTTTAAAGCTTAGTTTGAAAAATTGTATAATTAAGAAATTAAATTTCAGCCTTAGAAACCTAAATAATGTTAAACTAAAGTATACACATATTTGTATACTTGCATATACATGTGTGAATAATTTGTATGTGGAAGCTTGTTGAGTTTTTTTTTTTTTTTTTTTTTTGTGCAAAAAGTCTATGTACATGTACATTTGTACAAATGCATAAATACAAAGTAAAAGAAATAAATGGCATGTATTTTATTTGTATTTGAAAAGGAGAGAATGTAACTACGAACATCGAAAAAGAAAGAAAAAAATGAAATAAAAATTGATGAACTAAATGGATGAAATTACAAAAATATCCATTTAGAAAAAATAAGAATGTTTGCATAAATAGTATGGATATATTATATATCTATTAAAATATTGCTAAACATTAACATTTACAAATTTTATTCTGTCTAACAAATTTATAATTAATCCTAAAAATTATTCATATTTAATTTTCATTATAAATTTATAATCAACCTTATTCCAGAACTCAATATATTTATTTATATGATTTTAAATGAATGTATAATTTAGAAATTAGAATACTCACCAATATCACATTTTAACAGTTTCCTCACATATTTCACACATTATATAAAATATTCTTTTAGATAACAACTCTTTTTTTTTTTTTTTTTTTTTAGTTATTTTTAAAATAAATTGAAAAAGAAGCGATAAATAAATTTAATTGTACAATATAACTTTCTCTCTCTCTCTCTCGCTCTCTCTCTCTATATATATATATATAATGTATGGCTCTTTTTAGAGGAATTAAGAAAATGAAAGCTTTTTTTTTTTTTTTTTTATCAATAATAATATAAATTATACAAAAACTAATTTAGGTTTGACCTAGTGGTGGAGCGTGATAATGTTGAGCTTTTGGTCAATTTGCCTATGTCATTATCCTAGGACTAGGCGGTGTGTTTTAAGACGGGTCTTTCTAAAGGGTCCTATCACGTATTCACGCGCTTTTCGGGGAAAACCATCGAAAAGTCCTCCACAAACTAGGAACACAAGCGTAATGTAAGTTCGAACCCGGCATTTCCCGTCTATCAGAATCGAAAGCGTTATCTCTTGGCTACTGGTTGGGTTAAAGTTTGATATAGAATCTCTAAGAAAATATGAAATAATTATACGACTGAGAATTATACAGAAAAACTAAGAAAAAATATTGTAATAAACTAAAAATATTATATGTTAATTTTATTTTGTAAATAATAATAATAATAATAATAAAAATAAAAAAAATTAGGCATCAAGTGTTTTTTAAACGAATTTTTATTGGTTAATCAGTTTTGAACATTCAAAACGTATATGAAAATTTTCACAAGTTTTTGTTGGTTTTAATAGTAGGTTTTATTGGTTTTGTAGGTTTTTTCTAGCTTTTTGATAAGCAGAATGTTGCAATAATTATAATATATTGTTATGTTATAATAACTACGTCTTAAGGATATTTATGATTATTTCTTATATATAATTCATTTGGAATGATTTACAATCTTTAGCAACTGTAACACAAAGGTTATTATGTAGTATAGCTTAAACAAAAAAAAGTAAGTTATTACCACGGTATTTTTTACTTAGGTGACCTTTACTCAGCTTTTGCATCTTTGCCTCATTAACTAAACATTGTAAAATCTACACAAATCATTAAATGTCATAGTTCTCTTATTAAAAACAACCAGATATGGACAACATTGATCCATATTCATTTCTAGTCAACCACGTAAATCAGTTTCGGAAATGCATTATTGAAACAATTTCTTACTAACGTTGTGAGTGCATGCATCTAACCTCAATGCATAATTACAGTTCGGCAATAAATATATTTGTTGATGGGACTATTTGATGGCCACAGAAATCTTCACACATCATCACCTGTTCATCGCTGCTTGCTTGATCCAGTTTCTTTGTTGTGGCAACATCACGACTCGTTAGTTATGGAAGCGTGAAAGTGAAAGTGGCAACGATTGGGATGATTGGAAACTATCACACCTTTTCAAACATAAAATGTGCGATTTTATGTTTTTTTCTGAAAGTATTCTTTTGTATCTCTTTTGCAAATTAATGAAATAATCAACTGTCTATAGATCACCTGTCTCGATTTTCAATGACTTTTTCATCACGATATTTTTTTTTTTTTTTTTTTTTTTTTTTTTGTGAGCGGTGTTCATTGTTTTTTCACACTTGTGATTTTCTACCTTTTTTTTTTTTTTTTTTCGTTTTTATTGATTTTTCGACATTTTTCTTCTTGAAAATGGGCGATGGTTTATTAATTAAAACTTGGAGAATTTTTGCCATATTATCTGTAGCCCATCTGTTTATTACTTGTTTAAGAATAATTGCATATTTTTATTTTCGTAAACCTTACCAATTATAACGAATTTCACATTGAATGATAGAAGAATCGAATCTCCCAAAATAATTATATTAAATAAGTTCTGGATCTTACAGTCGGTAACAAAAGTGTCCGAACACTAGCAAAAATTCCTACGTAAAAATAGTACACTTCATACGGTTTTGTTAAATAAATCCTTATCGAATCATGTTTTTACACTGACTAAGAACATGATTCGACAAGGATTTATTTAACAAAACCGTATGAAGTGCACTTTTTTTACATAGGAATTTTTGCTAGTGTTCGGACACTTCTGTTACCGACTGTACATGACAATATTTTAAGAATCTATATTTCTAAATAAATATCTATTATAATGTTTGGTGAAAGGCACGTGTTATCTGTATGTTATATACTGGATTAAAGTATCAGCACAGAGAAAATATCACCACTACCCCCGAAAAATAAAAACTGCAATTTTTTATTTGTCTTCTCAATTCCGCCTGAAAAATTCAGAATACATAATTTTTCAGAAAATTATATTTGAATTATTTTTCAGAAATTCTAATTCTTTAAAAGCATTTGAAAATCTTTGAAAATTCAGTTTTAGTAAGTTAAAAAAGGTGTTCATTGATATGTTAAAATTAAAATTTTTGAATGATTACCAAGAGAAAAATCTAAAACAAATTCGATAAATTTTTGTTGCTGATAAATTTTTATGAACCAAAAAACTTTTTTTCGCATAAATTGTATTGTGACCTAAATTTAAAATAATATGGTATGTAATTACTGTAATTAAATGTAAAAAAAAAATTATAAATAATTAAATTAATCCTTATAACTTTGTTAATTTAATAAAACGATGGGAAATAATACTGCCGAATATATAAAGTTAAGCAACAGATTTAAAAGTTGTGGAAATATGAGGGCATTCATTTTCTGTAATTTAATTAGAAATATGCGCATTTAAACAGGTTTTGTTTACTTCATATTTAAATAAATTTCTTTCAAGGCAACAACATTTATAGCTTAACACTTAAAAAAAGAGAGATAGCAAGAAAATTAAAACTATTTTCACTAGTAAAATTGCAGTGACCGTCCTAAAAACAACAAGCGGCACGACAATTTCACCCGGGAATTTTAATTTGAAAAGGCTTGGATTTCATATTTCTAAGTAGGGGATTAAGCTTCAGTTAAATTATAATTCATAATTTTAAATGCCTGGCTTGACATCTGACATTTAGAATTAGTAAAACTGCGATACCTAATTCTGTTGTAGATAGAAACTCGTTTAACTTCTATTGTTCCGCTAAAAAATATTAAATGTTTTATATAAAAATGTTGGGAAGGAAATGTTCTTAAACCACTTATTTAAATTTTTATTTAATTCCAAATATGTTTTGTTCTACGAATTAAATTACTTTCGCCGGTGAGGAGTGATGGTTAAAGTATTAAAGAATTTACTTAGTTAATTCTAAAGTTTTTTTTTTTCTTTCTTTACGGAAGTGGAAGCGTTATAATTAATTATGTGATCCATTTCATGAAACTATAGTCATTTTATGCACTCATTGGCTATCTTCATCCGATTATACAGCGAAATTTTGCATTCCGAAACAATACGATTTTTTTTTTTTTAACACGCTTTTATTAGCTTCACCTGTATGTATGTTTGTATGTATGTTTGTAACCGCTCTGGGAGCAAACAAAAAATCTATATTGTAAAAAAAGACCTTTCCCTACGCGAACGCTGTGGCTGTGAGGTAAAGCTCCGGGCTACGAACCTAAACGTCTAACGTTCGAGTCCAGTCAGGGGAGTTTTTTTTTAAATGGTTTTTGTCTAATTCTAAATTATTTTATTAAAAATTTTGAAAGTATGTAAATATTGTGGTATGTCACTCACACGATTTTCTCTTACACTTCATTTTAATACTATAAATATAGATATTTTGTACTTTTTAGTTCACATTTCAATAAAAAACGTGTTCTTTAATTTTTTAAAAGTACAATTTTATTTTAATACGAATCTCTTCCTACCGCATTGCCATTCAGCCGTCAGGT
Source organism: Salticus scenicus (assembly GCA_963930645.1). NCBI lineage: Eukaryota > Metazoa > Arthropoda > Arachnida > Araneae > Salticidae > Salticus > Salticus scenicus. Next base: position 140,645,592 of record OZ005655.1, on the reverse strand, counting down.
GAAGGAAGTCAAATTCCTGTTCAGGCATGGATATTTGTAATGCTTCGAAATTAGTCAGTAGATTCCGAAGTAATTATACTTAGTTAGTGTGTAAAAATGACCTTCGAACATGAACGTGAAGGCTTCGAAGTATCTTCATGTGCAACCAATGCTTACCTTTATCGAAAATAAAAAAAAAAGGCCTTAAATTTAAAATTCAAAATGGTTTAAATTTAAAATTTTAAATATGGCAAAAATCCCCGCGAAAGCAGATATCATTTAAAGTAAAACGTCAAGAGTTTAAATATATATATATATATATGATTATATATATAATTATATATATAATTATATTATATATATAATTATGTGATCCATTTCATGAAACTATAGTCATTTTATGCACTCATTGGCTATCTTCATCCGATTATACAGCGAAATTTTGCATTCCGAAACAATACGATTTTTTTTTTTTTAACACGCTTTTATTAGCTTCACCTGTATGTATGTTTGTATGTATGTTTGTAACCGCTCTGGGAGCAAACAAAAAATCTATATTGTAAAAAAAGACCTTTCCCTACGCGAACGCTGTGGCTGTGAGGTAAAGCTCCGGGCTACGAACCTAAACGTCTAACGTTCGAGTCCAGTCAGGGGAGTTTTTTTTTAAATGGTTTTTGTCTAATTCTAAATTATTTTATTAAAAATTTTGAAAGTATGTAAATATTGTGGTATGTCACTCACACGATTTTCTCTTACACTTCATTTTAATACTATAAATATAGATATTTTGTACTTTTTAGTTCACATTTCAATAAAAAACGTGTTCTTTAATTTTTTAAAAGTACAATTTTATTTTAATACGAATCTCTTCCTACCGCATTGCCATTCAGCCGTCAGGTGAAGGAAGTCAAATTCCTGTTCAGGCATGGATATTTGTAATGCTTCGAAATTAGTCAGTAGATTCCGAAGTAATTATACTTAGTTAGTGTGTAAAAATGACCTTCGAACATGAACGTGAAGGCTTCGAAGTATCTTCATGTGCAACCAATGCTTACCTTTATCGAAAATAAAAAAAAAAGGCCTTAAATTTAAAATTCAAAATGGTTTAAATTTAAAATTTTAAATATGGCAAAAATCCCCGCGAAAGCAGATATCATTTAAAGTAAAACGTCAAGAGTTTAAATATATATATATATATATATCGTTGGAAAATTTTAAATGCAATAAAAATAATATCACATGCGTTGAAGAGACGAATCTGGACGGTAAAAAAGAATTAAGACTTGAAGAAAAGAGTTCTAAAAAACACTAACTGCAAAGGAAACTAGCAGTTATGATAAAAAAGTTATGAGGTATACATATTTTATTGTAATTACGATACGAGCTTAAAAAAAAATTGTTAATGGTAGTGATATATTTTTGTTAGTTCTATTTGAAGTTAATATTCTGGATTATGAGCAAGGCCAGATTATGGTACATGCACTGGCCCAGGGCCTCCAAATTTAAGGGGCCTGATTTCAAAAAATTGAGAATTCTTCAAATTTTTCTATTATGTGTCTATTAAAAACAAAACTTGATTAAATTTTTCTTTCTATATTTTATTAGAGAGCTTAAACAATTATTAAATTTTGTGACTAATTTCCTAAACACTGGCTGATCAATGTGCTCCAATTTTTCATTTGTTTTGAACATAAAACTAATGTTTTTGTTATAAGTTGCTAAACAAATGAGGAAATAGAAGATATAATTGAAAGAAATTTTTTTAAATGCACTATTTTTATTTATTTAATTTTGTTTTTGAGAATGGGTCCTTTTGACGAACTCTTTAGAACCCAGTAAGGGAGCCTCCAAATAGCATCAGTGCTCCGGGTCTCCGAAAAGCATAGTCAAGCCTTGATTATGAGATTTGTATACGGTCAGATCCGAGAACGGTTCTGAAAAGAACCATTCAACTGACTCGTAGCTTACCAACACAAGCAAAACCAGAATCAGATAAATTGGGCTATACAGGCCCCAGGTAGGATCGTAGAAAGTGCATAACCAATTCGAATAGTTATTTCAATTACTCACCTAGCCGTGCAAACTTTAAAGTAAAAATATTATTTTATCATAATTGTTTTACTATTTAGTTTAAGAATTATAAATCGCCTTAACCGATTAATTTGGAAAAAGACATAGTAATGAAAAGAAAAAAACTTTATGTTTTTCATATGAAACTAGTAAGTTGTAGCTATCACAAAACTTGCTTTTTTTTTTTTTCTTTTTCCTATACAAATTAAAGCAGTTCCAAAGTGAGTGTAGATGATTTTCATCTCAAAAATGTATAACTCTAAATATAGAAATAAAGTCAATTTTTTGCCTCTTGACAACATCTAAAAAAATGTATATTTATTTATTTATTTATTGTAATGGGGGAAAAAAACCCGATATTTCCCAGTTATCGCAAAAACATGGTTCCAACATTCGTTTTAAAGGTATTGAGAAGTTCCTGTCAAAAGTACTCATGTTGAAAATTTATACCCCCAGAGGGCGAAGGAACGATCTCCCATATTTACAAAAATTTACCTTTGTGCACCACCGCACTTTAGAATGTAGAAAAAGAGGGAAAAAAAGCAAAAACCCCATAGAAATAGCATGGTAAGAAAACCAAAAATACTCACAATGCCAAGTGTGTTTAAAAAAAAAAAAAAAAAAAAAGGCTCGCACCGGAAGTAATAAAGGGACAAAACTGACTAGAAAAAGACATCGAACAGCGGGAACGGAGGGGGGGCTGGATCGTTCAATATAACGACCGGGATTAATACGTCTCGCCTAGTATGTGTCTCGGCGGTATTGGGGTGGGTAGGCGGGAACCACCGCACTTTAGAATGTAGAAAAAGAGGGGAAAAAAGCAAAAACCCCATAGAAATAGCATGGGAAGAAAACCAAAAATACTCACAATGTCAAGTGTGTTAAAAAAAAAAAAAAAAAAAAAAAAAAAAAGGCTCGCACCGGAAGTAATAAAGGGACAAATTTGACTAGAAAAAGACATCGTACCTTTACAAATAATTTGTTTTTATTTCATAAACATTTGTTAAAAAATCTACTCATTGTACTCATACATATGAAATTGTGTCTTATACTGCCACGGTAAAAATTTTCATAAACCATACGAAAGCACCATCTGTTAAGTGATATGTACCAAAACTTGATAGTCACGTGTATATACAATGTGCAACTAAATACAACTTGTTCTGTGCATTGGTTATCGAACTAGAGTAGGCAGAAAATTTTGTCATAGATAAACAGGCAGACAGATAAATAATTTTTTAAAATTGTCAAATCGTGTTCAGGAAATATTTAAGCATGTAAATGTACCGAAAACCAGCCATTGAAATTTTTTTTATAATCTAATACTTTCTCCTAATTAATGTAGAAGAAAATAATATCTAGTTTAACAAGTTATTAATGAATGGGCAACAAAAAATAAAATGAGTAATAAAAAATAAGCCTCCCCCCCACCCAATATATATATATATATATATATATATATCACCTAAATAATGGTGCCATACGAAAATCAACGAACTTTGTAAGCTAACACCATAAACTGAAAAACGTAGAAATTTGTTGCTGGTCAAAGTAATTAAACAGTAGACTTTATCATGCAAAGACAATAGGCATGAACATATCATAAAAGTATCCAAGCACAAAAGTTCGCTGCTTTCACACTTCAACTTGTGTACTTTCATCCAAGATTCGTGCTTATTGTTTTTTGTCTGATGAAAGCTTTTGCTTAATTAATTCGAGGAAATCATTTGTTGTGTATTTTTGTAAATTATCTTGTTTTATTCTTAAAATATTTTTTCTCTGCACTTTATATATATATATATATATATATATATATATATATCAGAATAATTTACTAGCATCTGGATTAGACTAACAACTTGTACTAACAGAACAACTAGACAATTTGTACTAACTAAACGAACATTTTTAATTTCGTAATTTTCATACTCTAAAAATCTTAAAAACTTATTACGAAATGTTATAAACAAACGATGATCCAAATGAAACAAATTCTAAACGTTTACTTTTTTAAATGATGAGAAAATCTCTTATCAGGAACTAAGAATATATAACTTGAGAGATGTGGTTAAGAAGGATGTAACATACACTGGGATCATGGATGCAAATGATGCATTCACTTATTGAAAAGTTCTTTTGGTTGCATCATTATGTATATTTATAATTCATTGTTTCACTTTCATTAAATAGTTAAGATCAAATGAAATGACTACTTTCAGACAATAACTGTCATTTTTTTTTAAGTACATTGTATACTTAATGTTACAGTCTTATAGAAAGATTTTGTTTGACTTTAAGCTATTTATACTATTCACATGATGTCATGACACAGGAAGCGAAGAAAATATAGAAAAAATTGCAAGTGAGTTTCATAAAAAAAAGAATATTTAGAATGTGATAAGCTGAAGTTTTTTAAATGTGTTTGGAAGATTACGGTAAAATATTGTTTGAACCGAGGAAAAACATAAAAATGTTGTTTTACATAATACACAAGTTTAATTTTTATACAAATATTAATCAGCAAAGTTTACAAATTTGAATTGCTTGCTAAAGCCTGTCGCCATCTTTCCTATCTCGATCGCCAATTACTCACTGCGTAGCTCTTGTGCGATGCTAAAACCACAGAATCTCAACCTATCTCATATTACAAAATATTCTTCTAAGAATGCAAACTTTTTTGATATTATCTTGTTTTGTCGACAATCATGTCGAATATATAACATAAAAAATGGTCTATAAATTAGAGCATCGTTTGTTGTTATTTATTATAGCATTAAAACTACAGCAACGTCGTTGTGTTATTACAATACATATGTTTTAAAATTTCAGTTTATTACGATAACATAAAAAGAAAGAAATAATAAAGGGAAGTACAAATAACCTTATTCCTTATATTTATGTTAACTACACTTAAATCTGTTAAAGATGCCTCTGTTAAAGATAAATTTCTCATTTTTACATATAAAAAAAAATCTAAAGCATGTTTCTGAACTCATGTACAAATTTGGAAGGAAGATAGAAAACATCAATAGCAATCTGAATCACATATACGAAAGTAGAGCCCCAAATGCTGCTCTCAAGTGATAAAGAGACATGAAGACAAAGAAAGGACACGATACACAAAGCGGTATAAAGCGCTTTATTACACAAAATTATGTACTTACAGTTAGAAGCATCAGAGGAGATGATCGAAATTCCACCCATCGGCATTTATGCACTATTGACACCTACCCTGCAAGAATTGGCGAATGTTTAAAAATTATCGAACGTTTTGCAAATAGTAGCAGCAGCGATGGTGATCCTTGCAACTTGCAACAAGGTCTATTTCAGAATCAACTAGCGTTTTTATAAACAATGATCTTCATGGCATCCCGCAGATAAAAATTATCAGCCGATAAATAAAGTTATTTTGAGGGCCATGCGATAGGAATACCACGCCCAATCCATCCACCTCCAAAGCTTGCTTAAAGCGCGACATATTCGTTAGAGACCTTGCTTGTCTATATGATTCTAACTCCAACTGGTATTTCCTACCTCTCCTCCATGTTTGTACGGGGAATTCAGAACCGCCCAAAGTCTATAGGAAATGCATGTAATCGCTTTATAGTATAAAGCGATATAAGCACATTGTTTTATACGTATAATTTATTTATTAAGACAGACTTTTTTTTTCTCCCTCCCCCTCCCCCAAATGGTTATATTCCTTGAATAATCAATTGTCAAAACATATGAATAGTGAAAAAGCGGACTTGCACATATCTCCACTGAATAGGCAAGTCCGTAGTACGCTGTTTTCAATTAGAAAATTTTACCAATCTATTGAAAATGTCCCAGTGAGTACTTTTGAACAATTGGGGAATAATTGGGAATGGTATTAAAAAAGGTCGCTTACACAGAAAAAACAAATGATATCTATATATATATACATATATATTATATGTATTAATAACTATTGTATACTAACGGGTTTACAACAAAATATCTCCACAAAGTTTAAAATTAAATGAAAACAGTATACAAAAGAATGGTCTCCAAACTAATAGATTTAATATTACTAATAAGTCATATATATGTGAACATAAAAGTATTAGCGGAAAACATCAAATTGTTCTTTTTCAACGATAATGCGCGATTAGGATGCTAATGGTAGCACAATCACTCTGGACACCACTTGTACCTATATCTTTATGATATTTTTGGATTTTTCATTTAAGTTTCCACTGTTCTACACTTTAAAATTTCATATACTATTCCTCTTGAAACACCTTCAGCATTGAAATGCTTCACACAGTGAGATTTTTCCAGTTTCTGATGTTTCAGGTAACACTGGACAAAGCGTTTATGTAGAATCTTTTCTTTAGATGTCACTTATTACTTTATGGCTTAACCCGCAAAAAAAGAAAAAAAAAATTAACTTTGTGCAGATTTTTTTTGTTGTAACCCGTTGTAATTATTTTACTTTTAAGTAAAGTTATATATGAACACAAGTAATTTGAGAAATATTACAAGGTAAACTAAAATAAAATAAAAAAATAAAGGAAGCTTTTTTTTTTTTTTTTTTTTTTTTTTTTTTTGTCTATTTGTTTTGATTGAGTTAGTTTTTTCTGAAACCAATTTTTATTTTAAAAACTGGTTTCAGGAAACAAACTTTTATTCCCATTAATTTGTGCATTTTAAGCTGTTTTGTAAAAGTTCGAGTTTATGATCTACTCTTATAATAGACTCTCGTTAATTTCAGACAAAAAAAAAATTGTTTCCCTTTGACTGTCTGTCTCGAAAAAAGTTCACTGAATTTACTATTTAAATTATTAATAACTTAGATTTATTTAAATGATTGAAGCACATTTATCTGATAAAATGGTAATTAAATATTGCTCGTATTGTGTTATTTTAATAATCAAAGTGGCCGATAAAACAAGAGTATAACAAATTCTCTTTGAATTCAATATATTATATATTTTATCATTTATCAATATGAAGTTGGAGGAATGTTTCTATTTAAAAAACATTTTTAATACCCCGTTCAAATTCTTATACAGTGTCACGGTTACGCATGTTGATCACGTAAACATTTGACATTGGGGTTTCATTGCTATGTAAATAATAAGCTTTATCAGTTGTTTCGTGTAAACTTGTTGCTAGACACGTCTGAATTTAAATTCTCGGTTTGCGTTATTTGTATGCAACAAAGCTTAAATGTATTATGTGATATCAACGTAAGTGTCTAAGTACTTTATCAAATTCAGACGTGCGGAAACATGCATCTTAATTTGTCAAATTGAACCACAACAAACGTAAATTTTCCTTTTTAAGAGGAAAAAATCATAATGATATTAAAGTCTCAATTTGTTTATTTATTTATTTTATTTCATTTTATTTTAAAACGAACAGTTTTAAAATTAACTTTTAATCACAACAAAATTGGATTTAAATGTTATCGTTTTGAAATAAATGTTATTGTAAATTAATTGATGATCTTTTAAGCCTGAAAAATACTTTATTAAAAATGCCAATAAATGTTAGTTCATATTTCCCGTTTAGTTTTAGATTTACTTGCAGTTATTTGTATTTTATCTTCCATTCTTCCTGTAACAGTTATTTTAATAAATTATATTTTAGAACAAGGCTTATTTTTTTTTTTTTTTATCGATTCACAAATATAACGTTATAACTTTATAATCTATCTTCATAACAACCGTTATTTGTTCCATTATAAAGACACATCATTTTTTAATTATTAATAGCTAAATTAAATTTCGCATAAAAATTTGTGCAGCTGTATGCTTACACTGCAACTATTGCACAAACTATTCCTACAACACTCAAATTTAGTATATGCTTTCTAAAATTCAATTTATAAAAACTAGCCTTTTCATAGTTTTTATGTGAAAGAAATTAGCGCGAACCTTTTACATTGCTTAAATTAATTTATCTTTGCCCGCATAGTGATCGATAATTTTAACTAAAGATATTTCCAAATTTATTACTTCTTTCTTGTTTAGTTCTCATGCCACTTTAAATCATATAACATTGGTTTGAATGACATTTGATGTATAGTTGCATTATCGTCCATGAAACATCCGCCACCTTCGAAGTAAACATGTAAAATTGTGCACTTGATCTGCCATCCAGATTGCACTGTATTTTATTTATCCCCAAATTACACCAGAGGACGATTTCCATACCAGCAGACGATTCCCCACATCATGATAAGATGTTTTGCATGCAGCTAGCGAGCATTTGTAAAAACTCTTACAGGTTTCTAATTCATTGGCAAGGTATAAACAACGCATTCAAAGTTTCACAAATAGCTTTCTGTACTGTACAGTATAGAAAATCCAGAAACATTTTCTAACATAACATGAAAATCTTTGATTTTGATATAACAATAATAATAAAAAAAAAAAAAAAAAGTTAAGCCTAGCTATATATAGATCTTTAAGATTCTGAAATTTCTTTCTTTTTCATCAGCAATATTTGCGGGGGAAAAAATTACAAATTTTGGAAATTCAACATGTCTTTGGCATGTCTTGGCAAACATGGCATGTCTTTTCTAGAATTTGTGAACAGAAAAGAGTTCTTTAATTTCAAGAATTATTTTAAAAAACTGTTATTTTTTGAGTTTTTGATTCTTTCAATTTTAAATAGTTTCTGTATGTATAGATAAGATTTCTGGAACTATGATAAATAAGTAATTATGTTATATTTTTGTAATCGTCAAGCGGTTTTTTGTAAGGAGTTGGCTCTAAAAGTTGGCTATATTTTATATTTAAATGCACATAATAGCTTTTAATTTTAAAAAGTATATTTTTAATATTTTTAGTCCTAAATCGACCATTTTTAGATATGATTTACAGTAAAATAATTTTTTAAATGAATATATACTTTTTTTTTTCAACATTTATAATGTCATAGTTGTCAACCAAGTTCTGTATTTTGGATAATGGTAATTTTTTACGGAAATTTTTTATAAGCATTTATAGAAGTTTAATATGATTAAATAAAGTAAAAGTTTTTATTTAAAAAGTGTAACCCAAAATATAGAACGATTAACAGCTATGTAACATAACCCATTAGGATTATGAATTAAAAATTATAATGAAAATTCTGCAATGATTAATTTTCATTATAATATACATATCACATTTTATTCATATTTATTTTTATTTTTTTTTATTATTATTGCTCTTTTACCAAATGGTAAATTTCGAAATATGAAATATATTTTGAATTTTTAAACAGAAAGAGAAGAACTGCAAAGCATAACATAAAAAAAAATATATATATTTTGTTTTGATGATATTATGAATTAATTCAAAGAAACACATACAAGAACAAAACTTTCTATAGTTAAAATAGATTTAAATTCCTAATTGCTCAAATATAACGTTTAACAGTTAATAATTATTTCTTTACAACGAGCGTTGCTAATGCATATTATAATTATTATCTGAAATTTCTTTTTTCCCCTACTGACAAAAAACATTTAGTAAAATTACTTTTATTTTTCATTGTGTATGTGTAGTATTTCACCACATTTTTAATTGTATTGTTATTATTATTATTTTATACAGTGTGAAGGCTGTGCATGACGTAAAATCTATCGTTAACTGATTGATATCTATCAGAACTCATAATTACTGATGTTAATTAATAGTTTGCTTTCAAAAGTACTTTTTATTTATTACATTGCATCAATCTATGAAATTTTTAAATATATTATATATTCACCTATGATATTTTTTAAAAATTCGATTGAAAATTATGGTAATTATGACAAATATATGGGAATGATAATATGTTTTTATATTTAGATGCAACCGTCGCATTAAAAAATATTATCGTTATCGTTATATATATTTCCAATATAAATTATGTGTGTACTTATCTGTTATACACAATAGCCATGCCCCACCAGTGCCCGGTGGATTTTAATTTCAAATCTGGTAGATGAGAAGTGCCGTGACAGAGATCGGGCTTGTCGACATGATCGATCTGAGATTCCCCCCCCCCCATACATATAGGATAGGATCCCCTTATAAAGACCCCCAGGGAGAGCATTCCACCCAACCCTAGGACCCAAATGTAGTCAATCAGCTCCATATGCACCCATGATGCTCATTCTAAAAACCGTGAATATTTTTCTCGGTACTGTATGGTACTGATTACAAGTTCCTGATTCCATAGAAGAGAGAAGCAATATTATTACTCTACAAATTTTGAGCATAATATTTATAACGGAACCCATTTTCGTAAATTTCAAATACTAACTATGAAAATAATAATAATAATATTATTATTATTATTATTATTAAAAATAATATTAACATAGAAAAAATAGTGTGTGTATACATAAATCGAAATCTGCCTCTTACATACTTTTGTGTTTTCGCATCGAATGTTTTTTTCCCCCCTTACAAAGATAGAAAAGTGTTTCATAATTTATGGGTGATGTATGATTTTACTTTCATTTTTTAAATAACATTCATTTATTCATTACCTGACTCACTCTCATTTTTACTATCACTATAACTCGTAAATATTACATAAAAAAGTATTTCATAATTTAAAAGTGATGCGTGTTTTTACTCTTTTCTTTTTAAATAACACTCTGTAAATACGAGTATCTAAAATTCAGACACAAATGCATCTGAAACGTTTTTTTTTTTAATTTTTAGATGCAAAAAAAAAGTCTTATTTATTACAGACGCTTAAAGTATCTTAAAAAGACACATCGTTTCACATACTAAATAATAACAGGAGACTTGGCGTTGGAATTTTAAAACTCGAATAAACGACTACGTCAGAAACGCCAAAGAAAAATATTGGAAAAGCATACAGCTGTTTCGGCAGCTTTAAGCGTGCCGTCTTCAGTGCATAAAGGATCAACAAGCAAAAAGGATCCTTTCTGCACTGAAGACGGCACGCTTAAAGCTGACGAAACAGCTGTATGCATTTCCAATATTTTTCTTTGGCGTTTCTGACGTAGTCGTTTATTCGAGTTTAACATACTGTTTTTGAACTAGGTAGCCTTTACAGATGGCAGTAAAAATTCTTGATAAATAAATAAATAAAGTTTACGTGTGTTTCTGTTTTTCATGTGAAAAAATAGAATTTGGAGTCTTCTAGATCATAAATAAAATATTATTAATTGCTAGAAAAATTTCAATACCGTGAGTTTGGATTCAAACAGAGTACCAACGGAATCAGAGGCGAATGTCTTCTCAATCACGTCACCATAATAAGCATTACGGTCTCTTTGTATGATAATATATACACTAATATTCGAGAAATAAATTGCAATTTTAGGTTTCAACCGTTTTTACTTACTTTTTTACTTTTTGCGATAAAACAAACGATAATATATCTAAAGCTGGATATACATTCATAATCTAAAATTTTATGTGTCCAGGTTTTAAATTCTTTTGTAAAATGAATAAAAAAACAAGTTCTTCCGGGTCATTCGGAAGGGTAGGTTGATTTCTTTTTTCTTATCAAGTAGCCGCCGTTTTGTAACAAAAGGGCGGCGACAATTTATTAATGGGCTTAGCGGAAATATTCATGCGGCTATGTAAATATGTAATTTTAAGAAAATCGATTCATGAATACCATTTTATGTGAATTTTAAAATTTCAAATAGCCGGCCCTTGGAAACAAGATGGCGGATCAAGTTGGCAAACAAACATATCAAATGCATTTCTGAGATAAGTCTATTCTACAAATTTAGTTCGAATGAATTCAGTATTTGAAAAGTTATCGTGTTGAAAAATTAAGTGACCACCACTTGAAAACAAAATATCAAAGTTGTTCATTCAATTAATCCGAGATATTTGTAAGATAAGTCTACTGTCCAACTTTGGTTTAAATAAAATCATTATTTCAAAAATTATCGTGATAACAAATTCCGTGTGGCACTGTTCAAGCGATCGCAACTTGGAAACAAATTTGCGGAGCAACTTGACTACCGAAATCGTTTAAGATATTTGAATGATAAGTCCATTGCTCAATTTTGGTTCGAACTGCTTAAGTATCTCAAAAGTTAGTGTGATAACAAATTTTCAAGTAACCGCCACTTGAAAACAATGTGGAGAAGCAAGTTACCCAGCGAATTTACCTAAGATATTTGAAATACAAGTTTACTGTCCAACTTTGGTTTGAATTAGTTCAGTATATCGCAAGTTATTGTTATGATAAATTTTCAAGTGGCAGTCTGATTTTAAGTGGCCTTGGAAACAAAATGCCGGAGCAACTTCGTGATAAGAAATACTCAAGTGACAACCTATTTATAAGTGGCTGCAACTTGAAAACAAAATGGCGGAGCAAGTTACGCATCCAAGATATTTCCATGATAAATTCACTGTTCAACTTTGGTTCGAATTGATTGGAATTGAACAAAAGAGCAGAGTGAGATGTCCAGCGAACTTTCCTAAGATATTTGAATGATAAGTCTATTGCGAAAATTTGATTGGAATTGATTTAATATTACAAAAGTTATTGCAATGATAAATTTTCAAGTGGCTGCCACTTGGAAATAAAATGGCAGAACAACTTGCTCAGCGAAATCATCCTAGATTTTTGTATGATAGGTTCACTATCCAACTTTGGTTTGAAATGATTCAGTATTTCAAAAGTTACCGTAGTCGTAGTCTGATTTCAAGTGGCCCAGCCTAATTTAAGGTACCCGCCACTAATGGCGGATCATTTATAAACTTGGTTGAGACCCTTATATGGTCTATGTGTTCTTCGAAATTCAAGTAAATCCTGTTTTAAATATCATTTTTATAATGTGAATTTCAAATTTTCAAGTGACCGCCTCTTTTAAACAAAATGGCGGAGCAACTTGGTTGAAGAATTTATCCAAGATATTTATTAGATAAGTTTGCTGTCCAAATTTGGTTATACCCCGTTTCGCCGACACGAAAATTTCCTACCCCCTTTCGTTGACAAATTCCCCAAAGAAGGGAAAATCGACAATATCGGTTTAACATCTGTTTCGCCGACAGTGAATGTTCACCCCCATTTTGTCGGCGAAATGAGGGTATAATATACATTTTAGTTTGAAGGCTATTATAATCCTAAAAATCTTAGAAGCTAAGATGCAGAAAAACTTGGGAAATAAATACGAGAGTTAGAAATAAAACCCAGAGTTAGAAATTAAAATGTGAAAAACAGGCGTCAATGGCACTTAATTATTTTATTTTAGTTGCCAAAATGGTCTGCTCTGGCATAATTGTTAATTTTTTTAATAGGATAAGACTTAGTTTATTATTATTTACTTAAATAATAAATACAAGCACAAAAGTTTAATATGAATATATTTATATTTAAAAAATAAAATAAAATAAAAACTCCCGTAAAACAGAATAAACAGTAGAATTTTTTTTTTTAATTACCTGCTGGTCAACTCATTTTTGAATTTAGTCGAAAACATTCATTTAAACTTCTTTTTACTTTCTTCTATATGTAATATAGAGAAAGTATTGGATTCGCGAAAATTTTCGAAGTCCATTTTTTGATGGATTTACATGTTTTGGGATATGGAGAACACGAATTAATAGTTTTTAAAAAATGTCTGTCTGTCTGTCTGTCTGTCTGTCTGTCTGTCTGTCTGTATCATTTTTTTGTGGACGCTGTATCTCACGAACCAATGAATGAAACTTAACCAAACTTGGTATTTAGTTGCACCCTGACATAAACTGGTGCTGATTAGATTTTGGGATCAATCGCTCAATAGGTGGCGTTGTGATCGCATTTTATGCAAATTTTTAACATGGCAGCATGGGACAAAATTCCGTATAAATGGGCATAAAGAGAGTTATTTTACACTTGTGATTGTAAAATTAATATGAATTATTGATAATAGTAGTAGTTAGCTAGGAAAAAAAATTTGTGCATGGGGGGGGGGGGGCATCGGTTCCCCCCCGGGGGGGGAAATCTCCCCCCGGGGAAGTAAATTTTCAAGATGGGTATCTTTCGAAAGGTCTCGTTGATAATAGTAATAGTTAACTTGGAAAAAATTTTTGTGTATGTGGGGGCATCGGTTGCACCCCCAACGGGGGGGGAAGTTCCCACCCGGGAGGGCAAAGTTTCAAGATGGGTATCTTTCGAAAGATCTCGTCAATACCTTTAAAACGAATGGTTGAACGATAAATCTGTGATAATTTAAACCAAAGTTATCGATTTTTTTAACTTTTAACAAAAAAAAACTTAGAAAAATATCGCAATTTTTTTTTTTTTTTTAACGAAATTTAACCAAACTTGGTATTTAGTTGGTCCCCGACATAAACTGGTGCTGATTATGTGTGGGGATCAATAGCTCAACAGGTGGCGCTGTGATAGCATTTTATCTAAATTTTTAACATGGCAGCATAGGACAAAAATTCGTATAAATGTGCATAATTAGAGTTGTTTTAAACTTGTGATTGTAAAATTAATACGAATTATTGATAATAGTAGTATGTAACTAGGAAAAAAATTTTTTGCATGGGGGGCATCGCTTCCTCCCCCTAGGGGGGAAATACCCCCCCAGGGGGGGTAAATTTTCACATTGGGTATCTTTCGAAAGATCAGGTTGATAATAGTAGTAGTTAACTAGGAAAAAATTTTTGTGCATGTGGGGGCATCGGTTGCCCCCCCACCGGGGGGGGAAGTTACCACCCGGGGGGGCAAAGTTTCAAGATGGGTATCTTTCGAAAGATCTCGTCAATACCTTTAAAACGAATGGTTGAACGATAAATCTGTGATAATTTAAACCAAAGTTATCGATTTTTTTAACTTTTAACAAAAAAAAACAGAAAAATATCGCAATTTTTTTTTTTTTTTTTTTTTAAACGAAATTTAACCAAACTTGGTATTTAGTTGGTCCCCGACATAAACTGGTGCTGATTATGTTTGGGGATCAATAGCTCAACAGGTGGCGCTGTGATAGCATTTTATCTAAATTTTTAACATGGCAGCATAGGACAAAAATTCGTATAAATGTGCATAATTAGAGTTGTTTTAAACTTGTGATTGTAAAATTAATATGAATTATTGATAATAGTAGTATGTAACTAGGAAAAAAATTTTCTGCATGGGGGGGCATCGCTTCCCCCCCTGGGGGGGAAGTACCCCCCCGGGGGGGGGATAAATTTTCAAGATGAGTATCTTTCGAAAGGTCTCGTCAATACCTTTAAAACGAATGGTTGAACTATAAATCTGTGATAATTTAAAACAAAGTTATCGATTTTTTTCACTTTTAACAAAAAAAAAAAAAAAAAAAAAAACTTAGAAAAAAAAAATCGTACTTTTTTTTTTTTTTTTTTTTTTTTTTTTAATATTGTTACTGATTGAATATGTATAGGTAAATATAGAAGAAAGTCTTGTGGTGGCCACAACATACTAGTTTTCTTTTCGGTTGTTTTAATTATTAACTTTTACTTTCAGTGTTTATAAGCCCAAAGTTTGTTAATTAATTCAGTATTTCAGAAATTATCATGATAAACATTTTTACTTTCTTCTATATTCAATGGAAGAACGTATTAGATTCGTAAAAATTTTCGACCTCGGGTTTTTGATGGATTTACACGTTTTGTGAGCTGTAGAACACGATTTGACCATTTTTAGAAAATGTCTGCCTGTCAGTCTGTGTGTGTGTGACAAAATTTTGTGGCAACTGTATTTCAGGAACTACTGCACAGAATTTCATACAAATTGGTATGTAGTTGCACCTTGACATAAATTAGTGCCTATCAACTTTTGGTAAAAAATGTCTTACAGGCTGCGTTGCCATCCCGCTTTTTCTAAATTTTTAGCATGGTGATATAGGACAAAATTTTGTATAAATGTGCATAAAGAGAATTATTTTTTAGTAATCATTATGAAATTTACAAGAATTGTTTATAATAGAGATAGTCAACTGGGAAAAAAATTTTGTATGTGCAGGAGCCTCGCTACCCCCCTAGGGGGAAGACCCCTCCCCCCTCGAGGGGAGTAAATTTTCATGATGGGTATCTTTCAAAAGAGCTCGCCAATACCTTTAAAACGAATGGTTGAACCATC
Source organism: Salticus scenicus (assembly GCA_963930645.1). Classification (NCBI taxonomy): domain Eukaryota; kingdom Metazoa; phylum Arthropoda; class Arachnida; order Araneae; family Salticidae; genus Salticus; species Salticus scenicus. The sequence goes on along the minus strand of OZ005655.1, from coordinate 140,629,503 downwards.
GATCTGCGATAATTTAAAATAAAGTTATCAATTTTTTTCATTTTTAACATTTTTTTTAATGTAATATTGACAATAAAATTGACTTTTTTTGGATATTTAGTGTTATACTACTTCTCTAAAAATGAAAATTGTCTGCATTATCATAGTAGATATTTTTTTTTAAATAATAATTTTAATAAATTATTTTTACTGAGTGAGTATAGGAAAATATAGAAGAAAGTCATGTGGTGGCCACAACATACTAGTTTGGTGATGTATTAATAAACTGAGAAATAACAATTGGTAGTAGGAAATAATATATATATATAAATTAAATTAATTGAAATATTATGTTTATTTATTTTTATTTTTTTATTTTTCTTAACAGCATTTATGTGATTTTTTACTCGCTGGTTTTTATTGAGATTATGTATCGATGTGTTTAAACTGAAAATATAAGATTTTTTTTTTTTTTTTTTTTTTTTTTTTTTTTAAGATAATAATAAACAAGGATTTTGAAAATTTCAGTAGACTTCAGAAATCTGCTGATCACGACCGATTTAAACATTGAAATTTATGCTAAAGAAAATCATGATAGAACTTACTTTAATGGTGTTATTTTAGAAATGGAGTCTAATGAGAGAAGGGAAGTTAATTTTAAGCAAGGTCTAGGTCTTGAAGATAAGTACCTAAATTCTTTTAACTCAATAATATTTGTGCTTAAACACGCACACACACACAGAAAAACTAGTATGTTGTGGCCACCACATGACTTTCTTCTATCTTTTCCTATAAAAATTCACTCAGCAACAATAATTAAAAAAAAGGGGGAAATTAAGGGGAGAGGGAAAAAAAAAAGTGGGACTTTAACAAATTTTCACATTTTACTCAAAATTTTGTCAAAGTCCCACTTCTTTTTTTTTTCCTCTCCCCTTAATTCTATCAAACTCCCACGGTTTCCGTGTTCTGACAAACTTAAACAAATTTTTGCATTTTCCCCCCAATTTTGTCAAAGTCCCACGGTTTCCGTGTTTTGACAAATTTAGAATAATTTTCACATTTTACCCAAAATTTTGTCAAAGTTTGTCAAAACACGGAAACATTGGAACTTTGACAAAATTAGGGGAAAAATGCAAAAATATGTTAAAGTTTGTCAAGACACGGAAACCGTAGGACTTTGACAAAATTAGGGGAAAAAAGCAAAAATTAGTTTAAGTTTGTCAGAACACGGAAACCGTGGGAGTTTGATAAAATTAAAGGGAGAAAAAAAAAAAAAAAAGATTTTTTTTCTAAGTTTTTTTTTCGTAAAAAGTAAAAAAAATCGATAACTTTGTTTTAAATTATCACAGATTTATAGTTCAACCATTCGTTTTAAAGGTACTGACGAGACCTTTCGAAAGATACCCATCTTGAAAATTTTTGCCTTTATCACCCTGTTGAAAATTTAGAAAAAGCGGGATGGCAACGCAACCTGTAAGACGATTTTTACCAAAAGTTGATAGGCACTAATTTATGTCAAGGTGCAACTACATACCAATTTGTATGAAATTCTGTGCAGTAGTTCCAGAGATACAGTTGCCACAAAATTTTGTCACACACACACACACAGACAGACAGACAGACAGACAGACAGACAGACATTTTCTAAAAATGGTAAAATCGTGTTCTACATCTCTCAAAACGTGTAAATCCATCAAAAACCCAAAATCGAAAATTTTTACGAATCCAATACTTTCTTCTATTGAAGATAGAAGAAAGTAAAAATGAATCCATAGACTGAAAATATAAATAAATAAATTACTTGTCTTTACCTATATTTCTAAACCGTAATAAAAGTCACAAATTTATTATACAATTATTCTTATACTAGCAGGCTATGCCCACTTCCTTTTAAAAAGAATTCCTTTTGAAAAGAAATTATTAAAAATTAATGATAATAAAAAGTTGCTTTATTATAAATGTTGCTATACTATAAATTTTATATGTGCGTTTTTATTACATTATTTATACTCTTTATTTGCCTTCATCTATACATTTCATATATCTTATATAATGACAATCATTTTCAATGCATTATAATAAAATTCAAATTTTAAAATGAAAAAAAAAAAAAAAAAAAAAAAAAAATCTACAAAATTTTAAAATTCGCACAGTCTCTGGTCTCAGGCTCTATGAATTTCTGGGAGTGCACTGTGAAAAGAGGAATAATTTTATGACAGTAATGTGGTTATAAATTAGGCGTAAAAAATGACAAGTGAAAATTGTAATTCACCATGGGTTTGTGCACCTGAGACTGTGAGTCGTACCAACTGATAAAAAGGAGTGAACTGGACACTAATCTCCTTACGTAACTTGTACCCGCCATTTCATTGAATTGAAATTTCCTTTCCACTTGTTTTCCCCATAATTATAGGATAAATCCCTAAATAGCTGGAAAGGGAAGCTTGAATGGGAAAAACAGGGGGGTAGGAAATTTTTTGTCGGCGAAACGGGGGTTACACCCCAAATTTGGTTCGATTTGGAGTATTATTTCGGGAGTTATCATGACGACAAATTTCCATTATATATATATACAGATATATATAGATATAGATAAACGAAGTGATTGCAAAAGGTCATTTTTTAAAGAAATCAACCTAATATGTGAAAATCAGAGCATATAGTGTTTGGAGAACGATTTTTTTTTTTTTTTTTTTTTTTTGAACGACTGTTTAAAAGAAAATAATTCATGTGCATGAAAACCAGAAAATATTTTGTTTTACATTCAGGTTATGTAATCATACTGAAGTATGTAATCATGACTTTTTGATTCGGAAAAAAAAAAAAAAAAAAAAAAAAAGCTGTTTTGCACAAATTTTTCAAGACTGTTCACAAGATCAAATTGCATCCAATAAAGATTGTTCAAGATCGAATTGCATCCAAATTCAATCAGTATAGTGTTTAATAATTGTCCTGTTACATATATTAAGTTTTGTATAATTGCTCGCAAAAGAAGTTGAGATGTAACCGTCCCGTAAATAGAAGAAATTGCCAGTTGAGCACTGTCACTTGTTGGGCGATTTACACGAAATATTGATCGATTAAATATAAAATTAATTTTTAAAATATAATTTTTTATGAAATTCTGTACGTTATCTCTTGAACAAGAGCTGCAACAAAATTTTTATCACTCACACAGGCACACAGACAGACAATTTCTAAGAAATGTCAAATCGTGTTCTTGATCTTTCAAAACGTGTAAATTGTTCAAAAACCGAAAGTCAAAAAATTTTACGAATTCAGTATTTCCTTATCTCAATATAGAAGTAAATAGAATATGCGATAATTAATATTCACACAATCGCAAAGGAACGATCTGAGATTACAAATTTTATATTGATTTGCATTAATCTACGAAAGCATTAAATAACAATGAAATATATTTTGTGAAAATTATGGCATGACGGGAATTATTTACAAAACAAATAAATAAATAAAATAACAGATAGAAAAAAAGAAAGAAAAATGTTTCATCGAAGTTTACAAAATATATACCCTTGCCCTTTGAATGATGATTTCTTTTTAAATGGCATTACGTTAATGTTTCTTTTGTTGCAATGTACTCATGCAGCGTTTTTCAATGCAAACACTTAAGTCTTCAAAGTAAAGCTCCACTTCAAAATGATTATCGTGGAATCATAGTATTCTCCAACTATTGCGTTATTCCGCAGCGTTAACTCATGCAAAATAGAGGTTAAATCTTATAACATCAAATTGTTATCAATTTCGTAGTTATAACTATTAAAATCATCATTGTTCGGATGAAATCAAAATCAGGTTACTGTCGAAATAGAATATTATGATTAAACCTTTTAATATTTCACAGTTTAACTTGATAACTTTTGAACATCAATATTTAAAAGTTAATTATTTATTTCGAGATAAATGTGAAAAGTATAATATTGAAAAAAAAAAAAAAAAAAAAAAAAGTGACTATGTCGCTTCAGTTAAAGAATACCAAGATGCATGTGGATGTATAGCTTAAGGCCGATTGACTACTTCAGGGCCCTCCGTGGCGTTGTTTCTAAGGAGACCTAGTCCGTATTTTAGCACGTTTCGGAGAAAACCACGCGAATACAAAGAAAAAACTGCAAGGAAACGATCATTCTAAAAACATTATTTTTTAATTTCTCAGAAAATCATAATACTTCAGCACATATTAATATAAATTATATATCCACATAAAATCCATATAAATCCATATAATATCCATATTATGCATCTATTTGCAGAAAGCTGTATATTTGACGAAATATTGTTTTGAGTATTGAACTGAATTTATGGTATTTAATCTTTAAATGAATATGCTGTTTTAATTCAAGTATATTTTTCTTCTTTCAAGATTAGAAATCCACAAATCCCATTTATATAAATGAAAAAAAAAAAAAATGATATGTTATATCCATCATAAAACTTTCTCGTATATCATTCTATATAATAGCTCAACTACTAGTTAACATAAACATGAACAAATATTTTAATCTCTGCTTCTCACAATGTAAATTTTACGCATCATATATAGTTTGGTGCAATTTTAACTAGCACATGTTGAAATGTATGTATGTATGGAAAATCGCCAAAAATGAGTATAATAGCAATTATTTCACTTTTCTTTTACTAACTCGCTTTAAAATGTATTTTAAATAGCGTATTTAAATTTCATGTAAGTGAATTTAACACTTTTCATTGACACAATTTAAAATTTTGAAATCAATTATACATAATTGATTTTGAAAACCATGTGAGTTGCTTTTACTAAATAATTATGAAGAAACTTTAATGGGAGAGAAACAAGGCGGATGTGCCACAGATGTGCAAAAACTCTAAAAAAAAATTTGAGTACAGACGGGAGAAAATATAATTATTATCTCCTGCTAATTATACAAACAAATAATAGAAGATAATAAGATAAAAATAAAAGGTTTTTTTTTTTTTTTTTTTTTTTTTTTTTTGTGTGTGTGTGTGTGTAGTTTTATATCTTTAAAATCTAAAAAGACTGAAAAAATAGTATTAATAATAATAAAAATAATAATAAATAAATAAATAAAAATAAAACCCCTATAAATCTAAATGTATTTTTCACAAAAAAACTCTCCTTATTATCTATAGAATTAGTTACTATTTTAAAAAGTGCGCGCATTACAAATTCCTTGAAAAACTCTTTGTAGTAAAGACAAAATTTTTGTATAGACATTTAGGAAACATTTATGAAACATATGCTCTACATTATAATTTAAAAGATTTTCTGTGGCTTAAAATCAAAAATATTTTTCAAAATTAATTTCGTAACTAATATTCTTTAGCATAAAATTATGAGAGTTAAAATTTACTTAGTTTTTCTCTTTACAGTCATTTCTTGCACAATAATGATGATTAAACGGGGATGTTTTGTTTAAAATTTGAAAGTTAAGATTTAAATATTTATGTTTGAGATTTTAAGTAGTTCCTCATAATAAATTATATTGTGTTAAAATTAAGCTTTAAAATTTTCCAATTAAAAAAATGTAACAACAATTCAACATTACAAGGTCAAACATTAATTAGTTTTGCTTTAACAAAATACCTGTTGAATTGAGAGGGGAAAAAATTTAAAAAGAAAAGAATATTGTGAACCCCAAATAAATTTTCATGACCTATATTATCGATAAAAACAATTTCTTTCTTCCATTGGTACATCGAATATATATTTTTTTTTATTATTTAACTAATATGCCATTAAAAAAAAAAAAATCTATTATTCTGTTATTTAAAAAATAAAATAATACTTTTAGCATTATTTTAATTTTCATAATTATATTAACTACAAATTTTAAAATTTTAAGCAAAATATTGTTAACATAATTTATTTCAATTTTTTGCATGTTCCTGTACATAAACAATTTGTCTGATTTATTTATTTATTTGTTTATTTATTTTAAGTATAATTAGCATGTAATACAGATTTAGAACACTCAATTTGGAAATTCTATTATTATCTGTTTGTGACTTATGCTGATAAAAACAGACACGCAATCCTACTGTTACATAAAAAAAAAAAAAAAAAAAAATCCGAATTCAGTGCACCTCAAAACATGTAATTATGGTGAAAACTTAATTTCGAAAATTATTCTTAAAATTAATAATAATTAAAAAAAAAAAAAAAAAAAAAAAGTATTCCTTTTCCATTTAGAGTATAAACAGTCGTTTTCTAGGTGTCTCAGATAAAATACTAATACTTTTGCAATGTTCTTTGCAGACAACTGAAAATAGGGAAAGATAAAAATATAATATTTTTGGAAAAAGAATTGCATTTTTGCGTTAAGAGATCTGGCAGAAGGAAAAAAAAAATCCTAACCGACAGCCAAATTTTGTAACTTTTTTATGACTTTCATGATCTAGGTTTTAAACAAACACTTTGTTTAAAAACCTTTTCAGCTAAATTACTCCAAAACTGATATTTTGGTGTAAAAGTAATTTTAAAACAAACATTCTGTCAAATATAGCTCTAACCACTAAAAATAATAATAATAAATAAATATTTCACATTTTATCTGTCAAAGACCTCTGAAGATCCATATTCGTGATTTTATTAAACAGTGAATGTTTATTTACGATTGTTATTTCAAACTAAATAGCTGAATACACTTGAAAAGTATTCACGTACATTTATTATAGCCGTGTAAACGGAACCCCGTACACTGTAAACGTAAATGTCTTAAATTCAGTTTAAAAAGTGTCTTAAATGAATGGTCATTTTTTAAGCGAAAAGAAAAAATGTCTTACTTTTTAAGACACTTTTTTGCATCAGAAATTAAGATATTGCAAATGTCTTAAAACGCCGCCATGTTTTAGGCTTAAAAACACCGCCATGTTAGGCTTAAAAATACTACAATTTTTAAGGCTTTTTAATAAATATATAAATAAATAAATATGGCGTGCGATTATGTTTTTCTGTTAAAAATATATTTTAGAATTGTTTAGAGCATTAATGAAATATTATATAAAAAAAGAAAGAAAAAAAAAAGTCCCATTTTCCGGCGTTGGGATTCGAACTCACACTGTCTGAGAAAACCAAAACCTAAAGCCGTCGTTTGCAGCCAAACGTGTTTTTATGCTATAATATACTGCAGTATTCGTGAAATTAATCGCAGTGTTATGTTTTATTTCAAATTTTTTGCCATAAAACTATTGATAGTATGGTATCTTAAACTTAATAAATATTATTATCTTAAATTTCATATTTAGAGGACCAGAAATTTTTAATAATGCATAACAAGTATCTGAAGGTTTCATCCCTCGATGATAAAGATTTCTTTCCTTAAAGTGATATTTAAATAAAAACGAACTGTAATCATGAATACAGGAAAATTTGTAGTTTTACATTTAGATGTAGGTGAATTTGTGAAAGAAAATTTTTTTTTAAATGAATAATAATAAGAAAAAAGAAAGAAAGAAATATGCACAAATTATTCATGATTGTTCACTTATAAATTCCCTTTCTTCTCTACAAATTACTTGCTACATCCGTCTTCACACTTTTCCTTTTAATATAAGAAAGCTTTAAAGACAAAGATTTTTTTTTTTTTTTGAACAAAATAGGCTTTGTGTCTAAATATGTTGTTTATGAATTGTGTTAAAGATAATAGCATGCAAATATCCTTCACATCTCTAGAGTATTATTCCATAAAAATATAATTTCATAAAGCTACCATAATTTAAGTAGTTTAACTGCTTATTATATAAAATAATAATATATTTATTGAATGTGGAAAGAAGTAGAATAAGCATATTTTCTTAAAGTAGATTTCATATGAAAAAATTTCTAAGTAATGCAAGTGTCTGAATTTCTAAAGTGTCTGAAAATTCAAACGCGTTTTGCTGTCTGAAAATTCGCGTATTTGCGTGTTTCAGACATTTTTGTGTCTGAATTGATATTTCAGACATATTTCTGTCTTAAATTAAAACACCTATAACGTCTAAGGTACATTTTAAGACATTTACGTATCTTAAATGCCGTTTCTGTTGTTTTTATGTCTTACTTTAAGACCCTTTTATTTGCAGTGTATAAACTGAAAATAAATACCGTACTGATGCGAGAAAAGTATCTAATTCCTTGGTGATTGTCAGCACGTCATATTCGCTGAAGTATGGCAAGCACATGACATGTGCAAACAAAACTGGTTAAATGAAAGTCATCTTTTCAAATTAAATAATAATAGTGTAGTTTTTACACGACGATTTGTATCAGAACTAGTGGTGAGAAAGAAAAGAGCTTTTTCCTCGCAATTACGTTTCCTCAGACACAGTGTGTAAAACAAAATTTATTTACTTATTTATATATTTCTTTTTACTTACTGGTGTATACATACTAAAGAAGTATTATGTATGTGAAAATTTTCGAACTCCAGTCCTTGATGGATTTACAATTATACGTTTCGGAACATCTTGAACACAAGTTGACCATTTGTAGGAAATGTGTCTATCCATCTGTGTATCAGCAAAACTTTTGGATGGTGTATCTCACGAACCAAAGAACGAAATTTAAGCAAATTTCATATTTAGTTGGACCTTTTGACTTAAATTAGTGCTGATTGTAATTTCGTATATGTCACTCAACAGGGGGCAGTGTTATCCCCTTTTTTTTTTCATAATATAATTATTATAGTATGGAAGCAAATTTCTTACAAATATATCCACACACAAAAAAAGAAAAAAATCTGATAATTGGAAAATAATATATATATATATATATATATATATATATATAATAGTAAAATCCAAGATTTTTTTTCTTTTTTTATGTTGTAGCACCTTTTTCTCCTCCTTTGAAGAAAAAATATCCCTCAGAATGTATAAATTTTCAAAATGAGTATTTCCCGAGATAAATCATCAATGCCTTTAAAACGAATAGACCTGATTTTTTTTTTTTTTTCCAGATGTAACAAAACCACAAAGTTCATTTTCTTCCGAAATTTAGTTTTATACAGATGAAAATCGTTTGTGTTTGTCATGTTAATTTATTTTTGTAAATAAATTGCACTGTGGGAATATCTATACAAGAAAATATGGAAGAAACTTTTCTGATAGCCACAACGTACCAGTTTACACAATTTAGGTTTTACTTGCGCTATTTTTTTCTTTTTTCTTTTGTCTTTACTTTCTTTTTTTTTTCTGTGTGTGCGTATGAAAGGATTTTACGTTTCTGCCAAATAAACATGACGATAAGAATATTACTTTTAGTATTGGCAAAAATATCTTGAGAAGAACATTGGAAAAACTCTTTTCAAACGCTTTTCACACAAAGAAACTGAAATTCAGTGTATCAACAGACACTGTTTTTTGTAAATCACACTTTATGAATGAAAAGTAAGCACACAATGAAATAATTTACAAAAAGCTTAAGGAAAACGTTCTAAAAACATCGTAAATCACGAAGTCGTTTCAGAACATTTCCACGACGTTACACATTCTTTTTTTTTTAATCTAGTTGTCGGATAAATATAACCATAAACAGAGAGAAAAAATAAAGAAAAACCTGTCAGAGAGCAATTTAAAATAAAAGCAAATAAAATTAAAATCGCAAAAGGAAAAAAAAAATATTTTATTGTTATTATTTATTTTTAATACAATACAATTACTTTTTACGTTTCTTTCGTTCGAGAAGCACTTTCTTTATAATTATTTAGCAACGATTTAGTCTTAGGAAAATGTGTTAGTTAATTAAATTAAATTATTATTATTATTTTTTAATATAATAAATTTAATTTTAAACCTTAACTTGTACTTTTTTGTACTCTTTTTATCAGTTCGAAAAAGATCTTTAATCGAATAATCCTTAGAAATACCAGGAATTTGAATGAATGAACTACTACATTGTTTTGTATAAATAATTAGATAAATATTGCATGAATAGAACTAGACTTGTAGTATGTAAAAATTATTTTATCTTTTTTGAAATATTTTTTTCTGTTGATTCAAAAAGTAATTCTGAGAAATCAATTAAAAAATTAATTTTTTTTTTACCTTTAAAGTTATTAACCTGTTATCGCCTAATGTCCTCATTTGAAGACAGCTAATAAAATACTGCATATATATTTTGTGGTTTCTTTTGGAATGATTTCAGCTTTTTAGAGACAATTTATTGCACCCCTATAGATCATTTTGTAGAGTTTTATGTACCCGATATCAATTATTTTTCATAATTTGGTTAATTATTTTATGATTTTTCATTCATCGCACATATATTTGCTTTTTACAGAGATATACCAACTTAAGTGAAGTTGAATAATAATATATGCCGTAATACTTTACTTTCGAGATCGTTGTAAACGTAAAATAGGAAATTAATCTGTTATCTCGAAGTTTTCCTATCTGGAATTTATTTTTATTTTATTTATTTATTTATTTATTTATTTTTATTTTTTTTTTTGGAACATCAAACGTCTTTAACCCTATAAGCGTTAAGCCCGTCTTTTTCCGGCATGCATAGTCAAAATAAAAGGCTGGTGTTACTAAATTTTGAAATATATGTTGCTTTAAAAAAAAATAATAAGATTAATAAACATGTGTAGTATACAGTATTAAATTCTCATATTTGTACTGTGCATGGTATTAATTTTATGAATCATTAAACAGATATACCGAAAAACGGCTAAATGAGGATAGAGTTTAATTTTAAAATTAACAGATGAGTTGTTTGAATTTAATATATTTTATTCTCAATAGTCCATATTAGTTTAGATTCGAAATATTCATCAAAATATATTAAGCAAAATTAATTCGGACGTAAACAGATTTAAAAAAAAAAAAAAAAAAAAAAAAAAAAAAAAAATCATTTTTCTAATGAAATCAATGATATAGCGCAAAGTGTCGGCATAGCTGATTCTTCTCTGTGTATCTTGTACCTTCACACTGAAGAATATATTTTATCTTAATAGTTTTCAAAATTTTCATTTGAAGATTTGTCTAAAAACATAATACTTTGCAATTTCCAATACTCAGGATAATCTACAACAAAATGCATAAAATTTCTAAAAGCTTTTTTCGTGTGTTTGTAACGTATTTAGCATTCTTAAACTTATCGCTAGTACCTAGGGTCCATGTAGACCCCAGACACTTTTTAACTTACTGAAAATAATAATACATATCGTATTTTTAGAGGTCATAGCAAATGACATCTCACTTCATAATGTATTACCGGAGAGTAAAAATGCAATTGCACAAATATCAGGAGCAGTTTATTTATTTATTTATTTATTTTATCTAAAGTATAAATCTACCATTTCGTAAAATTCCCCCCCCCCCGTCCGAAATTTAAAATGTTACATTTTTGCAAACTTTTATTTGCACCAAGTAATAAAATGCAAGAAATACATAAAAAGATAAAACACAAATATCAGATGAAAACAAAATGAAATTTAATGTAATCATTGTACAATACCACAGAAAATTATATTTGTCGTTTTTAATTTACTTTTTACTGGAGTTTTTTTTTTTTTTTTTAATGCATATTTATTTAACGTAATCAGTACTTATTGCAAAAATTTTCTATTCTAATATTCAGTGTTAATATTCTAGGTCACATGACACCTGTATAAGTATGGTATGTCTCAGTGTTGTTCAATGTAATTTCTGAAATCTTTATCAAGGATATAACGCAGATAATTATAAATTAAATGACTTTTCATAATTATGACGATACTTCACCTTTAAATCTGTTGTTAATACACCAAGGTTACGTGTCAAATTCATAACGATAGTACAATTCAATAGTTTATCAAAAACTATTAATGAGTTTTCTTTCTTTCTTTATTTGTTTTGTCAAGGTTATAATACAGTCATAATAAATATATTACAAAGACTCATTCTCACGATAGGTTTCATAGATTCATTTTGAGGATTTAATAATTCCACGTTATCGATTCATCAGCATTAAAATATAATTCTGACAGTAAATAATTTAGACTTTCCTCCATCATTCTTCTGCAGAATGACGTAAGCAAGGAAAAAATAATGTTGATTTATACCCCTTGACAATATAGTAGCACCAATTCGACTTTCCGGAACGATATCCATATCGATTTCATCACGACCAATCGATTAGAGCGATATGACAACGATGAAATTTTACTAGGTGATGATAATCGAATGGTTGAAAAAGAATATTGACTGAATTAATTTGAATAAAAATGAAGGGGAAAGTCTTGGAAAACAGAGTCACTGTTGCCATGCTCTAATTTTTTGCTGCTCGGGTCACATCCGTGCCAAATTAGGGATGCTTCCTTTGCTTCTTTTTAATTACATGTGGGAGTAAGTATGGGGATCAAATAAAAATTTAACTTTGACATGAATGAGTTAAAAAGATATTTTTTCTTTTCTTTCTTCTTCTTCTTCTTCTTTTTTTTTTTTTTTTTTTAATTTCTTCTAAATTTATAATTTAAGTGTAAATGGTTAATATTTTGCAAAAGAAATAGATTTTAAACAACAAATGTGATTATAAAATCTTTAATTTCTAATAGTAAAAAATTACGAAATATAATCCTTTAATCATATGAAATCAGTCAATTTTTACTTCCATTAGATTACTACTATAGATAATTGGAAGTACTGTATTCGATCCAAAAATTCGATAAAGAGTTTTCACCTTATTTACAAGTTTTAAGGCATCCTGAATAAGAAAAAGGAATTTTTGGCAATTGGTCAGTGTGTGTGCATACACTCCTTCTCATATTTATAAGGACACTTTATATTTTGAAATAACTAATGTAAAAATAATTGGAAACAAGATTATACTAAGTGCACTTAATATATCTAGTATTCTAAAAACGAAAACTGTTATAATTATTTAATATAAAACAAAATTAATAAAAAATATTGCAAAATGTGTTTTTCTCTACGTTTTTAGATGTCCATAATTATAGGGACAATCCAGATTTTTTCGTTTTATTTAACTTACTAGCGGATAAATTACAGTTGACATGCAAATTTGTTAACTACTGGGCTAGATTAATTCTTACGTAAGCCTTCATTTTTTCTTGGACGGACATTACTGATAATTGCTCGAAAAAAAGAACGTTCCAGTAGTGAAGTATGATAAATGTGTTTTAAAGTGGAAGGATAATTTTGATCCGCCGAATTTCTAATGAAATTCGAAGGTCTAAAATTGCTGAAGGAAATGTGATCAAACGTTGAACTACTGGTTCGGGGGTAATAATATTTTGGGGGATAATAATATTTTTTTCAACAAGACTTGCGTTTTTGCTCTACTTTTAGAGCAATAGGAAATAGTTTGAAGAAAGAAACTTCTGTATTATTGCCTTTCCTATGACCTAAAAGTTGAAAAAACCTCAACTTATGATATTAGAAAAGTGCATGCAAGTGGAAAGCAATTTTAAATGTATTAAATGTATTAAGAATATCATATGTGCTATATGAAATGGTATTGAAACTGAACATCAAAAAAAAATGTATATATATATATACCAGAGAGAATGTCAGACTGTTTAACCCTAAAAACAGACCCCATAAAATATTAATTTAAAGAATAACTGAAAAAAATTTCTGAAATTCGAGCTGTCCTTATAATTGTGAACACCTAAAAAATCATCTTTTTACCATATATAAAAACGATAAAACTCTTTAAATACAGTCTATTAATGAAATTCAAATTAATAAAAAATATATTTGTTTAAATAATAGTGTTCAGTGTTTAGTTAATATAGAAAAACGGGTATCCTTATAATTTTGAGAAGGAGCGTATGAGTATGCATGTGGGGAATCTTCTGGCTATCATATCTCTAAAACTAATAAAGATAGAACTACAAAACATCAAAGTTGATACAGATAAATGTGTACAGATAAATTTTCCAATTTTTGGTGAAAATTGGAAAACCGGAAGTAAGTTATCGGAAACTGTAAGTCCGTATTTCAAAAACAGCTCTAACGATTATCTTTAAAGTTGCTATATAAATACTCTATTAAATGCCCTTTCGAATGATATGGTTGGTTAGTTCAGGAAAATTGGTAGGAATTCTGTATAAATAGCACGATGTCTCGCAAGTGCGTCCCTTTAAAACACTTGTACTTTTTTTTTTTTTTTTTTTTTTTTTTTTAATTCGTCATATTGACTCTCCTTTAAATATCTCCTTTAAAAATAATATTTTGTATGTAATTGTTGTTTTTCTGTCAATAATTGAGTATGCCAAGTTTTGGTAAAAGGTGGTATCTCAAAAATGGCTCTAACGATTTTCTTGAAAATTGTTACATATATCCATTTTAGGTATCCTTTCACATGTATTACATGGTTATTACAGGGAAATTAACAGTCATCCTGCTCAGAAAAGTTGATTTTAGACTTCGGAAATTGGTGTTTCAAAAAATGTATCTAATATTTTTTTCTTTCTTATTTTTTAACTTGCTATGTAAACTTTGCTTTATATGTCTTTACACGTGTATTACGTTTCTCATACCGAAAAAATTTTAGGTTTCTACTTCGTTACGTCAATTTTATGTCTTCTTATCATATTATCTCAAAAAAAAAAAATTATATAATATTTGTAATAGTGGAGTAATGGAAGTCGTGTGGTTCTTTCACATAAGATTTTTTAATGTTGATATCATTAAAAAAAATAATCGTGTATTCTCTTTCATAAAATTTAAAAATAGATAGCAATTCTTTTTAAGCTCCATATAAGTGCAACTTTTATACAAAAATTCGACATAGTTTGCTTAGAATTTCATTTATACAAGTATATTTTGATGAGTTTATATACTTTATTATTTAAATGCATAATTAACTCATGTCTTTGTTTGAAAAAGTTTTTTTCCGTCATATCGGAAAAGGGTAATGTGTAAAAAATCTGAAATGTATTTTGAATCTTTTAAATATACATTTTATTTTAAAAATTAATAATAATAATAATAAAGATCTTTTACAATTTTCATTGAAATTTTATTAAGATTAAAATAAGAGAATTTCTAAGAATGGCATCAGATATTTATTCTGATTTGACGTGAATCATTAAATCGAAAAGACTGCAAAATGCAGATTAACAAAAAGATTTTTAACTTTTAATGTGCTGGTGAAGAAATTTTTAAATCGCTTTTGATTAGAAAAAGTTATCTTCCAAGTTTCTCCATTTAAAAAATAGAAACATTTAATTGTAATTTATTAAATTATTTTTCGATCACTGGAAATGAAATTATCATTAACTTTTATGATTAGTTGCGATTAAAAAATTATAAAAGTCTTTGGAAATGACTAATGGTATTTTTAAGTGGTTTTAGAGTTAGTTCGATATTTTATTCACTATCCTCTTGTTTCACTATGAAGTAAAAATCGTATGGCTTTCTTTTATAATTTAAAATAAAGATAAAGTTTTCGAATCAGAATTTTTAAAGATAAAATTTCATTAATATTGATAAAAGGGGAAATCAAATTCATATTTGAGGTTCTTTAAAAATCTATGATAGTGATAACAGCATTATATAGAAAATATCACGAATATTTTAAAAATAAATGAATTTCGATTTTTACAGTAAAATCCCTTAATTACAATTTAGTAATTTGGATCTATTTCCTCGGGAAGTTTCACATTCAATAAGGTTATATATATATATATATATATATATATATATATATATAGGGGAGACCCGTGTACCTAGGGCCGCTTTTTTTCAGTGCCTAAAAACAGAGCCCTTGACCTGTTTAAAATTATCGAACTGATATGTACACATCTTTAGGACTAATTACTCCCAATTGGGATTAATATAAATACCTAAAATAATAAATACCGGCAAATAGAAGGTTTTTAAAAAAACTTCACTCGTTGCCCTAGGTACAACACTCTCATTGTACCTGGGGCCAGACCTCCTTGTACCTAGGGCCATTCTCTCAAATCTAGATTTCACTTTGTAATGAATAGAAAATAAGCATATAAACATGTATTTTATAAAAGAAACAATATCAAGTAATATATTTATTTATCATATAATAATTATCATGTTGTTGCCTTAATTTGAAACACGAAATTTTTCACTTTTTTTTCTTTCTTTCTTTGGGATATTCTAACAGAATGCTTTTTTCTTCAATTTCTTTTTTTCTGGAGTGTCTCTGGGATTTCTAGATCTCTCTGGTTTTCTGTCACATCTTTTCTTTGATGTAGGAGGTATTGCTTTAGGTAAAGGTTTTACTTAGATTCGTACCTGTTAAAGCATGACACACGAAAAGAGGTTAGATGTTGAAAGTTTCGAAATTTCAACAGAACATGAAACAGAGACATCCAGTTCTATCATTGTTAATTCACTTTCTTCCTGGAAAATCATTTTTTTTTTTTTTTTTTTTTTTTTTTTTTTTAATTTATGGAGGAATCTTGTCTTTCAGTCACATTTGAACTTAAATATTCATCCTCAGTGAATGTGTTTTGATTCATTATCATTGGCCATATGCCGGATACACGAAAGCCTGATAGAATGTTTACAGTAGTAAAGGCCGACGGATAGGACTTTTCAGCAACATTTTCAGCAACGTCATATATAGTGATTGGTTTACCAGGGTTTGCCAGCATCTAATTACTATAGGCTGTACTGTGTTTCTTAACACTTTCGCTACCGCTGACGCAGATTCACGTCATTTGAAAATATGAAACTCCACAAGTGGGCGTTTCTTTTGCAATTTGTATATTATTTGTTTCTAAAAATACATACACAATATTCATACATGTACAATCAGTATACTATGGATGCAAATACTTTGATTAGGGAGAGTATGATTATAATGCATATCTATTTGTAATATAAATGCGAATACGGAAAATTTTGTTTCGAAAAATTGTAACTTACGAGAAAAACGCCCACAGGCGAACCTTACTGCCAAAAAGACAAAAACATGCGGTCGCGAAAGTGTTAAAAGGTCCAAACACACTGGCCCTAGGTACAAGGCAGTTATGTGGCCCTAGGTACAAGTTTTGGTACATTCATTCAAAATGCCTTCCACTAAAAAATCCACATGCAGAGAGGACTAATTAAATATCTCATTTATTACTCAATATAACAATCAAAATTATACATTAGAAATGAAAGAAATATATTTGACTTGCCTTTGTAAAATAGCAAAAGAGATGAGCTGCAAAATTTTACTTCGAACCATGTGAATTCGTTTTCTACATGTAACTTGTCAAAACCTTCTCCTCAAAAGTTCCAAAGTAGTTGTGAAAGTAGCAACTGGTGTTGTTACTCGCCCAATTGAGTATTAAAACATAAAATTAAATATTATTCAAATAAAGTGGGATGGCGCTAGGTACACGGGTCTCCCCTATATATATATATATATATATATATATATATATATATATATATATATATATATATATATATAGAGAGAGAGAGAGAGAGAGAGAGAGAGAGAGAGAGAGAGAGAGAGAGAGAGAGAGAGATGCCACACGCACCACATAAACTTTAAATTTTACATCTACTTTTTAAGATAGCACGCGATCATGTTTTATATAAAAATTAAATCATTAAATTATTATTATTATTTTTTTTTTTTTTACTTATTTTATTTCATTTTGCACGCGCACTTTTTATTTCCTAATTCAAAATTATTAAAAAAAAAAAAAAAAAAACTTTTTCGATAGTGTTTGTTTCAATGCTGATTATTATTAATTTTCTTTTCTTTTCTTTTTCTTTCAAAAAAAAAAAAAAAGATTTTGATGAAATTCTGGCAAAAGCAGAATTTAGTTTAGGACGGAGGACTATTAGTTTTGTTTTTGTTTTTTTTCAAATTATAACATCGCTTTCAAATTATTCAACTGTACTTTTGATAAATTTTAGGTTTCGATAAATGTTCAACTATCGGAAAAATATTTCGATAAATATCCAACTATCGAAAAATGACACCGCAAAAATCCCAGATTGAGACTAAGAATCCTCAGTCCTAATAGTAATAAATAATAATTATTATTATCGTTACTATTTTAAATGTTGAAAGGATATATTTTTTTACTCATTATTAAAATGAACTTTCGATGAAAACTTAAAAATAACTGAATGATTTAGTATAAGAAAATTTTTGAAAAATGCAATAACTATTTTTATCTACGAACGATAAATTTTTAATTTTACATTCTATCAAGAGACATAAAAAATAGGAACTATTTTTTTATTTAAGTTGTTTCAAGTTATATTTTGTCTCACCAGTGATCAAGGGGTTCGAAAGGCACCAGGTTCTATCTTAGGTTGCGGTCATGTTTGTCTAGCTGTTCGGAATTTTCCTTGGCTTTCCTTAAAACAACTCACATAGATTTGGGCTATGGCCGCTTGGAAAGACCCTCACAGAGGGCATTTTACCTAGGGTTAGCACCTCAGCGTACTCAATAAGTCTTAACTCACAAAATCACAGCCATAATTAAATTATCTTTATATACGATAAGTTAAATTAAATCATCCATATCTACGATATATATATATATATATATATATATATTACTGATTTCGTGAAAATAAATCTTTTAAACATTTGTGTGTCTCTAAGAATTTGATCAGTAGCGAGGATAATTAAATAAATTTCTGTTCATAAAGCTTTATCTGGTCTCTAAAAGTTAAAGTTTTGTTCTTGAGAGCTTACAAATTAATAAATACCACTGGCAAAAGTTAATATTAAAATTAACCGTAAAACAAAAATTCTTTTAAACGCACTGACTTTTTCTACAACGACAAAGTTTAATGGTTTATCTTAATGTTTTTATAATATTTTTATATTAATTATTAAAAATAATTACGTAATATTTAAAACGTAATTTTGATTATTAAGGTTAACTTTTATAATGTGAAACGTTCATTAAAAAAAAAAAAAAAAAAAAAAAAAGATGTAAAGGTCTAATTATATACTTTTAAATGTAATGTGTTTAAAAAAAAGCTAGAAAACACACTGAATGAAATACGTCGCTCGTGACGGTTAAACAGTTAAAATCCTAGTGAATAATTTTGCAAGAAAAATTCAAGCGATCTTTGAAACGTGAAATACGTCTGACAGGTTTACCAAGAAGAAAATAGTAGAAAAAATCTCTCAATAATTTAGATAATATTTTCACAAATCTGTAAAATTTATTTTATAGTTTTCGATAATCTTGTGAATACACTTTCTTAAGAGCATATGTATTAGTTATTATTGTTAATACTAATTTCGTTAAATTATGCATATATATATGTGTGTGTGTGTGTGTGTGTGTGTGTGTGTATATGTCTGTAATGTAACGAAAATTTTATTCTTTATCAATCAGCTGCAGGATGCAGGCCTCTCCTTGGTGATTCCAATATGCCCTGTTTTCTGAAATTATTTTCTATTCTGCTCGTCGAAACTCTCTCCAATGACACTGATCTTCCTCGATTGCTTTTGACAATAATATTTAAATACGATTATTTTACTTATTTATATCTTTAACCTTAAAGCTTTTATGCAGTATCTTGGCATGCAATAAATATAGCAATGTGAAGTGAACAAAGCTGATACTATCGTGTTATATTGAAATTTGAAAAAAAAAATATCGCGGACAAAATTCAGTTAAAAAAATTGGTGTAAGACTAATTTGAGACCAGTTACTAGAAAATAAATTTTAAGAGTACAACTTGGATATGTAGCTTGAAGCACACCTTTTAAAATCATAAGTCTCTGATAAAGTAAGGAATTAAAATAAAATGTAATACTTTAAATTCATTATTCAAATTTATTTAAGAGGACAATGGACGTTATAAATATGTTTAGTAAATTACTGTCTAAAAATGAAGAAAACTTGCAGACATATACATTGAAATATAACAATATTATATATGGGGAAGTTTCTAGAAAATTTAAATTCAAAATTAATACATCATGTTGACTATTTTTCAAATTTTTTCCCTTCTCTTTACATTATTATATTTTATCAATATATAACTGTCAAATCATTACAACATTTTACTTTGTGCATCTCCAATTTAAAGATAAGAAAATATTAATCTTTTGTTCAATCGACTGACCATTTAAAAATTTGTGTTTAATTTTTCTTATCTAAATTTACCAGAATCTATGTTGTTAATGGAGCTCTGTAGAAACTTATTCATAACACTCTTTACAAAAACTTTCGTAAACAAATTATTTTTTTTAAACATTTCTCTTTACATTACTATATTTTAACAACATATAACACATTTGGTTGTTATTTTACGGATTCACTGATAAGGATTCGTGCAAAAAGTTGCTTTAAATTTCAGCATTCAGACCTAAAAATATTATTGAAAATTAACTTAACAATGAATCCACAAATAATACCAAAGCCTGTTTAGAATATGTTTTTAAAATATAATTATAAAAATGGAGGAGGAAAATTAAAAGTTAGCTGGCAAGGTTCTTTTACTTTTTTTATTTTAATTTTTAATTTTTAAATTTTATATTATTGGCTATAAATACTTTTTCAAAAATTTTAATATACTTGACATTCCTGTACTACAATGCATAAATATAGGCAAAATTTAATAAATTTAAAAAAGTAATTTGCAAAATATATTAATAATGACCACAACTTCCTTAATGATTAGGCTAAATATTTTCTTAATTATTTTTAATTATTCTTTCTGTGAATAAAACATTTAGTACTGCTAATTAAAAAGAAAAAGTTTTTACGCGTACTGATTTTTATTAAATCGATATGAATGTATGTTTTCATCATTAAAATAATAATAATAATAATAAAGATAAAAATAAAAAATACTTTTATTTTATGATAATTCTGTAAGAATTTAATTGAAACTAATAAGTAGTTCCAATTCTGATTGCTTGATTTTTTTTTTTTTTTTTTTTTTTTCCATAAAGCCTGTTTATTGTTCTGTAAACACGCTTCCTAACATAGAAAAAGAAAATGAAGATATGAAATTTCAGTGCAATTTTGTAACAACTCAACATTAAAAATGTCCCTTTATTTTTTGTAATTTTTAAGAAGAAAAACAATCAAAAAGAAAATTTAAGATTGTAATAAATTTCTAATATCAACGGATTTAAATTTTGTGGGCTATTTTTTTTTAAGATTTAATAAACTTTCTGTACATCATATTAAGCTAAAGTATCCTGATATTTGTAATTATTACTTTCCAAATAAGTTTTGAATTTAAGGAAAAGGTTTCGGAAATCACAAATAATTGGGAACTTTCTTAGAATTTTCTTGAATATTTTTACCTTATTAAAGTCTCTTTCCGCTTTTATTTTCTGTCTATCTTTCTTCTTCTTCTTCTTCTTTTTTTTTTTTTTTTTTTTTTTTTATGAAACGTATAAATCATTTTAGATCTTCGGAAACTATTATGCTCCTTTTTAACGTTTGAAGTCCATAAATAAATATGGTGTGGAACACACACTACTGTCTCTTAACTTATATTAATGTTATTGTGTCAATAACATAAATAATACAAATCAGTATTTGAACTATTCAATAACAGTTGGATATTTTTTTCTTTTTATAGAAACAGTTTTATTTAAAAATATTTTTGAATGAGAGGGGATAATGCCCCGCTTAATTCCACCGATTAAATATTGTAGTTACATTTATAAATATCTTTAAGGCTAACATTAAACACAAAATAATATTTCAAATTAATATTAGAATGGTTGTTCATACCATTCTTTTAATTATACTTGATTAATTTAAGTTGCCTTGTGTATTATATGCAAATTACATACGTATTAAACACTATAATTTATCACATAAAAAAAATAAATAATAAAATAAATCATCATGACACATTTTTTAATTCACTTTGAACCACATTCAAGCATAGTACTAACAATTTTGTGTGATCTTATAAACGAAATATAAACACTTTTCATACTACATTATATGTGAAATATATTTTAGTGCATATAACAAACATGTATCCTTTTCATTTTGTATAGAGTATCTAAAGATAACAAACTGTACCGACAAGAAATTTTGTTCATTGACGTAACGTATTTAAATACCTTTTTATGTTTTTCCATACGAACCATTTATCCGATCTCAATAAAAAGTTTCAAGAAACATGCCCTTATTATACAGATTTTGAGAGAAAGACATACAAACAAACCATTAAAAGCTTAATTTTTGAACAAAGAGACTTCAAAAGCATTGTAAATATAGCCAAAACTCAATTTCGAAAATCTGAACCACTGGCAATACTTTTTTATGATATGTGGGTAAGAAAAAATAAACATAGAATATGCATTTTTTAACATTATTTTTATAGTTATTATGAAATATCATTTAATGAAAAGAACAGTATCTAAAATACGTTCTGATTTAGCATTTTTATTAGTACAAACAAATTCTAATTGAAACATGGAAGTTTCGAATTTATGTGCTAATAGTTATGGTATAAAAATAGGTAAATGGAAACATAAATAAAAATATGATCTTATTTATACATAGTATTTTAAGATAATTCTACAATTTACACTCCAAAATGAAAAGGAATTGCAAACGAACTTTTTAAAGTACATTTAATGGTTCTCATATAAAGTTATCTGATATAAGAATGCGTAAATATTGTATTTGATTTACTAACAAGAATACAAAGGAAATGATATATATATATATATATATATATATATATATATATATATATATATTTATTATTAACAAAACAAAAGAAAATTGAGCAAGAAGACATATACTTTAAAAATTTAGTTGACTCGTAACTTATATTAAAACAATTGTACCGTATTATTTTCTATTAAAAAATGTCAAAAGAAGCAATTGGAATTAACTTCCAATGTCAACGTTTTTACCGAAATTAAAAAAAAGCATGAATGATTAAATTAAAGAAAGCATGAATATCTTTCGCTGTGTTCGGACTTCTCAATAGTAAACTTGTTTGAAATATTACAAATTAATAACGTTTTTAAGATATTAAATCATACATAAATGTTACAAGGGAATAAAATAAATATGTTTTCATTATCGTATAATAATCAGAACGGATTTTTAATTTTCATAATGATTTTACATTTTTTATTTAAAATGTTCTTTTCTTTTCACAATTAAATGTTGTTGTCGTTTTATAAGGAGTTACTCTGAACACATTAATTCATTATTTTTATAAGAAGTCTATAGAAATACTAATTTTAAAAATACTCCTAATGTATTTGGCTCCATGGAGGATCAAAATTGTGATGGCATGTCTCCGAACTACTCCTAAGTTCAGAGAAGGTCCCCAAGACCATCACCAGTTGTCCATTGTGTAGCTCCAGTGCAATATAACACTCCCTCAACTAAAACTCAACCCATTATATTCGAAGAAAAATAACCAGTAAATTTCCCTTTAAAAAAAATAATAACATACCAACATTAATTTAAAAGGAATTACATATTAATGTTATAAAATTAATAAACCTTATTTTGTTCAAAAGTAATCATTCAATTAAAAAGTTATGTATGCTTTATAACATCGTTAACGAATTTATAACTCTCTTTCAATGTTTCTTTCTTTCTCTTTTTTTTTTTTTTTTTTTCCAGTATTCCGAACGCGAAAAGAAATTTTTCTAAAGAGGCCTATTTTAGTGTCGTTATTTTATACAAAAATTAACATAATTGTGTAAGTTGATTTTATAAATCTTAAAATTTTTTATTCATTAAATGTCTTCCACAATAAAAATGTTTACTGATACTTTTTCGTATTTATTTTACGGTTTAGTGGGGCATATATGAGCAAATTCTGGGATTTGCCAACACATTTCGTTAAATGCTAGATAAATGAAACAAAAATATTTAGTGAGATCAAGATTTCTGGTGAAAACAAGACTTTAACAATCTTCTGCTTTTAGTGAAATGATACCCGTATCACTTCAGTTTATTCCCCTGAAAACAATGGCGATTCTAAACTGGCTGTAAAAGCTGATTTATTGATGGTTATCGGCTATACAGCTTATGACAAAGAAATATATTTGAGAAAATAATTCCAAGGAAACGTTTCTTTTTTTATTATTATTATGTTCTATAATTTGCAAAATCATATAAAAAATTATATATACCTGCAATAATTGGAAATATACCCAGCTGATTCAAAAGTGTCACCAAAAAAATGAAATGTATATTATATTTTTTTTTCGGTGACGGATTATTCGGACTGCAGCAATGCGCAGTTTTCGCTGAAATGCGCAGTAAAGCATAGGATTTTTTTTTATGTATAAGAAAAAGATATTAGTTGCATTCTTTTCCAATAGATGGTACTGTATCCACAGTTTCCTCTCACATTTTAAACAGATCTGCCTTCTCAAATAGCGTCATATTGTGTATATTGATTTGGTGTGTTGTGTACGATTTCAGATGTTAGTGAATATTTGAAGTAAATATTTATTACTTATTACTGCTGTTAATCGTTTTAAAAAGAAAATCATGATATTGTTAAGAGAGTTGCAGTTAAGCTTCATTATGAGAATTCTTATTGGTTACGTCTGACGGCCGTCACATTGAACGTTTATAGTCCTTGTTGCGTTGTTGAATGTACTGCGCCACTGTAAAAAGTAATTTTACGTTTAAACGCCCCCAGATGGAGGGGGGGGGGGGAAGCTAATTTGGCAATAAATCTTTTGTTACTTAAAAAAAAAAAAAAAAAGAAAGAAAGAAAGAAAAATACCATGTCTTAGTGTCAGTGAAAACTGCCTAGTGCCACGGCCAATACTTTTTGAATAATAATTGTGAATGTTTAAATTAGACATAAATATGTCCATACCATTTATATAAAGTACATGTTAAAAAGGGATCCATAAAAACACTTTTTAATTTCATACGAAAGTAATCAAATTATAAAAATTAGAGTACAGCAGCTACACAAACGAACAGAAATCATACACACTTTTAACATTGCTACAGATTGTTAATCAAATGAATATTTAGAAATGGTTTAAAAATTGATATGAACTGAAAAGTGTACACCATAGATAATTAAGTCATTGTATATTTTGAAGTACTTAATCTTTCTTCCTCAAATGCAAATACATGTACTAAACTGTGAAAACCGGAACAAGACTCATAAGTATTCCAATATTACTTTCGAAGTAATAATATCTCTGCATATGAAGAAGAAAATTTATTTCTTTTACGAAAGTGTGATGGACGTCGAAAATCATTTTTTTTTTTTTTTTTTTTTTATTACCATCTTTGAGTTGTGAAAGGTAGCATACATAAGATTTAGAATATATAAATATTGCATCATGTATTAAAATTTTTCTAAAACTATTAAAAATAATAGAAATCAAATTCAAAATTTTATTTATTTATTTATTAAAATATTTTTTAAGTTTTAAAATTACCCGCTCGATTTTACATGATTATAGTTTAACAATATACTTCAAATATATTTGCACATTAAATTGTAGAGTGACTGATATGTTAACTTTTAAAAAATATTTTTATGTTTGAGTACTGAAATTTCATTCAAATTTTTTACCTTTAAGCATTAAAATATTTGTAAAAAAAAAAATAAATTATCAATCAATTCACAAATGCATAAATACGTTTAGAATAGATTTATAAACTAACTAGTTAGTTGTAGGGCGACTAAGGCACCCGTTGAAAAATGATCATTTCATTTTATTTATTTCTCACTTCAAATAATTCCTTTGCTAGCAAATCCATGCGAAATTTCCGCACTTTATTTATCTGTTCGTTACCTTTACAATTTAAAATTATTATTATTATTTTATAGACGTCATTTTTTTCATATGCATGAGCAAATTTAATATATTTTATTTATTTATTATTTATTTATTCATTTTATAATTTATTTTTCATTTTTATTATTATTAATTTTTATTTTTTCACGTGAAATGATATTTCATTTTATGCTAAAAAAAATTGGCAACAATTAAAATGCAAATGTCTGTTTTAAAGCTGTTATTTTCATATTTTAATTAATTTTAAAAAATCTAATCAAAAATTCGTTACAAATAAAGTACCAAACGAAAGGGGTGATTTTTCTGAATCCGTTGGATTAAACAGCTTATCAATCAGACAATTAGATTTTTTTAAATTAACTAAAGTATGAAAATTAGGAGACAGGGAAATCTCTTAAGCCTATCTCTTAAGCCTAAAATGTGACATAATCAGCATAGAATAATAATAAAGGAAGAAGGAGCATATATGTTTTGGTTTCGGTTTGTAAAATCCAGGAATGCCGGGTATATGGTTGTAAAAATGCTTCAATCTGATTGGTTGGCGACTTGTTGGCGAGATTTTTGAATCGTCTCATCTCTCTGTCAATCAGTCAGCGAGGCAGCACCCACAACAAACAGCGATAAATGTGCCGAGCATGGGTGCCCTACTTTAAGGCTTTGAGTAGCAAAAATAGCTTTCGATGGCAATTCACTAGAAGTGATTTGTAAACACACTGTAAAAAAAAAAAAAAAAAAAAAAAAAAAAAAAAAAACTATTACCAGCTGCAATCTGTGATTTATTTTATCCAATCACAGAGAATTTCTTGCAAGAAATTCTCTGTGATTGGATAAAATAAATCACAGATTGCAGCTGGTAATAGGTTTTTTTTTACAGTGCATTAGAGTATTGACGTGCTCCTTCTTCCTTTATTATTATTCTATGATAATCAGGCACTGATGAGCGTAACTATATAAGCTGATAATGTAAAATCGAGGGTAAATTTTTAAAACTCAGCCACGTGAAATATTTTATTTATTTATTTATTATTTTTTTTTAAATTAAAATTTTGAATTTTAATTTTTTAATTTCAATAGGTATAGAGAAATTTTAATATACTTAAATTTTATACATTTAAACGTACATGTATTCAGACTTTTATAACTTTAAGGCAGTAATTTCAAAGAATGGTTTTTCAACGCCTACCATTCCCTTAAACCGTATAATAGTCTTTTAATTTTCCGTGATAGTTTTAAATAGGTTTATGTCACCTATTATTAGGTATAACAGTGGTCCTATACTTTTGTGTACGTTTTGTTATTCTATTACCACTATTTTGAAATAAAATTTTTCGAGAAGGTTTTAATGTTATACTAGTATTTTCAAAATTAGTGTTTGAAAATAATGGCAGAGATATAATAAAATGCACACAAAAATTTCGAGCGCTTCGACCCCTGTATTACTAATACAATGTCCAGAAGTAAAACCATATTGCCAGAAATGCTAGATTTAAAAAATAAAATAATATAAATAAATAACGTATAAATTTCATGTTTTTATTTTAAACAATTCAGGGACGTAGGAGAGCAACCCTCTAAACTGGATATTACTAAACTTTCTTGCAAAGACAAATAAAAGAAGTATTCTTTAAAAACAAATATTTAAGTCTTATAAAAGTTCTTTTGTTAATGAAATTTTCGTATTTAATATTAATAATAAGTTAAAAGTCATTAGCATTTAATTATTAACTGGTTTTCTCGAATACAATTTTGAGTACTTAGAAATAAAATTATTTGAGTTTCCTCCATGATTTTTAAAGTGATCATATGTCAAACAAATTTAATAAATGGTCAGAAATTTGAAAATGCGCTACAAGTACATTTACTTATGTAAAATAAAATGCTACAATTAAATTGGCATGTTTCTTTTTTTTTTTTTTTTTTTTTGTTAAGAAGACATCTTTTATTATTGATTTAAATTTTATGCAACTTAAACAACAACACTAAAAAAAAATGGTATGTTGTTTCTATTATAAATCTTTCTTCTATATAATTCTATATAACAGCGCTACTTGCTGTTTAACGTGTATACAAAAGTTTAACCATAGCTTCTTACAATAAAAATTTTATGTATGAACTTTGATGCAATTTTAATCAATAGATGCGGAGACAAAATCATGTATGAAATTACAATAGCAACTTCCACTATAATTCGATTACACCTAAATTAAGTCAGCATAATGGTTATCTCACACATTTCGTGCCATTATTTGTCATAGAAATTGAGAGGGAGGGGAAAAATATTCCCTTCCCATTCACGGGGTAAATTGCAGATCAGCAGTGCCACTTGTTGGCCGTTATACACTCAAATTAAATCACATATCACGTTTTGTTCGACTACACGCAATATATCCTGAGATATAGCCTTCCATTAAAATGCAAAAATCGTTGTATAGCAGCTCCACTTATTGAGCGATTAGCACCAAAAGTTGACAGGTACTTACTTATGTCAAAATGAATCTAGATATAAACTTAAATGCAATTCTGTGCAGTAGTTCTTGAAATATAGTCTTCCCTGAAATAGCGGGAATCTTCTATAAAAGCGCCACCTGTTGAGCTATTGACACCAAAAGTTGATAGTAATTTATGTCAAGGGGATCTACATATACATTTATATGCAATTCTATCAGTATTTCCTGAGATACAGTCGCCAAAAAGTTTTAGACACACACATACAGATAGACAGACTGACTTAAAAAAAAAAAAAAAAAAAGATCAGATCGTGTGCTGGAGCTCTCAAAACTTGTAAATCCACTGATAACCGGAATTTGAAAATATTTATGATTCCAATATTATTTTTGATTTTGTTTGATTGTTAATTTTTAAGTAATTCTATTTGTTTGTAAGGCTTAAATATATGAATCAATGTGAGGGGGGGGGAGTAGATAGGTTTTTCTCAATTATTATTTTAATCAAATTTTATATATATTTATTACTTTATTATTTAATAATTGCTGAAAACCCTGTTATACAACTGAAGTTATTTAGGATGCAATAATGTATTTTTGTTCAGAACACAACCTTTGGTTTACTTTTGCTTTAATTACTAAACTGAGAAGTCAAAAGTTTATCCTATTTTTATCATATTAAAATTTTATTAATTTACTTTTTTTTTCCCTTTTTTTTTAAAAGAGTTTTCCAGATATTTTCATAAAAAGTCTTTTATTTTGCAGACACAGAGAAAGAATTTCTGATATTTTAAATATAATATGTAGCAAAATTATTGTTTTATTTATTTTTGATTATTTTTATCTTAGAAAACGAAACACTAAACGAATAACACAAAAAATAATCGATGTTTATGTTAATAAATTTTACTATGCCTAACAAACATTTTAAATAACGAGAGGGAAAAAAAAAAAAAAAAAAAACGAAATGGAGAAAATTAACTAAACTAATCATGCTTCTAAATCATAAATATTTTTCATCAAAATAAAATTACGTTTTAATAGTTAAACATTAGTTTAAACGCATGTCATTTTTAACCTCTGTAAGTAATTTAAGATAGAAAAATCCAGACTGAAAAATGGAAAATATATATATATATGTAGGCGATGAATTTTGTTAGATCTTTTTCTTCTGTTATTTTCTTCTTGAGCTTGAAGCAAATTAAAATACATTAGTACAAGTCTTCTTCCGAATTAAAATAAGTACCATTATTATATCTTTTTCTGTAAATTTCAGCATGTTACATCATCCACCTTATTGTATTTAAATTTATTAAATCACTCGTAATGACGCATCATCATATTCGAAAATCTAGGTAAAAAAACAGAGCACGCTCTATTATTATAGCAATTATTATTTAAGCATAGCAAATTAATCTTTCACAAAATCGTTTGTTTATCTCCTCCCTCAAAACATAATCAATCCCAAATCACTTTTACTCTCTTTAAGCTACGAGAAAAGATCCGAAACCGAAAGTCCAGAAAAACAAGAACAAAAACAAGAAACAAAAGAAAGCGAAAACTCATCCTTTCGGATGAGGTAAGTCCATCTTTCTGGTCTCTCTACTTGCCCTGATTTCTCGAACGTGTCTCGGGGCATTCAGTTTACACACAAAAGGACAAAGGGGGAAAGGGGAGGGGGAATCTGTGATAGGGTCAGATCTGGAGAGGGATGACACCTTTTCCCTCTTTGGGTATATAAGGGACTTGCTGGTCCTTAGTGGACATCACATCCTCAGTGGCTTCTACAGAGTGAAGAAGCCTCTTCCTCAAGGACCTACTGAATAGCTACCAACATACATTAGCATCATGGAAAGCAAGGTATGTAATAACTGTGGATTAGCATACAGGATTAAGGATTAAAGTCGAAATCAGGCCAGAGACTATTGTTTCAACAGTAGGGATATGTTCTCCCATAGTGCCAAGAAACAAACTCCGTGGCAGTTCCCAATTTATATAATTACTTTCTGCTTTTTTTTTTTTTTTTTTTTTTTTTTAATCAGGATAGAAAGTATCAGCTTAGAGAAAGTTTTGTTAAAGTTTTCGAAATTGGCATATTAAAAATATTCAAAAGTCTTTAAAAGTTTTATCTAACTTACTGTATTTTGATAAAGACTGTATTTAATTTAATTTCCTAGTATAGAATTTATTATAAATATATTTTTTAATATCTATCTAAAGGGAGTGAGTCAATTTTTCGATAATTTTAGCTATTTATTTTATCTTTCATGTTGAAGAACATGGAATTTTTTTTTCTTCTGTTAAAAATTAATAAGGCATAAAAACTTTTTAAAAACCTCAATTCTTGATATTAGATATCGATGGTTATAGTGATTAAGTGAAATTATTCCTTAAATTAAAGATTTGGAAATTGCGATGCCTTAATATAATATGTGGGTAAAAATGTAATAAAATTTTGTAATGCTAAAACTTTTAAAAATTATAAATTAAACTGTGGAGAACTCCTTTAAAAAATTTACACAAATTGTATATATATATATTTTTTTTTTGTTTTTTATGTAGGCTGCAAAGTAGTCTATTATGATTATAGGAAAAACTTCAATTATTTGCAGTCAATTTCTTCATTTAAAGTTTGTTTCAAATCAAGTTTTTTTTTTTTTTAAAAAAGATATTATATAATAAAACTAAGGATTTTCTGAATTCAAAGTTAAAATGTTAATTTTTTCAGTTTAAAAAAACTGTTTTTAAAACTAAATAGATATATTTTTAATCATATGTAATTTTTATTTGTATATATATTCTGATTTTAACTTTTCCAACTGGTTGTCAGTTAAGATATATTTTATAATTATCATTATTATTATGAACAGCCTTTAATTTGTTTATTTTAATAAATTAAAGGGTGTGAAAAAGGCCTCTGAAATGCATGCTTTCTACATAAAAATAATAATAATAATAATAATAATGCCTGGTAGCACATTAGAGAAGTAAAAATGCTGAAATTCACCGATTCGATTCTGCGTCGACAAAGCATTGGTGTAAGATTTTCAATAATTTCACTTCCCTAAATACGTCCTTGCCAGACAGCTCTTTTCAAAACGCAAAAATTTTTCCAAAAATATTACCAATGTCTTCTAAAATGTTCATTCAAAAAGTTAATATTTCAAATTTAATCTTACATTTTTTTTCTAATATCTGTCTGATTCTCATAATATCCATAAACTAATATAAATAAAATAAGCAGTCAATATAGCATCAAAATTTATAAATATATGTATAAATTACCGTCAAATAATATACTTTACAAATATTTTGCAAAGAATAATATTTTTTGTTTTAAAATTGATTTACGCTTTGTTTTATTCAATAGCAGTCAATAGCAAAATAACCCATTCACTTATAAGTATTCGACATCTAATTTTCATTATATCTATAAACTAAGATATATAAAATAAGCAGTCAGTGTAACATCAATATTTATTAATATATGCAAAAATGAAATTTCAAATAATATATTTTTCAAATATTTCTCAAAGAATAATATTTCCTGTTTTAAAATTCATTTAAGCTATGTTTTATTCAATGGCAGTAAATAGCAAAATAACCCTTTCACTTATGAGAATTCGATATTTGAGCAGTCACGGTACCTTTAAGGAAGGAAAGAGAAAATAAATAGATAAAAATCAAATCATTTGAGAATAATAGCATCTTTTATCTTATTGTCTGTTAAAAAAAATGATTAGTTTTCATGGACGCGGCATTTACGGTAAAGTTTATGTAGAAAAAAAGTATTTGTCTTCTAATAGTACTAGAAGAGAAGAGACGGTTTTGTTATGAACGGCAAGGTGTGTAAAAAATGTACTTTGATTCTCTCTCTCTCTCCATTTTTTTTTTCCTATGTACATGATGTACTTTATGCAGCATCATTTTATAAACGCATAAATATCGAAATAGCCAAGTAAAAATTATCTGAACTATTTTCATTTACAAACTTTCCAGAATTTTTTATTGATAAGTTTAGTAATTTTCTTTGTGTGGTAATTTTAAGCATTTATATTCTCTGAAGTTTAATATCGAAAGTTATATTTGAATATGCTTAATATTTTTTATTATGTTGATTCTTTTAAAAATAGGTTTTGATTTTAAAAAGTTTGTTATTATTATTTTGTATATTTTATATATTTTTTATATTTTGCTCCAAAATATACTTTGAGGAAAAAAAGATATGTATATATATTAAGTTGATAATTTTTTTTTTTTTATGTTGCTTAGAAGCTTTTAAGGATATAGAACTCTTTTTAAATTCTTACTTTTTAATAATTTAATTTAAAGTGCATAAGACATGTTGCGGATAAGATAGTAAGTGCATAAGATGATAAATACACTGAATCTATACTTCATCATTTTTATTCCCTAAAATTTATGTAAAAGAAAAAAAAGTAAATAATTGAATAGGAGCTTGTTTTACTAATTTCTAAGCCTTTTTCTGAGTACACAAGACAAAATATTCTTATAAAAAGTCACAAATATGTAAAAAATACAATAATTTTCAAATGTACTTTGTTATTGTCTTGAAGTACGTTTGAAGAAGAAATAATTTTTTGAAATAGGCCACATTCTTTAATACTTATAACTGTCTTTTCTAATTTTTCTTTAATTACATTTTAGTTGATTAAAAAAATTATATACTTCTTTTAAATAATAAAAATCGCTCTTTACTTTTTTACAATAAATTTTACTCTGCACTTTTATTCGAAGATTCATGACATATTTTTCCTAATTTCAAACTTTTCTTTTGATCACTGAATATTGTTCATAATAATTTTATTTTTGATTAAAAAAAAAATACCACAAAAGATTTTATGATCACTTTTATATGAAATTTTATTGACTTTTTTCTATCTCTGTTTTATTTATTTATTTATTTTTATTTTTTTTTTTTATGTATGGCTTAAAATATTTTTCGTAACTTGAATTTGTTTCAATCTATGACCCCATCCATCCTATTTAAATGTTATGTAGATTTTGAAGGCTAAAAAAAAAAAAAAAAAAAACATGTCTTATTCTTTTATTTTTTATATAGCCAATAAAATTTGTTATTCAAAATTTTTATTATATAAAAGAGCAACATTTTAACAATATTTTTATAAAATTTTCATTAAAATTTTTGAACAATTCAGACATTGGGTCCTGGTTTTCAGAAACCCTTTAAAAAAGTGGTGGACGCGATTTCTCAAAAACTAATACACCGATCTTATCAAAATTTTGCACTCTCCTTCAAAATACAATTAACTAGTGTTCAAACGACAGTTTTCCTTTCTTTTTTTTTTTTCAACGAGATAAATAAAGTAAAGTGATAAATGGTAACCCTGGCAAGGTCCAACATGAGTCATGTGATATGAACCATCTATTCGTTGGTTCCCTTGGTAAAAGCTTATTTTCAATATAAATTTCTATGTCAACGGTTTGGAGATTGTACTTGGCGAAAATCATAAACGCCAATGTTTTTGTTTACTCATGTAATTTAATATATTTTTTGTTCTAAATCATTTTAGTTTTTATTTTACTTCTTTTTTTATTTCGTGTAGTCGAAATTTAACTGACAAAATATTTAAAAACAGTTGATACATTATTATTTGTTATTAAATTTAGCTCTTTTAAAAGTTTAACTTTTCTTTATAAACACTTTTAAACTTTATTGGGAAATGATGAAAAAAAGCATTTTATTATTTATTAAAATGTGAAATAAGCGAAAAATTATTTTAAAAACAATTTATTTTGGTCATAGGACTGTCGTGTTACCTAATAATAATGAAAATTTGCCGAACTGAAATTTGAAATGTCAAAATAGCGATAAAGAGCCAAACATAGCAATCTATTGGTTCATATCACGTGATTCATGTTGAACCACGGAAAGCTAATCCTTCATCCATTGAATCAGCACTCTACTTTATTTAACTCATTGTTTGTTTGTTTCTCTTTTTTTTTTTTTTTTTTTTCGATTTCCAATTACAATTAATTGCACAGGGCTGTATGGGAAGTAAAAGGTACCGAAAATTGTACTGTTTTTGTATACAACTCTGCCAAAAATTTAATTATTATTATTATTATTTTAATTCTTCGTTCAAACACTAGTTCGTTTGAAATGTTGAAATATGTTATGAAGTGTGAAGTGCGCCAAATTTCAATAAGCGGTAAATTAGTTTTTGAGACATTATGTTCAATGCTTTTCTGAAGGATCTTCGAAAACCAGAACCCACCAGCTGAATTTATAAAATATTATTTAAATGTTGTTCTTTTGCATGATCAATACTTTGAATAATAAATTTCATTCATTATAATTTAAAAAGAGAGGGGGGGGGGGAGGGGAATGCTTTTTAGACTTTGAAACTTATGTAAGCTCTTAATATTCATATTATTAAATGCATTGAGAAATTGTATAATAACTTTTTGTACAATTTCGTTTTCGATACTGATATAATTTTAACATTTAAGATGTTTACTATTTATTTAAGAGATAATTTCATTAAAAAAAATCCCCATCTTTTCTTAAGTTAAAAGTTAATAAACAAATAAATAAACCAACGTATATATTTAAAAATATATTTATAAATGCACTATTTATTTAAATTTTGTTTTTATTATTATTATTATTATTATTATTTATTTACTTATTTATTTATTTATCAACCACACTGAAATTAAATTAAAAAAAGATAACGACCGTGTTTGGGAAATATGTCAAGCACTCGAATTTTGATCAAACAGCTTATGTAGATATCTGAATTTTGAACTGAAATATTTATTTTAAAAAATGCCCACCATGACAAAACATGCTGAAGAGAAATGCGTAATTCACTGTTATTTAACAGGTCCTTTTCCACAAAAATGACCTTTTCTTATATGGCGATAAACCTCTTAAAAATCTAGAGAAAAATACTTTTTATATGCAATTTTCAATTTTATCAAAATAGGTGCTGTTGTTTTATAACTTCTTTGTAACTGTTTATATAAAATTACGATATAATATCAGGAAGTTAAATGTATGTTAAAAACAATGCTTAAGTTTAAATGTCAAAGTGGAAAGAGGTTGTAAAAAAAAAAAAAAAAAAAAAAAAAAAAGCTGTATCTTAAGTTTTATTGTATTTAATATATATATATATATATATACATTTACAAATTTTTCATAATATTATTGAAATCAATTATTTATAACTTAGTATTTTAGCTTTGGAAACACTAGAATTTTATAAACAATATATGTTTTATACTATACTGTAAATTACTAAAACCTTGTTTCCAAATTTCAGTTGCAAATTTTACAGTTTAGACGTACATTTTATACTTTAATTGCCGTATTTGACGCTTATTTGTAGTAATTTTTTAAAATTTTCTGTTAAGTTTCTTCTACAAGTTTTTTTTTTTTTTTTTTTTTTTTTTTTAACAGTGTAGCATATTCTATCTTTCTATATAATATAAAATTATATTATTTTCTTCATAAAATTCTTTAGTTATACAATTGTGCTTTTCTTATTTTCAGTTATTATTATTATTAACATTTTACAATAGTTAAGTCATATCGTGATTCAAACAAACTAGTGTAAAGCTAGCTTTATATATAAGTCATAATAATAGTAAATAACTAAAGGCATTGAATTTCTGAAATGAGCAAATCTTTTGGAAACACTGTCAAGATCACATTCAAGACTATATTATTGTGCTGTCAAGCCGTGTCAGTAGTTTCACTGGTAGCAGTAAAACATAAAGTATCGTACTTTTGAAAAACGTATATATACGCCTGGGGCAGTTAAGGGGTATTTATTAACTATGAAATTTTTAATAACGAGTACATTTTTTTCATTGAAATTGTGAGTAAGTATTAATATAGTAAACTTAGAGAAAGAAACAAAATCTATTTTATGCTTCGTTATGTATTTGGTAATAGTCAGAATTTGGTTTATCTTAATCTGTTGTATTTGCAATTAATTTCTTCATTAAGGTTTAGCTAAGGTGAAAATATGAAATATGTTATCAAGAATAAATAATAACAATTAAAATTTTATTATTGTCAGGGAATTACATAACAAAACGCTTAAAAGATTTCTAAGGAAGAAATAGGAAACAATATTTGCTGTTTAAACATTTTTATTTTTGACTTTTTTAATTTTTCTGTGAAAAATGTATGAATTTTTTACAGAAATTTTTACAAAACTGTAAAATATTTCTAAAATTTTTATTTGTTTTTTCGAGCTTATTGTATGAAAAATAAGTAAGTAATCCTTAATAGAATTGTAAGATTTTAAAAATATTTAAATGTTTTTTTATCGTTTACGATTAATTTTTTCTTTTCCTTTTAATTTTATTTAAATAATACAAATGAAAGAGTATTTATTAACAGTATAATCATAAAATTATTTTACTTGGGGAATTTTTAAAATTATTTCTAATATCAAATTAAATTAATACTCTTCTTGAATTTTGAAGATATATTGGTGCATTTAAATAAAAACATCAAATTACAATAAAGACATAAATAATTCTGTTATTTTATTTTGTGAGAACGCGTAGCAAAATAGAAACTTAAAACTTTTAATACCGAAATTAGAGTAAAACTCATACAAAGTAGTTAAATGACATCTAAGATACAGTATGCAAATTACAAGGCAATTATAGATAAAATTAGACTAGAACGGATATTTATTAGTGTATTTCGAAAAAGCATAATACAAAATATTATTAGGGGAAATTATGCAATTAAGCATGGATAATGAACATAGTAATATTATAAATAGTAGAAAATGTATTCATAATTTGTTATTACTGTAAATTCTAATTAGTCTTTTCTTTTTCAACAGGCTTTTCTGCTAAGTTTCCTCCTTCTGGTTTCAACTCTTCATGAGAGTTACCAAAAAGGATATGGAGGAGGACAAGGTGGTGCAGGCGCCGGACAAGGTGGATATGGAGGAGCTGGCGGTGCCGGAGGCTCAGGTGGCTATGGTGCTGGTGCAGGCGCTGGTACTGGAGGAGTAGGAGGAAGCCATGGAGGCGTTGGAGGTAGCGGAGCTGGTGGCTATGGAGGAGCTGGTTCCGGAACAAAAGTCGCTGGTGGTTTTGGCGGAGCTGGCGGAGCTGGCGGACATGGAGGTGCTGGCCAAGGAGGTTATGGTGGTGGAGCTGGTGGAGCTGGTGGTGCCGGCCAAGGAGGATATGGAGGAGGAGCTGGTGGAGCTGGAGGATTCGGTGGAGCCGGACAGGGAGGATATGGAGCTGGAGCTGGAGCAGGAGGTTTCGGTGGTGCACAAGGAGGTTACGGAGGTGCCGGAGGTGCTGGACAAGGTGGATACGGTGGAGATGAACAGGTTAGGCGTGGCCTTCAATCTGATTATGGTAGCAATGCAGGTAAAGCTGGAGGTGATGGTTCTGCTTTCACAGCATATGGTGGTGGCTATAATCAAAATCCAAATGCTATTGGCAGTGGATTCGTTAGTGAGCAAGGTGGATTTAGTGGTCTGCGAGGAGACACTGGTATTAGGGGTGTCACTTCTGGAGGATTTGCTGGTGTTGGTCAAGGGAACTACAAGGGTGAAGATGGTGGCTATGGGAATAACATTAATGTAAGTCATTAGTAGGGTATAGCTGGGCGACTAAGTTTATGTCACAGTTAATAAGACAGTTAAATGTAGAGATTCTTCCGAAAATTCAAAACGTACAAAAATTTATCTGCACGTCTGTTTAAGTTGAAAGTTATAGTTTTTCAAAACTTTCACAATTCAGGGTTTTATAGATTAAATGTATACCTTATGTAACTGTTAGATTAATTAACACATTTCTTTATTTCAAGTTACATGATGACTATTATTTTTAGATTCAACTTCCCCCCCCCCATAACTTTGGATTTAGTTCTGAAATTTAGCATTATTTACGGAGGGGGGGGGAAGGGGTAAATCATTTCATTATTTAAGCTTCCAAGCTGAAATAAAGCATTAAAAATATTTATTTAATCATAATAAAATATTATTGAATGTTATATGTACACTGTAAAAACATTTAGTTTTTATATAATTTTCTACTAAATATTTAAAAAATTGCTATTTTAAAATGTAGTTATAAAAAATCGACTATTTTCTTTAACTTTGCGAAATCATTTCTTTTAACCCTTAAATGCATGAATTTTTATTTTTAATGAATAATATTTGAAATCAACCGGGAAATGGGTGTGGTTAATGGGACAAAAAAAAAAAAAAATCCGCATAAGAATTTTTTCAAAAAAAAGAAAGAAAGAAATATGTATACATTGATGTATTTCTACATCACCAAAAAAAGCTACATTTTTCTTGCACAAATTTATCAATAAATGCAAAAATATAAAAATTATTCGTTACTTTTACCTTGTTTCTATCGAAAAAAAAAATCCGTATGTTTTATTACTTTTTATCTAAGTAATCGTAATTCGTAACATCCGCGTCGAAATGAATTTGTACTCAGATAGCGTGCCAACAATGGAAATTGGCATGGATAAAGAAATAAACTGTCTAAAATTCTAGTTGTGTTCGGAAACGATAAAATAGTTTTGGTAAAATTAAAATTAAACAAAAACGTGATGCAAAGGTTGCTACATAAAGATATGTGAGGTTTTAAACATGCGATGCAGATCTACATCACTATACATTTAATCCGTCAGCGCCCAGTGTCCTCATTTGAGGACAGCTAATAAAATGGCCCGTATATTTTTTGAGGTTTCTTGGAATGATTTCTGCTTTTTAGTGATAGTTTATCGCGTCACTTTAAATGATCCCTGAAAGTTTTATGTGCCTACTATTAATTATTATTTCATAATTTGGATAGTCATTTTATGATTTTTCATTCGTCGCACATATATTTGCTTTTTGCACAGGTATACTAATTTAAATCAAATTGAATAATAATATATATTTTAATACTTTATTTTCGAGATCTTTGTCAACATATAATAAGAAATTAATCTGTTATCGCAAAGATTTTCCATCCCGAAGTTTTCTCGGTAGAGCACTAAACGTCAATAAATGAGGATAGGCTTTAAATTTAAAACTATCAGATAAATTGTTTAAGTTAATATATTTCACGGTCAGTTGTCTATATTAATTTAGAAGTGAAATAATCAGCTAATAATATTTTGCAAAATTAATTCGGGCGTTAACAGGTTAAAGGTTAAAGGTCTTATTCAATTAATTATTAGTTATTTTAAAGGCGGGCTTTACATTGTTAATACATATCCTACAACATAATTAGTTAACTTTTTAAGTAAAACGTGAAGAATTTTCTTTAAAAATTTAAAAATTATTTATTAAAAAAATACTTTGTTTTGAAATAATTATTTATAATTTTCCACATTCTTTTAATAAAAACTTCGAATTTCATATTCGTATTAAAAAATTGTCGGTTTTAAAATTTTTACAACAGTGTTTCGATTTAATGAGTGAATATTTCTTGAATTAATTTCGTATATTTTAGCATAATATATCGCGTCAAGACTAGCATTTCATCAATGTAATAAATTATTTAAATTTAATTATTTTTTCAGGTCTTTGAACACTTGATGTAAATATTTTTCCTGTTAAAGAAGAACCAGTTTTATTCTGACTTAATGAAGAAAGCGCACTATATCATTTACTTCCGTCACTTTCCTCTCTTCCACTCGGAAACTAACTAATGGCCTACAGTTTAATTCAGATTACTACTTTGACCGTTGACTTTTCTACAGTGTACCAAATTATAGTTGGTGCTTATAATTTTGCTGCAAAGCATCTTTTTATTAGTTTAGTTAAAAACATTATCAAAAGTAAATTATCAAAGGGCTTATCTCTTTTGAAAAATCTTAGATTAAAAAATTATTCTAATGAAAGTTTTGAACACTGTTGAAACACACTTCTCAAAAATAAGTAGAATCTTTTTATTTTTTAGAGGTTTCATTTCTCATAATAGTTCCGAGTAGGGACTTCTCATTTTTAAGATTTTTTTTTCTCAACTATTCATTTCAAATTTTACATCACTTTACATACAATTGATGAATTTTCAAGAAGACAATATTCTAGCATTCGAAAAGTCAAGAAATTGCATAACATTAACTGAATAATTAACACAAACATAATTAACATAATGAAATAATGAAATAATGAATAAATGAAAAATAAACAATTTAGATTTAAATAAAAAAAATCATTTTTAAACAACTTTCCTTGACGGAGGATCGAACTCACAATGTCTGGTTTTGTAGCCCAATGCTTTACCTCCGAGACACAGCGTTTACAACCAGAACAACTTTCGTTACAATATTAAAAGAGTGAATATGAAATGAATAGTTAAATAGGAAAAAAAAAAACTTATAAATGAGAAGTTCTTAGTAGGAGTGATTATAAGAAGTGAAACTTCTCAAAAATGAAAAGGTCCTGCTTATTTTTGAGAAAATCCTACTTTTTTTTTTTTTTTTTTTTTTTTTTTTTGAAAAGTGTATTTTAAAAGTGTATTTCAAGGGACTTATAAAAAGCATTAAAAGCATTTACAACGCTTTTCATGAAATTAAATGATTAGTAATTATACTTATTTTTACTAATATTCCCATTTTTGAAAAACAACGGTTCTCGCATGTTTGGGTAAAAATCTTCTCAAAAAGATATGAGAAGGCTCATCTTCTCATTCTTAAGTACTTCATTTTTAGCTGTGAAAAAATAAAAATAAAAAGTGTGAAAATAAAAATTTGCATGCAACGTAAAACATAATAAAAACACCAGAAATTTTAATTATCAGACTAAGTTATTTTTGTTTGAATTTGGTTCAAAGTATGACTTATATAGTTTTTCCTGTTAAGGGAGGACTAGAACGACACGGATTTTTCAATATTTGTGGGGAAAATCTGTGCTATTATTGGCTATATTCTCACTGTTTGTGGGTTAATTTAATGCTTATATAGGTTGAAGAAATGAAAAAATCGTTATCATGTCGTTGAATGACGTCAGAGAGTCATGTCGTCCGTTAAAATTTCTAGTTTAAAACTGATTAACCCGACTTGCATTTAATATTCAGGAAATTACGGTATATTGATTTATCACACATTAGCTTTAATGCTTGATTTATCATAGATGCGTTTTTTTTTTTTTTTTTTTTTCGTTTTTTTTTGGGGGGGGGGGGATAAAAGGATTTATCTTTAAAATAAGTACTTTTGTGTGTGTGTAGATATAAAAAGATGTCATTTTGGAATTTATAGACAGCTTATTTTGATTTTATATTCAGTTTTTAACATTTTTTAATGCCATTCAAATATTATTTGAGCGATCCCAAAATTTTACAAGCACCTTTTACAACGAAAACGATTGTTTTATTTACAAAAAGTTGCAAAATGCTTTACAATACAACATTTAATATAAATTCGCAATTTTTTTCTTTTCTTTTTTTCTACTTTTAATCACTTTTTGATAGCATAGCTGCCAACTTTTTTAATTTATTCCGGAATTAGAGTAATTTTCTTCAAAATATATTTACAATTAAATTTGAAGAAAATTATTCTACCATGTAAAAAATGGGTGGGTACTTACAACATTCCGGAATAAATTTAAAAAGTTGGCAGCTATGCCGCTGCTAACTACTCCTCCAGTAATTAATATAAATTTAAGTCAGTATTTAGAAATGTCATTTTTCAGCTTTGGAAGTTTATATAAAAGGCTAATACGCGTAAAGAAGGCTTTCCGTAAAATTACGAATGCTTAAAATGCTATTGCTGCTTCATTTTAAAATAACAATGCTTAACTCTAAGATTTGTGACATAAACTTTGAACCACAGCTCTCAAGTCACATTCGCTTCTTTTCTTGCACTTGCACAATGCTTTTTAAAAACTGTTATATGCAACCATAAAATTTTTATTCATTAGTTTTTATTCTCTACAACATTATATATATTACCCAAATTTTATAGCAAATTAAAATTTTAAAATAATTTATAATTAAGTTTTAATAATTTTAATGTTTATTTTTTTTTACTTTATTTTATTTTATTTATTTATTTATTTATTTATATTGTTCATTTTTGTTTTTGTATTTTAAAAAATAACAATTGAAAAGTAGATTGAGAAATTAATCATTTTAAATTGTTTTTTCTTTAAAATGAATCTAGTAAAATTTTATATTTTTATAAATTATTCTATAATAATTTAGAAAATTATTAGTGTAGTTTATGTTACTATTTATTTTCATAAAAAGTATGCCATTGAAAAATTAATTTTGTAGTAATTTCCTTTATTTTTTTATTTTAGTACCCTCCTCAGCCTTATCAATTTGACTACAATATTCAAGACGAGCTTGGTAACACTAATTACCGCCAGGAACAAGGAGATGAGAATGGAAATGTTCGAGGAACTTACGGATACACCGATGTGGATGGTGTTTACCGAATTGTAGAATATGAGGCTGACGCTAATGGATTCAGAGCTAACATAAGAACAAATGAACCAGGTGTTGGAAAAGATAATCCTGCTGATGTTATCATGAATGTTGAAGAACCACCTGCAGCTGTAGTAGCAAGATGGCAAAATGCAGGAGGGCAAAAGGGCTATGCAGG
The DNA here is from genome assembly GCA_963930645.1 of Salticus scenicus. Classification (NCBI taxonomy): domain Eukaryota; kingdom Metazoa; phylum Arthropoda; class Arachnida; order Araneae; family Salticidae; genus Salticus; species Salticus scenicus. The sequence continues at coordinate 140,586,803 of OZ005655.1, read as the reverse complement.
TGGACAAGGTAGCTCAGGAGGATATGGTAATACTCGAGGAGCTGGAGCTGGATTTGGTGGTGGTGCAGGTGGTGCTGGAGGTCAAGGTGGTTATGGAGCAGGTGCTGGAGGAGCTGGGGGAATTGGTGGTGCTGGACAAGGTGGTTATGGAGCTGGGGGAGCAGCCGGAACTGGTGGTCAAGGAGGATACGGTGCTGGTGGAGCCGGTGGAGCCGGTGGGCAAGGCGGTTATGGTGCATCAGGAGCTGGAGCTGGTGGACGAGGAGGACATGGGGGTGCTGGAGGATTTGGAGCTGGAGGAGTAGGTGGAACTGGTAGTCAAGGAGGTTATGGAGGAGGAGCTGGTGGCCAAGGAGGCTATGGTGGTGGTGCTGCAGGTAATGGTGGTCATGGAGGACAAGGAGGTTATGGTGGAGCAGCAGGAGGTGCTGGTGGACATGGTGGTCAAGGTGGTTATGGAGCTGGAGCTGGAGCAGGAGGACGAGGTGGACAAGGAGGTGCAGCAGGTGGTTATGGAGGTGCAGGAGCTGGTGGACGAGGTGGAGTTGGTGCCGGAAAATCTGGATATGGTGGACCCTCAACCGGTGGTTTCGGTGGTCAGGGAGGAGCAGGCGGATCAGGCGGATATGGTGGACAAGGAGGAGCCGGAAGTGGTGGATATGGCGGTTCAACTGTAGCTGGTTCTGGAGGATTTGGAGGAGCAGGTGGTTCAGGAGGTTATGGAGGAAGTGGAGGACGAGGTGCAGGAGGCCATGGAGGTGCATCTGGAGTAAAAGCTGGTGGAGCATCTGGTGGATATGGAAGCGGCGCAGGAGGTTTTGGAGGAAATGCAGGTCCCACGGGAGGCTTTGGAGGAGGATCAGGAGGATATGGTGGTCAACAAGGTGCCAGAGGCCAAACAGGAGGAGCTGGTGGATTTGGTGGGGCAGGAGGAGCTGGCGGTGCTGGTGGTGCTGGTGGAAACTACGGAAACCAGAAAGGAACAAAATACTAAAACGATTTCAGGAACTGTTAATATATAAAAAATATGTTTTTAGCTTTAATGACTCACTGCCGGGACAATGCGTCAGTCCTGTGTGGTGATTCGCCGACATCATCCTCATTTGAGATTCTAGGCGAAATATATATGTATATGATACTTGTGTATAAATCACTTCTACATATTTGTGCATGGTGCTCATCTGAATGAACTGTATAACTCAGCTTTTTTTTAATTTAAACTGTCCCGTGAGGTATAAATAATTTTCACTCTTATTGGGGCATAAATGTTTACTGGGGTGACGTAAAGACACACCCAGAAGTGTTTGTCGAAGTCATCTTGTTCAATCGCCAATCTCTGTTAGCATATATGAGTTTAATGCTCACTGCTGTAAGGTGAACTGTCGGGTTATGTTTTGTTATTCTGTCTTAAACTATTTTTGTATCTGTGTTAAAATAAAGTTGTTGTTTTTATAAAATAGAGTTTTTTCTTTTTCTTACAGCCGCATTCTGATAAACAGAATGCACACATTGTAAGTTGCATTTTAGTGAAATATTTTTGTAAGAAATCCAGGACAATTTTTATAACATTATTAACGCATTTAACAAGTAAAATTCTCCATTCATCTTCTATACAAAAAAGCTTAACGATAGTTTTAACTGAGAAACTAATTTCAATTTAATATGATGGAAAATGCAATGTTTGTAATCTACAATCGGAAACTAAATTATTGAAGCTCTAACAATAATTACCATTTACAAGATATGCGTCTAATACTGTTTTGTTCCATAAATATTTGTCCAGTTATGATCTTAGTCTTATGCTGTTTATATAAAAGTAAGTTGGTGATAAAAATTAGCGATCTAACTGGAAAAAAAAAATGAAAAACGTGGATGTGTGCTTCAATAATTTTGCTCTTGACTGTATTACTGTGAATGCGAAAAGATTTCTGTGAAAGTTTCAGAAAATATAACTCAAATTTATATAGATAATAGATATATGCATTATCAGGTAATTTTATTAATTTTGTATTATATTTTATTTAAATGTTGGTTTATTATGTTTTTCTAGAAAACATAATATGGAACATTGATATTTCATATTTTAATTAAATTAAACGTTTTTTTTTTTTTTTTTCCTTTTTTTTTTTTTTTTTTTTTTAAAGATTGAATTCATAAAATATTATATTAAAGTCCTTTAGTCGACAGTGTTGATATTCTAGAAATACAAATAGTAGGTTTTATTAAAATGGTGTTCAGTTTTAATATCTTTAGTTTTAATTGTAGTATGAAAAACAATATCATATAATTATATTTCTTTAAATGTCAGTAAAATATAATGATGTAAAAACATAAAAACATTTATGTATTTTTCGCCATAATAGCATTAAAAAGAACAGAAATGCACATCTGATTTTTATATGTTAACACCAGTCAGCATGATATTTTCTTTTTATTGAAAAAAATACATAAAAATGTGTATTCAGATAGAGTAAAACTGTATTCAAGTAGAAGTTTATTGTGATTAATTTACCGGTGTACTTAATAAATTTTTATGTTTTATGGGCACTAAAATAAGACAGATTAAAAAAATAAAAATAATAAAAATAAAAATTGTTTTTATAGAAACTTTAAATGACTTTGCCTGTAAGTTTAAAAATCTGAAATGAGGATGTAATATTTTTTAATATGATTTTTTATTTTAGATCTTTATTTTAGATCTTTATATTCAGAAAAGATTCTACTAAAAAAAAAATGTATAAATAAAGTTAAAAGATTATGCTTCAATAAAAATTTTAAATTGAAATGTCAATAATGATAATAAAAGAATTTAAAATTAAGAAGAAATAAAAATCATACGCCTTCCACAGATTATAGCCACTTTCAAACTGCCCTTAACCATTATATTGTTTAACCCACAGATATAGTTTAACTTTGTAATGACGACTTTAAATATATTTTGTTTTTTTATTATGGAGGAATAAAAATTAAATATATATGTATGGAGTTACTTAAAAATAAATAAATAAAATAAAATAAAATAAATGCATGATAGATCGTTTTCGTGTAGCCCGGTATATTGTCTAGGAACAGCAAAGCTACAGAATTTTTTTTTTCTTCTAAAACGAATCTTACAAAAGCATCTACATAACTTTTCTTTCTGAATAAACAGAATTAAACATATTTCTTTTGTGCGTCCCTGTATATCGTCTAAAACTTGGTTACGCACTACATTGTGCAGGAAAGAAATGCTAATAACACTAAAAATTTACTTATTAGTCTGGTTAATTTCCATTTATATCCCCTGAAGTAATATAAATAACTTCGCGTGGTCCTGTATACTCCTAAGTCCTAAATTACGTTAATAACATTTTATTCTACAGGGAAAGGGGCGGGGACTTTATGTATCTGAGTAATGTATTTTAATTTCGTTATATTGTGCGTAGTATGAAGATTTTAAAATATGCTTTAAACAAATACCTCTCACAGACCACAATCCATTGGAAATCATCTGTGAGTACCTACTGCGATAGCTAATCAATTCTACCATTTACAAAACAGAACATGCCACAGTGTATTTGAATGACAGCTTCGAGGAATTCTACGAATATTTCCGTGCGTTACAGCATGGACAGACAGACTAACGGCAGTCATAAACATCATTCTTAACGAGCATTGTTGGAAAATATTAAAAACTGTACAAAACTGAAAACACAATTTACTATAACTGAATATTTTTGAGGGGGCCTTTAAAACTTAATTTTAATCATGTCATATTCTTTAAAAAACATGTTTTTCTGTACATTTTGAGTTGTGCACAAACGACAATTTGAATATATATTGTTCTGTAGAAAGGTGTTAAAAATATGCGTTATAGAAACACTTCTAACATAAATCAATGCATTAGAATTCTTTTAGGCATTCCTGTAAAAAAAAGAAAAAAAAAAGTGCTGTTTAGACCATTATTTTTAGTAGGGAACATACTAAAGTGAACTTGAACAATATATCGATTTCAAATAATTCTATAAATATTTACGAAACATAGAGCGCGGACAGACAGACAAAAATGAAGCTAAAATTACATTTCAACTATATTGGATTATCTTGCGTGGGTAATGGACGTTAAAAATCGCTCTTTAAATTACTGACCTAGGGTAATAAAATTTTGGTTACGTATACACAGAAATGTATCAATATTAAGTATATTGAAATTTCTAAAAAAAAAAAAAAAAAAAAAACTAGCAACTGATAAACTTTAAAATATTAATACTAACTAGTTTTTAAACTTTTCTCTCAAAACCTTTCCACCACTATTTTAGATTATGAATATTACATATTCGAGCATTACTTCACAATTTCATTAAATTTAATTGAATCTAATTTTAAAACTATATTCTTTAATGTTTGAATGCTAAACTTTTATGCAAACTTTTGATATATAAATGAAATATTTCTAAAAAATTAACATATAAATTAACGTTAACTTATAAATATGCTTAGAATTTATTCATAAACTATAATAATAAAATATTTAGGGGACTGTGGTTAAAAAATAGTTAGCAGGGAGCATTTTAAAAAATATAAAATTTTTGAATATTATTATTATTATTTTATTTTTCATTTGTCTAAATAGTATATTTTTTTAGGACTGAGGGCCTATTAGTCTCAATCTGGGATTTTTACGTTGTCGTTTTCGATAGTTGGACATTTGTAGAAATCATTTTTCGATAGTTGGACATTTATCGAAATCTAAAATTTATCGAAAATATAATTGAATAATTTGAAAGCGATGTTATAATTGGGAAGAAAAAAAAAACTAATAGTCCTCCGTCCTAAACTAAATTCTGCTTTTGCCAGAATTTCATCAAAATCTTTTATTATTATTATTATTATTATTATTATTATTATTATTATTATTATTATTATTATTGAAAGAAAAAGAAAAGAAAATTAATAATAATCAGTATCGTTACAAGCGATATCGAAAAAGTTTTTTTTAATAATTTTGAATTAGGAAATAAAAAGTGCGCGTGAAATAATATGAAATAAAAATAAGTAAAAAGATAAATTTATGATTCAATGTTTTTGTTATTATTATTATATTTTAGTTTGTTTCATTTGGTTTCTACGGTTTCAAGAAATTTTAATATCCTTAATACTAGTGCATTTCAATACATGTATATTCAAATTTTCACAACTCTAACACAGTCACTTACAAAAAAAAAAAAAAAAAAAAAGATTTTTCAGCTTGAGTAAAAAATTATTTTTAGCTTCAGGTCGGTTAGCCATTTAAAAAAGAATTTACTTTAAATCCTTCTTAATATACATTTGTTTTCAGAAATACTTTACATAAATTCAAATTTAAATAACTTGTTTAAGAATATTATTATTATTATTTTTTTTTTTTTCGTTTATATTTATTTATAAATAATTTATTGTTTAAAATTATTTTTAAATGTTAATCAGCTTCAGATTTTATTTCATTAACGTAAAAAGGGAAAAACAATCTACTTTTGGATCTTTAAAAAGAAATATATACCTCAAATTAAATTTTATTTAAAGGGAAAAAAACGATAGAGAAAAGAAATCTATAACTCACACCTGAGTTCGGATTTTCCAGACAATACATGCAATTAAAAAATAAATAAAATAAATAAAGCTATTGACATAACACGTATTAAATTTCATAAATCAATTTTTATATTAAATTATATTTTGTTATTACTTTTTTTTTTTTTTTTTTTTTTAGTAACATTGCTAATTAGGAAATAATCTTAAAACCGATTTAAAAAATTATTTTTAAAAAGAGTTTAAAAAAAATTAACAAAGAAATTCATTGTAAATATATATTTCATTAACGTAAAAAAGGAAAAGCAATCTACTTTTGGATCTTTAAAAAGAAATATATACCTCAAATAAAATTTTATTTAAAGGGGAAAAAACGATAGAGAAAAGAAATCTATAACTCACACCTGAGTTGGGATTTTCCAGAGAATACATGCAATTAAAAAATAAATAAAATAAATAAAGCTATTGACATAACACGTATTAAATTTCATAAATTAATTTTTATATTAAATTATATTATATATATATATATATATATATATATATATATTTATTTATTTATTTTTTTTTTTTGAGTAACATTGCTAATTGGGAAATAATCTTAAAACCGATTTAAAAAATTATTTTTAAAAAGAGTTTAAAAAAAATTAATAAAGAAATTCATTGTAAATATTTATTTCATTAACGTAAAAAAGGAAAAGCAATCTACTTTTGGATCTTTAAAAAGAAATATATACCTCAAATAAAATTTTATTTAAAGGGGAAAAAACGATAGAGAAAAGAAATCTATAACTCACACCTGAGTTTTGGGATTTTCCAGAGAATACATGCAATTAAAAAATAAATAAAATAAATAAAGCTATTGACATAACACGTATTAAATTTCATAAATTAATTTTTATATTAAATTATATTATATATACATATATATATATATTTTTTTTTTTTTTTTTTTTTTTTTTTTTTTTTTTGAGTAACATTGCTAATTGGGAAATAATCTTAAAACCGATTTAAAAAATTATTTTTAAAAAGAGTTTTAAAAAAATTAATAAAGAAATTCATTGTAAATATTTATTTCATTAACGTAAAAAAGGAAAAGCAATCTACTTTTGGATCTTTAAAAAGAAATATATACCTCAAATAAAATTTTATTTAAAGGGGAAAAAACGATAGAGAAAAGAAATCTATAACTCACACCTGAGTTGGGATTTTCCAGAGAATACATGCAATTAAAAAATAAATAAAATAAATAAAGCTATTGACATAACACGTATTAAATTTCATAAATTAATTTTTATATTAAATTATATTATATTATATATATATATATATATATATATTTTTTTTTTTTTTTTTTTTTTTTTTTTTTTTGAGTAACATTGCTAATTGGGAAATAATCTTAAAACCGATTTAAAAAATTATTTTTAAAAAGAGTTTTAAAAAAATTAATAAAGAAATTCATTGTAAATATTTATTTCATTAACGTAAAAAAGGAAAAACAATCTACTTTTGGATCTTTAAAATGAAATATATACCTCAAATAAAATTTTATTTAAAAAAAGATAGAGAAAAAAAGTCTTTAATTCACACCTGAGTTGGGATTTTACAGAGAATACATGCAATTAAAAAATAAATAAAATAAACAAAGTTATTGACATAACACCTATTAAATTTCATAAATTAACATGAATTATTTTTCTTTTCTTTTCTTTCTTTCTTTTTTTTTTTTTGAGTAATTTTGTTAATTGGGAAGTAATTTTAAAACCGATTAAAAAAATTATTTTTAAAAAGAGTTTTAAAAATAAAGAAAGAAATTCATTGCAAATATTTATACATGCAAGGATAAACTAATCTAATAAAGAAAGTTAAAGAAACACAATTGGTAATCAAATTATTTGTTTGTTTGTTTGTTTGTTTTCTTTTTTTTTTTTTAAATATATATTTATTTAAAAAAAAGGCTTTGAACTTCAGATATGCAAATTACATTTATAAATTCACATTTCCCACTATCGATTTAGACACGAGTGCTACTAGGGGACAAACCACAAATCAAAGATAAGCGCAAATACTTTGGATCATCCTTTATCATGAAAAATTGCAAATGATTTATAACTTCAACATGTATGACTTTTTTTTTTTTTTTTAAATCACATGAGTATTTAGACATATTATTATTATTATTATTATTATTTTAAATAATTATTATTATTATGACAAGTTTTTTGCTCATAACAAGGATATCTCAACAAAATTTTACAAAATTCGAAGAAAATTTAACTTTAAAACTTTTATGCACATTGATAAGAGCTCTATATGATTCATCAGAAAATTTAAAACATGGTATATAAAAAGTTTTTTTTTTTTTTTTTTTTTTTTTTTTTTTAAATCTTATAATTATTTTTATTTCATTTTTTCACGCACGCTTCTTATTTCCTAATTCAAAATTATTACAAAAAAATTTTTCGACAGTGTTTCTAAGTAGGAATTGACTTAAAAATTAATTTTTCTTTTTATATTACTTGTTTATATGCGTTAAAACATGTTTCATGTAGAATATGGTATAGAAATCATTCACTTTTCGTTTACAGTGCTACACAAAAGAATTAGACTATAGTGCGACAATACTTGAAAATTAATGAAAGTGTACTTTAGGTTATGCCATGTGCTATTAGAATAGGATTATATTTATGTGCACCATGTAATGTGTATATAAGTTTCAAGAGATATACAGGGCTACAACATTTAAGCCATAATATTCTTTTTTATTGTTTATGGATGGTACTATACTATAATATTTTACCATGTCCAGAAAAGCTGCTCAGGAATCCAAATTAATTCCTCAAATATGTGGTAAATAATGTATTTTTTAAAGTTAAATACTCATCACTTTTTTTTTTTTTTTTTAAACACGTTTTGAGGCTTCCTGAATGCTGAAATCAAGTTTTTAACGTTTGATCTCTGTCTGTGTCTGTTAGAGTAAATTAAAAACAAATAATTTCAGGCTATCCAAATGTTGTACTGTGAAGTTAATATGTTTGTTAGTAGAAAAGTTTGTTCAAGAATTATAAGTTTCAAGGAATGTTGTGTGTGAAAGTTCTCTGAATAGTTTTAAATGAACTTTTGAATTTAATAACAGATTTGAATTCCATACAAATATAAGTACAATAATGAAAGGGGGCGGTAGACCCCCTCACATAGAATTATTTGTCAAATAATGCTGTTCGGAAGTCTAATTTGTATTGTTTTAACATAAGTTTACATAACAGTACTAGTTATCTTACTCTTTAATCTCCAATCTGTATTTATACTATTAAATTTCTGGGTAAGGGAAAGTCGTGTGAGTGATACACCATATTATTATTATTATTATTATTTACATAAAGTGAAAACAAAGAAAAATTTTTTATTACATAAATTGAAAGCTTTTGGTAAACTAATATCAAAAGTTCATTTGAACAGTGTGGAAACTAAAAAAAAAATTATCGGCAAAAGAACGAGCTAGATTTTAGATATTTTCCACAGTTGAAATCTCATATGGGATTTTTCACAGGTCCTGTATTTAATTTGGGGATCCAATTACTTAACCCAAGTTGCAAAAATTCCTTTTTGTAAAAGAAATTCTTATGAACGCATAAATTTTAGTAAATAAATAAAATTATGTTAGAATTACAAGCCCATAAGTGGTTTTTTACCCCCTCCCGCCTCCTCCCCCCCCCCCCCCAAAAAAAAAAAAAAAGTAGAAGAAGCGTAATTATGCTACTTAAAACGGGGAAATAGAGCAGAAATATCAGTTTTGAAAATTTGTTCCAAAAACAACGCTTTTTCCACCATATATTACCTACCATATTATCTATCATTTCTACCATATATGTGTAACGGAAAGTTAAAAAAAAAAAAAAAAAAAAAAAAAAAAGAAAGAAAGAAAGAAAATGAAAGAAACTGTGCAAAATACAAACAAAACCAAACATAAACAATTTGTATGAATATATCCAAGACAATAAATAAATATTCATATGAAGTAATAAAAGCGTGCCACAGAACTGGCATTTAAAATTAATAAGTATAAAACTATGTTGCCGCTTTGTTTGCAGCACTCGTGCCAACTTTGTTTGTTCGCCTGACAAAGGATCGTGTTTTCTTTCGACCCGAAAAATTTTTTGCGAGTTTCTTTCATTGTATGGTGTTTATTCAAAGTTTTGTACTTATTAAATGCTTATATGGTTAAAGAAAACTATATAATTTGCAGCTGACTGAGATTTTTATGAGTAATAAAACAATTATAAAAGTGAGTAAAATTTACTCGGTCTGGACAAATGAGTATCAAAATATATCAAAGTTGTCTCTCTTAAATTATTTCCATTATGCTTTTCAACTCTTTTAAAAACTTCTTTAAAAAACTATGCAATGGTATAAAAGGTATTTAAAAAATTAAATTCAATGTCGAATAAGCACTTCTCACTTTCATAAGCCTTGACACTTTTGTATATACAGAATGTTCCTGAATTTTACCATAAAAAAAAGAGGAATATCAAGGGGAAAAAAATGCGCATGAAATCAGGAACAAATATGTTGACCAGTAACTGAAATCAATGAGTGTACTGCGTAAATTTTTATGACTTCGTGCACAAAAAAAATTTGCTTTTGATTTCGATATTATGAGAATATAAATACACTATCAGGCTTTGCCCGCTTCGCTGGACATTAAACTTAAATGAGTTGTCAAAATCCCATATCTTTATTAATAACCTAAGTTCTCGCTGTGATTGGTAGAGGGTTTCCCGCCCGCAACGTGAAGAGTCTGGGTCCCCACTGCCTTTGGCAGCAATTTACCCACTTCTTACTTCCCCTTCCTCAGCGTGTGAGTTCGAAGTTTTGCAAAATCCCACTAATGTACATAATGCGTACACTTAATATCCACACACCAAAATTCGCAATTCTAAGATAATTCAAAGCGAATTCAAACAGAAAAACATGTTTTTACACATGTTTTTTGCCTTCCGACTCCGAGAAGGTGGGTTGGGGGGGTTGAATTTCGTGAAATCCAGTTACAATAAGTGCAGGAGGCATACAAACAATTTACGCACCAAATTTCGTGACCACAGAAGTCTTTAATAGAAAATATTATAAATAAATAAATACAAAAAGCACAGCTTTAGTATGGTACCCCTTTGGTGACTTTAAATATTTTAAGCCATTTTTGAGATGAACTGAATTGGCTATCTCAATTGTGCAATTAAAGATCTTGGCGAGGAACGTCCGAGCTACTTCGGTGTCGAATTTCAAATTTTGCCAAAGGGATCCGATGCTAAAGCTGTTCCATACACAAAATAAATAAATAAATAAAATAAAATAAAAACTCTTTTCTGATATTTACAAAATAAAAATAAAAAATCTTAATAAAATCCAAATTATAATCATTTACAATTAAGGGAAAAACATAAAAGAACCTCTTAAGGTACAGAATAACAACAAAAAAATTTGTTTTGCTGCAGGAAAGAAAAGTACTGCTTAATTAAATAAAAATATTAAACTAATGCCAAATATCTCTATGAAAATATTTATCCACATACAAATTCTTGATTAAAAAAAAAATAATAATAAAATAAATAACCAACTTTTGTAGGTATTTTTCTCTCTAATTTTTATTATTATTCACGTGAAATTAAAATTATTTCATTTTATTTCTGGAAAATAAAAAATATATATAAATATCATAGAATAATAATAAAGGAAGAAGGAGCACGCCAATAATCTTAATGCTTACAAACCCCTTCTAGTGAAATGCCAGCGAAAGCTACTTTTGCTCCTCTCAACCTTGAAGTACGGCACCCATCCTCAGCGCTATTATCGCTGTTTGTTGTGGCAACACAACAGCTTATGTAGAAACACTTATGCTCCTTCTTCCTTTATTATTATTCTATGATAAATATAAAATCTTCTACCGAATCTGGGTTGAAAACGGAAAAAGGGTAAACTAAATTAGAAATGTCAGACCTATATTTATAAATTTGATACCAAATGAAAGGGGCGAATTTTCTGAATCCATGGGTGCAAACAGTTTTTCGATGCGACAATTAAATTTTTAAAAAATAACTAAAGTATGACATTTAAGTGGCAACGGAAAAAGGGAAAAATAAATTAGAAATACCAGACCTATCGTTACAAATTCAGTACCAAATGAAAGGGGTGATTTTTGTGAATCCTGGGGTGTAAACTGTTTTTCGATACGACAATTAGATTCTTTAAAATTAATTAAAGCATGGAATTTAGATGGCAACACTTCATTTCAATCTTTTCATAATTTGTAGTGCGAATCACGCAAATAAAAAAAGTCTTTATCTTAAAAATTTATTTTTATATTTTATTTTTTCATTCAAAGCGTTTTAGTGAAAAATATTTATGGCACATGCGCAGGCGTTTTTTAACCACAATTTAAACACTAATCATAATTTTGAAAATTTCTATAGATATAATTTAAAGTTGGGTGAAGACCTAAGTTTCTGCCAAGCGCCGTTGAATTTCGTCCAGCCGTTCTTGAGTGATGCCCGGACAAACGTGTTTTAGTCTTTTACCCCCCAGGGGGGAACGGGGGGGATTTCTAAAAAGTTGATAGATATAATTTTAAGTTGGGTGAAGACCTAAATTCCTGCCAAGCGCCGTTGAATTCCGTCCAGCCGTTCTCAAGTGATGCCCGGACAAAAAAAGCGACATACTGACACGATGACACACACACACACACACACACACACACACACAGGCAAAATTTTCTAAAGTCATTTTCAGCTTTCATGGGGTGTGAAACGTGAAGATATCGCAAAATTTTTCGATTCTGACAAATTTACAGACAAAAGTCTGATTTTATTAATATAGATAATTACTGAAACAAAAAGTTTCATAATATTAAATGTTTTCCAGCTGAAAATAATAACAGACGAACCAAATTTCCATAATGCTAGAGCCAACTTTAAACTAGTATGTTATAGCCATTACAAAATATCAGTCTATATTTTCCGGTACAAATTACTTACTTAAATTATTTCCGATGATGAATATAGACAGTTTTTATAACACTAAACATGGAAAGAAAGTCAATTCTATGCCCCACTGACAAACATTTTTTTTTTTAAGGAAAAAATCCATAGTTTTGTTTCATCTCATCACAGATACATTCTTTAACCATTCATTTTAAAAGTATTGACGATTTGTTTTGAAATATTACTCATATTTACACCCGCCGGATGTTTACTTCCTTTCCGAGAAAGGGGGTGGTGGGGGCCAATGTATACATAATTATTCTTCCGGCTGATTACAGTACTTGGCATGAAAATTACTTCTTATACCATTTCAGCATATTCTTAGGTAAAATGACCTCCTGAATGCGAATATGACGCCCATTTTGCCCTATCATCCACCGTTTTTTAGGAACGTATCCCTATTTGTATCATTGTTTGATGATTTTATGGCTATAAATTTGGTTTTTAATAGGGGAGGGGGGGGAGGATTATTTTGACCGTTAAATATCTTCTGAGGGGCTACAGAGTTGGAAAGTTCTAAAACATGGACATTTGCGACAAGGGATTTTTTTTTAGGGGGGGGGGCGGGGGGGGGAGGGATTTACCACTGAAATTATGTATTACATATCTTATATTTTTTAAACTTTATGTATTTTTTGTTTTTAGGTGATACATTAATTCTTTTTCATTCTTCGAATCAAATTCATGGTTATAAAATTATCGAACAGGGAAAAAAATTTAGGGACGGGGTGGTATTTCTAGAAAACGTTGGGTGACTGGACAAAATGGGAGTCATATTTGGATTCAGGAAGTCCTTTTACAAAAGAATCAACAAAAATGGTATTAGAACTCGATTTTTATTTATTTATTTATTTATTTATTTATTTCAGAGCAGTGTTATCACTATTTATTTTTATTTTATTTTTATTTTATTTTTATTTATTTCATTATTTCATTATTTATTTATTATTATCATTATTATTTCTCCTGAATAAAGAAGAAAGTATTGGATTTGTGAAACTTTTCGACCTCCGATTTTCAAAGGATTCACCCATTCTGAGATATTCTGACACGATTTGGACATATTTAAAAACTCTCTCTCTGTTTGTATCAAAATTTTTGCGGACACTGTATCTGTCCGAACAATTAACAATATTCAGCGAAAGTTGGTGTTTTATTGAACTTTAACCTAAACTGGTGCTGTTTACATTTGGGGACCAACCACTCAATAAGAGACGCTTTCATCCCATTTTTTCAAAATTTTTAACATGACAATATGTGACAAAAATTCATGTAAATGTACACAATGAATTTTTTTTTTTTTTTTAACTAATGACTGTGGAATTAATAAGAATTATTCATAATAGTGACAGCAAACTAGAAACTGTGGTCAATTCTCCCCTAAAATTTAAAACAATTTTATCGATTTTTTCTTTTTTTTTCTTTTTTACATGGCATAGAATTTATTTTTATCGGACATTTAGTGTTAAACTTCTCTGAGAAGAGAATCATCTGCATTCATAAAGGAAAATAATTTCAATCAACATAAATTTAATATATTGTATATATATATATATATATATATATATATATATATATATATATTTAAATCACACACATATGGCATTACTCCTTTTTTCCCTCCGAGTATTAAACAAGTATTTGAATACTTTCGTTGAAGCATCTTTTTGCAAGAAATAGAATATTTTTAATAATTAATTAAGAAAAGAATAAGTATTAATAGTATTTTTATTTTATAATATTTAGTTTAATATTACGCTGTTTAGTTATAAAACTATTCATTTTTATTTTTAGTGTATATTAATACTCCCCATAAAATAATTAGTTTTTTTTTTTTTTTTTATTATTATTATTATTAATATTCTTCAAATTTCACGGAAAAAAGATTAAAACTAGTTTTTTTTTTTTTTTTTTTTTTACGTACCTTAATTATGAGAAACACATATATATATACAAGGTGATCTGTTTAAAAGAGCATCCGTTGGTTTTTCTTATTACCCTTAAATCAGACGGATGTGGCAACTATTCTAACACTGAAGTATAATTGTTTGAACCTTGTTTAAGTGTGGGAGACAATTTTCAAGACTGTTGGACTGTTACAACTTTATTTGCGAGGTAAAACAGAAATGGAGACGCACAGAGTTACTTAATCCTGTGATAATTTTAATTTTGAAAAACATAATTTAATTCAAATTTTGTAATCTACAATCGGCAGCAAAATTATTGAAGCTCTAACAATAATTCCCATTTAAAAGATGTGCGCCTAATACTGTTTTGTTACATAAATATTTGTCCAGTTATGATCTTAGTCTTATGCTGTTTATATAAATGTAAGTTGGTGATAAAAATTAGCGACCTAACTGAAAAAAAAATAATAATAATGAAAAATGTGATAATTTTAATTTTGAAAAACATAATTTAATTCAAATTTTTTACATTCTCATTCCTTACAGAAAACGTTAAAATGTTCGCCACCTTTTTGAATGCAAACATGAACGCGTCAAACCAAGTCTTTTGACACATTTCGCAGCATTGTTGGTGTTATTGACGAGATTTCTACAGTTATGATCTGTTTGTTTTAATTCATTGATGTTTGCAGGACTTCTCTGGAAAACCCTATGAAATGATAATGTAAAATGATAATTATAATACAAATGTAATGTAGGAATGATAATGTAAAATGATAATTATAATACAAATGTAATGTAGGAATGATAATGTAAAATGATAATTATAATACAAATGTAATGTAGGAATGATAATGTAAAAAATTTGAATAAAATTTTGTTTTTTATAAATAAAATTATCACCGAATTAAATAACATTGTGCGTCTCCATTTCTGTTTTATCTCACAAATAAAGTTCTAACAGTCCAACATTGTTGGAAATTGTCTCTCACACTTAAACAAGGTTCAAACAATTATACGTGTTAGAATAGTTGCCACATCCGTCATATTTAAGGGTAATAAGAAAAAACAACGGGTACTCTTTTAAATTGATCACCCTGTATGTATATATATATATGTGTGTGTGTGTGTTTCTCATAATTTCTGGATTACATTTATCTTGCTTTCTTATTCAAATGGTTTTGTTTTATATGGGTTAATCGGGCATTAATATCTGCAGTTTCATGGATTTTTGCTTACAGATATACAGAAAATCACCTACATTTGTATACAATAATTCAATTAATGCTTCTGAAGAGTGTTGAATATTGAATTTTTTCATTTTTGAATTTTGTTTATCTTTCATTTTCTTCTCAAATAAATCTTCAATTACTTGCTGTGATATGTTTGAAAAGGTTTTCATATATATGTATATATATATAATTATACTTTTTTAAAAAGTAAAATTTTCAATAATGGTATTTAAAATAATAGTTAAATTTATTATTAATTGAAATTGATTCTAATGCATGCCTTTTAATTATATGAAATGTGAATACATAATTTTTTTTTATCCTTAAAATTTCTCAATTTGTATGTAGCCTTTAAAAATGAATCCAGAATTCTCCGAGTCTCTGAAGATAAATTTCCTATGGGGGTGAGGTGAAATAAAATTGAGTGGAACTTTAATGTTAAAAAAAAAAAAAAAAAAAAAACTTCGCTAAGAAAATGTAAAAAACTAGGAAGTTGAGAACTAAAAACAGTTTTACTAGAGGCAATGCTACAAACAAGACACTTGTCTTGGATCCATCTGTAAAAAATTAAGCTCAATAATGAGATTTATATTAAAGAATCTGAGAAAAAACAAGCAGTCATATTGAATTTTTTAAAAATTATGTTTGATGCTGGAATTAATAACTATGAACACATTCTACTTCAAAAACTTCATTAGTTATTTGTAATGTATGATTTTTTTTTAAACATGGAAAAATAAGAAAAAAATTCCACATAAATAGGAATTATGAGGAATATCTTAATCATAATGATATTAAACTAGTTTTAAAATACAATTCATGACAGTGGTATAAAAGTCATTGTCTCCGAATATTTTAATTGAAAATTTCATAAGATATTAAAATTTCAGACTTTTTTAACATAGGAAAATACGTCAAAATTTTGCATAATAATGCAGTATTATGAGAATTAATGCAAATAGTATACATATGGAGTTCTGTCAAAACTGAAATATGAAACTGTATCTAATAAAATATTTTTAAATGGAAAGAGAAAGGGTAGCCTAGTGAGTGAGGCATTTGATTCTGAGATCGTGCCAGGTTAACAATACATTTCATTTCTTTTAACATTACTGCAGTATACTGTATACTAGAAATTTAAGAAAACAATTGGTACTTTTTTTTTTTTTTTTTTTTTTTTTGGGGGGGGGGGGGGTCTATTAAATTCTAATATTTATGTTTAGTGCACACTAAAAACTTCATTCAAATTAAATTCAGTAAAAATTTTATGAAGTCACTCATGGCATAAAATAAAGTAATGCATAAAAAGTTTTCAGATATATGGAAGGAGGGAACTGCATAGTTGTAGTGAGAAGAGAAAGTTTAAATATTAGATAACAAGAAACTTTTATTCCGGAATTTGATATATAAGTTATAAAGTACTAAAATACCATAAAAATCATTTATGATTAGAGTGTCAATGTCATCTCGCGATGTTAGTTTTGAAATTCTACTTTTACATAATACTTAATACATATCTGAGTAAATCATTTTTTATACTTTAAATGCTGCACCACTTTAGATTGCATCTTGTAAATTAATGAAAAATTACCAAAATTTAATTAAAGACGCCATTCATTTTTATCATACACGACAGAATGGCTTGCAATCGATATAGCACTCAATAATGAAACTAGTTGGCATAGGTGGACTCTGCTCAGTTCCCCATCATATTTATGTTCTCAGAAATTTCTAGTGCGAGACATATTATAATCATGTTAAAAGAAATGAATTTGACCAAAGCTTGATACAGTGACAGAATGAAATCCCCGCCTAATAGGCTATCCACCGTTCACTTCGATATAATTATCTTATTCTAATTTATTAATTTATTTTATCAGGGCCATTTCTGTTGTTTAGTTTTCATGCTACTATTTCCAATACAGTAAACCTCAAAATTCATATTTATATGAAATATTTACAATTTCGCTATGTTGATAAAATCGTAAATTACGAATAATTTATGAAAATTTCCTAGTAGAATATTTATATTCAATCATGTTCAAACAAATATCATAAACTTAATTTTAAAGTTGTCTAATGTATTTAGGATCCTCAAAATGGAAGTTTATGCTCAATTTTGCCTTATTCTGACATGTTAAGTAAATCGTAAAATCCAAATAACTTACGAATTTTTTTAAATTGGAAAAATCATAGTCTATGATATTCGTGCCAGTATCCTAAATAATATTTCGAAAGTGTTTTGACATCTTTACGATGAAAATATCACTCAAGATTGACGTTTATGTGAAATTTTGCTCTATTCTGACATGTTAAGAAATTCGTAAATTTCCAATAACTTACGAAATTTTTATATTGGAAAATTCATAGTCATTAATATTGATGCCAGTGTCCTAAATAATATTTCAAAAGTAGTCTGACATCTTTACGATGAAAATATCTCTAAAAATTGGCATTTATGTGAAATTTTGCCCTATACTGCCATGTTAAGAAATTCGTAAATTTCCAATAACTTGCGAAATTTTCAAATTAGCATATTTATAATTACTGATGTTCATTCCGGCATCCAAACTGATATTTTAAAACTGGTCTGACATTTTTACAGTAAAAAGTTTCCATTTAATGCACGTTTAAGTGAATTTTTGTCCTATTCTCCCATGTTAAGAAAATCGTAAATTTCTAATAACTTGCGAAGTTTTGTAATTCGAATGTTCCAAATAAATAGCGTTCTTGCCAGTGTCGAAAGTAATATTTTAAAACTGATCTGACCTCTCTGCGACAATTTGTTCGTGAGATATCGTGTACACAGACTAACAAACTAACGGACTGACCCACTAACAGACTAACAGACTAACACACTAACAGACACCCTACAGACAGACACCATAGAAATTTTGTCATTTTCGGATTCCTCACACCTGAAAACGTGCAGAAAAGTCAAAAAACCGAGGTCGAAAATTTTCACGATTACCTAAGTTCCCCATACCTATAGCAATGATGGGGAACTAAAAATTATGTCAGTGTTCTAACCTTTATTATTGTGAACAGCACTATTTTATCCTGTGAAAAGCAGGCATTACATGCATAAATAAAATTCATATGCATGAAAAACAAATATTTTACAGATGAAATTTTGTAAAGAAATCAAATAAACTTACTTTAGGTGCAGAAAATAAACTCGGACATTATTTCTTTCCTAGGGCTTTTCTTATCACTACCATAGCCTGTTTTACAACTCGGAACGAAGCATTTATTTGAAACATCTGAATTATGCAGTTTTAAGTACTTACAAAAAAATTAAATTGCTTAAAATTAAAAATTTAAAAAGTACTTCAACAAAATTCTATTGAAAACAACAGTATATCCACGCCACGCCGAGATAGGGAGTAGTGACAAGTGGCGCCCTCAATATTTACCAAAAATTTACATCACAGTTTCGAAGCTTTCTCCCATTGGACCTTCTTCTCCTGTTAAATATTACTCCGTGATATCTTTAAAGTATTGCTCGGTAAAAATGACGCAAAGATTCTGAAGAAACACCTTTTAAATAATTATAAGATTCAAAAAAAAAAAAAAAAAAAACTTTTTATATACCATGTTTTTAAGTTTTCTGTTGAATCGTTGAATCATAGCTATACCATAGAATAATAATAAAGGATAAGAATAATAATATAATACCTTATTATTATTCTATGAGCTATACGCAAGCGAAGTGCACTGACCGTCCGTGGATAGAGCCCCTAAATAAAATAATAGGCCGGCGCATCACCGCCATTTTTTTGCCTCCGAAGAGGACAGCATTCCCGCTTGGCGTCCTTATCGCTTCCCTAATGATTTTAAGAAATCTTGATCTGAAGCTAATCCGGTCAAGATAAGAGCAATAAGCAACAATAATATTCCTAAAAACACATTACTTTCACAGTACATTCTCAGGATGTCATTTTATTCTGAGGATATCCTATGGATTTACTGGGGTAATATGTGTTGTTAGGGTGGTTTCTGTTTCTTTTACAAAATGTCGCCAAAACTCAAATGCACAGCAATAGAAGGTCTGTGAGCACTTTATATTCACTTCTTAAATGATTATAGCAGTTTATTGCTAAACAAACTTCCATATCATAGTTTACTTAGCTAAAATTATGAAATATAATAAAACAAGTTACTCTAAAGTAACGTAAGACGATAAAAAAAAATGTTCGTCGTTTGTTTATCTGAGAAACGTGCTGGGTACATGTGGCAACCCTAAGGCAACAAAATGCCTGATGCGCCAGCTCGTATATATAGGAGCCTTATCCGTGGATACAAGAAAATGATTTCCTATGTTAATCGTCCATTGGAATTTTTGTAAAAAAATATTAAAAATCGAGGAAAATTATTTCCCGATTTTAATCCCCGTATTTGGGCATAGTACATAGATGACTAATAAGATGACTAAGTGGCGGTGGTTCCCGCCCACCCACCCCCAAGAGTTATACTAGGGGAGTCGTATTGATCCTGGATGATAGGACCTATGCCCCAGCCCGCCCGGTTCCCGCTGTTCAATGTATTTTCCTAGTCAACTTTGTCCCCTTATTATTTCCGGTGTGAAATTTTTTTTTTTTTTTTTTTTTTTTTTTAACACACTTGACATTTTGAGTTTTTGTGCTTTTCTTCCCATGCTATTCCTATGGGATTTTAGCTTTTCTTACCCTCTTTTCCTACATTCTAAAGTGGCGGTGGTCCCACACACATCATATGTGGCCATCCACATATTAGTCATCTTATGCATGTGTTAGATTGACCTATTTTGCTGTCAAATTGACAAAATTTGAATTTTTAATTTCAAAACTTTGTCACCCTTGGCGTTTTTTGTATTTGGCGATCAAAAACGTAATACGAAAATATGCATGTCAGATGTATATTTTCGTAATATGTATTGTACGAAATATTGTTTCATATTATTCATTACTTTCTTAATATACGTTGTAAAAATAACCATGATTTTTGAAATGAATTAAATATGTTCGTTAGATAATTTGGCGATATTTTTTTTTCTGCCAAGGATGACCAATATCAAATCTATTCCGCTGCAACATATTAGTATCTTATATCAGACACTTTATGTAGACATTTGAAAACAAATTTGACTTCAAATTATGATAGAACAAGTCCTTCCTCTATGTACAAGCGTCTCAAATAACTTTATCAATGAACTTTATCCGAAATTTTTAATAAAGTGGCGGATATCTTAAGTTAAGCGGAACCACTTGAAATCAGGCTACCACTTGAAAATTTAAAATCACTATAACTTCTGAAATAGTACTCCAAATCGAACCAAATTTCGACAGTGTCTTAACTTATCTTATAAATATCTTAGATGAGTTTGTTAACCAAGTTGCTCCGTAATTTTGTTTTCAAGTGGAGACCACTTGAAAATTTCAAATTTAAATTGTAAGAAGCGTATTACGAAATTGTTTGAATTTTGATGTAAATACAAACCATATAAGGATCTCAATGAAATTTATTAGTAAACTATATCCGCCATTTTTAATAAAGTGGCAGATATATTAAGTTAAGCGGGACCACTTGAAATCAGGCTCCCACTTGAAAATTTAAAATCACGATAACTTCTGAAATAATAATCCAAATCGAACCAAATTTGGAGAGTGATATTATATAATTATCTTGAATGTTTTCAGTGGGCAACTTGTCCCGACATCTTCTAAGTTCCAGCCACTTGAAATCACACTGCCACTTGAAAATATGCCATCACGATTACTTTTAAAATACTAAACTGATTCAAATAAAAGTTGGATAGTGAACTTATGGTTCAAATATCTAGGATAAGTTCACTTGGTGACTTGATCCGCAATTTTATTTCCAAGTGGCGGCCACTTGAAAATTTGTCATTATGGTAACTTTAGTAATACAGAATCAATTCGCATCAAATTTGGGTAGTGGATTTATCCTTCAAATATCTCAGATAAGTTCGCTGGGCATGTCACTCTGTTTTTTTTTCCCCAAGTGGTGCCACCTGAAAATTTCTTATGACGATAATTTTAGAAATACTGATTTAATTTGAACTAAAACTGGATAAGGAACTTATACAAGTATACTGGATGATTTCGCTGGGCAAGTTGTTTTGCCATTTTGTTTCCAAGTTGCAATCACTTAGACTGCAACTTGAAAATTTGCCATAAAATTAATTTTTGAAACACGGCACTGATTTAAACCACAGTTGGACAGTGAACCTATGCTTCAAATATCTTGGATATGTTCGCTGGGCAACTTGTTCCACTGTATTGTTTTCAACTGGCGGCCACTTGAAAATTTGTTATCACGGTAACTTTAGAAATACTTAATCAATTCAAATCAAAATTGAATAATGGATTTATCATTCAAACAACAAAAATCTAGAAAATTCACGTAACTCGTTATCCAATCACGTTATTGCGTCCATTTTTGGTATATGGATAATAAGTATTTTCTCGCCAAAAGTCGCCAAAAAATTCGCCATATGGGAAAAGTCTCCAAATTTGGCGCCATATCCATTACCTGCGTTACTGGATCTTTTTAATGCGTTTTTAAAGAAAAATTAGGCTATTTTAATGCTAAAACAAACTAGAAATGCAGAAAACTAACATTTTATCAACTTACTAAGTCTCTTTGAAAGAATTTCTAAAAAAAAAATATTATTTTCAAATTTGCAACGATATCTTAGATGAGCAACTTTCTCTGCCATTTTGATCGAAGTGCCAACCACTTAATTTTTCAACACGATGACTTTTGAGATTTTCAATTAATTCGAACTACATGTGTACAGTAGACTTATCTCACAAATACATTTCATATATTTGTCAACTTAACTCACCATTTTGTTTCCAAGCGCCGGCTACTTGAAAATTTTAAATTCACATAAAAAGGTATTTATGAACCGATTTCCTTAAAACTCCATATGTGCATAGCCTACATCAATATTTCTACCAAGTGCATTAATAATTTGTAGCCGCCATTTTGAAACAAAATGACAGCTACTTGATAAGGAGAAAGAAATCAGCCTACCCTTCCGAATAAGCCGGAAGGACTTGTTTGAAATTGTTCTGGATCCATTATGTATTTAAAATGTAAAATATCACTTCTTTCAATAAATAATTATATTGTATATAAAATAGTTATTCATTATCGAAATTGACGAATATTTTACATTTCACCTTGAACTTTGTCCTATTGTAATTGTTTGGTTATTAAGTTACAGCAGCATAACTAAGGAAGGGGATACTTTTACCTTACGTACTTTGATACTAATATTTAAAATTAGAACACATAAATTTAATTCAAAGAGGTTTGTGCCAAAATATAAAGGTCTAATAATCCAATTTTTGACGAGGAGAACGACATTTGATGATCTGTATAAAATCCTAGGTTAATGAATTAGTACCATTTGCGCGATTCCCATTTGCGTGACCGGAAATTGCAGGTCCGGGCGGGCAGGTGATTTATTCCTTTTTGATTTGATAATCTAAGAACGCCCGTAACTCGGTTCCGCGGCAATCACTACCACACACATAAAAAAAAAAAAAAAAAAATCATTGGACATCCCTACCCTACTTCACTGTGCATGAATCTGAGAACGCCTGTAACTCGATTACGCAGCAATTTATACCACGCACGTAAAACCCAAAAGGAAAAAAAAATCACTGGACAACCCTACCTTGCTGTGCATGAATCTGTGAACGCCCGTAACTCGACTCCGCGGCAATCACTACCACGCACGTAAAAAAAAAAAGTCACTGGACACCCTTACCTCGCTGTGCATGAATCTGAAAACTCTGGTAACTCGTTTTCGCAGCAATCAGTATCACGCGCGCATGAAAGAAAAAAAAACTGGACACCCTTGCCTCGCTGTGTAACTCATACTATTTGTGTATTTTTACTTTGTTCGCGCAAACGGGGAGAAAAATCACGCAAATGGAATTTTCTCACCACTTCACGCATATGAGAAGACACCGAATAAGTACCACTTGCGCGATTTCCATTTGTGCGAATGGGTGAAAAATTCCCATTTGTACGACCGACAATTGCAGGACTAGGCGTGCAGGTGATTTCTTCCTTTTTGACTTGATAATCTGAGAACGCCCGTCTGAGGACGCCCATATCTGGGCTACCAAGCACGTAAAAACCAAAAAAAAAAAAAAAGATCACTGGACACCCCTACCTCGCTGTGCCTGAATATGAGAACATCCGTAACTCGGTTCCGCAGCCATCACTACCACGCGCTTAAATATATATATATATATATATATATATATATATATATCACTGGACACCCCTAACATGCTGTGCATGAATCTGATAACACTCGTAACTCGTTTTCGCAGCAATCAGTATCACACACGTATATACGCTTCGTGCACATGAAAACTAAGAAAAAAAAAATAACTGGACACCCCTGTTTTGCTGTGTGCGAATCTGAGATCGTATGGGACTCGTACTATTCTTGTATTTTTACTTTGAATTTTACACCACTTCGCGCATATGATAATCACGCATATGGGCAGACACCAGGTTAATAGTAGAGAAAAATAAAAGTTGTTTTGAACATCTATCATATATGTGTCTATAATGCACACAAGTATGAAAAGAAACAAAAATAGTTGAGTAACACACTTTCTTGAAGTTATATGGAATGACCCTATATTAACTTCTAAAAATTCCTTTCGTACAGCTTTAGCATTGGGAGCCCAATGGTGGCTTTTAAATTTTATTGTTATTTTGGCAATGAAATAAAATGGCTATTGCAATTGCGTAAGTAAAGATTTTGGCGAGAAACGTCTGAGCTATTTCGATGGCGAATATTAAATTTCTCCAAGGGGTTCTATACTGATAGTATTCCATTTCTTTAGCACGAAATTTCCGGCAGGTTCATTTGTTTTCGACATAAAAAGAAATATAATTGCTTATTTATCTTGGCATCAATTTGTCTGTTTTTCTTTTTAATTATTTTGAAGTTAAAATGTGGTTATTTAATATCGTTTAACCAGTTATTCGACTGAAATAAAAAATGCGTTCCGGGCAGATACAGAGACAATCTTTCAAGTTTATATATTTAGATTAAAAAAAAAAAAAAGTTTGCACTTTTATTGAAGGTGATAGATAAAAAAGTGGGAACAACTTGCAGGTTGGTCCACAACTCTATTTGGCAATTTTCTTTCGGTGATTATGGCGAAATGTGATTTTCAGAAATGGTTGCCATGGGTTCCAAACGTAAACAAATATTGCAAAGAATCTAGAACGACATCGTTATCGTTTAAAACGGTGCGATAAGAAAATTGCCAAATAGGGTTGTAGACCAACCTGCAATTTGTACCGAATCACACACATGTATATCCAGGTAGGTGAAAACAGAATAAAAAATAAAAGGAATCCTGAAGAACAGGGTACGATCCCGTCACCAACCCAAAATTTCGTTGTCACGACCCCAAAGGGTTGTTTTCGTCAGAATCAAAGATGGCGGCCTACATACCAAGGCATTTATATATATATATATATATATATATAAGGGGGGCCGCGGCGGCGTTCAAATTTAAGGGGTTGCAGAAATTTAAACAAGTTTTGACGATAATATGAGAAATTAAAGTAGCACCACATTTGGCGTCTTTTCGACCAGTTTGGTGAAAAAAAAAAAAAAAAAAAAAAAAAAAAAAACGGACCGTACCCTGTTCTTCAGTCTAGTTTATTTTTATTACCATGTTTTTAATAACTTCTATTCTTGTTTGTTTGTTTGTTTGTCCGGTACAAATCTTGCAATCTATTTTTAACTAACTTCCCTACTAGCTAGACATTTGAAACTTTCACAGTGGCTCAGAACCCGGTGACAACACAATACTTCGATGTCAGATTTTCGAATTTTCGAATAGTTTTCTTTTAATTAATTAAAATATGAGAATAAGCTCTTAATAGCCATAAAATAGCCATTAAAATATTAGCTATAATTTAATTGTTGCAAAAAAAAAAAAGAGTTCATTTTCTTTCGACATAAAAATAAATGGTATAACTTCAGTATATCCCCACAGCTGAATTTGGCGATTTTTCTTTGGCGCCATTTTGAACGATAACGATGTCGTTCTGGACTGTTTGCAATATAATATGGCAGCCTGTATGTTGTTTATTTTGGATTTATGATTTTATGCTTTATGATTTAGAATATGATTTGGTACAACATAGTATTTCCCCACAGCTGAATTTGGCGATTTTTCTTTGGCGCCGATTTGAACGATAGCGATGTCGTTCTGAACTGTTTGCGATATAATGTGGCAGCCGGCATGCTATTTATTTTGGATTTATGATTTTATGACTTATGATTTATACTTTAGCTTATGATTTTATCATTTATGCTATATGATTTATGATTTAGCCATAATCGCCAAATTCAGCTGTGGGGAAATACTATAGTTGTTCCTATGATTTTATCATTTATCATTTATGATTTTTAGACATGATTTAGCCATAATCGCCAACAAAAAATCGCCAAATATCGTTGTGGGGATATGCTGAAGTTGTTCCAAATAAATACACTTAAAACAACATGAACATTAAAAAAATGTAAAAAGTTAAAGGTACAACTATAGTATTCCCCCTCAGCTGAATTTGGCGATTTTTCTTTGGCGCCGATTTGAACGATAACGATGTCGTTCTGGATTGTTTGCGATATAATATGGCAGCCTACATGCTATTTATTTTGGATTTATGATTTATAATTTAGCTTACGATTTTATCATTTATGTTATATGATTTATGATTTTTAGATTTATGATTTAACCATAATCGCCAACGAAAAATCGCCAAATCTAGCTGAGGAAAAATACTATGGTTGTTCCATTATTTTTTATCCTCGCGTATTTTAATAATGATTCATCAAAAAATTTAAAAACATGATATATAAAAAGTTTTTTTTTTTTTTTTTTTTTTTTTTTTTTATCTTATAATTGTTTTTGTCATCATATGCGGCAAGGATAAAATGGCGCTTACAGAAGTAAAGTTGAAAATTAAAAAAAATTCATTTTTTTTCTTCTATAAAATGATCTGATGACACATTGAAAATAGATAACTTGATTGGGAGTGATGAAGAATCAGCGATGGCCTTGGCGCAATTTCAAATTTCAACGACATTTACAGGACGTCTTGTTTTTCTCCTGCGCGCTTATCGCCCATTTGGCGACCGTCGCGCATTCTTAACTAGACTAGTTCACAGGACACCTATTTTAAAATTTAAATCTGAATACTTAACTGTTTAATTATTTAAATTCCTACTACTGTTTAACTTTAATTTATGTTGCATTAAAAATACAGAAAACATGATAATTAAATAATTAACTTTCTTTTATTACATAGTTTCTGTTATTTGACTGATCTGGTTCATATCAACAGGATTTTGTTCAAAAGTTATTATAAATAAATTTAATGAGTTCTGTCATACTGGAAACTTCACAAAGTTGTCAGATATGCTTATTCATCTTCAACAGGCATTTTTGATCGTCTTGATCTTCGTCGTCCGGAAGTGGCACGCTTACGTCTTCTTCCGCTGGTTGAGCGCTTGCGTTTTCTGCTTCCAGATCGAGAGCGTCTACGTTTCCTACCGCCAGATCGGGAGCGTTTTCTTCCTCCTGAACGTTTCCTAGATCTAGATCTGCTCTTGGATCTTCGTGATCTCCTACGTCTTGCCGTCTCTTTAACCTTATACTTGGCATTATCTAACTTCAACAGATCACCTTTGTCGACTGCATCTTTTAAATACAGTTTGATACTTGATGAATCAGGCACATCGCCACTGGTCTGGTAAACAGACATCAAATACTTCTTGATAGCCGCAAAAGACGATCCTTTAGGTTCATTAAGATGGCGGATGGCTCTCTTAACAGTGGTTCCAATTTTTGCAGGGATTTTTAATTTTTGAGACATACTACTTAGATTGGTGATTTTTTTTATACAATACAAAATATCAAAAAGCAAAAACTTAGAAATTGTTTGAAATGAAAACAAAAGTTCTATTAATGAAAATTTTAAATAAATTGAATAAAATTTTACCTAGCAAGCCCAGTCACTTTCAAAATTATGCAAATTTATTTTATTTTGTTCTAGAAAACTAACATTTTTATTTCTCTCGTGATTAAACATACGTAAAAAAAAATAAATAAATAAAATAAACAATGAGTTAGAACATACGTAGATTGTTTCAGTGTTTGTTACATTCGTTTAAACTAAAGTGCAATAAGCAAGCGAAGTGATGACGTCACTGGCCGTTCGTGGATGCAAGAAAACGATTTCCTATGTTAATCGCCCATTGGATTTTTTGTAAAAAAATAATAAAAATCGAGGAAAATTATTTCCCGATTTTAATCCCCATATTTGTGTACAGATATGTATTAGTTATCGTGTGCATGCGTTAGATTAAGTTGTTTTTGCTGTAAAATTGATAAAATTTGAATTTTAAATTTCAAAACTCTAGAAAAAAAAAATTGCAAACTTCCATATTCGATTGAAAACATAAACATTTAATTTCAAAGGATGATATTTACACGATAAATATCCAACTAATATACTAATTTAAAGGAAAATGATAAATATTCTATCCGCGTTTGTAATGATCGATAGATGGCGCTCTCTGAACACTGCAGTTGTTAGTAAATATAACAGCCACGTGTAATTATTATTCTTTCTCCGCCATTTCATCATGGAAAGTCGATTGCATAATATGAGGATATGCAGTGGTGTGATAATTTCACCTTAGCCCACCAGAGGGCGAGCATTTCATTACAATCGCGGATCATAATTTGAAGTCAAATTTGTTTTCAAATGTCTAAATAAAATGTTTGATATAAGATACTCATATGTTGCAGTGGAATAGATTTCATATCTGTCATCCTTGGCAGAAAAAAAAAAGTATCACCAAATTATCAGACGAACATATTTAATTCATTTCAAAAATCATGGTTATTTTTACAACGTATATTAAGAAAGTAATGAAACAATATTTCGTACAATACATATTACGAAAATATACATCTGACATACACATTTTCGTATTACGTTTTTGATCGCTAAATACAAAAAAACGCCAAGGATGACAGAGTTTTGAAATTAAAAATTAAAATTTTGTCAATTTGACAGCAAAATAAGTCAATCTAACACATGCATAACGATGACTAATACATAGCTATCCGCGATTGTAATGAAATGCTCGCCCTCTGGTGGGCTAAGGTGAAATTACAATAAACATGGTTTAATTCGAATTCCATACAGCGGCCATTGCTTGCCGATATTTAGTTTCACATATATTTATTGAATAAAAATGAATAAATACGGTAAAAAAGATAACACATACTTTTGTGTGCCACAGTGTAACTCCAAAGGATCAAGAAATCCAGAATTGAGCTTCCATTTATTTCCAAATGACAAATTTAAAATTTCAGTTGCTTCGGCTAATGGAAGTAAAGAATTAATCAGATGATTTGAAATTAATATTTGTTCAACTTCAGTTAAAAATCTACTTCCGATCGAACTTTGAATAAACTGAAGTATTTTTTCCAAAAGCAATCAATTTTCCATAATGTAATGGCGGAGAAATTATAGTACGAATATTAAGTAGAATAACTAATGGAACACACGTGGCTAATGTTTACTAACAACTGCAGTGTTCACAAAGCGCCGTCTATCGATCATTACAAACGCGGATACGGGGATTAAAATCGGGAAATAATTTTCCTCGATTTTCAATAATTTTTTTTACAAAAAATCCAATGGGCGATCAACATAGGAAATATTTTTCTTGCATCCACGGACGGTCAGTGACGTCACACTTCGCTTGCGTATAAATCCTCCCTAAGAAGATAGCCTCGTTGTGACCTAGAAAAATTGGTCCTTTAGAGCGTTTGCCTTTTAATCCGCGATTGTAATGAAATGCTCGCCCTCTGGTGGGCTAAGGTGAAATTACAATAACCATGCTTTAATTCGGCTTTCATAAGCAGCCATTGCTTGCCGATGTTTAGTTTCACATATATTTATTGAATAAAAATGAATAAATCCGGTAAAAAAAGATAACACATACTGTTGTGTGCTACAGTGTAACTCCAAAGGATCAAGAAATCCGGAATTAAACTTCCATTTATTTCCAAATGACAAATTTAAAATTTCAGTTGCTTCGGCTAATGGAAGTAAAGAATTAATCACATGATTTGAAACTAATATTTGTTCAACTTCAGTTAAAAATGTACTTCCGATCGAACTTTGAATAAACTGAAATATTTTTTTTTTTTCCAAAAGCAATCAATTTTCCACGATGTAATGGCGGAGAAATTATAGTACGAATATTAAGTAGAATAACAAAAAGAACAATAATAAATACACGTGGCTATTATATTTACTAACAACGAAACCTGAAAAAGCGCCATCTATCGATCATTACAAACGCGGATAGGGTTTATTCGGCAACAAATACGATAAATTGTTATTTAATTATTTATATTTATACTAGTATATAACCCCGTCAAAAATGACGGAATGTGAGATCAATTAAGGTAGAGAATCAACGAAGGCTTTGCTTGCTTCGCTGGTCACTATATTTAAAGGAAACTCTTTTCTATATTGCTTTATAAACAAAAATAGAATTTAATAAAATCATGAAGTTGCTCAAAAGCTCGTTTCCTGCCCCCGCTACCTTCGGCTGTGACCTACTCATTTGCAGACTCTCGGGTGCTTGTCCCTATTGCCTGTGATAACAGCTTACCAGTGGACTTCTATTTGGGTGCTTATCAGATAACAGTTTCGAAACAGACAGTATCCAAAAAATTGAAGCAGCAATTTTATATTTAAATCCCAGTTACATATGAACAACACTATACGTGGTGTACATATTATTTTCTTTCACGTTATTTTCTACATTTATTTGATTTATTCGATAAACTAAAAAATGACAACAATTTCACGCCAAATATAATGTTACAATATGCTATGATCGGCTACATCTATCCGTATGAGACAATTATTTTTTTGTTGTTATAATAGTAGTTGAGTTAGTTAATAGTAGTTGGTATATAGACAAATAAATAAATATGTAAATCTGATTGTAGTACAGCCTTAATATAGTTTTTGAAATAACGCTTCAATTAAAATGAAATTTGTAAATTTATGTTACGGGAAATTTACAACAGCTTTCATTAACGATGCAGTGAATTGAAGATTTTAATGAAATAGAAATTGAAACAAAGTGAATCATTGTCATCGTTCGATTATTGTTTACAGTTATATTTCATTTATGTATATTGATTTTTAACCCGTTATATTCTGAAGAATGAATAAATGAAAAATTTTCTTTCCAATGCAATTTCTCTTATCTTTCAAAATACATTGAAAGACTTGTAAAATAATTAATAAATAAAAGTTTCTATTTTATGATTCTTAAAATTGTAAATAGGCAAGAAATGAGTTGTTTACACTTGTCATTTTTGTTGTACAGTTGATAAGGCTTTTGTGTAGAATAAAATAAGGTGTATTTATTAATCACTAGACCACAATTCACTAATAGATACATTCGACCAATTATTAATTAAAATATAACACATATTTTAAAGTCCAGACATAAATTGCTAAGAAAGAAATAAATTGTTAACATTTAACAGACGGGTTTTGTTTTCTTCGTCTGTATCGGTTTCCGAAATTTTTTAAAAGAAATTAATGAAGATGTATGTATAGGAGTTGTAGTGTTATTAAATGAACACTATTTTTAAATAAAATGGTATAAAATTTGTATTTAAATGTCTAGAAATCCTTACGGATGTGATATTTAGAAAAAACATTCATACTTATGAAGTGGAACTTGCATAATTGACATATCGTTGTCACCAACACTTACGTTTTCTTTAGTATAGGAAACGTAAATCTAACGTTGATAATCTTAGGCAATCATAATGGAAAGACGTAGATTTACGTGGTCCGTCAGTTAAGTGTTAAGTAATTTTATTATATATTCTTAAAAGTAATCATTTATATTGTTATGTATTATTTCAGACAAAACTGAAATAATGGTCTTCTCTCGTATATAGTTTTGGGCAATTATATTCAATTGAAACTTCCTCATAATGTGAGAAATTGCAGCATAACACTATATTGCTATGCTGCATAACAGCATGGGCGTAACCTGTTGGGCAATTTGCACCATAAATAGACTTTATGCACATGTCACTACGAGTATAAAAATACCAACAAAAAGTAGTTTTGTTTCTTTATTGTCTTAAATCATTTGAAAGCAGTAAACCGAGAAAACTAAAGATTCAATGTATCATGGGCGAAGACTTGACGTATGAATCATGTGTTTCTAGTGGAGAACGATATTTCTCGTTTTTCTTCATTGAAAATTATATCAATAAAAGCCAATTAATTCTTTTTTTAGCACTTTCTAACAAAGTTGAAAAGCGTTTAAGACTTCGGTTTGTCTGTCAGTCTGCCCGCGCTTTAACTCCCGTAAATATTCAAAGAATTTCTTGAAGCTGGTATATGTTATTCAATTTCACTGTCAGATGTTCCTTATTAAAAATGGAGTAAGTACTTCCACTGGTTGCGTACAGGGACACCCGAAAGTAATCGGTAACTTTGTGTTCTATGAGAGGTATTTCAACAATATTCGAATACTTTTACCGAACACAAATTTAAATGAATTGAAATGTTTTATTCAAGTTCACTATCGGATGTTCCTGTGAAAAAATGAAGTAAATTCCACCAATGGTTTGTGTACAGGACATCCGAAAGTATTCTAACGCAATTCATGGAATTTCTTGAAAATGATATATGTTATTCAAGTTTACTGTCGGATGTTCCCTATTGAAAATGAAGTGAATACTTCTACTGGTTTGTATTTATTATATATTATATTTTAATATGTGAAATAAAACTATTTAATTGTTAGGTCTAAGCATTCTTATATATATTATAAATGTGAATGTCTGTGAATTTACTTGACTGAGTTTCACGCCAAAACTGCTCGACGGATTTCGATGAAATTTGTAATGGAGATAGCTTATACCCTAACTTACAAAGTTGACTGCCTTTTATTCCGAAAAAAAACTTTATTTTGTGATTTTTATGAATAAAATAGCAATTTTGTAAGCTAATAATAGGAAAAAATTAGCCATTTAAATTTTATCCATAATTTAATTGTTGCCAAAAGAAAAAAAAAATAATACAAGTTTATTTATTTATTTTTTTTTCCAACAAGAAAATAAATACATTTATCCAAACGTGAACAATAAAAAATAAATTATGCATCTCACAAAAATTTACGTCACTTTTAATTGAAAATTTCTTTTACACATTGATAAAGTGCTAATATAGTTTACGATGCTAATATATGTTGTATTAAAATCAGTTTTATTTATAGATCCTCCTGGGTGATTTTTTAAATTGTTGCGTTGAAGTACACCGAACATTTTTCGCCAAGAGGTTTAATTAAGGAGGTTTAATTTATTTTAGAGGTTTAGTTTTTAATCTAGGTAGTTCAAGAAAAATATAAAATTTATAAAATATTACAAAACGAAAAAAATAAAGTGAAATAGCAGTCACATAAATGATCTTTTTTTTTATCTGGGTAGATAATTTTATAGAAAAAAAAAGTGCAGTTTTAAAAATAGAAAATTCATTTTATCAAGCACTATTTTAAACCTAAAAACCATTAATAAAATAAACAGAATATGAAGGGTTGGGTTCTTATATGTTAACGAAAAGGTGTCCGATAAAACGCTTTCTATTTTTATGCAAGAAATTATACAAAAAAAAAAAAAAAAAAAAAAAAATCGCTAATATGGCGACAAAAATTCAAAAGCCGCCAAGGGAGAGATATAATGAAGTTGTGTAGCACGATAATGTTTAGTTATTTATTTTTTTATATACCAATCACTACGCAAATTTAACATACAAATAAATGAGCTGCTGTGTGTGACTGCACTTGCACGCTGTCGGGCAGAAATATTTGATTAATTCAAATTAATATTTAAATAACTAAATAAAGATATGTTTAATAGAAAGCATAGTCTTGGCGACAAACTTGGCGAGTGGGCGACTAAATTTGGTGAAAAATGGTAGTTTAGGGTTACCGATGTTTCGAAGCTCTCCGACACACGGGAACATAGACCTTGAGCTTACCAAGGGATTCTCGATGGAGTCATCTCCAAGCCCCATCACCAAAAGTTATAAGTAGGTGTGAGTTGATTTTTGCGAAAGAGTGTGTAGTCACTGCGATCCAGAGTTATTCAGAGACCTATTCTGAGTCATTGCACTTTAGGGATTGAGCTCTAAGCGACTGGACATTTTTCGTGAGTGAACGAAAATTTTTGCTCTGGTGTAGTTGATGTTATTTGTTTTTCTCCTGTGGAACAAGTGACTATTTTTTGGACTGTCCCAGAACATTCATCGAATAATGACTTATACTGTACGAGAAACAGCTTCAACTGTTTCCAGAATATTCGAAGAATTAACACCAGCTATTGGACTGTTTTCGAAAATATTTGTTTTAATAATAGTTTTGTTGTACAGATTCGAGAAGTTCAAAAAATGTTTGATATTGCCAAGGAGGTCCCATACTAATGCTGTGACGAAAATAGTCGCCAATCGAAATATATTCAGTTGCAAAGAAATCATTTAAATATAGTGCCCAGCGAAGCGGACAAAGCCTGCTAGTTTTTTAATAAAAATATATATTCTGCATTGGGTTAATTCCACCTTTATATGGAATTACTGCTGTAATGCACAGTGGCATAGCATTATACTGGTTTTTTTATGTAAACCTCAAAAATTTCACTGTGCTAAATATTGTAAATAACTTTTCTAGTTTTTGCAAAGTTGCAGGCTACAAATTTCGAAGCTCATGGTAATTGACAGGTAATTTTAACAATTTGTTTCAAACTGACGTACCACAGACGCTATACAGCAAGGTGCATTATCATCTTGAAATGCTGTTTGAAGAAAAGCCTGAAATACCTCCAAAATAGTCGGTCAGGCGCCACTTTTATAATCACCGTGTTTTATTTTGAGTTAATTGATCCCTTGAGCATGAAGATTTGCCCGGTTCCTTGAAAAATTGTGCACCTCCGTACCATAATGTACAGAGAAAATGTCACTGTTTTAAGAGTGCGATTTTCATTAAGTCGGTCACATTTTCGTCAATCATCTAGCTTTTTTCACCCGCTCGAAATAAAAAAAACTTGATTCATCAGAGAAAACCAGTTCAGCCTAATAATTAACTGACAATGTTTTTAAATTTTTGGCCAACTAAAGTATTGTTTTTTTTCTAATTCTTTTCTTTAATAATGGCTTTTTTCGCAGATCTTCTGTTCTTTTACTTGCTTTGTTTAATTGTTCCAGCATTGTTTTTGAAGAGAGTAATTTACTATACACTTTTTTAAAATCTGTTTTAAGTTCTGTACATGATACAAATCAATTTTTTAAACAGTCGCTTTTCAACTTGCACTTATCTTGCTTGGATGAGCAGAAAGGCAGCCTAAAGCCAAGTTTTCAGTTTAAACGGCCAAAACATTTTATATTTTGCTAAAAACCATTTTACCAATATTTAGTTATCGTTTAATTACTTTGTCATCTCACGTATTAAAAATTTTTTTTTTTTTTTCATTTTCCTTCAAAATTAATACTTTTGTGGCATCGTTAACTGCCTTATTCTTACCATTTTTGAAATCATTTCTAAAATTTAACAACGGAATCAATGCTACAGTGTATGTGGAAAACAACATAATAAAATCTGTTCGAAAATTTACTTTTTAAACGATAAATTTGGCGGTTGTAGAAGGTGAAAAGAAAAATATTCAAGTGCGGCCTTTTTTTTTTTTTTTTGTCGCTTAGTGTACATGCATCATCCTAAAAATAGAAAAAAAATGAGCTCAAGGGACGTCAAAACATAACGATACACCGTAATTTCAAAGTCGAATTTTTGTCATGAGTACAGTACTTTCTTTGCATCGTATGTTCGGAAAGTAAAAATAAATAAGATTAAAATATACATTTGTGTTTCATTACTCAAACTTCAATATATATTTAAAAAAAAAGTTGCAGTTACTGTCGCTGGCGTGAAATTTTTATGTCTACAACCGCATCTCCTTCGGAGAGCAGTGTCCACCGCTTCATGAGAGGTACCAATGTGTGCCGAATACTCCAAGAAAGACATTTCAGTATGTTAGAAATTTCTATAATCTTAATTCACGAAGTTATTAATTAGAAACGCTGGGTTACTAAAGGTAGTCTATTTGCCAAGATTCAAAAAGTTCCTACAAATCGTTATTCTTTCAGTCTTATGGCATCATAAAAAAAAAAAAAATCAATAAAGGATTTTCTCCCCAATCAGTTGATTGTGTGATTTTAATATATTATGGCATCATAATTACTAGGAAATGTAAAAACCCTTCATGGTGATGAAAAAAAAAAAAAAAGTCAATGTTCAAATTGGTAACAAAGAATTTATTGGCTGCAAATGAATAAAAAGCGTTGTCATAGATATTTTCAATAAAAAAAATAATTTAAGATTGTAATTTGTCGTCTGCAGATCTCTCTCTCTCTCTCTCTCCTCTCTTTTTTTTTTTTTTTTTTTTCTACTTTTACAAAATTATTTTTTTACAGGCAATTTCTTATATTGTTTATAATTGATTTTATTTGTTCTTTTTTTTTTTTTTTTTGCGAATAATGAAATAATGCCGTATTTGTATAATTGACTGCATTTCTTTTTGTCTCTAAAGTGTATTTATCTTTTTTTATTATTATTATTATTATTTATTTAACTAGGGGGCTCTTCCCCTGCTTGTTCTGCTCACTAACTCCCGATTTGCTTCCCTTATTAACCACTGCTGGGCTCTACATGCCTATTCGCTGCTTAGTCTTTCACTAAATAAAAATATTAACAGTGCATAACATAAGACAAAAGCAGAACAGTATTATAGAAATCCTCATATTCAATATCAAATTGAAATACACAATATTTATACCACTTCTTTTCTTTCTTTTTTTTTTTTTTTTTTTTTTTTTTTTCTTATGAAATACTATGCTAAAAATCAGTATTTTTATTTTAGAATACAAAGAAATTCGTAATATCTAGATCATTTTGCGGTACAGCTTTAATATATGATCCCCTTGGCGATTTTTAAGGGAGCAGGGCGCAGGGGTTAACATTTTCGTGACGGGAGGCGCAAACGCGCACTTAAATAGATCAATATCTCAAATCCTGTGGATACAATGCGATTGTGTGCCAACATTGAATTATTTTAAAAGTTAAAAGACCCTGTGGCACAAGTGTGTAATGCCCGGGAGTGAACGAGAAAACACTTTGGCACGCCGGCGGACCAAAATGGTGAATGAGTGAGTTTCTTTCCTGAACGTATGTGTGACAGTAGGCGCCAAAGGGTTAATAAGTGAAACGAATCGGTGGTAGTCGAAGCCTCCCTCGGGTGTTGGTGAGCAGCAGGGGGCAAAGCCCCATAATTGTGATGGTTAAAAAAAAAAAAAAAAAAAAAGTAGATAAATTTAAATAATCGGTTTTCTTTTCTTTTTCTTCATTGTTGGCTATTTATCACGACATTTGACCACTGTTTCTGATTTGGCGAATATGGCTTGCTTATATAATATATGATAAACAAGCCATATATTTTGCTTATATAATAATATTAGGTGCTTAATATAATGTAATATTACTAGCAAACCCATGCGAAATTTTCGCAGTTTCTTTCTTTTTTTTTTTTTTTTCTTCTTAGTTACCTTCAAAATTTGAAACTTATAAGTCTTATACCAATTTCACCATCCAATTAAAATTTTAATTCACCAGAAGCCAAATTACTATTAGTTTTTGTTAGATGAAACGCTAAAGAAAGTTAAACCACTTCATTCAAAGAAATGTTTCAAAATGAAATTTATGTTTGAGGACCCAGTTTTTGTATTTCTTCAGGCAAGACAGCTTTAATAAAGGACCCCTATGGCGACTTTTAAACTTTTACCACCATATTGGTGAGGTCCCTTTTATTTTATTTTATTATTTATTCATTTTGGCATATTTTTTCGTTAAAAACACTTAGTACCTATTTTTATTATATTTTTTATTATTGCATTTTTCAGTCAATTTATGACAAAAGTTGATATTTTGTTTATATCTTTAAAATATCGCTGGGTTTAAAATGACGCTTTCAAGTATTGTAAAGATGCAACTTTTAAAAGTAAATTTTTCTATAAAATGATCTTACCAGACAAATGTCATTATTATTATTATTATTATTATTATTATTAGATCACTGAACTGAGTCCGCGTGCTTAAATATTGCTTGTACGTTATTTTTTATCCTCGCATATTTTATTGTCACTATCGTATCGTTTCTACAAAATATAATCATAACTGGACCACGTTAGAGAAATATTATAGAGATATTAGGGCCTAATCATATAATATTATATTATATTAGGTGCTTAAATAATATTATACTATAGGTCCTTGCTTACATAATAAGCAAGCAACTAATTTAAAAATAGGTCGACCGCTAAGCTGGCGGAAGCTGACTAGTTATATAATAATAGGTTCTTTGACGATTTCAGCAATTTTCGTGACTTAGTTGGTTTTATTTGGAAAAAAAAAAAAAAAAATGAAGAAAAAGAAAAAATTAAAATGATAGGCAGATGATAAATTTTTGCAAAAGGTTAAATTTTAAGTTCTAAAAAAATGTAAAGAGTATCAAATATGTCCTAAGCTATGTTTCAGTGATGTTTCTAAAGTGAATTTAGTGTGGCTTTATGGTACCATCCCAAAGATTATTCAAAGTAAACAAAAATAGCACCTTTTATAATAAACTAATAATTCTCTCTCATCGAGGTATTACATTCATCCATAATGGGCTTATTATTATCATTATTTTCATTTTTTCCAAATAATATATTTAACGACCCCTGTGTTGAAGTGGTCCCATGTGCCGATTTATTGCGTATAGTTTGCAGCCCGTCGGTCTAGCCGTTTGGAGTCTTTCGAAGTTTTCGCCGAAAGTCGGGTAAATACGATCTAGTACCTCTTAAAAAGACCCACACGGAGGGCATTCTATCCAGGCCTAGGTCCCACGTGGCGCGTGTAGTCAATAGACTACAGACCTTATTATTTACACCACCACAACCACAAGAATTCCGTGAATCAGGACCTACGTATAGAAAAAAGTTAAAAAAATAAAATAAAATAAAATAAAATAATTATACAGACACGACATTATTTCATTATTTAAAACATGAAAATCTGACATTGACAGATTTTAATTTAGTGCCAGAGGCCTACTGCTAAACTTGTTAATATCGACAAATTCTTCTTTAGTTAATTCGTGACGATCTAAATTCCATGATAAAGTTTCCATTAAATCAAACCAATGTGTTTCAGCTGCAGATACTGTAACAAATAACGTTGGAAGTCCAAACTGTCTTATAGCCGCAAAACAACCTTTTTTTCTCTTTTTCCCAATGAGGGGCAGGTGTGCCTTGGGGGGGACTCATGTCAAAGGTGTGCCTTGGGGGGGGGACTCATGTCAAAGTTGTACCTTGGGGGGGGACTCATGTCAAAGTTGGGCCTTGGGGGGACTCATGTCAAAGTTGGGCCTTGGGGGGACTCATGTCAAAGTTGTACCTTGGGGGGGGGGACTCATGTCAAAGTTGGGCCTGGGGGGGGACTCATGTCAAAGTTGTGCCTTGGGGGGGACTTCATTCAATAAATCCCCATTCAATAAACCGACTGAAATAGGCCCTTAGCACTATTAAGAGTGTATTATAAAAATTCGACAACTGTACCGACTGAAATAGGCCTCTAGCACTAAAAAAAAAAACTTACACTTTTGTCTGAAAGTAATAGTCTTATATCGTCCTAATAAAAATTTGCCGTACAACATTTTGGATTCTTTTAGTATTAAAACAGATATTGTTGATATCTGATGAAATATAATAATTGATCTGAAAATACACAGGATATAGAAATAACGAAATTAGCATATATAAAATGCTAAATCTCTGCAAGTAAGGAATAATGTTCTGTTGATGCAGCAAAAACATGTTTTAGTGGCGCCATCTATTGTTGTATAATTGAGCTAATACGGGTCACCTATTAAATTTTTGATATTTCATTTAAATTTGCATGCTCATGACATAATTTTTTATTTTTTACTATAAAAAAAATAATAAGGTGACGTGTCCTTAGCGATATTGCCCTTAGCATAATGTGCCCCTAGCGTAAAGGGTTGGAATTAAGAAAGGGGGAATAGAAGAAGCTGTGCCCTTAGCGTAAAATCCAAATTTTACAAATATTTCAGTGAACAATGTTTGAACAATCCTAGAATTTCTCTATATTTATGGAAATGTCGTGTCAGTGACACACCAAATTATTTTATGTGCATGAAAGCATAACTTGTGTTGATTTATGGTATGAAAATCATTCATCGTTTGTGTTTAGAGGGCTAGCCAAAGTTTTTGGATATATTGGGGTTGCAAGAATATATTAGGGTCGCTTGGAAACTGCTAGAAGTGTATTTCATTTTGTAATAGGTATCTTCACATAAAACTAAATCTCAGTACACGATGTGATGTAGTACATGGTGAGTTTATAGACAATATATAGGTGTTATAAAGTTTCTTGACGCAGTGATCGTGCATAATAGAGATATCTGCAAGAGAAGTTAAATTAACAATATTTCAAGAAGAAGTCCAATTGCAGTCATCAGGAAGTCTTTATTTTGTGAAAAGTCTTTTAAAACAACATCAAGGATAATTATTCTTAGAATCTTAAAATACATAGCGTTGTTCATTATAATACAAATTCAATAACCCTAGTGAAACGTTGAGATTGTCGCGTAAGATGGGGGAGAGAGCGAACGTAATTACGTCGTTACTATACTATGATCTGGATCAGTTCTGAGATCCTTACACTAGAACAGATCTGAGATGTCTGAAGAAAAAAGCCAAATTTTAGAAAAAAACAGCCAAATTATAGTGCCAAATACTTTTATTGTTTCACGGATAAAATGATATAAATATTTTGAATTCGAAAGTTCGTTATTAAAAGTTATAGCCAATTATTTCGCCAATGCAATAAATCACTCAAATTAAAACCCGTTACATCTTACGATTGGACAAAAATTGT
The DNA here is from genome assembly GCA_963930645.1 of Salticus scenicus. Taxonomy (NCBI): domain Eukaryota; kingdom Metazoa; phylum Arthropoda; class Arachnida; order Araneae; family Salticidae; genus Salticus; species Salticus scenicus. Next base: position 140,545,915 of record OZ005655.1, on the reverse strand, counting down.
AATTTAGAAACTAAATTATTTCTTAACTAGCAGGCTACGCCCGCTTCGCTGGTCACTATATTTAAATGAATTTTCGAAAGAATTGAATCAGTATTTATTTTTTACATCACATTACAAATAAAAACTTAAAAAAAAAAAAAAAAAAAAAAAAAAACACTGAAATTGCTTTAGATCTCTCTTCTTCGGGTACCCGTTGACTAAGGCAGCTCTTTTTTCTGTCCGTACTGCATCGGGTCCAGTTTCCCACTGTCTACAGAAAGGTCTTTCCCGGGCACTTCAATCTGGGTATTTATCGACGACTTGTGGATTTTCTGTTATTTAAGAACTACCTTTTTAAAGATGACTGTATCTCAGCATCTATTATATATTTTAGTTTTTGAACCATATGTTTTATAGACCCTGTTATTTACACTATATTACGATTTGATTCCGACCAGTGCAATAAAATAAAATAAAAAAGTAGATTTTCTTTTAAAAGGAATTAAATTCATGAAAAACGAATTTTAATCAGTTTATTCCTTTCTACTATTTATCTACCATTTTTTCCCCCAATAAATATTATAAATAATAATAATTAAAAAAAAAAATTCTTTTAAAGGAATTAATAAAAAAAAATAAAAAGTTGCTATACTATAAAACATACATAAACGTACGTATACATAAACGTAACAATTTATTTTTATTGCATCACCATTTGATTTTCAATAAATATAATAAATAAATAAATAAATAAATAAATAAATAAAATCGCCTTCAAATGAATGTATTAAATAAAAAATTAATTGCATAATAGCCGTTGCTAAGATACGCAGACGATATTTTCCTGTTGAAAAAAAATAAATAAATTCGTTTTTTTTTTTTTTTTTTTTTTTTTTTTGGCAACAATTAAATTAATGATAAATTTAAATGGCTAATTTTTTGCTATTATTAGCTTACAAAATTGCTATTTTATGCATAAAAATCGCAAAAACAAAGTTTTTTCGGAATAAAAGGTAGCCAACTTTTTAAGTTAGGGTATAAGCTATCTCCATAACAAATTTCATCGAAATCCATCGAGCAGTTTTAGCGTGAAACTCAGTCAAATAAACGGACATTCACATTTATAATATATATATAAGATGATTTAACTGACAGGGATTTCTAAATTTAGCTATAATGAAATAACTTGTGCAATATTGTTTAACGTTTATTTTTATAAATGAGTAATTTATTTAATAAATTATACTTTGAACTGTCAATTTTGTTGAATTCAGATGGGTAAACAAAGAGTTATTAAGCAGAAAGGATTTAAATTGCATCAGTTATTGCATACTTATTCAATAAACAAAGTAATAAATCTACTCTTAATTATTTGAGCATTCAGGAGCTTTGTGTAACGGAAAACGCATAAACTGTAATCTTTCAAAAAGTCATTCTATCGTATTAAAAGAAAATTTGTATTATTTCTTTAAATGAAGTGAAAGAAGAGATATAAATAAAAGTGATCTTCTCAGATAATTTTGAATACATTAAGTAACTTAATTGCGAATTAGATTTAAATTCATTTATTTAACTATTTAACTGATAATTTGATACATAATAAATTTAGAATAAAATTAGATTTATTTGAATAATATGTGAGTAACTTCCTCACATATAAATTAAATTTTCATACCCATACTGTAAACAAATTATTTTTTCAAGCCTATTTTCAACCTTTTTTTTTTTTTTTTTTTGTATAATATTATGTGTTGAGGTGCCCTAAATGTGTAAGTCAAATTTTTAGCGGTTGATATGCATACATACCTGTTATCATCATAGCTTAAAGCTTAAAAACAAATAACTGTAGGCAAATTAAATTGTGTATTTTGAAGTTCGTATTAGGTTGCCTCTTGAAAAATTTGATCAAGATTGGCAAATTTGTAGGCAAATCAATAATAGTCTTCAATTACAAAAAAAGAAAAAGAAAAGAAAATGTTGGCATTATAATTGAACGGGTGGATTCAGTGGGCAATACACCCTACATAGACTTATTCGGTAAATAAAACTATTCCGCAACCTATTTCACTGAACTTTATTATCTTACCTTCTTTATTTTACGACTTAATCTGCAACCTATCTTTGTAATATTGAAATGCAAGGTAAGAGAAAGTTGTGTGAGTGACACAAAGAACATTCCTTCAATTTTTAACGCTCCTATTTTGCGATACTTATAACAGATTTACGTTAAAGGCACTTACACTAAAAGCACGCCACCAAGGGGGATATCATTTACGATAAGGACACGACACGGGTTTATAGATTTACGCTAAAGGCACTGTCGCTAAGGGCACGGCCTCTTTAAATAATACTAAGTAAATTAATAATTTTAAATGTTGACAGAGGTACAAGTCAGATTATTGGAAGTTAATTTCTCATTAAATCCTTTAACTCAGTTTAAGATGTTCTTCATTCCTTTAACAGTGTCAAAATAAATTTTTTATCGTGTAATCGTTGTTTATTATTTACTAGCCGTCTTCGGCGACCAGCTTGTTTGCGACCTTTGAAAAGTCCGATCATACGGAACTTCCGCTCGGTGGCGTCTGCGGCGCCTTTTGAACGTTTCAGGATGGGGCCGTGCCCTTAGCGACCGTGAACTTAGCGGAAATCCATAAACCCGTGCCCTTAGCGGAAATATTATCCCCCTCCGTGGTGTGCTTTTAGCATATGTGCCTTTAGCGGAAATGTATAATAAATTTCAAAATAAATTAATAAATAAATAAATAAAACTCTTCAATCCGCATTTAGCACCGGCTGTATTTTGCTTCAGAAGTAACCTGTCGCAAAAACAGGTATACGTACTGTAGAATATCCGTTATTTGAGGGAACGGTGTAAACATATGTTCTAACGGTGTATCTGTAACCATATAAAGTTTAATGAATCCCAGTATTCCATACGAAAACGTACATTACTGCCATTTTATGATTTTATTATGTTTGTGAAAATATAATTAAGCATTAGACCTTTTAAAACTAAAACAAAAACGAAAAATCAGGAGGTACACATTGATTATCAGTATTTTCCAACTGTACTTACTCATTGTATCGTATAACATTCTATGTTCTTTGTCTATATTATCACACAATGGACAGACAGAAAGACAGACATATAGACTAACTGAATTCATAATCACTCTGGAACATTGTTGGAAAGTGTTAAAAATGCTTAACACAAACAGAAATGCTGCTCTTACTTTCCTATTTGCACCCCTTAATGTATTGTAACATTTTTGGATAACTCTGTAAATCTGGAGATTAAGCATATTATAGTTAATAGAAAACATTTTCTTAGTATAATATCAATAAATGTGAATTTATTTATGATTTTTTGATGAAATTATTTAAATGTGATTTACAAAAATGTCTCCCATAAAGCGCAATGCATTGGTATTTTTTGGATGTTCATGTACACAAACCAGTGGCATAGGTTATGTTAGAGCCATTTTAAGTAGGGAATATTCAATAATGAATTTGAATAACACATATTATTAAAAAATAATAATAAAATAAAATAAAAGTAAAAATTGGTAAGTTGTGGCCACCACAAGACTTTCTTCTATATTTTCCTATACAAATTCACTAAGTGCAAATAAATAATTTTTATCTTAGAGAAAACTAACGCTAAATATCCAAAGAAAGACAGTTGTTTTATTGTCTATAAATGACATCTTAAAAAATGCATTTTTATTATAGTTATGTCACATATCAAGTTTCATAAAGTTATGTGCTATAGAAGTTGAGATATAGCTTTCACATTGTCGAGGAAATTTGCAGTATGGCAACGACACCTATTGGCCGATAAGCACCCAAATTGAAGCAGCATAATATCACACAATGGCCTTCACATATATCATGTTTTGTTTGATTATACGCAATAGAGCCTAAGATATAGCCTCCCCTTCAATTGTGGAAACCGCTGTATAGCAGCACCACCTGTGGAGCGGTTGACACCAAAAGTTGACAGATACTCGTTTAGGTTAAGGTGCATCAACATATAAATTTATATGGAACTCTGTGCAGTAATTCCTGAGATATAGCTTTCCCTTAAATTGTAGAAATCGCTGTATAGCAGCACCACTTGTCGACCCACAAGCATTGAAATTGAATCAGCATAATGTCTCATGGTGGCCTTCTCTCATACCAAACTTTGATTGATTATACGCAATAGAACCTGATATATAACTTCCACTTAAATTGTAGAAATCGCTGTATAGCAGTGTCACCTGTTGAGTGGTTGGCATCAAAAGTTGATAGCGCTAACTTAGTTCAAGGTGCATCCACATGTAAATTCATATGCAATTCTGAGCAGTAGTCCCGGAGATAGAGTTGCCACAAAATTTTTGTCACACACACACAGACAGACATTTTCTAAAAATAGTCAAATCATGTTCTAGACCTCTCGAAACGTGTAAATCCGTCGAAAACCGGAAGTCTAAAATTTTTACGAATCCAATACTTTCTTCTGTTGAATATAGAAGAGAGTAAAAATAAAAATTCTTAAAATATTTATGGGCGCTGGAGGCGGACAAACGGACAGTGGAATAGATAAATACAGTAATTCAAATCATATTCACATTTAAAACTAGTATGTTGTGGCCACCACAAGACTTTCTTCTATATTTTCCTATACATATTCAATCAGTAACAATATTTTTTTAAAAATACAATTTTTTTTTCTGAGGTTTTTTTTTTTTTTTTTTGGTTAAAAGTAATACATATTTAATCAATAACAATATTAAAAAAATAAATAAAAAAAATAAATTAATTTTTTTTTTTTTTTTTTTTTGTTAAAAGCAAAAAAATCGATAACTTTGTTTTAAATTATCACAGATTTATAGTTCAACCATTCATTTTAAAGGTATTGACGAGATCTTTCGAAAGATACCCATATTCAAAATTTGCCCCCCCAGGGGGGGGGAACCGATACCCCCACAAGCACAGAATTTTTTTCCTAGTTAACTATTACTATTATCAATAACTCATATTAATTTTACAATCACAAGTTAAAAATAACTCTGGATATGCCCATTTATACAAATTTTGTCCTATACTGCCATGTTAAAAATTTAGAAAACATAAGGTCACAGCGCCACCTGTTGAGCGTTTGATCCCCAAATATAATCAGCACCAGTTTATGTCAGGGACGAACTAAATACCAAATTTCGTTTAAAAAAAAAAATATATATATATATTAAGTTTTTTTTTTCGTTAAATAAAAAAAATCGATAACTTTGTTTTAAATTATCACAGATTTATGGTTCAACCATTCGTTTTAAAGGTATTGACGAGACCTTCCGAAAGATACCCATCTTGAAACTTTGCCCCCCCCCCACACACAGTTGGGGGAACCGATGCCCCCACATGCACAATTTTTTTTTCCTAGTTAACTATTACTATTATCAACGAGACCTTTCGAAAGATACCCATCTTGAAAATTTACTTCCCCCGGGGGAGGGAACCGGTGCCCCCACATGCACAAAATTTTTTCCTAGTTAACTACTACTAGTAACAATAATTCATATTAATTTTACAATCACAAGTTTAAAATAACGCATATTATGTACATTTATACGAAATTTTGTCCTATACTGCCATGTTAAAAGATTACACAAAATGCGATCATAGCGCCACCTGCTGGGCGATTGATCCCCAAATCTAATCAGCACCATGCCCCGTCAGGTTCCAACTATACACCAAGTTTGGTTGAATTTCATTCATTGGTTCGTGAGATACGGTGAAAAATACGAAATTTTGTCCTATACTGCCATGTTAAAAGTTTAAATAAAATGCAATCACAGCGCTACCTGCTGGGCGATTGATCCTTAAATCTAATCAGCACAACGCACTGCCAGGGTCCAACTATATACCAAGTTTGGTTGAATTTCATTCATTGGTTCGTGAGATACGGTGAAAACAGGAAACCACAGACACACAGACAGACAGACAGACATTTTTTAAAAACTATCAATTCGTGTTCAGGACATCCCAAAATGTATAGATCCGTCAAAAAACGGAGGTCGAAAATTTTCGCGAATCCAATACTTTCTCTATATTACATATAGAAGAAAGTAAAAATCGTCGAATAAACGCTTAATGTAAAAGAAAATGCAATTCAGAAAATTTCCAATAATAACCCTCAGTGTAACTGAATATTTTTGCGTGACTCTGTAAATATAATGCTAATCATACTACATTCTATAGAAAGCATTATTTTGTGCAATTAAATAACATATTTCTATCTTCCACATGCACACCTTCTTATTTCCACTAAGGGCTCGGCTTCTTCTATTCCTCCTTCTTCCCTTTCACCCATTCCGCTAAGGGCACGTTCCGCTAAGGGCACGGTCGCTAAGGGCACGACACATTTCAGGGGATACAACAGCTTATTAACGTATAGTGCAAATAGCTTTATTGAAATTTTTAACCGTAATAAATTTCTGATTGGTAGCGCCTGCGGTGCCCTCTTCCCGTTTCAATATGTAAAACAGCTTGTTCGCTCACCATGTTATGATCTTTAGAAATTCTAAGTGTAGCAAAGTCCCGCTCGGTGGCGCTTGCGGTGCCTTATCCCCGTTTAAGAACTTACAATAGCTTGCTCGCTCATAGTGCAAGTAGCTTTGAAAATTTTAACAGTAGCAAATTTCCGCTCTATGGCGACTACAGCGTCCCTTTTGTTTCATGATTTGAAACATCCCGTTCGCTCATCGTGTAAAGGAACATTAAAAATTCTAATCGTGGCAAATCCCCAACCCAGTGGGGCCTATGGTCTCTTAATCTACTCCCAAATAATTTAATCGTAATTGGATATATTGAATTATTAAAATATCAAAGCGCCATCTAGCGACAGAGACGTGCAACATACAATCTTCAATTCCAATTTTAATAATTTTTAAAGTGATACATTACTTATGAAATTATGTTAATTAATTAGAAGCTGAGATACAAAAGTAATATAAATATTGTTATAAAAAGATTTGCAACTGACTTTTCCGTGGTTTTCTCCGATACTTGCGTAATTGAGGGCTAAATAATGTAAAAAATCCTTAATAAGAAATGTGAGCGGAGTATCGGAATTCGAAAGTCTGCAAAGTAAAAACAAATAAAGGTATTCTGGGTTTTTTGTGGTTTTCCCTGAAACTTCCGCACTGAATTTAATAGCTTACACCAGTATAAAAGTTCGCAATAAAATTACTGTAAACTATATTTCGAATGATACATTATAAGTAATTTAATCATAATTAGAATTGAATATACTGGAATAAAGGTGTTCTGAATTTTCCGTTGTTTTCGCTGAAACTCTCGCACGAAATTTAACGGCTTATATCAATTTAAAATTCCGCACTAAAATATATTTCAAGTGATGTATTATAAGTAATTTAATCATAATTAAAATTGGAGATATCAAAATTTTAAAATATTAAAATGCCATCTGGCGGCAGATATTTGCGATCTCTACTCTTAAATTCCAATTCAAATAAGTTTTAAAATGATATATTGCTTATAAATTATGTTAATTAGAAGCTGAGATAAAAAAGTAATATAAACATTTTTGTAAAAAGATTTGTGTCTGACTTGTGCGTGGTTTTTCCAAAGCTTGCGTAATTCCGGGCTATACCGTTAAAAGTGCTTAGTACGAAATATACGTGGAAATCGGAATTCGAAACTCTGTAAAATATAAAAGAGTAAAAACGTTCTGGGTTTTATGTATATCGGCCGAAAGGTTGCGCTGATATACTGTAATTTTCTTTGTTTCTTAAAAAGCTATATCTTAAAAACTTACGCCCATAATTGTACAACTTCTGTGTGTAGGGGAGACCGGGGCACAGTGGACCACTTTTACACTTTTAATTTTTTTTTCACCAAAAAAAATTTTTTTACAATTCTGTGTTATTGTTTATTTTTCCGTATTGTATGACCTCCACCTGTGATGAGAGATTTCGCTCTCAAAGCTGGTAGACAAGAGGTCGAACCTAGTCATGGTAGATTTCTTCGAAACCATAGCGCAAATACGGACTAGGACTGGAGTCCTGCATCGGGTCGGTTAACCTGATTTTACCCGAGCCCGATCAGGCCTGCGGTTTGGGTAGGGTCGACTGAATTTTTTCTCTTGCAGGTCGGGTTCGGGCCGGGTTTAGTTTTCAACATATCGGGTCGACTTGAGAACATCTTTCATAAAAAAAAAAAAAAAAAAAATCTTAATAAATTAGAAATTTGTTTGCTCTTTATACCCATGATGAATATACGCCCAACTAAATTATTAGTAAAATAAACATCCATATCCGACTAAAGCAATGAACAAGGAAAAAAACTATTATTATTTTTATTATTATTATTACTATATAGAATATTCTATATAAGCCCTACTTCTCCCACAGTAACCAGATGTGTGATTCATCTATTTTGATTACTCCCATCCTTTTAAAATAGACTATGAACTTAAACTAACAATTAATATTTTTTCTCTTGCAGATGTTTTTAAAAAGTTGTAGGAATATAGATTTAAATGAGTTTAGCGGACGTTTAGTTGGCGTCTGTAACATTGTATTGCTTTATTATTATTGTGTGTTTCATAAGCATTAAGCAATATAACTACAAACACTAAGCTTGAAACTCACTTTTGTACACTTGAAGTACACAACACACATAAATAGTAAAAAATTATTATTAATCCGTTTTTCAGATTTTTATATTTTAACTCAGTGTAGTCGTAATTATGTTTTTAATTCTTTTCAAAATGATTTACCAACAGCATGACAACGAAAATCTACTTTATTTTATAAATTTAAAATGTTTTGCATGATTTTTAGATGAATTATTAATTTTCATTTACATTCGGGTTTCGGGTCCGGTTCGAGTGAAAAGAAGTCGGGTTTCGGGTCGGGTGCAGGTCGTCAAAATTCTTTAGTGCGGATTCGGGTCGATTAAAATTTTTTTGTCGGGTTTCGGGTTGATTTGAAATTTATTTGTCGGATTCGGGTTGGCGCAGGACTCTAACTAGGATCCCTTAGAAAGACTGTCATAAACAGCATCCTGCCCATGCCTTGGTCCTTTACATAGACAACTGACACTAACCAATATACACCGAAATCTCTGTTACATAGGTTTTGGGGAAAATCACATATTGTGGTCATCGATTTGACTTAATTTTTGTAGTCTAGTATCAAAATTAAAAAATTTTCTTTTATAATTTGGTAAGTGAAATGAGCTGTGAAAGGAAGTAGAAAATACTGATTTTCCTAAACAAAGCTTTATTGCAGTTTTTACATTCTTTTGGCCTTTTCAAAGAAAAGGCTAGTAAATTTAACCTACTTATGTAGCAATCCAAATAGTGTGTTCACATTATTAATGTTTTTATAAAGAACAACATCATGTGATCTGAGAAAAATTGCACAATCTTTCTTTTATTCTGTAAGTCCGACTGGCGCGCTATTATTGTAGAGTTCGTAATGAGAAAATTTCGGGTTTGATACTCAAGCTGACCATAGACCTCCATGTACAACAGTAGTGTCTCGTGCCTGTAAAATCCGTTGTGGCTGCAATGTCTTCAATACTCTGTAAAATAAATACCTGTGGAGGTTGCCGAAGTGGTGCAGTCATCCCATCTGCGGAGGATCGAAATTGTGATAGCATATCTCCGGATCACACCTAGGGGTGAATAATCCCAGTACATTGCTAGTTGCTCACTGCGCAGGTCTAATGCTACGTTAAACCCACTGAACTTTCAACTTCAACATCAACCTCAACCTGAACTTTTACTCAATGGACAAACTGGAAAGTATGCAGTTCTTGGGGATAATCCCAGTTAGGTAAATAGCGAAAAAAGGATTTAGTTTTAAGGAAGTATTTTTATGAGTAAATTTTTCGCAATTTTTTAATATTTCTTAACTGTTTGTTTAAAAAAATAATAAATGTGTAATTCTTCTCATAATAATACGATTCGATTAATTAAAAAACAAATTAATAATTCATATCGATATACAGTTCCCGCCGCTTATTAAAGTCACATTCGTTTTGAGCCAAAGTGATTTTATTAAGCGGCTGATTTTTATATCTGGCAAACGTTCCTGCCCTTAAGGAAAAGGTATTACTTCCCTGAATTTCTAAAGAAACTTCAAAAGGTAACGAATAATGGAATTAGTAAACAATATTAATTAATTTTTGGTAGGTAATTAACTAATTATTTCTTCGATATAAGTAAATTCTAAGCATTCTAAGTTCCCGTGCACTTTCGTTAGAGGAAAATCATCATTACTTTACCAAAAGTTCACGCTTTTCTTATAAATTTAATATCTTTCCGTTTAAACCTCATGAATGATAGTAATTTCAAAATAAGAACTAGAAATTGCCTTCGAATATTTTGAAAAAAAAAAAAAAAACATTTCAAATCAAATTTCTATTTTATTACTGGGCTTTGAAGAATACGTTCCTTGAAATTGTTACGGAGATAAGTTATAGGGCGTGTTTGATTTGTAACTGTGATGCAAGTGTAAAATCTTCAACAAAGAGCGATAACAAAGGATTTGTTGTGCTTTAATTTCTTTTTCTATTTCAAAAAAAAAAAAAAAAAGTAAATATATATATATATATATATATGTGCATAAATGATATTTTTGGATATGCTGAGGACTTTTTTTTTAGTTTATTAACCGGCGATGCTGCTGATTTTATTAAGCGGTGGCTTTAAAAGTTGTTTGTATTGATTTGATTCCGGTCCTGGCGATTTGATCAGATTATGCGGCTGATTTTATTAAACGGCGGTTACTGTATATTTTTACATGTCCTATAAATTAAAATATGAAATTTTCAGTATAATATTTCTGCAGCAGGACCGTTCAAATACGGCATGACATCACTTTAGAAAATTTCCAAGATACGGAAAATCTAATTTCAACTACGACCTCATTAAAAGAGCGTTAATTAACCTGGAATATCTAATTTTGTGTCTGGTTCATTTCATTGTTCAAAGACATCTGGATAATTGCACAATGTAATGTCTGTTTTAGCTCGTAAAATCCAACGCCTTCGGAAGATTTAATGACTCACCTAAGAAAACATAAAATTTATATCCTGTAAAGAAAAAGCGTGCATTAAAAATAACGATTGCATAAATTACTAAAGTGGTTCGTCTGGCTGTTATTTACTTTTCTCTAAAAATGTCTTCCTGAATTTAATAAACATTTCAGTTCCGAAATATTCGTGCGTAAATTATATTTTAATTTATTTGATTTGAGTTTACTGAGTCCGGTTAATATATATATATATATATATATATATATATATACATATATGTATAGACATATATGTATATATACTAGTAGGCTTTACTCGCTTCGATGGACTCTATATTTATGTGATTTCTCAAAATGCCATACCACACTTATTAATATAAATATCTCAAGAATAAAAAATTTCGTTGAAATCAGTCAAAAGCTTGATTTCGGTTCCCACTACCTTCAGTAGCGTATTTCCTGCCCGCAACTAGAAGATGGGCGATGTCACTATTTAAATATCACGATATATTGTCAAGGCAAAATCGCGGTATCACGATATTTCACGATATTGGACTTAAATGTTTTTGAATCCCTTTCATAATGCTAATTCAAATGTCAATTCTAGATATATATATATATATATATATATATATAAAGCTCGAATTGAACGTTACAAGTCCATTATATCATAAAATATATAGAATACACTAACTTCTTTTATCTGTACAACTTCCTATTAATGCAACGCCATATCAACATCAATATAGAAAAACAAATAATGAAAATACATTTATGCACAAATTTAATTCATACAATAAATTACTGTGTTGTCATGTAGCAGTATTATATCATTTAAACACATTCAACCGTCTCAGAATTTTACTTAAAAAATGTTTCTAAGATACATAATTAAGGCAAAATCTTCTTAATAAAAAAAAGCCGAAGTTTGCCCGAGATAATGTTGAAACTAATGTCATAGCTACAGGAATAAAGAAAAAAAAAATATATATATATATATATATTTTTTTTTTTTTTTTTTTTTTTTTTTTGCACAATTGCAACAATGTATTGAGAAAAAATAAATTTTATCTGCGATATGAAACAAATAAATCGAGAGTAAAAGACAATTTAAATGAATAGATGTTATTCTATATGTAAGGACCATCAATTAGTGATATATCGATTTTCTTTCTCGGCCACCACTGTAAATTGTCAAATTGTCACAGCATAGTTTTCCAAAATATCCATTTTACATTCTAAGTTTGGTGCATTTATATATAATAGAAGTTGATATTTATATTGCTTTCCCGTAAACAGGGTTACATTGCATCATAACAGCATTATTTCTCAGCCAACTGAATAAACATAGCTTTTCGTCCCGACTCTCATTCCTATGACGTTTCGTGCATTAATACGCTATAGAAGCTGCGATATAGCCTTATCTTACATGGCGTAAATTGCATATAATGTATTTGGGCGGTATATTTCAAAATCTATTTAGCAGCAATTTAAGTAAAGGTTGAACCAAGTATAAAGTTTTGTTGAATTCCGTTCTTTTGTTAATGAGATACAGTATCTACAAAATTGTGCAGACGTTTTCTAAAAATGGTCAAATTTTATGTTAAGACACCTGAAAATGAATAAATATTCATTGAAAGCTGGTAATCGAAAATTCTCATGAACCCAACATTTTCGTCTTTTGTAAACAGAAGACATTAATAAAAACATGAAACCGAAATTCAAACACACACAAAATAAGTGAATGATCATATAAAAATAACAATATAAATTCTTTTATTATACACTAGCAGGCTTTGCCCGCTTCGCTGGTCATTATATTGAAATGAATTCTCAAAATACCAGCTGACATGTAAAGTGATTCTGTCTAATGGTCGTTATTATGACTTGGGACTTCTCCGCTTGATTGAATAAGAAATTGCTCGCCACTATGAGCATAAACCACTAAAAAGGCCTAGCCCTGGCCATGATGAAATATAATAAAATGTGTCCGAGAGTATTGATTAAGTACCAAAGAAAAATGTATAAAGGAATCGTTCCATGTGATGATCAACCTCTCATGCCCTGGCTGCACTTACTCTCCAGTAGTCTAGTAATCTGGTGAGAAACTTAATTTAATTCAATGGTCAGTAGTTTTAAAATTTTTGCAAACGCATTTAAATATATACCTGACTCTATGTACTCATCCTCATCCTATTTCCGATGTAAATGATCTAATTATAATTAAAAAGTGATTACTGAGATCCCATACACGTATGTATTTTGTTTCAATTTTGAAGATTTTCATTTTAGCAAATATCCAAACATGGAAAATTAATAAAGAAATTAATTTAAATTATATAAATTTGAAATTATTTGATAAGAGTAATTTTTATTTATTAATCCTCATATTCCTTTTCAGGTTTAACTAATTCATTTAAGTAATTTACCAATCAGCATATCAAAAAATCGCTTTCCTGAGATAATTTGGAGCAGAGTTATTCTTTAAAACGTGTTTTTTGCCCCACCCCCGCCCTTAAGAGGGGGAAAGGGAAAATTTTACACAATCCCTTTATAATGCGCGTTGGGAACGCATAACCAGCCCGCACATAAAAATCGCCTAAGACAGTTCGGAGCAGAGCTGCGCAGGGAAACATGATTTTGCCCCCACCAGGGGGAATAATGTGGAATTTTACAAAATCCCTTTGTAATGTGTGTCTTGAGTACGCATAACCAATCGACATATCAAAACATCGCTATTCTGAGATAATTTGGAGCAGAGTTACTCTCAAAAGCGTTTTTTTATCCCCCCCCCCTGCCCTTAAAGAGGGAGGGAAAAATTTAATAAAATCCCTTTACAATGCGTGTTCGAAACTCATAAACAACCCACACGTAAAAATTAATCTTCTTGAGATAATTTGAAACAAAGTTATATGCTTGGAAACATGTTTTTTGCCCCCACCCCCAAGGGGGGATAGAACGAAATCTTACAAATTCACTCTGTAGTATGTGTCTTGAGTACGCATAACCACACGACATATCAAAAAATCGCTATCCTGAGATAATTTGGAGCAGAGTTACACTTATAAGCGTGTTTTGCCTCACTTCCCTCCCTTAAAGGGGGGAAGGAGAAATTTCGTAAAATCATTTTACAGTGCGTGTTGGGAAGGCTTAAACAACCACACATACAAATTAATCTAGCTGAAATAATTTGAAGGAAAGTTATGCTTGGAAACGGGTTTATTGCCCCCACCCCCACCCCCAAGGTATGCAGATAAAACTGCTTAGAAAGATCTCCACGAAGGGTACTTCGCTCAGACTTAAGCCAATCGCGTTGCAGTCGGCTTTAAAATCTACAACACAACACAGCGCAGCACATAAATTTAGAGGTTATAATAGACACTGCCATAAGACTGTTAAATATTTTGACTCATTTTTGTGCATTATGGGCGTCCTGAAATTTAGTTATGGTGAAATTTTTCATCGTGATATACTTGGAACTGATGAAGTTTCAAAATTTCATACCATCTGGCTACTGATTTTCAACAGCATATAATAAAAAATATCAGGAGTTTTAAAACTTGCTGCAACCCAGTTTATAGAATGATTCCTCTATTTGACATGATATCATTCCCTGTTAACTTTACCGTTATATTAATGACATATTTTAATTTGATTGACATTTTCACATGACATGGAATAGAAAATTAATTTTCGTTTTATATAAATTTTTGCCATCATTTGTTTTTTAAACAATGTATCCAATATTTCAGTTTAACAATTGAATGGACAATTGCAACAACTATTTAATAAAAAATAATTGTTTGATAAGCAACAATGTTTATATATATATTGTTACAACACTGAAAAGCTTCTCTTTTTAACAATTTTCTTCAGTCTAATTACTGACCTCATCTGAGAATGATGTATCTTTCGTTCTTAGGCGTTTTCTTCATGAGTTACTTTTTAAAAAAGTTCCTCGTGTGGTTTATTTTTAAATTTTTCGAGCATCATCCTATGGATGATGCTCGGGAAAGGTATGCTTGTCCAGTGACTTCCATCTTTGCTGGGCGTTATTTTTTAATGAATAATGATAGTCAAAAATTTTATAACCCAGCTTTATATAAAGCTCGTGGTCGCAAGCATCCAAAGTTGGATATAAAAAAACTGCCAAAAGTTGATAATATTATTTCATTGCCTGATACTGTTACTGATGAACCTCCGTTCCAAACCGAAGTGGACTCAGTTCAGTCTCAGGTAGTGAACACACTCGATGAAAAAGAAACAGTTTCTACTGCACTGCCTGATAATTCTACTGACGAACCTCCGTTTCAAATCAAAGTGGAATCAGTTCTTTATCAGACAGTGGAAACGGTTATTGAAAATCAACCAGTTTCTGTTTCTTCACAACATCATAAAAAAAAAGAAATTCCGAAAATTGAGGAATTTTCTGAAAATATGTTGTTGTTGCATTCGTAGTGTAAAAAATTAAATTACCTCGGGATGCTTGCTGGCAGTAGGCAAGGGGGCCTGCCTTATCAAAACTCCCCATGAGAAACATGGCGACCTCCCCGTGGTGTTTCTCGGGTAACGCTAACAACCATGCGCATTTAATTTAGATAAAGTTGTTGTTATAAGGTTTCGTTCGCGCTTATGCGTGTGTGTTAAGGTTATTGTTATAACATATACCCAGTTTTTTTCTATAATGAATATCCGCTATTTAAATTACAAATTTCGGAAATTTCCATTTCTCGTATATTTATAACTTACTTGAAACTCGATATTATAAATTTTAAAGTAAAATTAAACTCACACATACATTACATTTTTACACGGAAAAAAATATCATTTATTCCAATAAAACTACATGAAAATTTATTTTTTGAACATGATTAATCTGAATAGTTCACGTCAAAAAAGTTCAAAACTTTAAAATATGTTATATCAACCAAGTTCTATAAAAGTAGTACCTGTAAGAAATAATAAGTTCGTATTACAGTTTAATATTAGAGAAACTTTTAATTTAGGATTTATTTTCGAATTTTCTGAGAATTATTAGATTAATATTCGTTCAAAGTCTCCAGTATAAACAAACAAGATAGAAGTACCGTTTTACCTATTAAAACTTTTATCACGAGAGAATTTATGGAAACAACTATAAACAAATTAAGAAAATAATTAGTTGTAGTCACTCAGTTTCATAAAAAAAAGAAAAAGAAAATGGGAATGATTTGTATTAATGTGATATTATGTGCAAGGCCATAGGCAAAGGGAGGGTGCACTCCCCTCTCACCGAAATAAATGATGAATGATTGTTTTCGTGTAGTCTCATGTATAAAGCAAACATTGCTGCCTAAAAAAAGGTTTAAATAATACTAACCCACATACAAATAATTTTATAAAACTCAGTAATTCAGTTTAAGGGATCTCCCATTATGTCTTTTTTTTTTTTTTTCTATATTTAAGTTCTATACCGTCGTAAAACCCATTCTTCCTTAATCTTGCTATATTTATTCACTTAATTTCATCCACTTTCGTACTATAGCTATAATATATTATCCTACGTCATGAATTCAATCTTTATAATTTCTTCTGTACTCAACAGAAGAATGTATTAGATTCATAAAAATTTTCAACTTTCAGTTTTTTAATGGATTTACATGTTTTGAGATATCTAGAACACGATTGACCATTTTTAGAAAATGTCTATCTGTGTGTGAGGAAAATTTTATTCCAATTGTATCTCAAGAACCATTACGCTGCACAGAATTACATGTAAATTCATATGCAGTTGCACCATGACATAAAATAGTGCCTATTGCTTTTTGGTGAAAATCATCCAATTGGTGGCGTTGCCATCTGGATTTTTTTAAGTTCTTAACTTGGTGGTATTATAGACCAAAATTTCTTATAAACGTACCCAATAAGAATTATCTTTAACGAATCATTATGAAATTAAAAAGAATTGTTTATAACAGTAATAATCAAGTAGGGGGGGGGGGGGGAAATAGACACACAGGAGCAACGCTTTACTCCCTTTCCCTTCCGAGAGGCAAAATGTTCGATATGGGCACCTTTTAAAAAATCTCGTCAATATCTTTAAAACGAATAATTGAACTATTGATCTGTGATAATTTAAATAAAAGTTATCGATTTTTTTATTAAAGTTTAAATAAAGTTATTTGTTTTGAGTGAATTTGTATAGGAAAATATAGAAGAAAGATTTGCGAGCAAGGGCCAATTAACAAGAGGCATGCGGGGCATGTGACCTGAGTAGCAGAAGGCCATAAAACTGGTCCTGAAAATACCATTTTGCCTTTCATGCCTAAAAATGGTAAAAAATGGTGTCATATGATGTAATTTCTGCCATATTAGTCCTATAAACAGGTATATATGTGCTGATTGGTGCACAGAGCGAAAGGGAGGCGGGCCCACGAAAACATGTGCTCCTCGGGGCCTAACATAAAGTTAATCAGGGCCCGTTTGTATATGCGTATGAGCTTTACTTTGTGTGTGCGTGTGTACATTATTATATCGTTCTCTTTCGGTGACCTCCCTCTGCAATTTCTTCCCCGTGAAGCAGTTTGGAGCCGAGTTATGCTTATAAAGATGTTTTTTCCTTCTGCCCCCCCCCCGGGGGGTAACGGGGGTATTTCGCAAAATCCCATCTTAGTGGGCGTCAGGGTCCTAAAACCAACGTGCTCACAAAAATTTGCAACTTTATCTCCCGTAGAATCACCACGGCTATGTTGAGTCAGTGATTAGTGAATCAGTGAGTTTACTCTTTTATATATATATATATATATATATATATATATATATATATATAGTGTTACGAAATTGTAAATAATTGTGTTTATTTTTGTATAAATTCTTTCAAAGAGGCTTAGTAAGTTGATAAAGTGCTAATTTTGTGCATTTCTAGTCGTTTTAGCGTTGAAATAGCCTTATTTTTCCTTAAAAACGCATTAAAAAGATGCCTTAGCCCATTGGTTATTGTTAAATCTGGTGACCGTGTTCGCTTATGTTTGGATCCAACTGATATAAATAAAGTAATTAAGCGAAGACATTTTCCTCTTAAGACTGTTGAAGATATTGCGGCAAGAATAGGAAAAGTTAAATTCTTTACTCTTTTAGATGCCAAGAAGGGATTTTGGCAATTGAGGGTTACTAAGAGAACTTCAGAATATTTAACTGTCAATACACCTTGGGGACGATTTTCCTTTTTAAGGGTTCCATTTGGACTTGCTTCAGCCCCCGAAATTTTTCAACAGGTGATGCAAAGTATTTTGAAAGATTTTCAAAATGTAGAATGTTCCATGGACGACATATTATTATGGGCTAACACTGAAGATGATATGAGAAATTTGACCCATAAAGTTATTAAAAGACTCTTGGATTGTGGTGTGCGTTTAAATAAAGAAAAATGCCATTTTGGGAAAACTAAAGTTAAGTTCTTAGGCCATTTATTTACTTCTGATGGTATTGAGATTGATCCTTCAAAGGTTACAGCTATTAAACTGTTAAAAACTCCTACTTGTTTATCAGAGTTGCAGAGATTTATTGGTATGGTTAACTATGTTTCAAAGTTTGTTCCAAACTATTCTACAATCTCTGAGCCTTTGCGAAGATTACTTCAGAAGAATGTATTATGGGACTGGTCCAAAGATCAAGAAGATGCTTTTGTTAAATTAAAAGAAGCACTCCAAAATGCACCGAAATTAGCTTATTATGACGTCAATAAGCCGGTGGGGGTTTCTGTTGATGCTAGTTCTCATGCTATGGGAGCGGTTCTCTTACAAGAGGGTAGACCTGTAGCCTATTCAACTAAAGCCTTGACACCTACTCAAAAACGCTATCCACAAATAGAAAAGGAAGCTTTAGCTATTCGTCATGGTTGTAAAAAATTTCACGATTATATCTATGGTAAATCTGTTGTGATAGAAACGGATCACAAACCTTTGGAGTCTATTTTTAAAAAGCCGTTGCAGTCAGCACCACCTCGTTTACAACGTTTGCTTTTTGATGTGTTGCAATATTCTCCGGTTATTGTTTTTAAAAGTGGCAAAGATATTCCAATACCAGATGCTCTCAGTCGTGACTGTGAAATTGATTCTATTTCAGAGTGTTTAGACGAAGAAACTTTTGAAGTAACTGTTGATGTTCCTTTTCCAGTATCGTTATATCCAGAAATGTTGTCTGCAGTGAATGAAGATGATGAATTACAACAATTAAAGTCTTTAATCCTTAATGGATGGCCAGCGACTGTTCAAGAAGTTCCCCAAGAGCTTCGTAAATATTGGAACTATCGAGATGAGTTGTCAGTTTATGAAAATCTTTTATTCAAATCTGAGCGACTTATTATCCCTAAGAGTCTCCAAAATCAGTATTTAAAACTTATCCATCAGGGACACTTGGGAATTAATCTTTCACTGCGTAGGGCACGTGAAATTGTATTTTGGCATGGTATGTCACAAGATGTCATAACTTATGTACAACAGTGTGCTATTTGCCAACAAACATCAAGAGCACCGAACACCGAGCCTTTGTTGATGAAACCTGTACCATGTTTTCCATGGCAAAAAGTTGCTTCTGATTTGTTTGAAGTTAAAGGAAAAACCTATTGCCTTGTTGCTGATAGTTATTCTGGTTATTTTGAGTTTAAGGAATTGCATCATCCAACATCACATGCTGTAATTGAATTCTTAAAGGATTGTTTCGCAATTCATGGTATACCAGATGTTTTGGAGTCTGATAATGGACGAGCTTACCATTCAGAAGCTTTTCGACAATTTACATTTTCCTGGAAAATCAAACATATAACATCAAGCCCACATTATCCAAAGTCTAATGGCTTAGCAGAACGTTATGTGCAAGAAGCTAAATTGTTACTTAAAAGATCTTATATTGAAAAAAATGATTACAGATTGTCATTACTAAAGTGGAGAAATACTCCTCGTAATAACTTGACCTCACCTGCAGAAAGACTTTTTGGACGTCCTACTAGAACTTTAATTCCCATACACCCATCTCTACGTTTGCAACGAGAATCATCATCTATACCCCTTCAGTTAGTCAGGGAAAAACAGCGACTTAGCTCAACGACTGCGAGTGTTCAATCTCCAGTGTTTGTGGAAGGAGAAAAAGTAAAACTTAGAGTATCCCCACGAAATTGGATTCCTGCTGCTATTACTGGTACTACAGATGCTCCTAGATCCTATATGGTTACTACTGAAGATGGTAGCACATTTAGACGGAATTCAGGAGTGATGCAGAAAACAAAAGCAGACATTCCTCCAAATAGAGAAATTGTAGTTCACCCATCAGCTCAGCATAAAACTTCTGAAGATCCAGGTCCTTTGACTCAATTAGATCCAAAACCTATAAGAACTTTTGACAATTTAGACTCTAATAATTCTTATAAGACTAATAAACTTTCTCGAACTGTGACCACCCGTTCTGGCCGAGTTGTTAGACCACCAGAACGTCTTGATTTGTAAATTTTGTATATAGTTTTTATTTTATCATTATTTTAAATTTTTTTATTTCCTTTAAAGGGAAGATGTCATAATATTTGTATGATTGTTTGGCAACACCATGTTTTATGTTATAGAGTTGGCAACGGTCCAGATTTGTTCTCTTCTCAGTTATGTTGTAAGTACGCAGTTGTGTGTTTGACGTTCTAATAAATATGTGCTGCGAAATGGTTTCGCTTAGTGAATTAGTTAGTTTTATATTAGTTTTCATCTTAAGTAATTCTGCTAAATATATATAGGAACATTACACTTTGGACGTGAACTTCGTCTCCCATGTGATCTCCTGGTTGGTTGTCCACCCGATGCGCCTTCATCGCCCGAGGAGTACATCCAAGATCTCCAGGCACGATTTGAGGACGTACACAACTTTGCTCGGGAGCGGATTAACATGGCAACGGAGAAAATGAAGACAAGGTACGATCTAAAGGCTACACAATATGAGTTCCAGGAAGGAGAGAAGGTCTGGTTGTGGAATCCTGTTCGACGCAAAGGACTCTCTCCCAAGTTACAGTGCAACTGGGACGGACCATACACAGTCTTAAAAAGGCTGAATGATGTAGTGGTGCGGATCACTAAAACACCTTCATCAAAACCGAAGGTGGTGTACTATAATAGGCTAGCCAAGTACCACAAGTAACGGTAATATTAAAAATTAAAAATGTAAATACTGGTAAAATTTGCGCATGCGTAATGTAAATATTTGTATATAAATATTTGTACATATTTGTGAATTTTGTAAATATTTGTATATAAATATTTGGACATATTTATGAATTTTGTACATATTTCTCACTTGATTTGTATTTCTATTTTATCGTTATATGCAACTTAGTTTTTGTGTTTTAGATTGTGTAAATTTGTTTAGTTTCGCCTCTTGACCAGGGGTTGCACTGCCCGGGACGTGCAGTCCTTGGGAGGGGGGCAGTGTTACGAAATTGTAAATAATTGTGTTTATTTTTGTATAAATTCTTTCAAAGAGGCTTAGTAAGTTGATAAAGTGTTAATTTTGTGCATTTCTAGTCGTTTTAGCGTTGAAATAGCCTTATTTTCCCTTAAAAACGCATTAAAAAGCCCCAGTAATGCAGGTAATGGATGACTTTTTCCCACCTTGGCGATTTTTTTTTTTGGCGACCTTGGCGAGAAAATCCTTATATGGGATATACCAAATATGGAAGCTGTAAGTTGATTGGTTGACCACTTTCTAGAGTTTTCTCGAAAAATCTGGGTTCCATGGAACAGCATATAAGGAGCGCTTCCTCGCCAAGGCAGTCAGTTCAGTTCAGATCTCAGCCAGCTTCGCTAGTGCTTGCATTGCTCTTGAGCCTCTTTGAGAGAGACTTGCTTCAAGTGTTATTGCTATACAGTTTGTACTGTGGATTTGCTATTGACAGCTGTTGTTTAAGCTGTGGTTACTGCTTGAATTGAAGCTGATAATTGGTTTATTGACCTGTATTTTTCTGGAACTTTCCGTGAATAAATTACTGAATTTTTGTAAGTTTGGCCTTCCATTCCCGGACAACTAACGAACCCTCAAGTACGCAACAATATTATACTATAGAATATTAAGATTTCTAGAATAAAGGCGCTTCCTTCCTGCCGTCTCTGAAATCAGATTCACAGTAGAAAACAATCAGTATCCTGAGTAAAGAAATTGCTTTGGTTTATTTAACGAAATAAAAATATAAAAATAAATATCACCAAATTTTCGCTATATTGATCAGATATAATAAAATATTTGAAAAAAAAATTAAATAATTGTTAAAATATTAAAAATAAATTCGGTATAAATTGATGAAAAAGCTTTTAAAAAAATTATTTAAATCAAAACAGTTAAAATAAAATCTTAAAAAAAAAAGAATATTAAAACTTTTTTAATTTTTTAAACAAATATGGATGTACAAATGACGAAATTATTCAACTATTTCTTCATAAAATTAATTACATCAACTATTGTTAATTGTATTTATAGGCAATAATAGTTTTGGATTAATATTGTAATGGCGACAATGAACATTCACATCGTAGCAGCGAATAAAGAGATCGGATGACTATCACACAGTGTCTCAGTCATATCAGAGTCTGATATCACGCACGCGTTATTGCTCAGCTGACAATCGATTTCCAATAAAGTAAGATCATGATCATAAAAGGCGATAACGAATATTCAGATCGTAGCTGTGAGTAGCGATTTCAGTTGAAACCAATGTCTAATATCACGCATGCGTTATACGTGTATCATCCACTCTCCTTCGTATCAACGATTACCGGCTATCACGAGATGAAAAGTTGGGCTCACGGAAACTAATATGATCGCTCGCAGTACGTTCACAGCTGAGTTCCTGATAATCATGACGCTTGCGATATATCGCCATAACTGAAAGATTTCGTTATCGATTTCAAATTGCATGCTTTAAATTGATGTATCGTTCAGTCCTACCCGCAACATGTTGAGTCCGGGTCCCCCGCCTTTCCTGCCTGCGGCAGCGCCTTGCATGACCTGAGTTTCAGTGCGTGTTTTTTGCCAACCCCCCCCCCCCCATACACACACACACACTGGCTCCTAAAGGGAAAGGGGAAAGAAGAAATTTTTCGAAAATATCTTTTATAAAGTATGTTGGGCAGATATAACCAATGCACACACAAAAATATCACCTTCCTGAAATAATATGGAACAGAGTTACTCTTCGAAAAGTATTTTTTGTTCCCCCACCTAAAAGAAGGGAGAGGTGGAAATTTTCAAATATTTTCTTTATAGTGTGTGTTAAGCACACCTAAACAACTCTCGTACCAAGAAATCGTTTTCCTAAGATAATTTAGAACAGAATTACACTTTGAAAAACAGTTTTTTTACGCCCAGACCCCCAAAAAAGGAAGAAATGTGACATTTCCTAAAATTCCTTTATGGTGTGTATTAGACAGACATAATTAATACATACACCAAAAAATAGCCTTCCTTAGAGAATTTAGAAAAGAGTCCCACTTGGAAAAGTATCCTCCCCTCCTGACGTAAAATGGGGGAAGAGGGACATTTCATAAAATTCCTCTATAGCGCCAGTTGAGTACACATAGCACACCCACATACCAAAAAAAGAACACCTTCCTCAGATAATATGGAACAGAATTACGCGTAGATACGTGATTTTACCTCCCCCCCCCCCCCACAAACGGAGAAAGAGTAAATTTGCAAATGTGTAACCCCCGTTTCGCGGACAAGAAATTTCCTAAACCCCGCCCCCCCCCCCTGTTTTTCCCATTCAAGATTCCCTTTTGAGCTATTTAGGGATTTGTCCTATAACGAATGGGGAAAACAAGCGGAAAGGAAATTTCAATTCGACGAAACGGCGGGTACTAGTTACGCAAAGAGGTTAGTGTCTAGTCCATCCCGTTTTATCGACTGATACTACCGATAGGCCCATGCCTCAGGTACACAAACACGTTTTATTTTCAGAGAAAATAAGGAAAATTTCTTTCGTAAAATCAAAACGTGGTGGAAATTTAGGCCAATACCAGAATTTCCTTTTCCGCATAGAAAGAAAAAGAGAAAATGTCCCATTCACTCGTCATTTTATCATGTTTTTATTAACTTCTATTCTTGTTTTTCCGGTACAAATCTTGCAATTCATTTTTTAACTAACTTCCCTACTAGCTAGACATTTGAAACTTTCATAGTAGCTCGGAACCCGATGACAACACAATACTTCGAAGCCCGATTTTTGATTAGTTTTCTTTTAATTAATTAAAATATGAAATTAATGACCTCCTAATAGCTTTAAAAATAACCATTAAAATATTAGCTGTAATTTAATTATTCCTCCCCCCCCCCCAAAAAAAAAAAAAATAAATAATTAAATAAATAAATAAATAAAAATACAAGTTCTTTTTTTTATATATATATATAAATACATTTAATTAAACGTAAAGGTTAAAAAATTATAAAAGTTAAATTAATCATCTCAGAAAAATTGACGTCATTATCACTTTAAAAATTGTATGCTCATTAATAATCTACTAATATAGTTCCATAGCTATGATTCAACAGAAAATTTAAAAGCGTGGTGTATGAAAAGTTTTTTATATTATAATTATTTTATGACTAATTTATAAACAGATTATTGTCATAAAATTTATTTCTCTTTTTACAGTACATTCCTAGAAATTTATACAGCCTGAGACCAGAGACTGTGCTAATTTTAGAATTTTGCGGATTTTACTTCTTCTCTCTTTTTTTTTTTTTTTTTTCTTTTGCATTTTAAAATTAGAATTTTGGTACTGTATAATGCAATGAAAATGATTGTCAATACATAATTAACACAGACAGATAAAGTCCGAAAAATTGTGAAATCGATCATATTAATGAAATCCCAAAACACATAAATAAATAGATAAATAAACAGAAAAACGGAGATTTTCGTGAAACCAATATTATCTACTAACGAATACGTTTCGTAACGAAGTTGTCAATTAACGAATAAATTTCGTAATTCGCCTTTTTTTTTTTTTTTTTTTTGAACGAATATGATAGAAAAATAATAAAAATGACATGCATTAAAGTGTATCCTTTTTTGAGCAATGAAAAAAATATCAAGAAATTTATTTGAAATTGTTTAAGTAAACTTAAATTTTTTTAAGGCATATTTTGCATTTTTCTGGTTATTAACATGAGGATACTAATTATAAAAATTCCAGTAACAGTACTTTTTTTTCCTTTTAAAAGTTATGTTAACCCTTAAAATAATTAAACACAAAAAAACTTCATGTAGTAGGCTACTATAGTAGCCTACTACATGAAGTTAATCATAAAATTTTGGGTCAATTTAGTTACACTTTCATTTATTTAGTAACCACCTATATATGGGATTAGAGGGCGGGTTTAGTATTTTAAAGGAGGTGACTTTTATGTTATGAAAACAGGAGTAGTCTTCCGCGAATTTATCATTTTTTGTCAATAACAGCTAACCACAGAATTTAAAAAACAATTGCACTAACACTTTTTCTAATGTTGTAATAATGCATGATTTTGTGTTTGTGTGTTATGAAAACATTTCTTAAAATAATTTAGTAGCTGAGATAACAGTCTAAAAAAAAAAAAAAAAAAAAAAAAACTTAGTGGGGAGGGGAAATTTTATACAGTATTAAAATTTATCGTCATATCTTTTTTTTTTTTTTTTTTTTTATGTTTTATGCAAATGTAGTCTCTTAAGAATTTTTTTTTTTTTTTTTTTTTAAATAAGTTCAGTTTTGATCCTCTAATTTTTACTTTCCGAACATACATATGTAAGGAAAGTATTGTATTCATGTAAAAAAAACGACTTTGAGATTTTGGTGTTTATTATACGTTTTGAGATCCCCTGAGTTTATTTTTGCTATTTTTACGGTGATGTATGTATGTGTGTGTGTGTGTGTGTGTGTGTATGCTTGTGTGCGAGTGAACACGATAGCGCCTAAACGCTTTGTTCGAATGAGCTGAAAGTTGGTACGTATGTTATAGCATAGGTCACCATAGCACGAACCCTATTGATTTTGGGGATTCTAGGACTCAAGAAAAATTCGCTATCATTATGGCCAATGGGCTTAAATTTTTTTAATCGTGATAGCGTCGTCTAAATGCCGTAGTCGTCTGAGCTGAAAATTTATACACGTGTTATAAGTCACCGTCGCACGAATTGTATACGTTTTGGTGAATCTATAAGTTTTTTTTTTTTTTTTTTTTTTTTAACAAGGACACAAAGAAAAAATCTTTATCATTATGCCCTATGGGTCCAAATTATTTAAAGTGTGGTAGCGTCTAAACGCCTTATTCGATTGAGCTGTAAATGTACACGCGTCGAACGAATGGTATCGAGTTTGGTGAATCTAGTCCTTTTAGATTTTTACAGGGACACAACGAAATATTCCGTATCATTATGATATATGGGCATAAATTATTTGAAATGCAATAGCATGAATTAAACAATGGAGAAAAATACTCAAACGCCCTGTTATAATTTTCACTTTTGTTCCTTTAACGGTTTATCTTACTTTAATTTATTTATACAACCATTAATTACTTGATGTTTGGAAAGTCGAGTGGAGTTACTCCATATTTTTAAAGTTATTTTTATTGTATTATTTTGTGTAATTAACAAGAGATAGTATTGTTATTTGGATCGATTTCCAGTGTCAAAAGACAATATTAAAATTTTTTTCGCGATTTGACCGCTGCTCCGTTCACTAAGCGATTGGTTTTGTCCGCAATATAATTATAGATAAAAATTATATAAATATAGATTTTTGCCTTGAAATTTTTAAGTATAGCGGTCATAAATGATACCCATAGTGTGATTGTATTTATTTATTATTATTATTATTTTTTTTTTTTTCCCAGAGCATAGCTATATTTGTAATCTCAAACTGAAACAAGCGTTATTTTAGTATATTGTAAAATCTGCATAGTAAAAACAACATTATAATTTTGATCTTTACGAAGATTGCCAGAGAGTTAAAAACACTCTATTTCAACCGAGGTATTGATTACCTAGTGTTTTTCAAAAATTCTCTGAAATTACTCTTTATTTTATAAAATCACTCATACTTGATATATCACAAACCTGTAGCATGTTTCAATTTTATTTATATACGAGTTTATTAATATTTAAAATAAATATGCATGTTACCAGAAAAATATAAATAAACTGTCAATATGTTCATACGCTGTTTATATTTTCAAATTATAATTACAGAAATACGATTTTTCACCCTTTAATCAGATTTAACCCTAATTTCCTAATGAGACATTTATTTATCGAGGTATCAGGTAATCCAAAAGTCACATAAAATATACATACATATACATACAGTCAGAAAGTATCGACCGTAGCACTATGGGGTTTTCACAAAAATGCGTAGTAAGACATGGTTTAAAGTAACAAAAGATTTATTGCCAAACTGGTTTAATTTTTCTCAATGAGGTGACGCTTTAATTGTAAAATTACATTTTTACAGTGTAAAATAGATTCAGTAACGTAAACTAGGACTATAAATGTTCAATGTGACTGTCGTTATTCATGAGAATGGCTGCCAGATGTTGCACATTGGGAATTTTTATGTTGTTGTTGTTGTTTCTTATGCCACTCGGAAATTCCGATCCCCGGTAGTGGAACTAACCGGGTTTAAGGCAGGAGGGGTGCGTCATTCCGTTTTTCAGAGGAGCGCCTACTAGGGAGGAAGTACGTCTTAGCTCCAGAAGCTGGCGATAGATGGCAGCACCAGCAAACAACAGGAACTCGAATTTTGATCCGGGACAAGGCTGAGTTAAACTCGTGTTCCGGTACCCCCGGTAAGGAATTTTTATAATAATGCTTAACTAGCAGTGCTTTATCACTTTATCTCTTAACAATATCACGATTTTTCTTTTTTAAATGTGAGAGGATACTGAGAATACAATGTCAATATTTTCATACGCTGTTTATATTTTCAAATTATAATTACAAAAATACGATTTTTCACCCTTTAATCAGATTTAACTCTAACTTCATAACGAGACTTTTATTTATTGAAGTAATCGAAAAGTCACAGAAAATATTTGTTCATGAAAAATGTAAAGAATATTTTTTTTCTTCTAATGTATAAATAAATAAATAAATAATCCCATGTTTTTCTGCACATTTCAGTGAAAATCGCATAGTTCTACGGTCAATACTTTTGAATACTATATACATATCTCTCTCTCTCTCTCTCTATATATATATATATATATATATGTTCTGTGACTTTTGATCCAAAACGTATGTTTCATCTATCATTTCAAATGTATGTTTCATCCATCTGTATGTTTCATTATATTTCGTTCCTTTATGTTTCAAACTATAAGTCGATTTTATCTAGTGTTGTTTGTTTGGGGTTTTAAACTGTCTGCTGTAAGGATCTCGGTCTGGGTGAAATGAATTCCGTAAAAATCTTTCTAAGGAGTCCTAGCACAAGTTTCAGAGAAACACACTGAAAACTTCGAAAAATTAAGAAAACGAGTGCAACCTGGTTTTGAACCCGACACTTCCCGACTAACAGCTTTAAAAGCAGAATTTCTCGGCTATTGTTGGAACATTCCATTCTACTGTAATGATAGTATTGTTTAAAAAATAGTACCTATAAAATAAAAATAATTTTTATAACACATCGAAGCAAATTGTAAAATTTGCTTACTTTTAATACTAATGCAAAAATAGAGATGAAGCAGAAAACGTCATTTTATTTTATTTATTTTATTTATTTATTAATTTATTTTAAATGCAACGCGTGTTCATGAAAATTATTCAATCAGATCTTTTTTTACTTTTCAAGATTCTTAACAACAAAAGATAAAACAACACAAATAAGTAGCTTTGCTTAATCAGCAGAAGCTACCGGTTGCACGTTTAAAATAATTTGTCATAAGAAAAAAAAAAAAAAAAAAAAAAAAATCAGTTCTTCTTCAATGAGCGCATGCATTGCTTAAAGAAAAGTGAAAGTTAATTACTCCCACTAATATCAACATTCAAAAAATAACAGTAAAATATCATTTAAGAACAAAGAGCGGCGTTCCGCCCAGCACGTGCCATTTGTTGGTGACGCCCTCTGTGGCCGAATTTCGAAAACTTCGAAGATTGCTTTGCGATGAGTTGACTATCAAAAAATAAATATTAAAAAAGTAAAATTATGGCTTTTTCGAAATGCTTCCACCTTTTGGGAGGTTGACAGAAGGGGTAAAAGCGGGTCAAGAAAAGTGTCACAGATGAAAGTGCGTTGGAGTTGGGTATATAAATGCCCGGACACATTCATTTAGCATCACAGTTTGAGATTTCCTGAGCTTTGAATTTTCTAAAGGATCTTATAATTAGGAGTTACAAAATGATTTTCAAGGTAAGGTGTTTTACATATTTATATATATCTTCAGAAAGCTACTTTAATAAAATCAGACCGAATTTGATGAAAGAAATTTTCTTCTGAAAATTTAGCATATAAAAATTAATATTTTTACAAGATACTTAGAAAAAATCTACCTACATTCTTTTTCCTTTTCGAAAATGCATACTTTATAAATTTTGAACGCTGTATAGCTTTATAAAAAATGCATGTAAATTCATGAAACTTAATTTCTATTTGGATTTTGACATAAACAGATAAACATTAGATTTTTGACCATTTTTTTTTTTATTATTATTATTATTTTGTTTTTACTATAATTTTCACTACAATTCTACTCTTTCATTATTTGCTTTATATCTATATCTTAGCCACTATGGCATGGAATTGCAGTAATTAAGTAAGATTATTCTGATTAATATCCATTCATAAGGAATTTATAAATTATAATCTTTTTCTTTCTTTTTTTTTTTTTTTTTCGATAAACATTAGAGATGCTTTCAGATCTGATATATTAGGGGGCCGGAAAATAATGTCGTTTTGAATTAAAATACTGACATCGGAAATTTATCCTGGATAAAATTTAAGATATTCTTAGGTAACTTATAAGATGGTTATTTGTAAAGTACCATGTAAACACTGTTAAACAAAAATTTCCGGTTTCATTTTATTAATTCAAAACGACATTATTTTCCGGTCCCCCTAATAATAAAGTGGGTAAAATCAATGCCTAAAAGTTGTATTGGTAAAACAGAGGTAACTGTGCTATTGAAATATGTCAGAATATGAACAATTTTGTTGTGGCTTTAACATACAAGTTTTAACAGTAAAGTTTTAAAAGATGCTTTGATTTTCTGTAAATTATATAATTTTCTAAATAATTAATGACAGAAAATATTAAAGTTATATTGTAAGAACCATTTTCTATTCCTTTTTCATAAAAATTTTATGCATACCTGCAGAAATATTCTAGTTATATTTTAAAAAATTGTTTTCTGAAACAGATAATTCTATTTGCTTTATAATATCTAATTAATATATGTATATTTACAAATGATAATAATAATAATGATAATTATTATTTTATTACAAATTTAAAAAAAAAGGATAATTTTATCGATTCTAAATTTAAATTAGTACTATTTTCTAAAATATCATTTATATATTTAACATACGTTTTCTTAGGTTACATTATTTTTAAAAAATTTTAATCAAAAGATCCAAATAGAAAATACGATTTTTTTAAAAGTAATTTTAGCGCATTGAATGTTTTTTTTTTTTAATTATTATTATGGTTTAGTGTTATGTAAGCCCTTAAGATTATCTCTCGTCACGAGGACGCAAATTGCTGAAACCCAACTGCAAAAATTCATCACGGATTTTTTTAAACAAATTTTACTTTTATAACTTAGAGGACAAAATCACTTACTTCTTTTATTTTAACTTTGTTCGAAAATTCTGGCGGCAGTCAAATTTAAATGAGCGAATTACTTTCGTCAACATCAACGTGAAGGCTTCGAAGTAAAGGCTTAAGGCGCAGTACAGTAGAACAGTACCTTAGAGGCTTAAGTGCGCAGTACAGTATCCTCGTCACGACGATGCAATTGCTAAAACCCAACAGCAAAAATTCATCACGAATTTTTTAAAACAAATTTTACTTTTATAACTTAGAGGACAAAATCGTTTACTTCTTTTATTTTAACTTTGTTCGAAAATTCTGGCGGCAGTCAAATTTAAATGAGCGAATTACTTTCGTCTACATCAACGTGAAGGCTTCGAAGTAAAGGCTTAAGGCGCAGTACAGTAGCGCAGTACCTTAGAGGCTTAAGTGCGCAGTACAGTATCCTCGTCACGACGATGCAATTGCTAAAACCCAACAGCAAAAATTCATCACGAATTTTTTAAAACAAATTTTACTTTTATAACTTAGAGGACAAAATCATTTACTTATTTTATTTTAACACTGTTCGAAAATTCTGGTGGCAGTCTAATTTAAATGAGCGTAATTACTTTCGTCAACGTCATCGGAAAGGCTTCGGTGTACCTGCATATGGTCGCGACCAATGCTTACCTCAGTCGAAAATATAAAAAACTTAAAGATATTTTTTCAGAAAATAAAAAAAATGCCAAAAGGGTTTTTAATTTGGAATTTAGTCTCGGGTTGTGCCGATTTGTTAATTGGCCGTTAAGGCCGATTGACTGCATTAGGGTCCTAGGATTGAGGAGGGGTGCCCTTCATGGGGGTCTTTCTAAGGAGTCCTAGCTCGTATTTACACAAGTTTTGGTGGAAACCACGGAAAACTCCGAACGGCTAGGCTGACGAGCGCGAACTGGGATTGAACGTGGCACCTCACGTCTAACAGCTTGCAGCGCAGAACCATTCGGCCGCTGAATTTAGTCTCGGAAAATAATTCCCACTTAAGCAGAGAATTTTTCTGAGTGCAGCACCAGGAGAATATATATATATATATATATATATATATATATATTCTCCTTGAAAAATCCTAAGTGCAACAGAGGATGTGTTGCGTGCGTTGACGAAACGATTTGGACGACGAAAGAGAAAGATCAGAGCAGTGCGTCCCAAGAAACACAGGATACCACTCAGAGTCCCGCAATTAGTAAAAAAAAAAGAAAGAAGAATGTGCGTCTGAAAGGGCTTTCAAAAATTTCATTTATTAATATTAAAAGACAACAGTAGATGGCAGCACCACTTTTGCTTATGAAAATGAAAGACTTTAAAATGTAAAAAGTGCATGAAAACTAACGTGTTATTAAAAAATATTGAGAAAATATTTAAATATGCTTAGAACAATATGAGAATTTATAAAATAAAATTAATTTTAAAAGATTTTATTCGAAATTTGATTTTATATTATAGCTTATTCACAATATTTGAACATATTTGCTTAGTATATGAGTGTTTTGTGACTAACTTCATTCTTTTTTTTTTTTTTTTTTTTTTTTTTTTGTAATATTTAAAATTATTTTGTCTGCACAATCAACAAAATAAGACTATTGATACAAAAAACAAAATTAATTGTATAAAATTACTGGTATGGAAAAAGGATCTTGGGAACCTTGAAAATTTTGGCAAATTAATTCATTTTATTATGTATATATAACCCGCTCCAGCGATCTTAAGCCGTGGTGGCCTCTGCTCCTTCTTCTAGTAATTATTATAATAAAATTTTTTATGATGTTATAGTTCTTTCTTATTTGTTATGCATGATCTAATATATCAGGGTCTCACAAAGAAGTTCACCTTAAAGCACATACTCAGAATATTGCGAAAAAAATTACAGAGATACTACTTACATAGGTAATACAAGATCCGTCAAATTTATCGGCGGAATCCCAATAGATAGTCTGTAAAAAAATTATATAGTATAGAATATTTGGCGTCAAAAGACAAAACGTGCATGCGATTTGGCGAGCAACTTTCTTTCCCGTCAAATGAAGTAATTTTAAGACGTTTAAAATTTCTTGCAAAACATATCTTTTCTGAATAGCGTTATACTAAATATACTTTGAAAATAATCGATGAAAGAGTTGTTTGTTTCTCATACAAGCTTGTAAATGATGTGGTTTTTTATTAAAACTATTTCATTTTAGCTTTGAAAAAACCTTTTTTTATTTGTTTTCCTTGCGAGTTACAAATACAAAATAGCTTTCAAATTGACTTTTGAATTATGCATATCTTTTATTTTTTATTTAGTAATTGACACATGTTCTGTATTTTGAAAGTTGCAAATATTTGTTTTTACTTTTAATTAACGTTTAAAACGAATTTTACGACTTAAAATATTAAATTAATTTTATTTTTTTATTAAAGACACTGCCTTTGAAAATTAACACGCATGATATAGTTTGCATGCTGTTTAAATAATACATGGAAAAAAATATTGCACTCACAAATGTTACACAAGAAGAAATTAAATAAAAAATCCACATTGTTGAAATATTAAAAAAATATATCAGTGTGTAAGTTATGAAAAATTTGAAGGCACTCCTGATGATACATATCCTTCGTCTAGCGAAATATAGCAAAATTTTGATAAAAATGAGTGCACTATATGCGTGTGTGGCTCAAAAAATTTCTTCATAGAAAATTTCGTCAGTTTATTTTGTTGAAAATTATTATCTCTTAATCATTTTTTTAGCATTAGCTTCATTTTATCATGAAATACTTTTGACTTTCAAATACGTATATGATGGGAACATGTGAAAATATTTAGATTTTTCTAGACATACTATTCATATGACACACTATTCATCTAGTGATGTATTAAAACTATTTATTATTATTATTTTTTTTTTTTTTAAATAATTAATAAAATAAAATAATAATTAAAATAATCAATAATCTATATAATATTTCTCTAGCGTGGTCCAGTTATGATTATATTTTGTTGAAGCGATACGATAGTAAGATATTTAGTAAAATACACGAGGATAAAAAAAAAATATTTATCGGCAATATTTAAGCACGCGGACTCAGTTCAATGATTTAATCAGAAAAATGACATTTGTCTGATCAGATCTTTTATATGAAAATGTATTTTAAGAGTTGCATCTTTACAATCTTTGCACGCGTCATTTTAAAACTAACAATACATTAAATATATAAGCAGAATATGAATTAATGTTATAAATTGACTAAAAGACGCTATAATAAAATATATAATCAAAATATGTATTAGTTTTTTTTTTTTTTTTTTTACGAAAAAGTATGCCAAAATAAATAAATAAGCATCGCTGACATGGCAACAAAAATCGTCACGGGGGACCTATACTAAACAAAAGTCGCTATGGGGGTCTTATACTAAAACAAAATATGCATGCGCAAGTATGAAAATATGGTCGTCAAACATGAATTTTACTTTAAAACCTATATTTGAACTTTTTTTTTTTTTTTTTTTTTTTTCACTATCGCACAATATTAATTTAGTTTCTGGTGAATTACAATTCAAATCGGGTGTGGAAATTGGCATAAGATTTATGAGTTTCAAGTTTTAAATGTAAATGAGAAGAAAATAAATAAATAAAAAGTGTGAAAATTTCTCACGGGTTTGCTAGTGTTGTAATAATTCAAGTTTGGTATTTAGTTGTTTGAAAAGATAAAAGTTTCTACAGTTAGTGAAAAACTCGTTTGCACTTATTACAATGGTAAAAACCATTCAGTTTTTAGGTTTTCTATATCACGTGTTTATATAATTTGAAAATAATTTAAGGGGAGTGTTCACCTTTAAACCTTCAAAAAATCGAATTTTCAGTTTTTGCATATTTATAATATTTTGAAGTAACCAGTGAAGTAGCCAGTGATAATTAAATAATGTTACAAGTAAAATTTTTACTTTAAACTCATTTTTCTTAAACCTGTATTTTTCTGGATGGCGCGCAGTGTGTACAAAAATATTTTGAACATATCCTTTTGAAATTTTCAGAGTAAGTATATAATGTTATTACCTACAAATTCCATCTAATTTTATATAAAAAGCTAATTTATAAATATTGCATACAGTATTTGAAATGAATTTTTTTGTGTGATATTTCCTAATATTTAAACTTATATTAGTTTGTAGAAAATATATCTTAATGTATGGAAAAAGTAATAGGTGTAGATGCATATATGATGTATTTATATTCTCAAAATGTCAAAATTTTAACTAAATATAAATTTTTATGCTTGTAAGGCTTCGCGGGGTAATTCAATAGAAATCTGAAATTTCCAAAAAGGTGTATTACATTTACTAACTGAAAATAAAGTTGTTCTTTTTTTATAATAAAATAAATTTATAGACACAATACAAAAACTAAGACAAATTAACTCTGAAAATTTGGCTTAAAATGGATAATATTTAAAGAAATCTGTAGCAAATCGAAAACAGGGTAAAATATGCTGGATTTTAGTACCTCAAATGTGAACACTCCCCTTAACAAGAATAAATTAAAGAAACTAGAAAACAACATCGAAATCCGTCTCCTACAGCTTCTTCGTAATTTCACCCAAAATAAGTCATTTCTTATCTGATAGATAACCGAAAGTGTTTAATAATTTATGAGTAATGCATGATTTTGCACGTAAGTGTGCGTTTGCATTTGCGTCTATGTGCGATTGAGAGGCAACTATAATTATGTCCTGTAATATGTATTCAATCTAGAGTCCTGTGCGGGTCGTATAAACGGAACTGCACCGACCCGCAGTAGCCGAGTGGTTCTGAGCTCAAAGCTGGTAGACGTGAGGTGCCGGGTTCGATTCCAGGTCGCACTCGTCGGCCTAGCCGTTCGGGGGTTTTCTGTGGTTTTCTCCGAAACTTGCGTAAATACGCACTAGGATCCTTTAGAAAGATCCCCATGGAGGGCGATCCCCATCTGGCCTAGGACCCTAGTCCAGTCAATCGGCTTTAATCCCCACAACCCAACCCAACCTGATCCGCAGAGAGAATTTTTGACCCGCAATCGGACCTGCGACCCCCATTAAAATAATGTTAAATTTTCGTTATGAGATACTGAATTAAAATTTTACTACACAAAATGGAGTTATATTATTTAGAAAATTTAATACTTAAAAAATTAGAAATATATATGTGTAATTACACTGCGTTGAAAAGAAAAAATAATAATAATAATTCGAGCTCTGATACCATTCTTGCTTATTCTTATGTAAAATGACCTCTTGAATCCAAATATGACCTCCATTTTGCCCAATCACCCACCGTTCTTGCGGGACGCCACCCCCCTCCCGAAATGTTTATCACTGTTAGGCAGTTTTATAGCCATGAATTTTATTTTAAGGGATCATTTTAACTGTTAAAAACAAAAAACATAAGGTATAATAAATAATAATAATAATAATAGATTTATAAAATTATAACAAATGTAATTTCTAATTTTAGTGGTGAATCCCCCCCCCCCCTAAATTTCTCCCTTGCTACAAATGCTCATGTTTTAAAAATTTTCACCTCTGTAAACCCTCAGAAGATATTTAACAGTTAAAATAACACTTAGCCCCTCTTCATTTCAAATTTGTAGTCATAAAATTGCCGAACACTGGTAAAAAACAAGGTGGTGTCCCCAAAAAGGGTGGGTGATGGGACAAAATGGACGTCTTATTATGATTCAGGAGGTCATTTTACATAAGAATTTGCATGAATGGTACAGGAGCCGATTTTTGTGCAGAGCAGTGTTATAAACAAAACTTCAGTGTACAATATAACAAAATTTCAAATGTATTAAAACTTACTTTTATAAAGATTCACTTTAAAAAATATTTTCACAATATAAAAAATACATATGTTCTATAATAACTATACATATAATATATTAAGAACCAAAGAATTTCACATATAAAGTTTTAAAAATTAAGTATTAATAAATATGTAATTATAATTAAACTCACGTTGTGAATCAGGTTACTTTAATTTATAGTGGAGGAGAAAAATGTCATCTAATCGCTGCATTCAAAAGGTTAGTTTCATAAAAGAATCAGCTTAATTATTATTATTATCGAAGAAGCATTTTTTTGCGGGTAGACTCGGGGGTCAAAAATCCCTGCAAACTTGTCCTGCAAAGCGGAAAACCAGTGAATACCTGACCCGATGCAGGAGTCTAGTTTATTTCTACTTTAATCGAGGTTGCAGGTGATAAAGTTTTTCTAGCAGATTGAAAACCCTTCTAGGTCATTATAGAACAATTTGAGTTCATTTTTGTATCCAATTTAATAAATATATCCCCCTGTTCATGTAAGCTTTCAGATTTGATGGTAAAATGAAAAACGTATAATCTTGAGGAAATGTTACAAAAATTATTGCTGAATCTATATTTTAAATTTTATCCCAAACCTAAAAAATCTCATTAAAATTAAAATTAAATATTTTTATTGCGTAATTCAATCAGAAATATAACCTTAAAAAAAATTATACTTTTTCATTATACACTTGTCCCAAAATTCTTTCATAGGACTTAATACTAATTTACCTCCATTAAGGTTCCGTTTACAATTGTCTACCTTCTATAAGGGTCATGTGAGGCGAAGACAGAAAATTTTATTTATTCTTTTAATTGAACTGACGACTGTCCATTACGTAATTGAAATTAATCTTCAGTAATAATAATCTGTGTGCAATAACAGTGTTTGTAAACTAGTGTGGAATAATAATTTGTTTGTATCAAAAATAAGAGAGTGCAAGACTTTTTGAACGTGCATAGATTCAAACTTGAAAAAAGAAATTCCATGCCATGCAATTATTTAGTTAATTAATTTAAATGCAATAACATCTGAATGACTAATATTGACCTTAAATTGAAAAATAAAATATATTAAGCCTAGCTAGCAATAAAAATAAAAATCTAAAATTAGTATTTCCTGTAGGAGATTTTAATTGAAGTTTATAGATTAATTAATTTCTCTTTTTCATCTTGAAATGAGGCTGAACCGAGCAATTTGTTTCTGTAAATAGGTAAATTCTGGGTAACAAAATTATTGATAAAAAGATTTAAAATTACAACAGAGTAATACGAGTAATTATTACAAAGCAGTACAAAGAAGTAATGTAAATTAAAAGTACTTAATTTATAGAATTTGTTGGCGAACTTGTGATTTTCCAAATGATATCTATTAAAAGGTCACCTATCAAAAAGGACAATTTTCTGTACAGTGGGTAGCCATCTTAAAGAAATGTCACTGCCTTATTTTATTTTATTTTATTTTATTTCATTTTATTTTATTTTATTTAACGCTTTTTATTAAGAAAAATAAAATTCTTCCTTATTAACATTATTGCAACTGAAATTTTTTAAATGTAATGTTAAAAAAAAGTATCTTTAGGTTTTATTGCCTGTACAATGTACAACCATAAAAGACAAACGTTACATCAGTCTTTAAAAGTAATTTATTATTCAAAATAATTCGTCCATAATATCATCTACATGTTTCAAACACAATCGGTGATATTATCAAAGTTTCAAAATTAAGAAAAATTCCTAGAATATTTTTAATAATATAAATGAAACTAATAACGTTAACTATAATATTTTAGAATCCCAAATGTTACCACTATCATTTCACATATATTTTATTTAATTTTGCAAAGCATCTTACACCAATAATCGAAGGAGCCAAGCTAAAAGAGGGAAAATATATATATATATATATATATATATATATACGTAATTATTTTAACTTCAGAACATTATTTCTCCTTGATATTTTATTTTTCTATAGTTATTCATGAGACAATTCATGAGAACACATACCTTATGTAATGAGTCCATCTTTCAACTGAATATAAGTCTTAAAATGCTTTGTAAAATTAAAATCATAACGGAAAAATTATAATCTTTAGATTCAGGTTAAGTGAATTTTTACATTACGCTGGAGCTACGCTATCGGCAATCGGCGACGGTTTGGGATTCAACCCTAAGAGAGGTCCGGAGACATACAGTCGGCAGCAAAATTATTGAAGCATACATCCACACTTTTCATACATTTTTCTTTAGTTTGATCGCTAATTTTTATCATCAACTTACTTTTTTATAAACAGTATAATACTAAGATCATGACTCGACAAATACTTACTTAACAAAAGAGTATTAGGTGCCCATGTTTTAAGTAAGAATTATTGCTCGGGCTTCAATAATTTTGCTGTCGACTGTATCGCAATTCTGATTCTCCGTGAAGGGGGTATCTCCACTGTTTTGGTGACCCCCCCTAGGGGTATTATTTGGGAACATGATGGACATTGTGATTACGACAGATTTTACGTGCACTGCCCATTATTAGTGTACACGACAGTCTTTTTCCAGCTCGAGTATCGAGCCCGCAATCTTTCAAATACGAATTGGGCACTCTACCGACCAGGTTACCGTAGCCTTATTATACATTTTAAAGAATTATACGTTTATACCTTTATTTATGCTATCTGAAATTACGAGAATTATCTCAATTTTTTGTTCAAAACTTGTTAGGTGTACTGTTGGTAAGTCATGAGAGATTTTTAGCAAAGATAATTTATTTCATAACATTAATCGAAAACTCTATTTTAGTTATTTATTTATTTTTACAGGGTCTGTTATGCCTATATGTTTTAAGTTCTGCACTTGCGCAAGAATATTCTGAAGATCAAACGGCAAGAGAACAGCAAATAGCTCCACACTATGCCCACCAGCCTTATAATCCTAATGC
The DNA here is from genome assembly GCA_963930645.1 of Salticus scenicus. Taxonomy (NCBI): domain Eukaryota; kingdom Metazoa; phylum Arthropoda; class Arachnida; order Araneae; family Salticidae; genus Salticus; species Salticus scenicus. The sequence goes on along the minus strand of OZ005655.1, from coordinate 140,506,310 downwards.
ATATGTAAGTATAGTTGTTGTTTTACAATTAAAATTTTTCCGAAAATAAAAATTTAACTAGTTTTCTATTTACTAAAACAGTAATTTTTTATATGTTTATCAAATATAATAAAATAAAGGAGAAATATGAATTTATAAACGTTCTGAGGATGTTTAAATCGATCAGATCTATTTAATAAGTACAACATGTAAAATAATTTTTAAAATATCTAATTCATAACTTCTATTTATGTCATTATAGGATAACTACCATCCTTCTGAACCTTATGATTTCGGATTCCAAAGCACAGATGAATTTGGAACAATCATGAACCGACAAGAATCTTCTGATAATAACGGTGCTGTAAGAGGTAGTTATGGATACACAGATCCTTATGGAGTTTTCCGACACGTTGACTATGTTGCTGATGAGTATGGATTCCGTGCTGAAGTGAAATCTAATGAACCTGGAATGGGAACCCAGAATCCAGCTAATGTCCAGATCTTCGCAGAGCCTCCACCAGCTGGAGTCATCATAGAAAGGCCCTATTATGCCCCTGGTCAAGTAGGACAAGCTGGTCAAGCAGTTGCTAGTGGACAACCAGCATCTAGAAGGAACCCATCCAGTGCTGCCAGCAATACCGCTAATCGCCAAGTTAGACCAGCAGTCCGAGTGCCCTTTGCTACTACTAGAACCGCTGTCTACCCATATATTCCTCCCCAACAAAATGCTTTTGCTACCAATACTATCACCGGCAACCAATATCCATCAACAGTCAGCTCTCAATATGCTGCTAACAGTGCTGCTGCTTCCGGTTCCAATACTCAGTATGGATCTGGTTACCAAACTTCCAGCTCAGCTTACCCAGGCAGAAGTGCTTATTTGAATTCCGAAGGATATTCAGCTCAGACATCCAGCCAAGTTAGGGCTACTACTGGATCATCATCTGCTTCAAGCAGTCAACAACCTATTGTAGCCAGGCCTTATGACGGTCCAACATACAAGATTGGCAACCCTCATGTTACTGACCTTGTAAGAGCTGAGAAAGAGCAAAGTGGATCAATCCTGTTGCCATCCGTTGTCACTACTGGCGGTGCCCCAACCTTAGTTAAGCATATTCATGCTTATCCAGCTGCTCCAGTTGCATAAAAACTCTTTGTAAACGTATGACAGTTAAATTTATGCCGAAGTTCCGACCTATAAAAGAAGTTTAACTAGTTATTTGTAGGCCAGAACCTAAACAGAATTTCCACATGGTGTGGTGTTTTACAGAAAATTTATTTTCTTATTTATTTTATTTATTTGTACAGGGCGTTTTAATATCAGATGACATATTCTTAAGTCAAGTGTGTCCATTATAGTATTATATTGTATCTGTATTTGTGTGGGATACAATATTCATGCATGATTAGCTTTGTGAAAATGTATCTTCTTTTTAGATTATGGTAAAAGCTATTTATAAATAAAATATTAAAATTACAAAATGTTTTGTGGTTGGTTCTTTTTCATCCAAATTAATTTTTAACTGATTTGCTTTTCTCTACCAAATATTTTAAGAAATAAAATTTATTTTATACACGAAAAATATTTTTTTACAGAATATTAAGAAATTAACAGAAACTTCAATGCAAAGTCTTATCTTAAATTACAGCCTCGTGTAAAATGGAGTTGAGTAAACTATTATGCAGAATTTTAACATTTATTAGAAAAGTGTGTAAATGAAAACCCTATTTATTGTTTAAATTTATTTATCTATGAATCTCATAATTTCAAGAGAACATCACTCGTATTTCTTATTTCGATTCCAAGTAATATTTAAAAAAAAAAATCATTTTATATTCATTTTTCTAAAATTTAAGGTTCCATAATAGTTAATTCTTTTAGATACAATCTAAACTCTGTGAACAGAAATGATAGAATTCCTCATTTTAAAGCTTGCAAGAAAAAATTAACGAATAAAATATGGAAAAAGAGTTGATTTTTTTGGAAAAATGATAATACTTTTCGTTTTGAAAAAGTAAAAATGAAGTTTTATTATTAAAAACATAAAATAATGCACGTACAAGTTATAAAACGTTTAGAATATACGATTTTACAATCTCTCTCTCTCTCTCTCTATCTATCTATCTCTCTCTCTCTGACGCATTTTCAATAGTCAATAAAGCTTTGGTTCAACATTAAACTTTTATTAGGATTGTAATCACATAAAAGTCAAACTGATGAGACAAAATAAACTATATATTAGGTCTACCGGAAAATTCTGTCCTTTTGAATTAATAAAGACACCGGAAAGTTTGTTTAACAATATTTATATGGTACTTTACCAATTATATAATCTTAAAAGTTACCCAAGAATGCCTCAAATATTATCCAAAATAAATTTTTGATGTCAGTATTTTAACTCAAAAAGATAGAATTTTCCGGTAGACCTAATACATTAACCAGAGTAGAACATATAAATAAATAAATAAATAAATAAATAAATAATGCTGATTCTTAGATATGCATTTTGTAAGCCTGTTGAAAGCAATTACTTACGTTTCAATACTATAAAACTTCCAAGTTTAATTCTAATATACATTATAAATTAATCCCTATAGGCTGATAATTGATTTGCTCTGCTTCACTAATATTTATGCAGCGGTTTCTTTCCTTTTCTTTTTCGTTTTTTCTTCTTTTTCTTTTTAAGACGAAAATACTTATATTATTATTAATTTACTTATATTATTTCGATTGAGTTCAGTCTAAAAAGAAAAAAACAAATTGATCTGTTCGGAAAAATAAAATTATGTAACTGTCATTAAAACGATATTTAAAATGACTCTAGCTGCAAGTAATGTATGAAAGGAAATATTTGAGTTAAGAATTTCTTCCTTACATTAATTCATTTCATAACCTCTAATGCATCAATGAATAAAAAATAGCAGATATTAAGAAGCGTAAAATCCGCAAACATTGGGAACCTTAATCAAATACAAGAAATAAGTTATTGAAATATACTAAACAGAATAAGTTTCAAGCTGCGATGTAGTTTGAAGAAAAGAAGAATTTTTATATTAATTTGATTGGCAACGACAATTAATGTTTATGCAGCCGATGACTGTGATTTTTTATTTTATTTATACTTAAAAAAATTATATGAAAGAGTTACTTATATCCTTTTCTTTTCTTTTTCAATTTCTTCGAAAAAGAAAGAAGAAAAAAAGTGTAAACATAAAAATTAAATCGACTGAATTAAAACGATTATGTATTTAAAATTTATTGCTGATTGTTAAAATAATAACAATGGTTAATATTATTATTATTATTTACTGCAATTAGAGAAATAATAATGTGGTGTGTCACTCACATGACTTCATCTTACCCTGCATTTTAATGCTATACAGAGAAATTTCAGATTTAGACATAAAATAACTAAAGATATTTACTCGTTTGAATAATTTTTCTAATACACCTAGCTATCGGACCACCAAATAAAGATATTAAAATTCATCTAGTTTAAAAATAAGATGAAATAAGTTTACGTTTATTTGAGATATAGTTTTGAACGAGGTGGGGCTACCGTCCCCCTCAACCCCTCGTTCAGTTATAGTGCAAACATAGTGAAATATAACAAAGCATTTCCATCAATTACATTTACTGGAAAAGAAGGTTAGCTTAATTTTGGGTATAGCTCTGTATGTTATTTACAAACCATATACACATTACGTTGTGTACTTAAATTTAGTCTTTTATAAAAACATATAACACAAAATGAAATACACTTCCAGCTTCCAGTATTTTTCTAGTATAGCCCCAATATATCCAAATACTTTGGGTAGCCCTGTAAAGGAATTATGGACAATTTCCATACCACAATCTACACAATAGATGGTTTTATGCATATAAAAAAATATAGTAACTCCATTTATTTTAGGGCAGCCTACAGATGTTACACTGTACTTACCAAAAATTTCACCCATAGACGTAATGTATTTGAATTTTCTTGGATGACCCTGTACACGAACTCTTTACTTGAATTCAACGAAAAGTTTAGTGCAGCATCTCTATATGATATAGATATAAAATACCAAGTTCGGTCTTTCTGCTACTATTTGTTATTGAGATATGCTAATAACTGACACACAGACAGACCAAACTTTTGAGATTGAGGAGGACCTCAAAACGTGTAAATGTAACAAAATCTCGATTTCGAAAATTTGATCCTAAAACAATACTTTCTCTACCATATATATGGGTAAGAGAAAGTAAAAATATTAATTCCATTAACAACAAACAATCGATTCTCGTGCACAAAAACAGAAAAATAACATTACTATATAGGACAATGAGATCTGTACATACTTTCTAAAAATTACTATATGATTTCTGAAATATATTTAGGATAAAGTGGTTAAGGGGACTGACGTCTGCGACAACCGCGAAGTGGGAAATTTAGGTTGTTGTTTTTAATAGCCATATATTTTTTTAATTATGCATGTATCAATAAAACATTTTTATAAAAATATTAACAAGAAGTTCAAGAAATATTTGATGCAAATTATTTACTCTTACGTGTTACAGTTTTTTATAATAGCACTGTAAACATATGTATTTTACTCTTAAGGATTTTTTCACTTTGGTACACTTTTCTAAAAAAACTAATGAAAATCATACCTTGAAATCATGCATGATGATAGAAAATACTTTTGTTTATGTACTGAACCTATTTTATGTTTTGTTGTTCTATTTTTAAAATTATTAAAAAAAAAAAAAAAAAAAAAATGGCAATTTTTACTTATGAGAAATATTCATTTTTGAACACATATTTTCGCTCTATTAAAAAAAATATCACAAGGTATATACATAAAAAAATAGGTTTACTATATGCAGAGACACTTATTTTATTTCCCTCTAAAATATCAAGGAACTACTTTCAGCAGATTTTTCAGAAACTGTACCAAAGTGAAAAAATCCTTAAGAGTAAAATACGTATGTTTACAGTGCTATTATAAAAAAAAAAAATTGTAACACGTAAGAGTAAATAATTTGCATCAAATATTTCTTGAACTTCTTGTTAATATTTTCATAAAAAAAGTTTATTGATACATGCATAATTAAAATATATATGGCTATTAAAAGCAACAACCTAAATTTCCCACTTCACAGTTGTCGCAGACGTCTCAGCCCCCTTAAGCGTAATGACGTTTTGTCATAGTTATAACATTTAACATTATTTATAAAATACTTTAGCTCTTTAACGGCTACTGCACATTTTCTTTTAAAACTGCAAAACTAATTTAAAAATTGTTATTACACACACAGTTTATCATGAATATGTAAAAGAAAAAAAATAGCATTTTTAATATTCAAAAAACTTTCGTTTAGAAACATCCATATGTTAACTTGATTAAATTTAAATGACAATTAATGTGGTGTATTTCGTCATTGTATTCCTGATTTAATCTATTGGACTGTTGGTAAGTGACGTCACGTCCAATCAATGATCTGTTCATTCCTTTTTACGTTTATCTCTGCTAGAACAGATCGCAGTCTTAAAAATGTAGTCATTCATGTTACTTGTATTTTTCATGTGTAATTGTCATCTATTAAATTTTGTGTGTTTAAAATGAAACGCCTCGTCATATCTTAGTTATGGCTTAATTATAAATCTTCTCCTGTCTACAAAACATTAAAATGGCGACGAGATGAAAAAGCAAAAAGAAGTTTTGCTCTTCAACATTTTAATAATATCTAATTCAAGATGATTAAAAATGCAATCTACGGGTCTTCATAAAGAAAATTGATATTTCGAAAGTAACGAAAAGCGATCGGGAGACGGGCAGTTGGTGAGTTTTTGTCTGCTGTCGCGGAGGAAGTGCATAGGCGCCATCCATAATTAGTTGTCTACGATTTTTTATTTTTTCGGGAAAGAGAAAAAGAAAGGTATTTACACATTTATTTTATTTTTTTTCTTTCTATTCTTTTATTAGATTGCATGTTTTTATTGTTAGAACTAGCATAATTTTATTAAAAATGTTTCAGAATTTTAAGGAATTCAATGATTCGATTGAATCGTTTGAGAATTATGTAAGGAGACTGGAACAGAACTTTATTTTGTTTGATATTAAGGATGAAAAAAAAGTTAGTGCCTTAATAACTCTTATCGGACCGAAATTATATAATTTACTTACTAATTTACTGTTCCCAGATCTCCCTGAATCAAAAACTTACACTGAATTAGTAGCTGTCTTAACAAAACATCTATGTAAAATTCCAAACAAAATCAGTGAACGCATTAAATTTAGAAAATGTTGTCAAGGAGATAACGAATCTGTGCAGGATTTTAGTGTTCGTTTAAAGAAACTTACAACACATTGCGCGTTTACAGGCGATTCGCTGTCAGAAAATTTGTTAGAACAATTTTTACGCGGATTAAAAAATGAAACAATCCAAAGCAAATTAATGTCTCAGGTTGAAGATTTAACATTTGAAAAAGCAGTAGAACAAGCTGTAACTATGCAAAGTACTGAAAACGACATGATAGAATTACAAAATAAAAATTTGAATTTGAATAAAGTTTCTGTTAGTGTTAGGAAACCAAAACAAAATTATTCTCAAAATAACTTAAGTAAACAAAACGTGAACAAAACTGCGAGTGCAAATAAAAGTAAAACTTATTGTTATCGTTGTGGAAATAGCTCTCATTTAGCAAATGTTTGTAAATTTATTAATGCAGTTTGCAATTTTTGTAAAAAACGCGGTCATTTGAGTAAGGTGTGTCGGAACGCACAAAACAATGTTACTCAAAAGAAAAATGTAAATGTTCTTGATACTGTAGACATTTTGTCATTACAATCTGAAGGCACTAAACCTATAAAAATTTGGGTTTTGATAGAAAATAGTGCTAAAGCAGAAATGGAGCTTGATACAGGATCGGCGATATCCGCTGTACCGATAAATCGTTTTCGGAGATTATTTCCAGAACATAAAATGTTTCCTGCTGATGTACAATTAAAGACAGCCACGGGAGAAATTTTTCAGCCCGAGGGATTTGTTAGAGTAAATGTAACTTACGAAAACAAAACTAGGAATGTTAAGTTATATTTAGTTAAAAAAGACAATTTTCCTTTATTGCTTGGTAGGGATTGGATAACTACATTTAATATATTCCCAAACAATTTACAAACTGTTCCGGTAAACAAAGTACAAATCTCGGATAATTTAAATAATTTACTGAATAAATTTCCGGATTTATTTACAAATAACGTAGGTGAAATTAAAAATGTTAAAGCTGAATTACATTTAGAGAAAGACTCATCACCAATATTTTGTAAATCGCGAACAGTTACGTATGCATTAAGGAATGCGGTAAATGAAGAATTGGAAAGATTAGAAAATGAAGGGATAATAAAAGCTGTTAGTACTAGTAAATGGGCAACACCTATTGTTCCGGTGGTAAAACCTAATGGGAAAATTCGTTTATGCGGCGATTTTAAAGTCACGGTAAATAAATTTTTAAAGGTTGACAAATACCCGCTACCAAAAATTGAGGATATATTAGCAACTTTAGGGGGTGGATTACATTTTACAAAGATTGACTTAAATCAAGCATACTTGCATTTACCGGTAGAGGAAAATTCACAAGAATTACTTACAATTAACACTCCTAAAGGCTTATTTAAATTTACGCGATTACCATACGGAATTGCCAGTTCGCCAGCAATATGGCAGAGAACTATAGAACAAATTTTAAAAGGTATAGAGGGTATTTCAGTTTTTATTGACGATATATGTATCTCAGGGGAAACGGATGAAATACATTTAGAGCGATTAAAACAAGTGCTAGAAAGGTTACGTGAATATAATCTTAAAATAAATAAAGAAAAATCTTTTTTCATGAATGATGAAATTACATACTGCGGTTACAAAATTGATAAAAATGGCATACACAAAACGCAAGAAAAAATTTCTGCTATTTTAAATGCTCCAATACCTCAAAACGTAACTCAAGTAAAAGCGTTCCTAGGCTTAGTATCTTACTATTCTAGATTTGTTCCTAAATTATCTACGATTGCTTATCCTCTAAATGAATTATTACGTAAAAATGTAAATTTTCAGTGGACTAAAAAATGTGAAAATTCATTTAATGCAATTAAACAGGAAATTACTTCCGAAAGGATTCTCACCCACTTTAATCCTAAATTACCCTTAATTTTAGCCACTGATGCTTCTCCTTATGGAATTTCGGCAGTACTTTCGCATACAATGCCAGATAACTCCGAAAAACCCATAGCGTTTGCTTCTAGAACTTTATCTTCTGCAGAAAAGCGGTATAGTCAGGTAGATAAAGAAGCGTTATCAATAATTTTTGGTGTAAAGAAATTTTTTCCATTTTTATATGGTAGGAGATTTACACTGTATACAGATAGTAAACCCCTAGTTTCCATATTTTCACCCGTAAAAAGTATTCCGGTACTTTCGGCAGCTAGAATGCAAAGATACGCATTATACTTACAGACATTTAATTATGATATTAAATATAAAAAATCTGCAGAGCACGGAAATGCCGATGCTCTATCACGTCTTCCATTAAGTAGTGAAGACTTACTGCTGCCGTCGTCCGATTCGCTACAACCAGAAAAAGTGTCACCAACTTTGTCGCCAAATTTATTTGGCAACCTTGATGAAACCGATCCTGTCAGTACACCAGATCCATTGCCAACCAATCCTTCCACTACATCAGATCCAGTTCCAACCGACAGTAGATCTGTGTCTACAAAGCCTGGTGAAATTGACTGTGATAAAAATATCAACAGTACTGTAAATAATGAACTAAAATCTGAACATTCAAAACTTAAAAATGCTAATTTGTCTTTTTCTGAACAGGTTGTAAGACGATCATCTAGAGTAAGAAAACCTCCCATCAGGTATGGTATACAGAATTAAGGGGAGGAGAAATGTGGTGTATTTCGTCATTGTATTCCTGATTTAATCTATTGGACTGTTGGTAAGTGACGTCACGTCCAATCAATGATCTGTTCATTCCTTTTTACGTTTATCTCTGCTAGAACAGATCGCAGTCTTAAAAATGTAGTCATTCATGTTACTTGTATTTTTCATGTGTAATTGTCATCTATTAAATTTTGTGTGTTTAAAATGAAACGCCTCGTCATATCTTAGTTATGGCTTAATTATAAATCTTCTCCTGTCTACAAAACATTAAAATTAATTTAGTAAGTAAATAAGTTTGTAAGTAAACACTGTTATCTACAAAATCTGCCGTATGGTTTTAGGTCAAAATAACAACATGAACCTTCATCAGGTGAAAATATTAGGCATGAATGCAACATCAAAGCAGTAAGTATTTCAACTGTCTTGAAAGGCGTGATCATTTGTTAAAGTTCCGGAGTGGTGCTGCTCAGTGATGCTAGATTGAGGGAAATTTTTATTCAATGTCCTATCACTAAATTTTAATTGTAACGGATACCTAATCATTTCGAAGAATCTTACAGAGAAGTCTTCAAAGTGATTAGGCAACTGTCACAATTAAAATTTAGTGGTAGATATTGAATAAAAAAATTCCCTCAATTTGGCAGCACTGGTGCCTTCATCAGGTGAAAATAATTGGCATGAATGCAACATCAAAGCAGTAAGTATTTCAACTGTCTTGAAAGGCGTGATCATTTGTTAAAGTTCCGGAGTGGTGCTGCTCAGTGATGCTAGATTGAGGGAAATTTTTATTCAATGTCCTATCACTAAATTTTAATTGTAACGGATACCTAATCATTTCGAAGAATCTTACAGAGAAGTCTTCAAAGTGATTAGGCAACTGTCACAATTAAAATTTAGTGGTAAATATTGAATAAAAAAATTCCCTCAATTTGGCAGCACTGGTGCTGCTATCTGCCGAACAGAGAAGTAACAATTGTTTAACAATCGATTAAAATATTGAAAAATTACTGCATAATTTCTTTTTAATGTTTGTCTTCGGTGCAAAACCAATGAAATTAAAGGGTTAAAAAAGTTATTCTTCTGGTTAATTCTGAAAGGAATTTATTCAATAATTTTTTGCAATTTTTTTTTTTTTATTATTATTATTAGTTTGGTCTTTTTTTTCTCTTAAAATAACTTAAAATTTTTTCTTAAACTCATTTAAAGAAAAAAAAAAAAACTGTTTATGTATTTTAGAAATTTTTTTATTCATGAATTCATCAACCGTGAATATTTATTTAAATCAAATTGGAGTGTAAAGGTTGATATATTTTATTTATTACCAACTATGTGAAAAATACCAGAGCCGGGAATCGAAACCCGGGCACCTCCGCTTAACGCACGGATGCTCTACCACTGAGCTACCCTGGCTGACAACCAGCTAGGCATTTCTCACATAATATACGTTGGCAAAGTCACCGAGTCTGCAAACGCAGATATATCAGGTGAGACAATAATAATCGTAGCACAACTCCATAGACCACGAAATTTCAATTTAGAAATTTTTTTATTCATGAATTCATCAACCGTGAATATTTATTTAAATCAAATTGGAGTGTAAAGGTCGATATATTTTATTTATTACCAACTATGTGAAAAATACCAGAGCCGGAAATCGAACCCGGGCACCTCCGCTTAACGCATGGATGCTCTACCACTGAGCTACCCTGGCTGTTTATGTATTTTAACAACATGCTGATAACTGATAATTTTCAATAATTATTCACAACATTGGCCTAAACTCATGGTCATACATTCAGTATATAGATATCAGTATAATAAACTAAACGACACATTCAACATACTTCATGTATTCACATGCCGTATCTAAATATCACGAAATTGTGAATGAAACATCTTATTTTTTTATTTAAGCTTTGAGTGACGTATAAAGATCTGGAGATAAATTTCATATATACATATATACACACACACAAATATGAGTAACTCAAATATGTATATTTTGTTTGTATTTCATTGTTGAAAAATAAGAATAATTTATTAGATTCCCACAGATTTTTACTTAGATATTAAACAAAAGTTTTAAGTCTTAGTCAATTCAATATGTAAGTTTTGTTTAAAGAAGATGTAGGGGAAACTTGTGTACTAGGACCACTTTTATTTTTTCATTCTCAAAAACAGAGTCCCTGATCAATTTAAAATTATGAAAACAATATGTGCATATCATTAAAACTAATTACTTTCAATTGGGATTAATATAAATATATTTAAAATAATAAATGATGTGAAATAGAAGGATTTTTAAGTATAATTCAGATATGGGCCTAAGTGCAAGGCCTCCTAGTTATCTAGGTCCATTCCTTGAAAAATCACTACGTAATAAATAAAAGAAGAACATACAAACATGTATTTTATAGGTGAAACAATATCAGTTGATACATTTATTTATCATATAATAATTACTTGAATTGCAATGTGCCAAATTATTAGAGTTATAAGAATCGTCATAAATTAGTAAACTTTGGAAAACTGTTTCCTTATAGTTGGTTTTTGTAGAGTATCTGTTAGATTTCTACATCTCGCTGGATTTCAGCGGCCTCTTTTTTATACACTAGGTTTCGCTTTTTGAAAAGGTCATACATGTTCTGGCATCACACATGAAATGGTGTTAAATGTCGAAGGCTACAAAAATTCTGAAGAATAAGAAACGGAATTTGATGCAGAAACGTCCAGTTCTATCATTGTTGATTCATCATTATTTTGGCAGTTTATAAAGGGATCTGATCTGGTCATCGGTCATACTTGAACTCCATTCTTTTTTTATTGTTAGTGGAAGTGCTTTATTATGATATTTTACCATACCCAGGAAAGCTGCTCAGGAATGGAAATGAATTCCTCATAGACATATGATAAATAATGTATGTTTTTAAGCTAAATATTCATCGCTCGTTTTTTGTGTATTTACACGTTTTGAGGCTTCCTGATTACCAAAGTCAAGTTTTTTAAAGTTTGATTATTGTCTGTGTCTCTTAGAGTAACTTAAAAACGAATAATTTCAGGAGATCCAAAAGTTGTATTTCCAAATTAATATGAATTTGTTGCTGGAAAAGTTTGCTCAAGATTGATAAGTTTCAAGGAATGTTGCATGTGAAAGTTGTCTGAATAATTTTAAGTGAACTTTTAATTTTAATAACAGATTTAAATTCTATATAAATGTAGGTGCAGTAATGAAAGGGGAACTAATTATCATATAAAACTCTTCCGAAGCCTAATTCGTATTATTTTAAAAGTTTTACATAACAGTAATCGTTATGTTACCTCTTATTTTCCAACCTGTATTTATAGTATTAAATTTCAGGGTAAGAGAAAGTCGTGTGAATGACACACCAGATTATTAACCAAACATACGCAAAGTACATTAATAAATGCACCATGATATTTTCGAAAATACTATTTTTAATCGATTTTCCATTACTTTTAATACTTTTATATGGTTCGATGATATTTTTCATGTATAACTTTTATCAAGTTCTTATTACAGCTATTGAGTTTTTATTTCTGTTAAAAAAAAAAAAAAAAAAAAAAGAAAACCATAAGCACAAACAAAATTACATTTTTCCACAGCAGTTATATAACAATTTATTTTTTGGAACGGACATTATTTGAAACACCAAATGCCTGTTTAAAGTAAAATGTTAAATGAAACAAAAGTAAGAAAAGAAAATATTATATTCACAGAAAATTTCTTTAAAATATCCTTTCTTATACTTTAAAATTTATATACTATTTTCTTGATAACAGTATGACAATTATGTATTCAAATAATTTTTTTAAAGTAAACTGTGAATAAATACAGTTATCCTACATTTACTCGAAAACACATATCAAAAGTCTTTTTTCGTAATTCTAGCTGCACGTTTCTATACCAAAATGGAATGTCCTTCGCGTGAATGGTCATTTCTGACCAACAGCCCGCACGAGAACTATTTGTCCTGCATGCTATTTGATCATTGCATGGCCATAATTTAGAAAATGGTCGTAAAATTTTTTAATAACGGGTTATCTGCTGTTTCAAATGGGTATTTTGAAATGCAGAATTATGTCATTAAAATATTTGATCTAATTTTCTAATTACTTAAAGAAATTCGCTTTTAGTGAATAATAACTCATTTTATTTACTTTTTTCTTTTTTTATATGTTTATTACTGTTTTTATTTCAAATGAACAATAAATTAGATTTTTCTTAGGAACAAAAAAAAAGCTGGTATTGCACTCACACGACTTTTCGTTATCGTGAATTTGAATACTATAAAGACTGATTGCAGATTAAAGGGTAAGATAACAAAATAATAATTAGCCTTAAAAATAATTCAAACTAGGTTTAGAAACAGTTTTATTTGAGAAATAATTCTATGTAAGTGGGCTACATCCCCCCCCCCTCCTCAACATCCCTTTAGTATATAGCACCTATATTTATATAGAATTAAAAGCTGTTATTACATTTAAAAGTTTACTCCAAATTACTGAGAAAACTTGCCCCGGTACCACTTCTTGAAAGTTAGTAACTTTGATCAAACTTCTCAAGTAGAAACCTCATACTAACTTAAAAATACAATGTTTGACGAATTACCTGCAATTAAAACTTTTCAAGCTACGCTGATAACACACACATATACAAAGATTAACCGTTAAAAACTTGACTTTAGTTATCAGGAAACCTCAAAGCACGTAATTATGCAGAAAGCAATCGCTGAAAATTTAACTTAAGATATACTTTATATACCGTATGTGTATGAGGAATTAATTTTCATTCATGAGCAGTTTTTCTTGCAATTTCCAAGTACAGTTTCACTATAATCTAATTGCCTTGGGTAGCTTTAACGAATGTTGAAGAACTGTTAATAAATGTTAAGGAATGTAAACAGATGTTGAATGATTTTCATACCATATTTTACACGAAATATGCTTTTACATATGTAAAAAAAAATGTGTGTTCATTTTATTTTGTTTAGTGCAATCTATCGATGTTAATCTGTACTTACCAAAAATTTTGTCCATAGACGTAATGTATTTGAATTCTCTTGGATTCCCCTGTACACGAATCATTTGCTTAATCTTAATGAAAAGTTTAGTGTGGCATTCCTGTATGATACACATTTAGAATACAGAGTTTGGACTTGTTTCTACTATTTAATCTTGAGATATGCTGATAACTGACAGACACTCAGACCAACCGCGAAAATCCTGATTTTCGGATTCAGGCGACCTCAAATCGGGTAAATATAATAAAAATTCAGTTTCTAAAATTTGATTCAAAAACAATTTTTTCTCTACAATATATAGGTAAGAGAAAACAAATACAGTGGAACCGCGTTAACGTGAACACTGTTAATGTGAATTACTTTTAACATGAACTGTTTCCACAATCCTCGTCAAAATGAAGATTAGTTTAGTTATATGAAGATTAGTTACTGATACTATGAACAACTGATAACATAAACAATTTTTTTATTCTTCTTGAGATTCACGTTAACGAGGTTCGACTGTAGTATTATATATAAAATATTTAATGTTATTCTTTAAAAGGAAAAGGAAATGTATTTTTTATAAATATTTTTTTTTACAAGCGTATTGAAACTTGTAAGTTTAAATGTAATTTAATTTTAGATTAGTTAATTAAAACAATATACATAAGAACTATTGTTAATACTATAGTTAATACAATAGTTACACTATAATAAATTATTTATTATAGTGTTAATGGCATAAATTGAAATATGTTATTCAAGTTCACAATCGGACGTTGCCTATTGAAAATGGAGTTTATACCTCTACTGGTTTATGTACAGGGACACCCGAAAGTATTTCAAAGCATTGTGTTCTATGAGAGGTATTTCTATAAAGCATATTTTCATACCTTTACTGTAGACATATCTTAAAGAAATTGAAATATCTTATTCAAGTTCACTATCGGACGTTCCCTATTGAAAATGGAGTTTATACCTCTACTGGTTTGTGTACAGGGACACCCAAAAGTATTTGAAAGCATTGTGTTCTATGAAAGGTATTTCTATAAACCATATTTTCTTACCTTTACTGTAGACATATCTGAATGAAATTGAAATATGTTATTCACGTTCGCTATTGGATGTTTCCTGTATAAAATGGAGGAAATACCACCATCGGTTTATGTACAGGGACACTCAAAAGTATTCCAAAGCATTGCGTTCTATGAGAGATATATCTATAAATCAAATTTTAATAACTTTATTTCCACGAAGTTTTTGGAAATTGAAATATGTTATTTATATGCAATAAAGAATGCTTTGCACAGAATATAGCGTGATTAACATTAGATTTACAGGGTGGCACAAAAATATCCAGTTACATTAAGAGCTGTTAATAAAAAATTGCTAGAATTGTACTTTGTTTACGTTAAGCGTTTTTAACACTTTCTAACATTTTTAAGTGTGAATATGATTTCAGTTTGTGTATCTGCCTGTCCGTCTGCCTGTCTGTCTGCCCGCGCTCTAACTCCTGTAAATATTTATGGAATTTCTCGAAATTGATATATTTTATTGAAGTTCACTATCGATGTTTTATATTGAAAATGGAGTGAATATCTCTTCTGGTTTGTGTGCAGGGACACCCAAAAGCATTCGAAAGCATTGTGTTCTATGAGTGTTACTTTTATAAATATTTTCCCTATAGAATGTCCCCCATTTAAAATGACATTAATAGGTCTTGTATAACTAGTTTTTTTACAAGGACAAAAAAAAAAAAAAAAAAAAAAAAAAAAAAATGCCAATGCATTACGTTTTAGGATAGAATTTTTTGAAAGTTATATTTAAAAATCTTTCTACTGTAAAAATCATAAAAATATTGAAATGTATTGTTAATATTCTAAAATAATGTTTTGTATAGAATATGATATGATTAACTTTTTGATTTACTACTCTAAAATATTCAGAGAGATCAAAAGCTGTAATTATCTAATGGTTGCATTTTCTTTTGCGTTAAGCCTTTTTAACACTTTCCAAAATGCTTAAGAGTAATTTTAAAATCAATTAGTCTATCTGTATATTTTTCAGTCCTTCTGTCTGTTGTGTGATAACGTAGGCAAAGAATATTAAAAGTTATTCGATACAGCAATTACGTACAGTTGGAAAGTGTTACTAATCAATGCGTACTGCATGATTTTTCTTTCTTGTTTAAATGTAAGGCAGTGTATATAAACCGAATAAAAATATTGTTATTTTAATATAATATGGAAATATTCAATTATGTTCAAAAATTATGTTGATTTCAGCTCAGCAATCAGCTTCAGCTTTAGCTGAAAAAAGTATTGAAATATTACTCATTATTAGTACCACTGCACTTCAGAATGAATAAAACAGGGGAGGGGGGGAGAGGTGGTTAAAAATCCATTGAAAATAGCATAAGATGAAAACAAAAGAATTTCACAATCATGAGTCTGTGGGGGAAAAAAAAAAAAAAACTGACACTAACGAGGAAATTCAGGAAAAATAGATGAAAAAAGAAACCCATGCACGGGAAGAGTGGGCACAGAGGTCCCTGAAGCTATCGTCGAGACTTTGCTACGTCTCGCCTAATTGTGGTAATATGTCTGAATATAGCATCATACACTAAAAGAATTATTACCAAAAAAAAAAAAAAAAATGTTTATTTTTTTTTTCTACGACAGGAATTATTAATGGTCTATTAATAGTTCCATTAATAGGAAAGCCCTTAAAAATTAAGCAAAATAAAGAAAAATGTTAAGAAACGCTTCTGTTTTTGTAAAAATATGAAACGTTTTTACTTATCATTCTTAAATCTAAATAAATTAACAGAGCTTAATATAAAATGCAGATTAAGCATTTTAATATTTGTTTAAGAAAATTGAATCAATACCCTCTTTTTCCTTCTACCTTAATCTATATTCATGTTGCAATCACTTCATTAAAAGTATCTAGATCGATTTCAGAATAGCTGATTCTGAAACAATAAAAAGTTATTTCTAACGCATATCTCTACTCTATACATACATTACAAGGTCTAACAAAATATTATATTTTCCTGTCACTGATATCTAGATATTGCCTTGTGTTGAAAATCGCCTAAAACAAAAACACATGGCATTTTATTAAAGATTTTCATTCTTTCTTTAGTGAGCTATTTTCATCAAAAGAACCTTTTATTTTACTGGTTGATGAACTTGGTGCTATTCTCTCAGTTAATGACTTAACAAGCAAGTGGGCCTAAGCTTTTTATGCAAAGGCCAGATGGGAGTCAATCGGTCCTTCAAAGCTTTCACGCGTTGATGCTCCAAAAGATTTTTAAAACAAACGTTGATCACAAATAGGAGATTCCTTAAATTGTCTTTAATTCTTTGTTGTCTTGATTGGAGTTTATTTTGGGTAGAAGGTTATATGAGTTTAAATTAATGAAAGTAAGATTACCGGGGATGTATAATCTTTCAATAATGAATGGACTTTCGCATCATTGAATCGTGTCTCTTTGCGACAAACGAACAGTAAAAAGAGTTTTCAAAACGGTATTCTGATGTAAATCTAGTAAAACCTGCAAAATTAAGGATAATATAGTTTTTGTCATTTTTTTTTTTTTTTTTAATATTATGCTTACGAAACTTTTGCATTTTTTATAAACTTAATATAGGTCTTTCTGGGATTTTTTGTTTCTCCCAAAAAAAAAAAAATAAACGCATGTTTGGAATTCATTCTACGGTCATTGTTTGTACAATAGGGTTCGATGTCTGGTACTTACGGCTTAGACAGAATTCCGATCCACTTAAGAACATCCATTCCTTAATTAGGATTCGAACCTGACACCTGGCAATTAAACTGTCAGAGCGCGAGCTACTCAGCTATCAACTGGGCGATGCATGTTTTAAAACATTGCAAATATTTTTTTTCTTCCGATCATTCTTACTCACAATTAATCTTTTGCTATTCCTTTTCTAATTTACTTATATTGAGACGACTAAAGGTCTTGATACAAAAGTATATTTAAAAAAATTATGCCAGATTGTTTTTAGAACAATCTTGTTTTAATTTATGAATTTTTAATTCACACCAGCATGATTACACGGCCACAGTTTTCACCAAATCATCCAGAAATGTGGCCTACACCCATGGACGACAAATTTGTCGCCCAAAATGTTTTCACAAACCCATCTTTTTTATTTATTTATTTTTATTTTATTTTATTTTATTTTAATTTTTTTTTTGTTATTGTTGTTGTTGTTCATATTAAAAATACAGAAATAGTTATATTTTGATACTTATAAATGTCAGTTAAAAAAAAAAAAACTTTTTAGAAATCGAAATTTACGCATTTTAAACAAAATCTAACTGCAAATTTCTTTGTTTATTTGGTAAAATTAATTGGTAAAACTGTAAATTAATTAAAGGTTTTGTCCTAGTTTTGTCCTAGCTGCAGCTTTTAAGCTGCTGCAGCTTATTTTTTATTTCAAACTGCGCGCATGCCTACTTTCTTTGCCTGATGAACAGTCATGCTTAATTATTTAAATCTAAAACAATTCCTGTTTATTTTTGGGTCTTGCATGCTTACTTCCTAACTTCCTATGCATATTTATTACTGAAATTTAAATTTTCTACTTTTGCGTTAACTGTTAGAAAAACAAAAATACATTTACAGTTTGTGTTTAAAAAACCTTAAAATTGAATGCTTTTACTGTTTTTGAATAAAAGCATTAATAAGTGAGTTAAAAATATAGGTAAATGAGATTTCGTTTATGTTAATTATTTTACTTTTGTTTATTAATTTCCATTTTTGGGCTTCCAAATCATAAATTAGGTGATTTTTAGAACCAATTAATTTTCATGGTTGAGGTGAACCTTAATAATAATTTATATACTGAATGTTTATGACTTATTTATTCAATGTGAGTTTTTAACTTGAACACAAACATGAAATATATAATTGAGAGTTTAAAAGTTGATTTGAAGGAAAGAAAGAAAAGATGAAAAATATAATTATTGCAGTAACTAGTTGTTTTCCGTGATTTTGATAGCACATTTAAATAAAGGCAAAGCAATAATTACAGGTCTTAAAAATGGCATATCAGTAAGTGTCACAAATATCTATTTAAATTGTAGCTACAGTTTTCTTTCCTTCATTCTCTCTCTCTCTCTCTCTCTCTTATTTTTTTTTTCTTTTGTGAGTGTGTGTATGTGTGTATGTGTGTGTGATATGTATTACAAAAACAAAAAGAACCAAAGTTATAAAGAATGGATTCTATTTCGAATTAGAAAGAAATTTAATTAGAATGTTAAATGAAAACAAAACTTGTATCTTCCAATAGTTTTTATATTTTTAACTTTTGAGTCGTATACAAAGAAATTTATAATAATTATTATTATTATTAGTTTATTCACCTTAAATTATTTTATTGATCTTTTATGGTCTATCTAATTTTCAGAGATATTTGTACCACACATTAAAAGGACAAATGAATTTGTCTAATAAAACATAACTTTTCCCCTTCCTCAAGATAGTTTAGTATTACTTGTTACAAATAGATTATAGTCAACTTATTAATCGTAGAAAACTATTTTAAAATTTATTATTCGTAATAACTAACACAAAATTGTCTTAATAATTTTCAAAAGTTCGCAAATGACCTTTAATAATCCTTTATTATTTGCTAGCTATGGTTATATTTTCTGAATTCTTTGATTGTTTGATTCAGTAGTACAAATGAATAACAATTTAAACTATTTTTTTTTTTTTTTTTTTTTTTTTTTTTTTGAGAATCTCTAGGTTTTACCTTTCCGTCATTTTTCATTTATTCATTCTTATATAGACAATACAACAACAATATTAACTGGGAGAAATAAGTAGCAACAAACTAAATGCGCCGTATTCAAATGTAGTATTTCCGTTCAAAAATACTTTTGTCTCTTATAAAAGTTTCATTCCCTATTATAATAACAGATGAATGAAAACATTGTTTTTCCTAAAAGTTCGCAGTAACAAAATAATCTTTTTTTTTTTTTTTTTTTTTTTTTAATTCTTTGGATATTTCAAACAAGGTCGATGTTTTCAGACTTGAAGGACGCTGATTGTAGTTTAAATTCATGATGCGAGTTATTCATCAGACTGAATTTTAAATTAGTAAAGCAAAACAGCTCTTTTGGAAATGAAACGCTTCAGTTTGTAAGAAGTAATGAATGAGATTTCACAAAAATACCTAACCTGGCTTCGCCCGTCTAGTCGAATGGTCCCTTTTAATACACCAAATGCAGGAGTAGGCTCCGTTGTTTTGAAGAGCGGTTTTCAAAACGATGGCAGCAAAGTTTATAAAATAATCTCGATTAATTTTGCAAGGCTTCAAAGAGACATTCGTATACGTTCAGCCACCTGGTGTTGTTATTTTCTGAGGAAAATTTTCTAAGTTTTTAATCTGTAGAAAATGACTTTTTTTATTAACGTGACTCTATGAAAACTTTTGTGATTTTTTTTTTTTTTTTTTTTTTAATCATCTTTAGCTTTTCAAGAGGCCTAAATTTTGAAATGTAAGCCCCCCCCCCAAAAAAAAAAAAAATATATTTATATTCACAAAATAAATTTGATGTCATGTTAATGTGTTAAAAATACATTTGATATTTATTTTATATTTTTTACGAAAATTTAAAATTTTTTAAAATAACTTTAAAATGACAAAAATCTTAAAATTTAACCTACATGCGCCAGCTGAAAATATCAAACGAGTGACAAGGGAGAAAGAGATCATTATTTTTCAAATCTTTATCTTTTATATTAACACTGCCCCTTTTTTTTTTTTTTTTTTTTTTTTTTTGTCAGTATAAATTGCCTGAAGATGCTAAAGGAAAATCGCGATTTCAATATTTAAAATTCTTGCGCAGTATGAAGATGATTAAAAACTATTTGGCGTAATTCTGTTCAGTTCCTCCTCAAGTATTTTGTCTCGTAAATTTCTTCGATACTATATTTATTAATATCAAGAAAAACTTCAACGCCTAGAACGCCTAAGAGAAGAAATTGGAAAGCAGACAGCTGTTTTTAGTAGCATGATTTAGTGTATCGTCTTCAGTGCACTGAAGACGGTGAAGAAATGAGTATAGATGCTTGGGAATTGGGATGAAATACTGTTATTTCATGCCTTTTTATTGAAGAATAGATTAAAGAACTTTTTATATACCATGTTCTTAAATTTTCTGTTGAATCAGATAAACGCTATAGAAGGCAGCGGGAACCCGGTGCAGTTGGATAAAAGTATTAAAAAAATTCATTGCTATCGTGTTTCGAGCTATTATAAAAGTTTCAAATGGCTATCTAGCCGGGAAGTTAGTTAAAAATTGATTGCAAGCTTTGTACTGGTAACGCTGCCGAAGGCAGCAGGAACCCGAAACAGTTGACTATAAAAGTATTTAAAAAATGCATTTTCACCGTATTCTGAAATTTTCAAACGTCTAGCTAGTCGGGAAGTTAGTTAAATAAATTTTTTGTTGAATCATATAAACTCTGCCGAAGGCAGTAGGGACCTGAAACAGTTGACAAAAAGTATTAAAAAAAAGTATTGTCACCGTGTTCTGAGCTATCCTGAAAGTTTCAAATATCTAGCTAGTCGGGAAGTTAGTTAAATAAATTTTCTGTTGAATCATATAAAGGCTGCCAAAGGCAGTAAAGACCTGAAACAGTTGACTAAAAGTATTAAAAAAATGTATTGGCACCGTGTTTTGAGCCATCCTGAAAGTTTCAAATGTCTAGCTAATCGGAAAGTTAGTGAAAAATTGATTGCAAGCTTTGTACTGATAACGCTGCCGAAGGCAGCAGGAACCCGAAACAGTTGCTTAAAGGTATTTAAAAAATGCATTTTCACCGTGTTCTGAACTATTCTGAAAGTTTCAAATGTCTAGCTATATAGTCGGGAAGTTAGTTAAATAAATTTTCTGTCGAATCATATAAACGCTGCCGATGGCAGCGAGACCTGAAACAGTTGACTAAAAGTATTAAAAAAATGTATTGTCACCGTGTTCTGAGCTATCCTGAAAGTTTAAAGTATCTAGCTAGTCGGGAAGTTAGTTAAAAATCGATTGCAAGATTTGTACTGGACAAACAAACAAACAAGAATCGAAGTTAATAGAAACATGGTAATAATAAGTCCTGTTGTACTAAATTAAATTCTGTTTACAATGAATGTAAGCAGAATTATCTATATAATTACGCGTTTTAAAGTCCTGTACTCAAAAAAAAAAAAAAAAAAAAAATCCTCGCTATTGTGCAGATAATAAATGTTAAATAACTTTTAAATGATTATTTTTATATGTATACTCCCCCTTCAATTAATTACTGATATCTGCCGTGTCTGAGGTGTCACTGTTGAAACTCAAAGTGCTTTGGCTGTCTGTATGTATGCCTCGCAACTGCGGTCATAAATTCAACCCTTGTGATGGTAGTCCGGAGCCATATCATCACAATTTTTATCCTCCATGGAGAGACCGATTAACTTGAAATTCGGTACAAATATTTATGACTTAAACGGAACCAGTTGCATTGTTTTTGAAGTATATAAAATTTGTGACTCTTTCACATGGACACATAAAATTATTTTGATATATTAGCGCCTTTGAACTTTTTTTTTTTTTTTTAATGTATTTTGACATCGTTACACAGCATTTAGCATAAAAAAATTAACATAGTACATGACAAAGATGCTTGAAAACAGGGTTTCTGCAAATAAAGATGTTTATAGATTCACTGATTAATTTTTAAAGCGGTAGCCCAATTTATTCGGTACCTTCTTAAAAATAAATGTCCAAATTTTCCGGGGGATAACGTTTAAATTAACGGCATCACTACAAAACGTATTGAAATAAAAATAAATAAATAAATAAAATTATCCTTGGTTTGGTGGAATGAATAAAATAATAATAAAAAGGATAATTTAGCAGAAAATATGATGTCACAATGCATTGAGAAAAAAATAAATTTTTCCCGTGATTTGAAACAGATAAAATAAGAATAGAAGATAATTTAAACGAATAAATGTAATTCTATGTAAGGACGGCTAACCGGCGATTTGGCTGTTTTCTCTTTCGGCCATCGCTATAAAGCACCAAATTATAGTTCAAATACTTAGTTAAATTAGAGGAAAATGTAAAAAAAAAAAAAAAAAAAAAAAAAAAACCACTTAAAATGTTATAATAAAAGATGATAAATAAAAAAAATAAATCAATAAATAATGTGTTGGTGGTGTTTGGGAGTAAGGCCGATTGGCTGCACTAGGGTCCCAGTCCTGAGGGGGAGTGCCCTCTGTGGGGTCTTTCTAAGGGATCCTAGCCCGTATTTACGCAAGTTTCGGAGAAAACCACAGAAAACTCCGAACGGATAAGCTGACCAGTTGACCTGGGACTGAACCTGGCACCTCACTAATAAATGAATAATAAAAATTATTATTATTATTATTATCAAAAATAATTTAAATAATAATAAATTCAAACTAAGAAAAAATTATTGTACTTTTCTGGTATTGGTATCTGATTCAAGTATAGTAAAAAAAAGTAATAAATTTAAGGTATTTAGGTATTATCCTTATGACAAATAAACTAGCGACGATTTTGGTGACTTTGCGCTGCATTTAATTTGCATAAATAATAAAATTCAAATTACATTTCATTAGTCGAATTCTATTATTTTGATTTTTTAAAAAAAAATTAATTTTAAATAATGGTTTTGTTCAATATTGTCTATTTGTTATGCCGTTTAGCCACTATTGAAAATATCGACAGATACGCTGGCGAAGGCCGACTAGTATAATATACAGAGAGAACCAGAGAGAGACAGAATAAATAAGACTTAAACACTATATTATTCCATTTGTATTATTCAGCTCAGCACTGAAAAATACAAACGGAACGTTGGATCTTTGATCGGTATATCCACTAGTTAATTGCCTGTCAGAAATAAACTGGAATATTTCATTCGTTTTGAAATCTCTAATGAAAGTAAAAGGATCTACATTTGAGAGTCACTCGACCATGACATAAAATTAAAGTTTCAGCAAGAGAAATATTGTCACGCACTGCTAACATTTTTGTCTCGCATTATGCCATCAAATTTTCATCTTCGATGAACAGCTTATTGTAAATTTAAAAATTCTTTGTTTTTGTTAAATTTTATGAAGACTATTGTAAGGTTTCTAAAGATTAGCAATCAAAGTACGTGAATTATAGGTGAGATTTTTTAATTAAAATAGCATTACAAATACACACACATGTAAAGAAATTTTAATTTAATATTTTAAAAAAAATCTGGTGTGAAACAACCACACGACTTCCATTACCCACTATTAGACGTATGTTATGCATTTTTTGGGGGATAGTGTGATCAGAAGAGAGAAAATTGACCTAACAAAAGTAGGTACCTAAAACTTTTCCGGAAAGAGAAACTTGATACATGTATAAAGACATATAAATTAGAATTTACATAGTTTAAAAAAAAAGAAAAAAAAAATCTGGTGTGAAACAACCACATGATTTTCAATGCTTACTATTACACGTATTATATAGCATTTTTTGAGATAATGTGATCGAAAGACATAAAATTGACTTAGCGGCGTAGAAACCTAAAATTTTTCCTGTAAGAGAAACTTATTTGTAAAGACATATAAACAAAGCTTACATAGCGAGTTAATAAGAAAAAAAAATGGTAGAGTTATTTCTTGAAACACCAATATCTAAAACTGACCTACCTAAGCAGTATAACTGTTAATTTTCCTCTAATAACCACGGAATACATGAAAAAAGATATCTAAAATGGACTTATGTAACAATTTTTAAGAAAATCGTTAGAGCCGTTTTTGAGATACCAACTTTTACCAAAACTTGGCATACTCAATTATTGACTGAAAAACAATAATTACATACAAAAGGACATTTAAAAGGGTGTTAATATAACGAGTTTGAAAAAAATCAATGCAGTCGTTTTTAGTGGAACGCACTTGCGAGACCTAAAATTGAGCTGTTTATACAAGACGCCTATCAATTTTCCTGAATTAACCAACTATACCATTCGAAAGGACATCTAATAGAGTGTTTATATAGCAACTTTGAAGAAAATCGCTAGAGTCGTTTTTGAGATACGGACTTACGGATCCACTCATCGGCTGCATTTGATTGATCCCCGGTTGGCAAAGTGCCAGGATGATTCTACTCATGCGCTAGGGGAGACAGCAAAGGAAGAGAGGGGAAAATTTTTCTATTACTCTTGTTTCGTTTGCTATGTGTAGAATCATTGATACTACGGACATTCCTATTTTATAAATGAACCAGCCCTTTTCACCCATGCGTAGATGACTCCAGGGATCTCTTTTCTGCGGTTTATCAGTACTTTCGGTTTCCGATGTCCCACTTCTGATTTTCCAATTTTCACCAAAATTTGGACAATTCATCTGTACATCAGACCTGTCTCAATTCTGAAGTTTTGTAGTTCTATCTTTATTAGTTTCGGAGGTATGATAGCCAGAAGATTCTCCACATACATACATACACACACACTGACCAATAGCTAAAAACTGCGTTTTTGAACTCAGGAGACCTTAAAACGTGTAAATCAGGTTATAACTCGATTTCGAATTTTTGGACCGAATACAATATTTCCATTACCTACGGTAGTCGGGTGCTGAAAGTAATAAATATGTAGTTTATTTTAAGCAGAAATAATTGAACAGCTTCATTCTCTGACCTGTGGCAGTACATCTGGAGTTATTATAAACATCAGGATTAATTTGTTTTATTTGTTTTACTTTTTCCCCCAGATATTTATTTATTTGTTTATTTTTGCGTATTCTTTTGCTGTCCTTCGTACGTCGTTCGTGGTTATACCTGTAATTTAGATACGTTGTTTTAGTATAGATGTAGAGCTAAGGCCGATTGTCCACTCAAAGAAACTTGGCCTAGACCCTAGGGGAATCTTTCTGACGCCAGAGATCTTTCAAAAAATCACAGTCCGTATTTACGCAAATTTCGAAGAAAACTACAGAAAACTCTTAACTAGGTCGACAAGTGTGACCTGGGTACGAACTGGACACCTCCCATATACTAGTTCTGAAAGCAGATTAAACGTGTTGTAAAAATTATATTCTTGACAGTTATGTACCATGAGGGGGAAAAAAAATCTGTTTAAGATTGAGATGATTGCATTATTTCGTCGATAAAGATCATATAATTGTGAAAGTGTAACGAATCGATTATTAATACATTTTTATAAATATTTTATCGAACGGAAATATATGTGAGATAAAATATTAATTGAAGAAATTTATGTCATTGTATTTGTGAATGGTGAAAAATTTGAAGATATTAGAAAAATTTTGAAAAAATCTGATGTGAGACAACTACACGATTTCCATTGCACGTACTAAATGCGCTTTTAGAAGATTATTAGGAGTTATTTTTTGAAACACTAATTTCCGAGATTTAAAACCGACCTAATCAATCAAGAAGACTGTTAATTTCCCTATAATAATCACGTAATACACAAGGAAGGATATCTAAAATGGATTTCTGTAACAATTTTCAAGAAAATCGTTAGAGCAGTTTTTGAGATACCAACTTTTACCAAAACTTGGAATACTCAATTATTGACCGGAAAACAATAATTACATACAAAAAGATGATTAAAAGGGAGTTAATATGTAATTAATACGAATTTAAAAAAAAAAAAAAATCCGTGCAGCCGTTTTTAAAGAAATGAACTTGCGAGATCTGAAATTGAGCTATTTATACAGGACGCCTATAAGTTTTTCTGAACTAACCAACCATATCATTCGAAAGGACATCTAATAGAGTGTTTATATAGCAACTTTGAAGAAAATCATTAGAGCCGTTTTCGAGATAAGGACTTACCGTTACACTTCCGATTTTCCAATTTTCACCAAAATCTGGAAAATTCATATGTACACCAGACCTGTCTTAATTTTGAAGTTTCGTAGTTCTATCATTAATAGTTTCGGACATATGATAGCCAGAAGATTCCGCACATACGTACACACACACACACACACACACACACTGACCAATTGTCAAATACTACAGTTTTGGACTCAGGAGGCCTTAAAATCTGTAAATCAGATGAGAACTCGATATCAAATTTTTGGACGGAATAGAATGCTTCCATTACCTACGGTAGTCGGGTAATGGAAGTAAAAATGTGAAAAAATATTTTCATACCATTAATAATAATTTTTTTGTTTTTTCCTCTTATTACTGTCTTTTTTTTTTTTTTTTTTTTTTTTTTTTCTTTGAGCCATTAGTTGTCATTTTGCTACATAAGGTAACTTAGCAGTAAATTATACATTTGATGTGTTTTTTATGTTTCACTTTCTTATTTGATGCAGACAATTTACTTGCGTTTTCCTCAGTGTGTATAACTTAAAATCATTTAGGTATGATCATAAACAACTCTTCATTTTCCTTCACATACGACATTACATCTTTCTATATTAAGACAAAATGTAAAAAAAAAAAAAAGTCAGTAAGTATGAAAAAAAATCTGGTGTAGTACTGACACTACCTTCCGTTACCCTACGTTTACTTTAAACATTTTATTGCAACTTATGATACAACATATATTGTGCTATAGCTGAACATTTCCAGCACATTTTAAACAGTAGTTCATATTCCACAAAATAAATAAATAAATAAATTAAATTAAAAAAATAAAAAAAAATCTGTGAGAGGGCTATCACTTCCCCCGTTGAAATATTTTAGTTACATTCATAAAACACCAAAACACTTGGTTGGCCTTATTGGAAATCTATTTTATTCAGGCGGGCAGCACCATATGTATATATATTTATGAGTGTAAGAATCATGTATGTATATACGTTTTTGGAAGGAGAGCAGGGTGAAGATTCGGAGCAGAATACATTAAATTATTTTCATTCATAAATTAACAATAGAAAAATGAAAAATTTATTACAATGCATTAATAACTAGAACAGAAAGAATGAGTCATGGATATAATAATATCTTCAGTTTTGATAGAATGGAGTAGAAGGCTGATTTTTTACAAACTATGTGAAAAACACCAGAATCGAACCCGAGCCATTTTGCTTAATGTGCGGATGCTCTAACCACTGAGCTACCCTAGCTGATAACCAACTTGGCATTTCTCACATAATTTACGTTGGCAAGGTCACGGAGTCTGCATTAGAGCAACTATATCAAGTGACAAATTTGAACATGGCACAACTCCAATAGGCCATGAAATTTCAATTTAGAAATTTTTTAACAACATTGAAAATTCAATTTTGATAGAATTGAGT
Source organism: Salticus scenicus (assembly GCA_963930645.1). NCBI lineage: Eukaryota > Metazoa > Arthropoda > Arachnida > Araneae > Salticidae > Salticus > Salticus scenicus. The sequence goes on along the minus strand of OZ005655.1, from coordinate 140,478,060 downwards.
AGAAGGCTGATTTTTTACCAACTATTGGAGTTGTGGCATGTTCAAACTTGTCACTTGATACAGCTGCGCTAATGCAGACTCGGTGACCTTGCCAGCGTAAATTATGTGAGAAGTGCCAAGTTGGTTATCAGCAAGGGTAGCTCAGTGGTTAGAGCATCTGCGGGTAGCTCAGTGGTTAGAGCATCCGCACGTTAAGCGGAATGGCTTGGGTTCGATTCTCGGATCTGGTGTATTTCACATAGTTGGTAAAAATCAGCCTTCTACTCCATTCTATCAAAATTGAATTTTCAAAGTGTTAAAAAATTTCTACATAATAATACAACAATGTAATTCTTTAGCTACCATGATAGTTGAAAGTAATTTCGCTTCGAAAACTCAGAACGGATTTATTAATTTTTTATATATTAACCGAAGTTGTCAAACTTTAAATATCGTTAATTAGGGTAAGTTGGAGTAAAATGCCGCATTGGACAAGACGCCGTATCACATGGTTCTTTTACACGCAGACGCCGCACAGTGGATCGAAGTATAGGCAGTGGCGAAAGGAAAAACTATGAATTGAATAGAAATGAAAGTAATTGAATAAGTTGAAAACTTCCCAAAATTGAATATCCTAGAATTTTTCTCATGGATAGCCTTCATTTATATGTAGGGACATTTTATAACCCCACTGTTTAATCCCCAAAAGTAATATTTCATATAATTTAAAAATAAAATTAATTTCAATTTGGTTTTGATAGATTAAATTAATCATTCACTTAAACACCTTAATAATTAACCTTACATTTTACATTTTACAGTATACAATTACTATATACTGTTAATTTATACCTATGTTATTTTTAAACTACTTTTTATAACCCCAGTTTTATAGCTGAAACATTCATTTAAATCAAAAATCTTACCTAGTAGAGATAATTATTAATAATAAAATTATTATAATATACTTCAAATCTAATATATATATGCAGTAAAGCACCGTTTATACGTCTTTCAAGGGACTGACGTAAAAGGACTTATAAATGAAAAGACGTATAATTGAAATTTTAATAATAACTCTTTGATTACTAACAATTTAATGACACTTAAGCAAAATTTATCTGAAAATATTAATTAAGAAAGTTTCTTAAGTTATTAAATGTATATTAAACTTTTCTAAAGACAATAATTAATTAAAAAAGAAAAATTTATTATAAAAAGTGAAAAAAATTATACTATTAATGCATGACTGGGTTCTAATTACATATATCATATATTGAGTGTTATGTTACATTTCTTAAGAACTATATGGACACATTTCGAATAATAATTATATATATTGCGTATCTTTAATAATAAGCATATGATTTATGTCCATACAGACAGTTATTCAATAATATTAAAAATCTTTAATATTCGTCTGATTTTCTGCTCTTCTATGAATATTAAAAATTCTACTGTGATATCAATTGATTCTTTGATCAGTATTCTTCGATCTTTCCTGTGTGTTCTTTCATGTAAGATGTTTTCTATGAAAAATTTGTCTTATTTAGAATGGAAAATAATAACAGGTCGAGAAATTTTGCGAATTTAGTAAAATGGAAAAAACGTATAACCGATATTAGCGACGTACAAACGAAAAATATTTGCATTAAAATGAATAGGAATGAATCGGGACTTCACTAAAAGAACGTATAAATGTAAAATACGTATAAACGAGAGACGTATGAACGGTGCTTTACTGTATTATAGGTATGTCATTTTTCAAATAACTATATGGCATATGAGAATTCATGATTATGACTTTCAATCACTGATGAATGCGCCAGATGTTTAATATCGGATCATACACTGCCTTTCCATAAATATCTAGACCCTTTCGATTTCAGACGTTTTTTCAAATATCTCAAAAAGTACTTGAAGAACCATCTTGAAACTTTAGAAGAGTGAACAACATGTTACACCGCATATACTTCAGTGAAAGTTTTGCCCCGAAAATAAAAGGGGGATCAGTAAAAAATTAAAGAATAATGAAAATGTTTCGGGTCACACTGTAAAAAGTAATGCTTGAAATGTAATTTGGCTGTAATATGTGAACATGACACTCCTTTTTATTCTTTGTATAAATTTTTGTGAGGCTAACAAATATATTCTTGGAGATATAATGGTTTCCTTAAAAAAATGCAAAAACTTTTGTCACTTTTTTAACTATAACACGAACTGTATTAAATCCAGTGCAAAGTCATGTTTAAGAAACTTGACACATAACATTAAACACGGGAAACAGCAACCAGAATGCATAAATATTACATATCTAATGAAATAATGAGCCTTTTTACTAAATAATTTTTAACTGCGCATGCGCTAGCTTTAGCGAAATTTCATTTGCATAATATAATAGCCGATAGTATTGGGCTACTTGAAAACCCCCAAACAAATATATAAATTCAAAAAGTTATACGTGTTAGAATGAACTGTATTTCAGTTCTCAAAAATAAGGAAAATGATATGGGTTTTTTCTCAATATTTATTTATAATCAACGAACATTGTATTACAACTGACCGAATCAAAATAAAAATGTGAGTAACGCCCCTTATAGTTTAGCTGGTTTTTGATAGGAACTGAAAAGCAGTTCATTCTATCGTATACAATTTTTTTAATTTACACGATACTTCTTTGGGATTTTTTATATAGGTAGCTCAATGCATTTGGCTATTAAATTATGCAAATGAAATTTTGCTAAAGTTGGAGCATGCGCATTTAAAAATCATTTAGTTCATATTTCGTTAGATATTTAATATTTTTGTATTCTGATTGCTGTATTCTGTGTCTAATATTGTGTGTCAAGTTATCTGAAAAGGGTTTTGCGCTAGATTTAATTGCGTGTTATAGTTTTAAAAAATGACACTTTTTTTCGGGGGGGGGGGGGGGGGTTGTTAAAGAAACCGTTATATCTCCATGAATATATATGTAGTATCCTCATAAAAATTATACAGAGAATTAAAAAACGCCTCGTAATCACATACTACAGCCAGATTGCATTTCAAGTATTACTTTTTACAGGGTAGTGTCAAACATTTTAATTTAATTTAATTTTTTTACTGATCACCCTTTTATTTTCGGAGGAAAATCACTTGAAATCACTTGAGCAAAATCTTTCACTGAAACAAATAAGGTGTAACATGTTATTCACACTCCTGAAGTTTCAAGATGATTCTTCAAGTACTTTCAGAGAAATTTGAAAAAACGTCTGAAATCAAAAGTCTCGGGTCATTTATGGAAAGGTAGTGTACTTATCTACATAGACACTCTATTTATATTCTTATGTTTCAGAATTCCACCTGAAATTTTAACCTCTCTATTTTAATTTATCTAATGATTCACTTCGCACATAAAAGTCCGACTCAGTATCATTGTAAAATTATGGTAATTTCGTTATAATTCTTTAAAACCCTACTTTTTTTTTTTTTTTCTTGACTCTAAACGAATAAGTGTAATGCATATGAGAATACATAAGTATGACTTCCAATTATTGAAAATAAATGTCAGATATTTTGTTCAGTAAAGCTTCAATATAAAGTTCACTTAATTTATTGACTTATATTTCCAAATTCTATGTGAAATTTTAAATTTAAATGTTAATTTGTTAGTTACAGCACATGCAAAATTATTTTTGTATGGTAATATGTTAAATAACACCACTATGAAGTTATGACTGTCATTATTTTACCATGAATTTTTCTTAAAAATTATTCCTTGTGAATTCAAAAAATGGGGAAAAAAAATCCTCATTATAAATTCAACTATTATGATTTTCAATAAACAAAAAATTACAGAACTTTAAAAAAAGAAAGAAAGAAAGAAAAGTGTATAATTTTGTGGTTGTTATTGCCGTTTCATAGATTCGAGTAATTTTTTTAAGTAAGTTATCTGGCAACCTATCTCAATCATAGATATATTAATATATATAGATCTATCATCCCCATGTTATCGAGCAAAAAAGTTTGATGCCGAAAAAAAGTTCTAAAATCAGCCATTAGAGAGTATTAAAAAAAAGAAGGAAAAGAAAAATGAATTTGAAACTGTATCTGGAGTTTTTCGTTCACCTTTAGTAAATAAATTATTCATAAATTTAATTTACTAAATTATCCGAGTGTATTCCTGTGTGTAATTTACTCGGGGAAAGACAGCCATTAGAGGGACTTTTCCCGAGAAAAAAGGTATCACTTTTTCCCTCTCGCTGATCAATCTACGTCGTAATACTATATATATGATCTCAATATTGTTTGAGAATTTCAACATAAGATATTACAAGTGTGTTTTTAAAACTGCATATGAGAATTTAGAACAATATTATATTTATGTATTAGTTTCTTAAATGTCAATCATTTGTAAATTTATCTATTTATGAAAACATGTCTGATAATAATAATAATAAAAATCTATTTCCTGCCACTGAAATAGCTATAGAACATCAACAATCCATTTAACTTATTTAGAAACAAGGAAAAAGGTTCCTTAGAATATTGTCTTCACCTATACAACAATAGCACCCAACGAGCTCACCGGAGACTTAAATTAACAAAAATGAAATTACTTTTAACCCCGCCCTCTAACGGTAGACGACTGACCTGAAAAAGTTTACACTTTCTCCACATCGGTGAGCACGCTATCCTTCTCTATATAAATGATGATCATCGTGAGGGACCAACATTTTTTTTTCCCATCGAAAAGATTTAAGAGTGACGTTAATGTGGTTGTGAATTTGAAAGTACGTTTATCTGCTAAAACAGCATGAGGTTTATTCAAGTAAGTTTTTATTTGTAAATATGATAGTAGTAATTATAATAATGATTATTATAATGATTATTATGTTTCGAAATTTTAATCTTTTTCCTTTATGAAATTCAAACACTACAATATTTTCATTATTATAACAATGATGTCATTATTATAAATCATAGATATAGTAATATATATAGATCTATCATCCCCATCTTATCAAACAAAAAATTTTGATGCCGAAAAAGGGTTCTAAAATCAGCCATTAGAGAGTATTGAAAAAAAGAATAAAAAGAAAAAGGAATTTGAAACTGTATCTGGAGTTTTTCATTCATCTTTAGTAAATAAATTATTCATAAATTTTATTTACTTAATTATCCGTGTGTATTCCTGTGTGTGATTTACTCGGAGAAAGGCAGCCACTAGAGTGACTTTTCCCGAAAAAAAAGGTATCACTTTTTCCCTCTCGCTGATCAATCTATATCTTATTACTATATCTATGTTATGAATAATAGTGAAAAGAGGGAATTGATATAAACTGAGAATTATAAAACTTATTACTTTAAAATATAGTTCCTGAAAGGTTGTTGCTTGGTCTTCGATTTATGCATTTGCACAATTTTAAGAATTTTTGGATTTATTATCTTATTACTTAAAATTACGTAAATTTTATAATGATGAGTGTTTAATATTAATCTTAAGTTAGAGTGCTACACTGGTTCAGGTTTTATCTATATATATATATTTTTTTTTTTTTTTTTTGCTGCGGGCAATACCCGGTTGATGTTATGGATGAGATTAATATATTGTATTTTTAAACATAAATTTTTAAACAACAAATGTGTAGAATATTTATTGATTTATTAAGCATAATTTCCCAATTTTACCGTAATTTCCCAATTTTCCCCAAAAATCCTCCGTATTAAACTAAATTCGGCTTTTGCCAAAATTTCATCAAAATCTTTTTTTTTTTTTTTTTTTTTTTTGAAAGAAAAAGAAAATTAATAATAATCAGTATCGGAAAAAGCTGAAGAAGCCCTTTTTTTATACAAAAATCCATAATTTATATTAATTTTTAATTGTTGCCAAAAAAGTTTACGAGTTAATTTTACATTTTTTGAAATGAAAAGAAATTCACGCATAAATATTAAAACTGATATAAAACTTTGTGAAAAATTAAACTTGCAAGGTAAAATTTACGTCTTTGTATCTCTAAAGATATATATATATATATATATTTTTCCAAAATTATAAAGAGAGAGAGAAAACTATCTCTATTAAATTATAATATTAGTGCATACATTTACTGAATATTAAAGCACATTTTATAAGTGCAGCTCATATTAATTATAATGAAAAAAAAAAAAAAGATTAAAATTTAAATGGACATAAATTATACTCTAAAAAGTCAATAAAACTAGATTGACAAAATTTTATTTCATGTGTATACTGTATTTTCGTCAATAAAGTCTGCTTGGCGTGATTTGCAGCATCATTTTTTTTTTTTTTTTTTTTTTTTTTTACATATTTACATATTTACAACTGGAGACTTATAGTTACAAAGACTTTTTGTCTCTAATGATCCTTGTGACAAAGTCACGCTAAATTTCCATCGGCCTCTATCTTCGTAAAAATGGCGACCTTTGCCTTATTATTATTTTTTTTTTCCTTCTATTTTAACTTAAAGGAAAACAATTTCATTGCCAATAATATTTTGGCTAAATTTTATTCAAAATAAAAGTTATCTCACGCATAGATATAGTAATAAGACATAGATTGATCAGAGAGAGGGAAAAAGTGATACTTTTTTTTTTTTTTTTTTTTTTTTTTTTCGGGAAAAGTCACTCTAATGGCTGCCTTTCCCCGAGTAAATCACACACAGGAATACACACGGATAATTTAGTAAATAAAATTTATGAATAATGTATTTACTAAAGGTGAATGAAAAACTCCAGACACAGTTTCAAATTCATTTTTCTTTTTATTCTTTTTTTCAATACTCTCTAATGGCTGATTTTAGAACTTTGTTTCGACATCAAAATTTTTTTTCTCGATAACATGGGGATGATAGATCTATATATATTACTATACCTATAATCTTACGTGTATGTTATTCTCTCTTCTGTTTTTTTTTTTTTTTTTTTTTTAAGTATTGTGCCTTTTTATTGCCTCTTTGTTATTCTTATATAAGTAGGAGATGGGGGACTGCAAGATACTCTTTTATGCTAACAAAATTTTATGGTTTTTTTTTTTTTTTTTTTTTTTTTTAAGTTTATTACGTATGCTACACAATTATAATTCAATTTGTAATTAATACTAACTCATTTTACCTAATGCCAATTGGATCGTTCATTGTAAAAGTGAATTATCTCCTTGTAAATAGATTTTAAAATAAAGTGCTTTTTGTAAATTTATGCGTATAGAAAAAAAAAGGCAAGTTTCAGTAAATGTTATCGATTTTTTGTGTTTAATACAACTCAGAATTATACTAATTTATAAATTATAATAAATATAATTTAAAGTAACTTAGAAACTTCATTTTTATAAGGAATAGAAGTTATAGTTTTTTTTTTAAATAACAAGTAATGCCATTTATGAGATTTTAATACAATTATTAGAGTTTCTTAACTTTTATAATGAAAGGTGCCGCTAAATGTTATACAATTAAGAAAAAATATACATATTTAAAAAATATGTAGTTACACCACTGTTATAATGAACCGTCCAATTGCAGTTGGCACTAAAACCCTTGAAACGAAGCTGCTGTTGGTAAAGAGCTCTATAACTTCAAGTTCTAAGCACACAGCCCAAGTTAAATTTGTACACTCAAATTTCACTATATAGGTGAATGTAATAATTTTGGTACGAATTAGCTTGTTTCTAACTTTCTTAGATTCAAATAAAGGTAATTTTTAAAAAAATAGAAAGAGGTCGCAATATAATTTAAATGAAAAAAGCATACACAGATGTGCGAAAATAATTAGAATATAAATAATTTTTTAATTTTTGGTCGTATTATTTTCATTTTTATGCATTCTATAATTCAAAAGACATAACTGCACTCATAGATATAATTTATCTTTCATAATAAGGGTAGTTTAGTTTAGATGATAGAATAGTAGTAGTTTAGATAATATTTTTAAAAATATTTTTTGACAAATTTGAAAAGTGTTTATCCTTTCGGTTCGTCTGCCTGTCCGCGTTTTCTTATCCATAATATTTTCAGTATTCCATAAAACATTTCTTTAATGCATTTGCTTATCACATCACACATACAAGCCATAAATATTTTCATTAATCCATAAAACATTTTCTTAATACGTTTACCCATCACATCATAAACACTTAAGTCATAAATATTTTTCGTTTTCCGTAAAACACTTTAATACCTTTAAGCATCACATTATAAATCCTAAGCCATAAATATTTTTAGTATTCCATAAAACACACATTTACCCATCACATCATAAACGCTAAGTCTTATATTAGGCGAGATAGTCCAGGCAACGAAGACCAAAATTTGACGAATGGAAGAAAAAAATCGTGTAGTTTTGAAATTTTGCATACTCATAGCCGAGAGGGTCCTGAACAACATACTAAAAGTCCCCGCCCGTGGTGGGTGAGCGGGGGGCATTTAAGGGGGGCACTTTTCAGTTTTTATTAAATATCTTAAAATCTATATCATTTAGAGACAAAATGTCAATTACAAAATTAATCTACATAAAATTTCCTACAAAAATGTATTTTACATTTTGTTTGTATGATCAATAGTTTAGAAGATATAGGGGAATGAAATAACACATTTTCTTGAAAAATTCTTTTTTGCAATAGTAAAATCAACTAAAGTGTGCAATTAAAAGGGTTCTGCTCAAATATTTTCTAATGTACAAAACAAATATATACATAGGGAATATGTAAGGATAATACAGCATGTTTTGTAAGTTTTAAGTAATTTTAAGGCTAGTAGGCGCAAGTGGTGGTTTGAGTAAAAATCCAGATAACGAAGACCCAAAACCGATCAACATTTAAAAAAAAAATTGTTTAGTTTTGAAATTTTGCATACTCATAGCCAAGAGGGTCCTGAACAACGTACTGAAAGTCCCCGCCCGTGGTGGGTGAGCGGGGGCAGGGGGGGTCATTTAAGGGGGGCACTTTTCAGTTTTTATTAAATATCTTAAAAACTATCGCATTTAGAGAAAAAATGTCAGTTACAAAATCAATCTACGTAAAATTCCCTACAAAAATGTATCTTACATTTTGTTTGTATGATCAATAGTTTAGAAAATATAGGGGAACGAAATAACACATTTTCTTGAAAAATTTTTTTTGCAATAGTAAAATCAACTAAAGTGTGTAATTAAATGGGTTCTGATCAAATATTTTCTAATGTACAAAACAAATATATGCATAGGGAATATGTAAGGATAATACAGCAGGTTTTGTACATTTTAAATAATTTTAAGGTTAGTAGGCACAAGTGTTGGTTTAGGTAAAAATCCAGATAACGAAGACCCAAAACCGATCAACATAAAAAAAAAAAAAAGAAAATCGCGTAGCTTTGAAATTGATCACAGTTATTAAGTTAAGTGTCCCGAACAACATACTAAAAGGCCCCAACTTGCTTTCTACTTGAATCTCATCAAGTTAACATTTAATATATATATATATATATATATATATATATATTAAATAAATAAATAAATTTTTAGTGAAACAACTTGAGAAATAATTTTATGTCTTGATACTAGTATGTTTTGCAATTAAAATGAGTCATATTTTTATAAATTTGTTAATTTATCGAAATTTTTGAATTTTTCATTTTATTTTCTTTTTTTCTAAATGAACAAAGAAAAAAAAATAAGAAGATCGATATATTTTTGGCCAGCAGTGTAGTTTTTTGAATTGCTGTGGTTTAGCGAACATGTTGGGCGGTAGCCCCTCTCACACAGAACTGATTATCATATAAACTCTTCCGATGCCTAATTTGAATTTTTTAACATAGGTTTACATAACAGTACTCGTTATCTTACCTCTAATCTCCAACCTATATTTAAAATATTAAATTTCAGGGTAAGAGAAACTCGTGTGAGTAATATACCAGATTATTTAAATTCTGAATATTTCATTTCAAGTTATTAAAAAAAGGGGGGGGAGCAGTATGCATTACGTTCGTTATTTGTACTTTAGAACTTCAAAACAGAATATTATTTTTTTTTAATAATCAATTTTTTGAAAACAAAAACAAATTTAACGGTTGTGAATTTCATGAATATGAAAACAGAATTTAAAAATATGTTAATGAGTAGTTCTATGATACAAGTTTTGACTATTGGCGAATATAAGTTTTGTACGCTGTTAAGGGGACTTGTTATCTTTGACTTAGCATTATTGATGGTTTCATACAAAAGCTTATATTTTCATTTAATATTTATAAATTGAATTATATTAGTTTTGTTCAATAAAATATATATTCAGGCAACAGTTCTTATGTTTTTTTATATATTTTTTACGGATTTGAAATCTTTAAAATGCGTTTTCTCAGTTTGAATTTCTTCATGAGTTCATGATGTTCAAAATGGCAAAAACTTCTACAGATATTCAAGGAAAGGTTTCCCCCTTCTTTTTTTATGTTTAATAGAACCTACATAAAAGAATTATGGATGGAGTTTTCAGTATCTTTAAAAGAAAAACTATGAAAAATAAAAATATAACAAAAACCTTTTCTTTTCTTTTCGTTTTTTTTTTTTTTTTTTTTTTTTTTTCTTTTTACATAAACATGGACTTTTTAATTTTTTTTTCTAAAAATCCATTTAATAAATTTCAAAATCCATCCATCAATCTTTTAAGTAGGTTCTGCTAGCTAAACATCCAAAAAAATATTAAGTCTTTCCTTAAATATCTGTGAAAGTTTTAGTATTTTGCATGTCATGAATTGATTAAAAAAAAAAAAAAAATGCAAACTGTGAAAACGCAATTTAAATATTTCAAATATGTAGAAAATACATCGAAAACTACAACAATTGTTGTCTGAATACATATTTTATTGTACAAACATAGTTAAATTTATAAATAATAAATGGAAATATAAGCTTCTATTTGAAATCTTCAGTAGTGGAAATTCAAAGTTGCCAAGTCCCCTTAAGGAGACAATGGTCTTTAAAATGGCCAAATATCGACCAATAAGGTATGTTTATTTCAAAATAATATCTTAATATTGAGATAAATAGGGTCTTAGAAGAGTAAATTTTATAGGTAATTGCAAAAGTATCATTTATAAAACTTTTTCTTAAAAGAAATATTTGCAGCTTCTATACATAAAAATATTTCTAAAAAATTAACTTTTCAAGGAAGCCAGAAAGTAATGAACTAATATGTTTGAAATCTGTTTTTTTAAATATAATAATATAACATTGATGGGGGAGGATAAAAATTAATAAGCCTTTGATTTATTGAAATAGTTTAAAAGAAATTTCAATATATGTGATATGGTTATAATTTAATACATATATGTATGTAAAATTTAAATATTCTAAGACATTATTTTACCAATAAACGGTTTTACATCCACCATCTCCTTAAGAAAGAATTATTATTATTATTTATTTATTTTTTATTTTTTACTATAATTATTATTGATTTTAGGTTTGGGATTGATAGACACCAATCTGGTTCCAGTTTCAAGTATAGGAAAGTTATTTTCTAGAAAATTTGATAAATACTGGATAATAGATCGAAACTTAAGTTATTGGATTCGAATCGAATTTACAGCCTCTAGCTTAAATATAGATTTTTAGTGTACAATCAAGATTACCCCTAATCGAACTGAAATCTGTATATGCATAATTTTCAGCTATGAGAGTCCTGTGGATGATATTTCCACCCTTTGAAACGGACGTAAATTTGTATATCTAGTGTCAAACATTGTTTTATTTTATTTATTTATTTAACATAAATTTTTAACTAATTTACAACATAAATTTTTAACTAATATGTGTAAATGTAAGTTTGGTTGAGATCCCATACATAAGGGAAAAAAGGAAACGCTTAAGTTAAAATATGTAAAACAAACATATAACGGAAATATTTCTTTTTATATAAAAAGTTTTACAGAACGAAATAAAATTTGTAGGTGAAATTTTATTTAAATTTTAAAGTTTGCATTTTTTTTTTTTTTTAACACTGTGCTGATTGTAACTTTAAACTCTACTAACATTTCTTTACTTTTATATTGAATATCAATCTTTTCATAAAATCGCAAGCTAAAAAACCTTTTAAATCACATAAAATCCAAACGAACATGTATTCGCGACCTGTAGTCTGATAACAATGAGATTAATTTCTAATTTTGTTTCAATCAATTTTTAATTATTTATTATGTTTTTTATAAGTGATAAGAAAAATAATTGATAAGAAAAATAAAGAATGATTTTTTTTTTCTTTTTTTAATCTTTTATTCTTTTTTTTTTTTTTTTTCAGGCATTTAAATTTTTACTACACTGAGAAAAAAAATATACCGCCTTCCTCTAGAATGAATAAGCGGCCATATTCTAAATCTCTTTACTAGAAATATAGATTTCCAAGCCATACGCATAAGGCACGCCAATAAACTGAACAGACGAAATGATCGAGAATTTCTAGTTTACACATTTCTAGATGGTTAAACAATATTCCGAACAGTCTGAATCTTTTGTATTGCGAGAAATTCTTGCTTGATTTTCTAGAATTGGGTAATAAACCAAGATTATAGTTGCTGAAACCCGCCTCTTGTAGTCTCATTTATTTGCAGAGATTTTTAAATAACTTTCCCCTCGATAATATAGACAAACGCTCTAGAATTCTAATAAGAGCTTCCAGAACTCGCTTTCCAAGGGAACTAGAATTTATAAGGATGACATGGAACTATTTTTTCTAGAGCCACAATTTAGATTCTAGATGTGAGTTACAGAATCTTTTCTCGGTGTATAAAAATCTAATACACCACATATTTTAAATAATGTATTTTTAAAAAGAGTATTATTAATTGTCAAAATTAATCTAATTTTGCTTCGAATAAGTTCATTATATGCCGGCATAAGATTTAAAAGTTTGTGACAATTACGAAAATAAAAAACTCAGAAGAACTATATTAAAAAGTTTAGTAATATTTGTAATAAATAATAATCGTTTAAGATATTTTATTTATTTATTTTCTTAAGTAGTCCTTATTTAGTTTTATCACTATTTAATACATTTCAAAGATCTGGAATATTTTAAAGATATTTATATATAAATATATTACTAAAATTATATGATTGAATGAACATCATTCAAATTTTTAATCTCTCTATTCTAAATATTTGGAAAAAATGCGAAATTTGTTACACAATTAGTTTCACAATTAAAAAATACCTTTGAACTTTTTCAAGTCCAGATATACTTAATGACATTTTAATTGATTCTCTCCCATTTTTTTACCTATGATTAATTTAACAGACATTCATAAAAATATACTGATAAGTCTCATAATTAATATTTTTAGAAAGAAAATAAATTGAAATATGTGTAAAAGTTTAATTTAAATATTAAATGAGTGTTTGAGTTAAAAAAAAAAAAAAAAAAAAAAAAAAAAAAAAATTAGAATTTTTATTTAAAAAAAAAATAAATAAATAAATAAATTATGAGGAAAAGACATTCTACGAAAGTGGAGTGATTTTGCCAGAAATGTTTTTCCAGAAATCTGTCCTACATATGTTTATACATATGTTTCTATACTATTACTGTTTATACATACATATGTTTCTCTAGACCTTCCATGATATATTGTTATGAATTTGTAAATATTAATATGTTCAAGTTTCTGCTCACTGATGGGTGGGGAGGAGAACTGAAAACAACAGTAAAACCGAAATAGCCGTAATGCCTAATTCTACATACCTTCTTTTAATAATGGTTTTTCATTTTCATTTAGTTTAAGTATTAATAAAATAATAATAATAATAGTAGTAGTAGTAGTAGTAGTAATAGTAATAGTAATAGTAATAGTAAAACTTTTTCGTGCTAACTGTAAGAAATCATGCGTTTCTTTCAAATTAACCTTATTTCAAATTAACATTTTCTTCTTCCATTAGATTTTTGGATTCATCCTGCAAGCGATAACTGTTATGTGTGTAGAATATGCTGCATACGGAGGAGACCTTCACGGATACGTCGAACCAAAGGTGGTAATTTTCTAATTTCTTTAATTTATTTTATAAATAATTAATAATAATAATGACCATCCTCTGTCAGGAACAATTCTGGTTAGACCGCTTCAAAACAGAGACTTTGGTAGCCGCCTTTTTTTTTTTTTTTTTTTTTTTTTTTTTTTGAAATGCTATGTATTTTTATTTTTAATTTAATTTTTTTTTTAATTAATCTGCATAAATGTTACATCATTAGAAAGATCTTTGAAAACTGAACATTTTTTGCGCTTACACTTTTCCCTTAATCTCACTATGTAAAAAGATTTCGCAATAGACTTCTAACAACCACGTGACTTTCTTCTTAGCAACCGTACTTTGCTGAAGGACAATGCTAATTTTTCCATGCCTTTGGAAGCGTAGTAGCAAAACATTCGTTGATTCACTTCCGGTCATTTTATACGAGGTTATATACTGGTAATAATAATAATAATCTGGTGCGGCTCTCACGGGACTCTCTGTGACCCTGCTTTTCAGTATTTAGACACAGATTGCAAATTAAGGAGTAAGATAACAAGAACTGTATACTAGCACAGTTCCGTGGGAGGGTTTTTTAAATATAGTTAGTACACTGTTAAAAATTTCAACAGAAAACTCTGTGTATTCTATTATCTTAAGTTTTACGCAAAATTACAGAGAAAAATAAACGGAGATGTTAAAAAATTTTTATACATTCATTTTAATAACTAATATTAATTTAATTAATTATTCGTGAGAATATATTTTGGACTTGGAATGCTTTTTCTAAAGTAGAAATAGTCATTTTTAATTTTAATTAAAAAATTAAATAATAAAATTTCGTAAAAATACAGAATAAAGATTGAGAATCTCGATTATTCACTTTTAACTAAGAATTACTATAAATTTACAGAGATTCTGGATAAATATTTACAGAAAATTTACAGAAAATTTTAACAGTGTACATCTATATAGAATTCTGGGCTGTTAAGTTATTTTAAGTTACGCTGATAACAGATATGCATAAAGAACAAACATTATAAAACTTGAGTTTAGTATTCAGGGAACTTTAAAAAGCATAATTATACAAAAACCAAACATGTAAAATTTAACTTTAAATTTAATTTATTTACCGCATGGGTATGAGAAATTAATTTTCACTCTTGAGCAGGTTTCCTGGAGATGTTAATTTACAGTAAGGCATTTCTATCAACTATATTGAATAAAAAAGAATGTTTTTGTTTAGTTATTGGTAAACATGTGTGTCACCTATAAATTATGTACATGCCACATTATATACTTAAATATAGTCCTACATATACCAAAGCTGAATTATGCAAATTTTATTTCTAATTTTGTAGATTTTACCCTTGATATATATTTATTTTATTTTGTTTTATAATATGAAATATTTTTTGCATATAACAATCCAATTTCAATAAATGATTTCTCAAAGCTATCTTTTTAAACTTTTGTTGCAGTATCCACCTCACCCATATGGATTCGGCTATGATATCAAGGACCATCATGGAAATTTTCAATATAGAAAAGAACATAGCGACGGGAAGAAAGTGATCGGCAGTTATGGATACACGGATGCACACGGGATGCACAGAATTGTTGAGTACGTCGCTGATGAACATGGCTTCAGAGCTAAAGTTAAAACGAACGAGCCTGGCACTGCTAATCAAGATCCTTCACATGTGAAAATACAATCATCTGCATATCATGGACATTTTGATGGATATCACTAGAATCTCGTAAGTCATTCTTACTGGTTATTATTCTTATTCGACACATAACACAAATCTGCAATAAAAAAATAACATCTGCATAACTTTTTCTTACAGATTTTTACTCACTTAAAGAGAAAAATATATTCAAAAAAATTTCATCATATCAAGGATTTTTTTTTTTTTTTTTTTTTTAAGTTCAAATTTTTAGTTAAATTTTCTCTATATATTAAAAAAAAGTTACTGTCGCTGTCGTCATATATATATATTCTGCTACCGCATCTCTTCGTGGTTTGCAGAGTTCCACACGTCATGAGATGTATCAATGTGTGCGAAATCTCCAAAGAAGACATTTTAGAAAGTTAGAAATTTTTATCGTATTATTTAACGAAGTTATTAATTAAAAATGTCGTGTTTATAAAGGTACTCTATTTGCCATCTTTAAAAAAAAGTTTCTGAAATCGTTGATCTTTCAAACTTATGACGTCATTTTCCCCAGGAAAATTAAAAGGAAATCAATGGTGTAAAAAAATATAAAATAAATATCAATGTTGCTATAAAAATTAATTTTCTTACTGGTAATTCATTATGTTGTTCATATATATATATATATGTGTGTGTGTGTGTGTGTGTGTGTGTGTGTGTTTTTATTGTATCTTTTTATTTATTTTATTATTATTATTATTATTTAAAAACATATAGTTTATTGTATCTTTTTTCTTTAAAAACATATATACTTCGGATATTTTAGCATACAAATATTTTAGAATCAAATTCAAACTCATTTATAAATGAAGCATTTCCTAATTCCTCAATAATAACTTTTTTAACATCACAGAATTAGACATTTCTGGTAAGATTTGATATCTGTCCTCTTTGGCGATTTTTGTATTTGGCGACCGAAAACGTAATACTTAAATATACATGCCAGATGTTCTTCGTAGTACATATTGTACGAAATATTGTTTCACATTATTGATTGTTCTTTTAATATGCGCTATTAAAATAACCATCGTCAAGGATAACAGATATAAAATCTGTTCGTCGAATACATTTTATCATTCGTATTGTAGGTAAGAGAAAGTTAAAAATTGAAGCTCTAGAATATTTTTCCAAATTAAAATAATAATTATAATAATAAACTTTTTTTTCTTTTCAAATATTTTTGAATGTATAAAATGAATACTTAGCTATATATTAGAAATATATAGAGAGTATTATATATCGCCCTAAATTAACTAAAAAATTCAATAGTAAAAATTATAGACATTAGGAAAAATAGGTACTAGACTTTTTTTAAACAAATACCGAAGCATCCATTACCAAATAGTGACAAAAATTTAAAATCGCCAAAGGCGGTCATATACTAAAGCTGTAACGCAAAATGGTATGGATATAACGAATTTCTTTCTATTCTGAAAAAAATTACTGATTTTTAATATAATATTTCATTTAATATATATATATATATGCTATTAACATTATGCATTTCAATTTGGCATTGAATATAGGGATTTCTATATCATTTTTTCTGCTTTTTTCTTGCGTTATGCACTACAGTGCAGCGCAAAAGTTTAAGTACAGTCGGTAACAAAAGTGTCCGAACACTAGCAAAAATTCCTATATAAAAAAAGTAGAGTTAATACTGTTTTGCTAAATAAATCCTTGTAGAATCATGTTCTTAGTCAGTCTAAGAACATGATTCGACAAGGATTTATTTAACAAAACAGTATTAACTCTACATTTTTTTAATAGGAATTTTTGCTAGTGTTCGGACACTTTTGTTACCGACTGCACAAGCTAAATTTTTTAATAAAATGAAAAATATACACCGGAATTCTTCGAAAGTTTTATTGAATCTAGATTATTCGATTACAAATACATGTTTCGAATTCGGAAACAATTAATTGAAAGGAAAATAATAAGTTTTTAAAAAATCAAAATTGTGATGTCGCAAAAGCTTAAGCACAAATGAGGTTAAATGCAAATATCTGTTTGAATATGATGTTGATGGAGGATATGTGAGCCTTACCTCCTAGACTGTAAAGTGTAGGAGATAAAGCTCACCGCTATAGGAGTAATCAAAATGCCGAAATTGCAGCAGTTCTCGCCTGCAGGAGTTGCGAAGTGTGGAAGCTGAAAGCGGAAAGTAAGGTCCGTTTTGCAAATGTCATTTACATTTACATTAAATCAGTTCAAACGTAGTATTTATAGTATTTTGCAAAATGAAGAACAATTCAAAATTACGTATCGCTCTGAAAAACCGAGAAAAACCACATTTTGTAAGGATAGAAGAATTAAAAGAATGACTCTAACTAGCAATTTGTCTCTGAATCAGATAAAAATAAAATAAAAAATCGACTTGGATCTAAAATATCACGTGACACCATACGCAGACGAAATAACTGAGTCAGGATTCATCAAGAAACAAAAATTAATTATTAAGCCTTTGTTACAAACAAGCAAGATTTCAATGGGCAAAACAGGTGTATTATGGATTACAGGTGTCGAATGGATTAGTGTTATTTTCTCTGTTGAAAAAAAAAAAATGGAATTTGGATGGTCCGATTGGGTTTTCATTATATTGTCGCGACTTGAGGAACGATCTGAATAGCATATGCAACATGCAACAAGGAGGCGGCTCGCTCATGGTACGGGGCGCTTTTGGCTACAATTGACAAACCGTCTCTTTACTTCCTAAAATGGCAGATAAAATTTAAAGAAGTATCAGGAAACGCTGAGTGAGCATTTGTTGCCGTTTGGTGAACTCCTAGGTGGTCCCAACTGGATCTTTCGGCAGGACAATTCGTCGATACACACTTCCCGTTGTACAAAAAGATGGCTAGATCTCAAAATATCAATGTGATGAACTGGCCAGCACTCAGCCCAGATCTCAGTTCGATAGAGAACATCTGGGGAATCCTGTCACGTAGCGTCTACAAGAATAGGAAGCAGTATTACTCAGTCAAGAGCTCAAATCAGCAATTGAGAAACCTGGTACAGACTCGCTCCCGAAACCTTCCAAAAGCTCGTGTTGTCAATGGAAAATCGCGTATTTGATCTCTTCAGGTGCAATGGAAACACCATAGACTATTAAAGGGCTTTTCTGTTTTGTGAAATTTAAATATTTTGGTTTTCTGCACAAATTTTTGCGACATCACAATTTAAATATTTATATAATTTATTATTTTCCTTTCAGTTAATTGTTTTCGAATTCGAAACATTAATTTGTAATCCAATGGTTTAGATACAGTAAAACTTTCGAAGCATTCCGGTGTATATTTTTCATTTTATTAAAGAATTAATTTGTGCATAAACTTTTGCGCCGCACTGTATTAATATTCCTATTCAGTGAAAGTGAAAGCAGAGAATAGGCGGGCAGAGATCCGTAGGGGTTAATAAGCAAGGCGAGTCAGGAGTTGGTGAGCGGAGCGAGAAGGGGGAAGAGCCTCCTACTGCTTGAGAAAAACGAAATCTAGTATCTTTTTGTTGATATGAAAACCACATTTAAAAATTATTTCTTAGTACAGTCGACTCGCGATATAACGACCCAACACGTTATAACGACTTATTAAGTCACAAATGACTTCCGTTTAAGATAATGTTATTTTACATTTGATATGACTACCAGGAAAAGGCCCAGACTTCATTTTTCATTACCGACCTCACATTGTTATACAAAAAGTGCTTTTTTATATGTGATTTACCTACTCTAAAAATTTCGACTATGAATACAAGGACGCTCTGTATATCATTAACAAATTATTTTTTTCAGTTATGAGAAAGAATATTTCTAGTTAAATGCAATAAAAAGAATTTTTTTTTTTTAAACACTTTTATTATTTTGCACTAAGAAAAAGTACATAATAGGTAAAAGTAGGTGGTCATTTTTCATAGTTGTAGTTTATGCCAAAATTTTTTCAGAAATTAAAATTTTATAACAGCAGAGTAAAATAAAGCCAAAGCCAAACTGTGCTAAAATGTTATTACACTTACTCCACTTCATTCTAATATTATATATTTCTTAGTATTATTAATTCGATCAACATATACAGTCGGTAACAAAAGTGTCCGAACTCTAGCAAAAAATTCCTATATAAAAAAGTACACTTAATACTGTTTTGTTAAATAAATCCTTGTAGAATTCTGTTCTTATTCACAGTCAGTCTAAGAACAGGATTCGAAGAGGATTTATTTAGCAAAACTGTATTATGCGTACTTTTTTTATATAGGAATTTTTGCTAGTGATCGGACACTTTTGTTACCGGCTGTATATAGTTCTATTGTTTGCAAATAATAAAAACAAAATTATGGGTTTTATTTTATTTTATTATTGTTTTTATTTCATTTTATTTGTATTTACTTATTTTACTTTCATATAGCTCTGCGTTTGTTTTTTAAACCTTGTTTCTCTAATTTATCGTTACAGTCGGCAGCAAAAGTATCCGAGCACTAACAAAAATTCCGATGTAAAAAAAGTACACTTAATACTGTTTTGTTAAATAAGTCCTTGTCGAATCGTGTTCTTAGACTGACTAAAAACAGGATTCGACAAAGATTTATTCAACAAAAGAGTATTAAGTGTACTTTTTTTTATATAGGAATTTTTGTTAGTGCTCGGATACTTTTGCTTTCGACTGCAGCGCTTATATTAATACCTTTCAAAACATTTCAAATATGTATATATATAAATATATGGAAATAATGTAATTCTATGCATCCTAATATTTTTCATTGAATCTTTGGCAGATATTCGAGAAAAATTTGCCTGAATTTCTCCAATGTAAATATCAAACAGAACATCTTTGATTCGTGAGTCTTGATTGCCATGAAAACCATCTTCATCACAGTTTCTTACCAGATACTGTTTATAAACATATAAGATATATTTATGAAGATCAGTGAAGATCAGAATTTGTAAACTTATTGTATTTATTTCTTGTTAATAATCTTTTTTTTTTTTTTTCCCCAATGTGTTATGACATTTGTAAATAAAACATTTTTCAATTTATGCATCTGTTTATGTTTTTATGCGTCAATTAACAAAAAGTTATGTCAGTACTTCAGAATTAAATCCCTTATAAAATAATGTTGCGTAAAAATAATATATTGTTTAAGAAAAGAGAAAAAAAATGTTAAAAATTGATATTTTAAAACGATCCTTATTACTGAAAAGTATTTTTGTTTTGAATGATTATAGAGTGTAAAGTACTATTTATTCATTGATTAAAAAAAAAAAAAAAAATTGCGATTGTAGAGTGTTTGTACAGTATATATACAGTATATACACAGTAAGTTAAAGTGAACACTACAGAAAATGAAAATGATTCATACATACAGTGCAAACAAACAAACAAAGAACAAAAAAAAAAAAAAAAAAAAACAGGCTTATAAGTGTAGAAACATACAGCTGATGCCGATCAATTAGTAATAACGCCTAGTTTATAACGGTGTAGTTAGATTTTGCTTAGGGGGTCATCTACATATTAAAACTGGCATCAACTTCATTTTTTTTCAATGGCAACCCAATATTAGATATTTTTGGGGAGGTTGTTTGGATCAAATCAGTCCGGAAAATGGTATAGTTTATATATTTCTCTCGATTTTTCATAGACTTATAATTTGTGAAAATATGGGGATGCTAATGTTAAATGGGTGTGGCAAACATTAATTCATATCTTCCCAAAAAATTAGTATATTCCTTTTTTTTTTTTTTTTTTTTATAATTTAGGATGAAGTGACCCAAACATATTCTATGAATATTTTTGAAAATTATTAAAAAATTTATATTACAAAAAATTATGAATTATGAGGACCTATATTAATTTTTGCTCGAATAGAAGGGCATCATCTATAATAATAAATGGAAAGGTTTGTCTGTCTGTCTGTCTGTCTGTCTGTCTGTTCTTTTATACGTTCAGCCCCTACTGAACGCAGAAACACAAGAATTGACATACGGATGCTCTGGAGCCTTTCCGATGTTTTCCTCGAAACAGAATTTAAAAATCTTAATTAGTTTCGGAGATATTAATTAAAATGTTGACCCATGTCGATCGAACAATGACCAAAAATCCTTATTGCTTAAAAAGAGGCATTCTATGAGCATTCAGCAGACGATTTTAACGGCTGTCTTGAACGGAAACAAAACAGGTGCAAGTCATTAATGTCACATGATCTTTAACTGGGGTTAAAAATTGCAAATTTCAAAGTGCTTCAAATTTTCTTTTTCGTACACAACACTTAATATACAACCTTTTCAGCACAAAACCAACCTGCAGTTAAAATTTCATCAATTTTCATTAATAAACAAAGCAGTTACATTTTAATCGCAAAATAAATTTTATTCTAACGCGTAATCCATCTTTCAATAGACGATAGAAGTTTCCATAGCAACAAAATACATTTGAAGGAACTAAAAAATACTTTTTCTTTTTCTTTTTACTTCCATTACCCGACTACCGTGGTATATATAGGTTTTGGGGAAATAAAAAATATTTATTTTTCTTTTTACTTCCATTAATAAAACTACCGTATATAATGGAATTAGAGATTTCACGTGATTTACATGTTTTAGAATGTCCTGAGTAGGTTTTCTTTTGTATCTCAGCTAAAATTTCGATATTTCAAATTCCAATTAAATTATTTTTAATACATCATTCGAAAGATATTTTAAAGTTGTTTTAAATTATCGAAAGTTTTCACCAGATTTACACGTTTTGAGGTCTCCTGAATTAGTTTTTTCTTTTGTATCTCAGCTACTAATTAAAATAATTTCATAAGTAATGCATCATTAGAAAGCTTTTTTGATTTGGAATCGAACAGTGGAATACAGAAATTTGTACCGCCAGATGGCGCTGTAATATTTTAAAATTTCAATATTTCATTATTTCAATTTCTAATTATGATTAAATTATTTTGAATACATCATTCGAAAGATATTTTAAAGTTCTTTTAAATTATCGAAAGTTTTCACCAGATTTACACGTTTTGAGGTGTCCTGAATCAGTTTTCTTTTATATCTCAGAAATTAATTAAAAAAATTTCATAAGTAATACATCATTTGAAAGCTTTGTTGACTTGATACACATTTTAAAGTACTTTTACATTATCGAAAATGGAATTCGAGATTTCACCCGATTTACACGTTTTGAGGTGTCCTGATTAGGTTTTCTTTTGTATCTCAGCTACTGATTAAAATAATTTTATAAGTAATACATCATTAGAAAGCTTTTTTGATTTGAAATCGAACAGTGGATTACAGAAATTTCTACCGCCAGATGGCGCTGTAATACATTCAAATTTCAATATTTCAATTTCTAATTATGATTAAATTATTTTTAATGCATCATTCGAAAGATATTTTAAAGTTCTTTTATATTATCGACAGTTTTCAACAGATTTACACGTTTTGAGGTCTCCTGAATTAGTTTTCTTTTGTATCTCAGCTACTAATTAAAATAATTTCGTAAGTAATACATCATTAGAAAGCTTTTCGAACAGTGGAATACAGAAATTTGTACCGCCAGATGGCGCTGTAAATTTTTAAAATTTCAATATTTCAATTTCTAATTATGATTAAATTATTTTTAATACAGCATTCGAAAGATATTTTAAAGTTCTTTTAAATTATCGAAAGTTTTCACCAGATTTACACGTTTTGAGGTGTCCTAAATCAGTTTTCTTTTGTATCTCAGCTACTAATTAAAATAATTTCATAAGTAATACATCATTAGAAAGCTTTTTTGATTTAGAATCGAACAGTGGAATACAGAAATTTGTACCGCCAGATGGCGCTGTAATATTTTAAAATTTCAATATTTCAATATTTCAATTTCTAATTATGATTAAATTATTTGTAATACATCATTCGAAAGATATTTTAAAGTTCTTTTAAATTATCGAAAGTTTTCACCAGATTTACACGTTTTGAGGTGTCCTGAATCAGATTTTTTTTTTTTTTTTTTTTTTGTATCTCAGTTATTAATTAAAAAAAGTTCATAAGTAATACATCATTTGAAAGCTTATTTTAGTTGATATACATTTTAAAGTACTTTTACATTATCGAAAATTGAATTCGCGATTTCACCCGATTTACACGTTTTGAGGTGTCCTGATTAAGTTTTCTTTTAGATCTCATCTACTAATTAAAATAATTTCATGAGCAATATATCATTTGAAAGCTTTGTTGATCTGGAATGGAATAATAGATTACAGAAATTTCTACCGCAAGATGGCGCTGTAATATTTTTAAATTTCAATATTTCATATTCTAATTATGATTAAATTATTTCTAATACATCATTCGAGATTTCACCTGATTTACAATTTAAAGTGTCCTGATCAGGTTTTCTTTTGCATCTCAGCTAATTGAGTAAGACCGTTCAAAATTGGTATATGCAAGTTAATTAGGAGGGGCTGGAACGGTGGGGAAGGAATAGGCGCGCAGTGCGCATGGGTTTGGGACCCGGTGCGAGTTTTTACCCGATGATAAAAGATTTTTTTTTAATTTTATTTTCTTAATAAAAGTTTGAGTTGAGAAGGAATATGCGTGTACAGCGCACGTATATCCTCAAACGTGCGCGCGCAGCGCGCATGGGTCTGCGTGCCGAAGACAGTGGCGTCCCGGTGTGAGTTTTTACCCGATGCTAAATGATATATTTTTTAATTCCTTTTCTTGAGAATGAAAGTTTATGAGTAATAACATGGAATTTTGAGAAGTCATAAGGATGGTGAAGGAATACGTGCGCGCAGTGCACGGGTCTACGCTGCCGAAGGCAGTGGGGACCCGGTGCGATATTTTTCCTGATCAGATTTTTTTTTTCTTTTTCTATCACATGATAAAAATTAATGCAATTTTGAGAATTCATTAATTATTGTGATTCATTTAAAAATAGTGACCAGCGAAGCGGGCGTAGCCTGCTAGTCAAAAATATGGGTTTCCAAATTTACAACTCATTCCTATCATTGTTTTTCGAATTGCAGTGATATTTCAATTTTTATTGCTCTTATGGCGCTGTCACTTGCTAGCATCTGTACCATCTATAATACTGCATTCACATGATTTGAAATAGTTATTTAAGTAAATTTAGATGCACGCATCACTTCTTAATTACACATCATTTCTTGTTCCCACATCATTTCTTAATTAGCATTACTTTAGTTTATATAATATTTAAAATCGTCATACTTATCTTCCGATTATTGTCTAAATGATGGACATAATACTTTTCTGTGTGAGATCTTAATTTCATTTTTTATGTTGGGATGAATTCCAAATGCATTTTCGCTTGTATATAACTCTATCTCTTTTTCCGAACCGCCTTGATAACAGAATTTCGAATATGGAATTAAAAAAATGGGTGTTGACGCAAATTTTAATATGTAGACGACCCTTTAAGCAAAGTGTAACTATTGCATTAATAATTAGACATTGCTACCAATCGATTGGCACCAGCTGCATGTTTCTACGGTAAGTTACGTCAAAATTAATCGGTGGTGGCGATCTTTTTTTTTTTTTTTTTTTTTTTTTTTTAGTGACTCTACTTTAAAATATGCTTTGTTACACAAATTTCAATGTATATAGTTAAAATAATTATTATGTTAAATAACTAGGTGTGGCTTTACACAATAATACACTTTCCGGATAAGAATCCGATGTTTCAATAGTATAAACATGATTACAAATTGAAGGGTAAGATACTAAGTATTGTATATATGAATATAAAAACTGCTGAAAATACTTTTAGAAGCTTTTTTATTAAACACGAAATTACAGGTATAAAAAAGCAAAACAAACAATGAATTCTAAAAAAAAAAAAAAGTATGCAATTGTTTGGTTTTTACTTCAGTTTTTTTTTTTTTTTTTTTTTTCTTTAATGCTTTAAAAAATAAAGTTAAAATATTTTAGAATTTATATCAAGAGATTATAATAATAAAACCTTCAGTTTTCTTTTTTTTTCTTTTAACTATAGTAAGACCCCGCTTAACGCTGTTTCATTTAGCGCTGTTTCGGTTAGCGCTCTTTTATTTCAACCCGGGGATTCCCCGAAATTGCTCGAAGCAGTACGGGGATTCCCCGAAATTGTAGATAGCCTCGTTTAGCGCTGTTTCGCATTACGCTCTACTTTGATGGAACGTATCCCCCGCGTTAAGCGGGGTCTTACTGTATAATGAATTATTAAGCATGATTACTTTTAATGTACAGAATAAATGTATTAAAAATTATCATCTATCCAGTTTTCACTTTGGGTTTCCATCCAGTTTTCAATTGTAAGTTTGTCAGTGAATCTGTCCGGATTTTTGATTCGCTAAAAAGCTACATCATTCAAACGATCGCTACGAAAATTTATGTGCTTATTAATCAGGACAAAATCTAGCTAACACCATATTTTATATATATATACACGTTCATTTATTTTATGCCGAAAAATAAATAAACATATAAATAATAATTTGTTATTTAAGTTTGGGGTTTATCAGTGGTTTATTCGTTTAAGATCTTACGTTAAGTACAAATTCTTATAATTTGGCAATTAATAAGGTAGTAGATTTAGTGAATCATTTTACGGCTTTCTTTTTCTTTCAGAAAATTTTTCATTCTCAGTTTCAAAGTTTAAATAATTTTGATATCAAAACTCAGCAATCATATAAATAATTAACACCTACGTTTGGTATCTATATATAAAAACTGTGATGCATCCAAAAAAATCGACTTTCTTATGTAAAGGCTTCTGCTACAAAAACTGCAGCTCAGGTAAAATACAAAGAGAACAACAGCAAGAAACTGCTTAACAGTCACAGATTATGATTAATTAAAAAAAATCAGGAACAATTAAAAGCGAATTACGTTGCTAAATGTCAAAAAACAGCTGCTGGAAAACGAGAAAAAACTGACCAACAGCGACAAGAGGGGTATTGTGTAGATGCTCAACAGGCAGTGATTGAAATATTAGAAGATCCTAAGAACATGCACAAGCCTTGCCTCAGCAACATGCTGAAAGGCAAGCTGCTATAATCTGTTTAAGATAAACTGATACCAAATATAAACAAACAGGTTGCCACGGTATCCTATATTTTTGTACCCTTTCCTCGGAAATGGCGACTTTGTTAACCACAAAAAAAAAAAAAAAGGTTAAATTAAATCTTTAGCGAATCCCTATTCTAAACAAAGAAGAGCTCGTTCAAACATAAAACTATCCCAACACCCTCTTATTTAAGTGTTTCGCTGTTTATGATAATCATTTGTATTTAAAAAAACATACAACAATCAAATACCCATAAAAGTAAGTTAAGGTAAAAAAAGAAGAGCTGCGAAAATTCTAATAGAAGAAGGAAAACAATGAGCGGCCTTTGCTGGCCTCGAACCAAGATGACGGTATTGGTGTTAATGTTAGGGTTAATGTTAAGGTAAATAGACGAGACAAGGGTCCTATACCTCAGTGGAGTGCAATTATTCGTGGGGTGTCTTTCTAAGGGAGGGGTCCTGGTGCATACTGGCGAGAATTTTGGAGAAATTTACGGAAATCTCTGAAAAGTTAGGCCGATGTGTGACCACAGGGTTCGAACTCACCTCTTCTCTACCAATTTTAATTATCTTATCCTTTGGCAAGGGAAAAACCCTGGTCTAGCAGTTTGTTGGTATAGCCATCTAGAGTTTTCCGTGGTTTCCTTCGAAAAACGCGTCATACAGGCTAGGATCCATAAAAAAGACTGCGCCCAAACCTAGGTCCCAAGCACGGATGATTGGCCTTAACCCCTACACATACACACACCTTCTAGATACTTGGTGAGGGTGTAGTGAATGGGTTAAGGACAATTTTCTACATTAAAGACCTAGCCCTTAGTGGGGCTAGAAAAGACCTTTTTTTTCGGGGGGGGAGGTCTAAGAAAATAGAAAGTATTTAGAGCAGTTAATATGTAAAAACACAAAATATACAATGATAAGGGACAAACATTAAGAGCGAAATAAATGTTCAGTATATAGCGTATCATGGAAAAATAAAATAATAAATCTAGTATATGTTGCGGCTATTACAAAACTTTCTTTTATATTTTCCTATACAAATTTACCAGACATAAATTATTTATTATTATCATTCCCATTATGAATGTAGACTATTTTCATCTCAGAAAAGTGCTATTACACGAAATTTCCAGCGGAAGCAAATTTTTACCGTACGGATTACATCCTTCCCCGTGCTCGGAGAAATCTGAACGCCACTTGTCGGTCAATATGTACCAAAACTGAATCAGCACAATGTCTTACAATCGTTTTTTCATATATCAAGTTTTGTTCGATTATACGCAATAGAACATGAGATATTCTAACATAACTTGAACCTGAACCTAAGTCTTCCTTTAAATTTTGGAAATAATTGTATAGCGGCGCCACCTGTTGAGCAATCGGCACTAAAAGTTGAAAGGAACTAATTTATGTCGAGGTGAAACTACATATAAATTTTTAGGCAATTCTGTGCATTAATTCCTGAGATACAGCTTTCCCTGAAATTGCGGAAATCACTGTACAGTATATAGCGCCACCTGTTGAGATATTCGTATTAAATAATGATAAGCACTAAGATATGTCAAGGTGCAACTGCATATAAATTTATATGCAATTCTGAGCAGTTCCTGAGACATAGCATTCCCTAAAATTGCGGAATCGTTGCATAGCAGCGCTACCTGTTGAGCGATTGGCACCAAAAGTTGATTGGTACTAATTTATACCAAGATTCAAATATATATTAATTTATATGTAATTCTGAGCAGTAGTTCCTAAAAATATAAAGTTCCTGAGGAAAATGGGGTATGGAAGGAGTATATTCCTGAGGAATATACTCTATATAATGGAGTATATTCCTGAGGATAATGGAGGAAATATAGAAATCCTGAGGTATAGTTGGAATAAATTTTTGTTACATACACACAGACAGACATTTTCTAAAAATGGTCAGATCGTATTCTGGACCTCTCAAAACGTGTAAATTCATCGAAAACCGGAGGCCAAAAATTTTTATAAATCCAATACTTTCTTCTGTTGAGTAAAGAAGAAAGTAAAGAATCGAATGTATCCCTAGAAATTTTAAAATTTTTATTCAACACCTATGTTTCCGAAACAAAGTACTGTTCATTTTCCATTAAATGAATTTCCATTAAACAGTCAAACATGATTCTATTCTTGAAGTAGAATTTTTGAAGAAAAAGAAGAAAATTGAAGAAAATCCTTCTTTCTTTATGAATAGAATTGGAGAACGAACTAATAATTCTGCCTATTTAAAATATTTTAATATTGCAATATTGAGGGAATGGTAATTCACCATAGGACTTTTAAAAAGTTAATTGGAGTACTACATTAGTTAGTTAGCATGAGTCCTACATTAATTTGTTGTTAAAAGAAAATAAAGTATAATTTTTTAATAATTTTAAATAATAATTTTAATATTATTATAAACCATGTAAATAGAAGTTTTTTTTTTTTTTTTTTTTTTTTGTGTGTGTGTGTGTGTGTTTTCTTACAAAAATTATTTTTGGCTTTAAAATGAAATAATAATTCAGACGTTTAAAAGTAAAGAGTTAGCACATAGCATGGGCGACTACTAACTGCACTCGCTTATTTTTCCCCCACTTTAAAAAACTACCAACTACACTCAGACATGCAAACGCCTCCTGCTACCTGAAACCCCCGTTATAAATTTAGATCCTTCCACTGAAAATAATGAAATAGAAAACGAAAGATGCAATAGGAAACAAAAAAATAAATAAATAAAGTCACTGGACATCCCTACCTCGCTGTGCATGAAGCTGAGAACGTCTGTAACTCGGCAATCACTACCACGCACGTAAAAAGAAAAAAAAAAAAAAACATCACTGGACACCCCTACCTCGCTGTGCATGATTCTGAAAACGCACGTAACTCGGTTCTGCGGCAATCACTATCACGCACATTAAAACCAAAAAAACATCGCTGGACACCCCTACCTCGCTGTGCATGAATCTGAAAACGCACGTAACTTGGTTCCTCGGCAATCACTATCACGTACGTTAAAACCGAAAAAAAAAACACCACTGGACACCCCTACCCTGCTGTGCATGAATCTGAAAACACATGTAACTCGGTTCCCCGGCAATCACTATCACGCACGTTAAATTCAAAAAAACATCACTGAACACCCCTACTCCGCTGTGCATGAATCTGAAAACGCACGTAACTCGGTTCTGCGGCATTCACTATCACGCACGTTAAAACCAAAAAAACATCACTTGACACCCCTACCTCCCTGTGTATGAATCTGAGAACGCCCGTAACTCGCTTCCGCAGCAATCACTACCACGCCCATTAAAAAAAAAAAAAAAAAAAAAAAAAAAAATCACTGGACACTCTTACCTCGCTGTGCATGAATCTGAAAACGCCCGCAACTCGGTTCTGCAGTAATCACTATCAGACACGTAAAAAACAAAAAACTTCACTGGACTCCCTTACCTCGCTGTGCATGAATCTGAAAATGCAGGTAACTCGGTTAAATTACAAATAAAATTACAAACTTCCAGCTAGGGCAGTTAGTATAATTCCACCAACAAACTTTTGGGTTCTTCCTGTTCAGAGCGAAGGGGTGGTAAGATAGGAACTTGCAAGAGAGTAAGTGAAAGGAGGGTGCAGTTGGTATATTTCAAGTACAGTTGGATAACACCGCATAGCATATATTTAACTTGATGGCTAGAAACAATATATATATTTAAATATATTAAAAACTAGTAGGTGTGCGTCTACCTAGCATTCGATTTTTTCAGATATATTTCCAAATGTATTTGTCCCTGCCAATTCAAATTACTAAACATTGGGTTACATTTACATGATATTTAAAACAAGTGGCTCCTTTTTTATTTTTTACATCATGATATTTATAAGTTTTGAAGTCCAAACGTCTATAAGAAATTAAAAATGGCATAATATTCTCTAAATTCAAATTTTACAACCATACGTTTGTTTATTTATCTATATTATTAATTTCTCGTGACGGAGTTAAATTTTTGCATATTTAATTTAATATTATTATTTTCCCCTGACGTAATACAACTTCGCATAGCAACGAAAATAACATATTAAAATAGAAATTGATTTGTGTTATTTAAACGTTATTTTATGGATGAATGAATTCCTGCGAATCAAGTTCTGTTTTACTATGCTATCTATGACTAGCAGGTCCACCCGGCGTTGCCCAAGTTGAAGTAATGTTTATACAATTTTGAAAGGATGGAAGACCTGAACAAAGGCGGAAAATGGAACGAAAAATGCATGAAACAGTCCCCGAAGTCTTTTACAGGAAATAATATAAATAAATACAAAAGGCAAAGCTTTAGTATGACCCCCCCCCCCCCGCCTCTCCTTGGCGACTTTAAATATTTTTGCCCATTTTTGCGAGGAATCGAAATGGCTATTGCAATTGCGAAACTAAAGGTCTTGGCAAGAAACGTCCTAGTTAGTTCATTTTCAAATTTCAAATTTGAAAAACTAAACTTGTTCCATACAAAAAAAAAAAAAAAGTTATTACATATTTACAAAATAAAAATAAATAAAATATAACAAATTCCGAATGATAGTTATTTACAATTAAGGTGAGAACATAAAATAACCTCATACGTTGCTCGTAAAGTATCAATAAAAACGAAAATAATCTGGTGTGTCACTCTCACGACTTTCTCTTACCCTGAAATTTAATACTATAAATACAGGTTGCAGATTAATAGGTAAGATAACGAGTACTATTATGTAAACCTATGTTAAACAATTCATATTAGGCTTATGAAGAGTTTTATATGAAAATTAGTTATGTGTGAGGGGGCTGCCGCCCCCCCTCAACCCCCCGTTTCATTAATGCACCTACATTTATATAGAATTTAATTCGGTTATTAAAAAATAATTCTCTTTTTAAAAAATAATTAATTAAAATTATTATTTTTTAAAAAATTATCTTTTATGATAAAGCAGACGATTTACATATTAGAGAAGTAGTATAACACCAAATATCCAAAAAAAAGTCCATTTTATTCTCAATATTAAAATTTAAAAAAAAAGTACGGTTTTTTTTTCTAAGTTTTTTTTCGTTAAAAGCTAAAAAAATCGATAACTTTGCTTTAAATTATCGCAGATCGATGGTTCAACCATTCGTTTTAAAGGTATTGGCGAGCTCTTTTGAAAGATACCCATCATGAAAATTTACTCCCCTCGGGAGGGGGGGGGGAGGCGAGGCTCCTACACACAAAAAAAAAAATCCCCAGTTAACTATCTCTTAAAATTATTATTAAAATTATTATTATTATTAATATTATTTTTTTAATAATAATTAATTATTATTATTATTAAAATTATTAAAATTATTATTTTTTAAAAAATTATCTTTTATGATAAAGCAGACGATTTACGTATTAGAGAAGTAGTATAACACCAAATATCCAAAAAAAAAGTCCATTTTATTCTCAATATATAAAAAAAAAAAAAACGATTTTTTTTTTTTCTGGTTTTTTTTTTTTTTTTTTTTTTTTTTTTTGTTAAAAGGAAAAAAAAATCGATAACTTTGTTTTAAATTATCGCAGATCGATGGTTCAACCATTCGTTTTAAAGGTATTGGCGAGCTCTTTTGAAAGATACCCATCATGAAAATTTACTCGCCTCGGGAGGCGGGGGGGGAGGCGAGGCTCCTACACACAAAAAAAAAAAAATTCCCAGTTAACTATCTCTATTACAAAAAATATATATTCGTTTCATTTGGTTTAGTGCAGTCTATAGACGTTAAACTCTACTTTCCTGCAATTTCCCCCATAGACGTAATGTATTAGAATTCTCTTGATTGTCCCTGTACGCGAACCATTTGCTTGATCTTAACGAAAAGCTTACTGTAGCATCCCTATATGATACACATTTAGAATACCAAGTTTGAACTTTCTGCCATATATATATATATATATATATATATATATATATATTTTTTTTTTTTTTTTTGAGATATGCTGATAACAGGCAGACACACAGACACACAGACCATTTGCTAAAAACATGATTTTCGTATTTAGGGGACCTCAAAACGTGTAAATATAACAAAATCTCGCGTTCGAAAATTTGACCCAAAAACAATACTTTCTCTACCTTATGGGTAAGAGAAAGTAAAATTTTTTTACTGTAGAAAAGAAAAGTACTACTTAATTAAATAAAAATTTTAAACTAATGCCAAATATCTCTATGAAAATATTTATTTAAGCGTGAATTTCAGATTTAAAAAAAAAAAAGAAGAAGAAGAAGAAGAAGTGCATCAATTTTCGTAGCATATAACTTTTTTTTTTAATTACCATTCACGCGAAATTAAAAATATTTTATTTCCAGAGGGGGAAAAAATCATATATTTTATTTGTTTATTTTGACATCAAATATTTCTTTCTTTTTAATCGTTAAAGGTTAAAATGGGGTTTTTATTTAATATCTTTTGATCCGATTATCTAACTGAACTAAAAAATACTGCGTTAGTTAAATTTTGTCTTGATTAATAAAGTATACCACTTTTCTTAGCAGTCGGTTGAACGGAGTAGATTTGTATAGCGAACTGAAATTCCAGACAAACAAACAATCAGCTTTATATAAACAGATAACTATTATTATACAGTATATTGAATAAATTTTTGAGATAAATATCTGTAAATGGGCAAATGAATTTTGCACGCTTAATTTATTAATTTTACTTTATTAATCTATTAACTCAAAATATTATTGCGATTGTGATATAAATTTTTCTGTTAAATTACCTTTTTACGTTATTTTATTCAGTTGAAATACACGCATGAAAACTATGGATATTATTTCTTTATTCCAAAACATTGTTTTGGCTCTGACATCATTTTCAGCATTAGTTTCCGGATGCCTCTGCTTTTATTTGTAAGATACACCATTCATGGATACACTAAGAAGATATATTTCTATATACATTAGTAGTGCTGCCATCTATCTACTGCCACAAATAAATAAATTATATTATTTACAGAATTGCGACTGTGCATGATGAAATTTAAGCTACTCATGTGAGCATTAAGAAAGCATTTTTTTTTAATCCTATTAATTTTTATTATTATTATAATTATTTCGTTCTTCGTTATTTATTTATTTATTTTCTCTAAAATTAATTTAAAATATACGTCTTGTTTTGATAATTGTGTGCTGATGCTGCCATCTATTACAAAGAATTAATAAAATTATAAATTATATTTTCTTTTTCCCCATTTCATGTTTTATACAATGGAATACTGCTTCGAAATCCATATTTAGTTTCTTTTATACATAATCCAAGACGTAAATTTATAATTAAAAATAATTTAAAAGGGTATATATAAATATCACATTATTTTTTAAATGCCAAATATATGAATAAAAAGAAAAAGACCCTTAGAGTACTGTACAAGAATACATTTTTTAGCCTGTGTAAACTAAATAATTTTCTAGAAAAAAATACACAAAAAATTTATTATTAAGTAATAGATGAGATAATCTAAAATAATTTTTAGTTTTGAACTATTTATAACGGCTCATTTTTTCATTGTTATAAAGGAATAATTATTTTCCATTTTTCACTTCTTTTGAAAATAATATAAAATCTGTTACAAAATATCAGATTACACTTCGGTTGACAATTCAATAATTCTATGATTTGAAAATTTTGGGAATGTATCAAAAGTGTTTTCTCAATTTATCTGAAAGTGGGAATAATTTTCTTTTAAAACTCTGTATATTATAAATAAAAACATGTTGATTTTTTTTTTTTTTTTTTTTTTTTTTTTTTTAGTTTTAAAATAAATATTTATATATCTGCTATTTAACATGCTATTGTCATACAAATGCATCCACAAATTGTACTGGGCCTATATTAACATATCTTAAAGTTACAGATCGTTTACTTCCCTTAACGATACAGGGTGATCGCAAACATTGTTATTTTTGCTCAGTTTTTTGCCGGCCCCTAATTATAGTCGTAACCAAATCTTCACTGAAAAACACGAGGAAGACCATATCTTTACATATACTGAGTTAAAAAGTATTGAACTTAGAGATAAGTCTTTAAATTGGGGGGGGGGGGGGGGGACTGATTGCTTGTAAATCTTGCCGAACTTTTAAGCAGGAGTGTAAAATCATTGGAAAGGAGAACATCTGTAAAGGGTAACTAATATTGCCTAACAATTAGTGTTGTATAACGTATGTTCAGAAAGTAAAGAAATTAGTGGAACTGCAGAGCAGGAGCCTCAACGTCCTGTTTGTATCATCCATTACTCAACAAACCATTTTTACTTATTGTATATTATTTAAAATAATTATATACATGATTAACATATTACATAAACAGTTACGTTTATGAGGGGGCTACTGCCACCCTCTAACCCCCCGTTGCATCCGTCTGTTTATGAGTATATATATTTCATCTTGTAACTCATACCCTTGTGTTAATTCCTTATAACTCATAAACACTTGTACCAATTTCAATCAAAATGATTGCTTAAATTGTCGAATTATTTTGTGTAGCCCTGTAAACTAATTACCTATTCTATGAATACCATTTTTCAATGAAACTTTGCTTTTTAACATTCTATTAATATTTGTTTGTTTAATAAAGTTTAATGAAATGTAATCATGTTAAAATACATTTATGAGAAATACCGTCTGTAGATCGTAATGGTAGAAAATTTTTAGGGTGTCTTTGTACAAGAACGACACTAGTTATATACATTAATAAAAAGTATAAACTAATCCATTGGAACTCATTAATATTGAACTAAATTTCACATCACTGCATGATTACGGAATGTCATCAGAACTCTTTTGTGTGGTCCTGTAAAATTATTTAGTTTATACATACCTTTTTTCTAGAGAAAACATGCTTTCAACCATCATAATAATATATGTTAATTCTACTATTATGCAGAACGCAGCATAAGCGTGTTAAAATGCGCTCGATGAAAATATGGCCACCGGCTCTAATGTCACGAAATTCTTTTCTGCGTCCTTGTCTACGAACCATAAACATTATATAAACCAATAAAAAGTATACAACTTATTCTGTGTACCTCACGAATTATTATCCGAAATTTGACATGATTTGGATGACTACGTGGATGGATGGCTTTTTATGGCACAAAGTCCACAATGGGGCATGCTGCGCCAAAGGATGACTACGTGAGATTGTTGAAACGTTTTTTGTGAGGTCCTGTACAATAATTCTGTCTAAGCAACATTTTCTACAGGAAGATGCTTTCAAGCATCTCAGTAATGCATGTTAATTTCATTTTGTTGACTGCAGTGTAACTATGTTAAAGGAGTTTAAATGAAATCCTTCTCATAGGCTGCAATGGTACTAAAACCTTTGGTGTGTCTCTGTACACGATCCATAAAAAATAAAAACCTCAAAATCTATGCAGCTATTTCTATATAGCGCCTGAACATACGTACCAATTTTCAAGTGAATCCTAGGGTTTTTGCGCTTGCTATTACGGCACACACAAGTTCTGTCCATAGGCCGTAATGATCAGGAAAACTTTCGCGTGCCCCTGTACACGAACTACACATAGAATACACACACAAAACCATACAGCTATTTCTATGCGGTTAATGAGCATGTGTACCAAATTGCAAATCAAAAGAGTGCAAGTCTAAAAACTTTTAAACTTTATTGAATCTCATTTACACAAAATCAAACTATCTACCATAAATCTCATTAAAAAAAATTTGGAGTGACTCCATTCGACTTTCCGAACATTGAATAATTAACAGTTTTGTAGATAAAGTAAAGAAAGAGGAGTTGTTAAACAAACAAAAGAGAGAAAACCATAATAGAGTGTTTGAGTATTTTTCTCCATATATTACACGATGTTTTATTTAACGCTACTGAACTTTGAGCCCATAGATCATAATGATAAAGAATTTTTCGTTGTATCCCTGTGTCCCTATAAATACTAGATTCACCAAAATGCTTACAGTTAGTGCAACAGTGATTTATAATATTCGTATAAATTTTCAGCTCGATGGAATAAGGCGTTTAGATGCTATAGCACTTTTAAAAATTTGGTCCCATAGGCCATAATGATAAAGAATTTTTCTTTGTGTCCCTGTAAAAAAACTGTAAGTGCTAAATTCACCAAAATCTATACAGTTGGTGCAACTGTGACCTATAACATGTGTACAAATTTTTTGCTCAGATTAATAAAGCGTTGAGGCGCTATCGTACTTTTAAAAATTTGGCCCCATAGGCCATAATGATAAAGAATTTTTCCTGGTGTCCCTGTAAAAAAACTATATGTGCCAGATTCACCAAAATCTATAGGGTTCGTACTATGGTGACTTACAATATACGTACCAACTTTCAGCTTATTCGAACAAAGCGTTTAGACGCTAGCTTGTTCACTCACAGACATACACACACACACATAGTTACTCACATAGATACACACACACATAGATACACACATAGATACACACACACATACACGCACACATACATACATCATCCTAAAAATAGTGGAAACGGACTCAGGGGTCCTCGAAACGTATAGAAACATCAAAATCTCAAATTCGGATTTTTGACATGATTACAATACTTTCCTCATTATAGTGTTCGGAAAGTAACAAATTATAACAGCATAAGCTAAATATTCTGGAAGCAAATACAAGTATGCATCAATTATAGCATTTCTGAATTTTTTATGCCTCCGCTCTGCTGTGACTGTGTTATTTGTTTACCAGCAAACGTGGCATAGCGAGGTGCTATTGCATTAGGCAAATGAATTAGACAAGAATAAACGAAATTATTTTACAAATAATAATGAAAAGATGTGAATACAACTATGATGTTCATTTAATTTTAATAATCTCATATTCATTAATGAAGCTGTGCGAGATCGCAAATAATAATTTACCTTTTTATTTATTTATTACGAAACTACATTTCGTGTAAAATTTGGAATTTCGCTTTAAATGTGAATGACATCTTACTGGAAAGGTTATTAACCGGTCATTATAACTTAATTAATTATTTCAGTTTTTTATGGCATTTCTCCTTGCTCATTTTTATAGAATAACTAAGGCAGAGTTATTATATTTGTTATTATATAAAAATAATGAAAAGATCGTAAAAATGATTTAAACAAGAGGCAATGAAAAGGTTTTTTAATTTATTTAATTATTTCAGTTTAAAATGACAATACTCGGTTTTTCACCTGGTTTTCCAGAATAGCAAAAACATAGCTATTGTATATTGGAATTACGTTTAATTATTGAAAAACCAGAAAATTATATTAAACCAAGTGCAATACATCGGCCACCCATCCCTTATTTATTTATTTATTTATTTTTTCAGTTTTGAGGTGAAAGAGGTTATGGACCTCAAAAATTTAAATAAACAAATAAAAACAAGAATTTTATCATTTTTAGTTTTATATATTTTTTTCTTGCCTTGTTTTACAGAAAAGCAACAGCATAATTATCGTGCTTTTAACTACATTAAAAGCAAACGACCATAAAATTATATTAAACCAGATGCGATGAAAAGATTTTTTAATTTATTTAATTAACTATTTCAGTTTAAAATGACCTTATTTTTTGCCATATAAGCAGATAACAATATCATGTTTTTTTTATATCTTGCAATTACATTTAATTACGGAAAAGCCCTAAAATTATATTAAATCAAGTGTCTCATTACATTACAAGTGTCTCATTACATTAACGCTATGTACTCCTTTTGGAAAATTTTCCATTGTATAGGTAAAAGAGGTCATGTAACTGAAAGTATAAATAAACAAATAAGAATAAGAATTGCATCTTTTTCCCGCGCACACGAAGAGGACTCATTCTTTTTTCATTATCACCTGCCGAGTGCCGAGAACTAACACAGGAAATGTAGAAGTTGATATTGTAGGTGTAGTGTAGTAATCCTTCCTTTAATTTTTGAACCCTTTAACACCCTTATATGCCGGTATCCATCGTTCAGGACGCGACAAGATCTGTGATAACATTGAATGCAATTTTTTTATATGAGTACAAATTATGACGGAACAAATAAAAAAAGTATTCAACTGCATGATATGTAACACAAGTCTGCAAATTCGTACTTTTTTTTTTTTTTTTCACTACATTTGGGTGTCTCTAATGTGTTTTGATCAAGGCCTGACTATCGCACGGGCAACTGGGGCTAGTGCCCTGGGCACGAAATTTCTGAGGGGCACAAAATGTTACTAATGGCTAAAATATATGTTCTAAATCTTCCCTTTTCCTTTCTTTCTTTTCTTTTTCTATTTCTTTTTTTTATTTAACTCAACTGTGTTTCACTTACATTAATGAAATTTTAAAATAAAAACTGTCGTTAAAGTGACTGGGGGTAATTTTACTTGTCTTTAGAACCTGGCTTTAAACAAAATCAGATTCAATTTTCGACCAAATATATATATATATATATATATATATTTTTTTTTTTTTTTTTTTTTTTTGGGGGGGGGGGGGGGAACTCTTGTTATTCTAAGAAGGCACGAAAATTTTAAAGCGCCCTGGGCACAAAAATTGTTTAGTCGGACCCTGGTTTTGATGCGCTGAATTCAGAAATGATTGCCTTTTTTTTCCTATCACATGAGGAATTTTCACAAAGTAAGGATGGAGATCGGAAGAATTCACTTAGAGGATATAACAAATCCGAAATAATTTATGTATAAATACGTTAATATCGGCTATTAGTTACACATTATCTTTTAAATGTGTTTCTTTACATCGAAGCTCCTTTCAGAGCATTTTACCTGGTACGCGGCTTGAAGGCTTTGTTGGGGGAAGGAATTCTCCATGCAGCATCCAACAATAATCTGCTAACATGTTAAAACTCCATCGTCCCTGATACCTCCTATATATTTCTATGATGTCTGGATGAAATAGCTCTACTTGTTCTTCACTCATATCACCTAGATTTTCCAGGAAATAACTTAAATGAAATTTGTAAAAGTGAAGCTATAGGCTCATACAATCCCTTTTTTGTCAAAACTGTACGTGATGAAAATTTTTGAATTGTTTTTCTTTAATCAGCATCCAAAAGTACACCAGAAAAACATATCACGTTGAAGAAAAAAAAATTCATAGTCGAGATGTGTAATCTTTAAATGAAAAACTTTTGCAATCTCTATCCATAACTATAAAATTTTTAATACTTTCAGTCAGTGGCGGATTTAAGGGGGGGGGGGGGGGGGGGGGGAAGGGCTAGGGAGCTGAAGCCCCCCCCCCCCCCCCCAAAAAAAAAAAAAAAAAAAAAAAACACTGACATTCACAATTGAATATTGCATTTGTAAAATTTTTATTGGTCTAAAATAACACTTAGCCCCCACCCCCACCCCAAAAAAAAAAAAGTCAAGTTCTGGATCCGCCACTGCTTTCAGTGAATTTAATCCTTTGAATTTAAAATTGTTATGTAAAGTTTTACAGCACTTTAGTGAATTTTATTCTATGAGTTCAAAACTTTTGCATATATACGTGATGCAAAACAAAAATTTCACAACACTTTTCAGTGAATTGTTATTCTTTAGATTTAAAACTTTTTGCGAGCAAAAGTGTTGTTATCCAAAAGAAAAATTTGTCAGTACATTTCAACAAGGCTTTAACCAAAATAAGAGAGATTCAAACACCCACCAACACCCAAATTTTCAAGATTTATAGAAAAATTATGTTTTTACACTCATCATTGTATATACCCATGCTTGAAACCCCCCTCTACTCTCTCGAAAAAATTTCCTTGCGTTTTATTGACTCTGTTTACGGCGGGGGTGTTGGTCGTTTGTAAATTTCTTCTAGAAATAAACCTCGTTTAGTACCCGATGCTTTTATTTATTTATTTTATTTTGCAATTTATTCAACAATTTTCCAATACCAGATATAAATAGAAAAACATTTCGCTTACAGTAAACATCAGACAGTGAAAAATCGTTAAAATAAAATTGAAATTATTCGAAATGAAATTAGTATTGTATTATCAGTTTTATAATTGAATCAGTTTTCTTTAATTTTTACCCGAATCCCATACTAAAAACAACATAAATAGGAACTAAATTTTCTGAGACAAGTATTTAATTACGTACCAAATTTTTGTAATTTTTTTATTTGTTTATTTTGACAGTGGTGATAAATCAAAAGTATGTTTTAACCTGTAGATGAAAGAACTTGACAATTATACAAAGTGAAAGAATTAGCTGTAAAATAAAGCTAATCCTAAACAACTTTGATTAAAATAAACGAATAA
Organism: Salticus scenicus; assembly: GCA_963930645.1. Taxonomy (NCBI): domain Eukaryota; kingdom Metazoa; phylum Arthropoda; class Arachnida; order Araneae; family Salticidae; genus Salticus; species Salticus scenicus. Next base: position 140,437,097 of record OZ005655.1, on the reverse strand, counting down.
ATTACTTAAATAAAATATACACACAAAGAAACAATTTTTTATTATGCTATTCGACAGTCAAACTTGCAATGAAAAATGGAGCTCATAAAAAGTTTTCTTTGACGTCATTTTTGGTGAATCTACGCATTCGGCTTTTATAAATCTTACTTGAATTTTTTTCAAAAAGAAAAATTATGACAAAGCAAGAACATTTCTTATAACTAAAGATTCTGGTCGTTCATAAAGACTTAAAAAAAAAAAAAAAAAAAAAAAAAAAAAAACACTTTCGTATTATTATTTTACACTGTGGCGATTAACGCAGACCTTAGCACCACTCATTAAGAATAATAATTTTTCCTTTATTTTATTACAGAAAGTTATCAGAAAAAACGACTAAAAGATAATAGTGGTACTAAATCCTGTGCTTAGTGTGACCAAAGCAGTTTTATCTGAATAAATATATGTATTTAAAATAATTATTCTAGTTAAATCGTTTCAAATACCGAAAAAATTTCGCAACAAAAAGTGAGGTTCAAAAAATTTCTCATAATAAATTTCTTTATGTGAGCTAGGTAAATGGTATAACTGTAATTAAAACTTTAATTACATTCAATTTAATCCGTTAGCGCCCAGTGTCCACATTTGATGACAGCTAATAAAATGGTACACATATTTTTTTGTGGTTTCTTGGAATGATTTTTGCTTTTTTAGTGACAGTTTATAGCGTCAAAATCCCTAAAAGATTTATGTGCCTACTATTAATTATTATTTCATAATTTGGATAGTCATTTTATTATTTTTATTTCGTCGCACATGTCTTTGCTTTTTGCTCAGGTATACTAACTTAACTCAAGTTGAATAATAATATATATATTATAATACTTTACTTTCGAGATCTTTGTCAACATATAATAGGAAATTAATCTGTTATCTCAAAGTTTTTCTATCGCCAAGTTTTCTCGCTAGAACACTAAACGCCAATAAATGAGGATAAGCTTTAAATTTAAAACTATCAGAAGAATTGTTTAAGTTAATATATTTTACTGGCAGTTGTCTATATTAATTTAGAAGTGAAATAATCAGCTAATAATATTTTGCAAAATTAATTCGGGCGTTAACGGGTTAAATTTACCTTTAGGCTAAATACATTCCCTGTGTTTTATAATTAATCTACCGAAAGTTCTGTCCTTTTGAATTAATATAATGACGCCGGAAATTTTTCTTTAACAATATTTATATGGTACTTTACCAATCGTCATCTTATTAGTTGCCCAAGTATATCTTAAATATTATCCAAGATAAATTTCCGATCCCATTATTTTAATTCAAAGGAGCAGAAATTTCCAGTAGACCTAATATATTCTATGTATTCTTGATTATTCATGGGTTATTTAAGTTAAGGGGTTAATAATTTTAAAGGCTAAAAAAAAAGCATACTCTCTCTCTCTCTCTCTCTCTCTTTATATATATATATATATAAATATAACAGATAAAAAATTTTATTCAAAATTTTGAGGAGCATACAGAAGAGCAACAATTAAACAATGTTTTTTAAATTTTTCATTAAAATTTTTGGAAAATTCCGCTGATGGGTCCTAGTTTCCGGAGATTCTCCGGTAGACAAGATTTCTCAAAAACGAATGCACCCATCTTATTGAAATTTTGCCCACTTCTTCAAAATAGAAATGACTAGAACCCAAACAAAAGATTTAAAAAAAAAAAATATTTTTGCCAGAGTTCTATGAAAAAAAAAAAAAAAAAAACAGCCCAATTTTCTGTACATTTTACCCCCCTCCCCCCCTGTATAGACTCGTAAAATTAGTTGTAATCGAAAGAAAGAAAAATCTTTTATTCAAGCACTAGCCAATTTTATTTTGAAGTGAGCAAAATTCCAACAAGATCGGTGCATTAGTTTATGCGAAATTGTACCCATCGCTTTTCTGAATGTGTCTCCCTGAATTTTCCAAATATTTTAATGAAAATTTTATAAAATATTATTTGAACGTTGCTAGTTTATATACTCAAAATTCTGAATAAAAAACTTTATTTTATTGTATTAAAAAAAAAAAAAAAAAAAAATGAGTAAATATGCTTTTTTCTAGCCTTCGAAACACATGTACAATATTACATCGGGTCGGACACCTACAGTTATTCGCGGGTTACCCACTTTACAAGTCGGGTACGGGTCGAGTTTTCATTAATTTTTGACCCGCGGTTCAAACTGCGGATCTACCCGCAAAATAATTTCTTCGAAGTACTTTTTATGTTTATTTTTTAAAAATGAATATAACCTTTTAATTGCAGCGATTGAATAACATTCTCTTTCTCTATAGAATTTAACACTTTGCCAGCCCTAATACTCTAAAGCACTCTGAACAGTGTCCCCAAATTTAGAGATTCTTTTATTGAACTGCCACCAATAATTTTGAGCAGTGGTATTTGACATATATAATAGACAAATAACTTTCGAAGTGATTAAGCAACTGTTACAGTAATAATTTAGTGAATGATATTGAATAAAAAAGTCCTTAAATTTGGTAATACTGACCAGAGGAGGCAACATGACTCATGTTACGACTCATGTTGCTTGCATTGAGTCAATTGAAGAAATATTAATATTTAACGCATAAAACTTTAATATGCGAAAATTATTTGTCTTCCAACGTGGATTGTTTATAATAAAATTTTGTTATAATAAAAACTGAATTTCGTTTACAATTTAACTAGTAATTTTTTAAAAAATTATAATTATGTACTACTTTTAATGTAATTATTATACTAGTATTTTTTTATTTAATATTTAATTATCTGAAATATCTATTCAATATTATAACTATATTTCGTGTGATATAATTTTAATTCCATTTCTTATATAACATAAATTTAACATTCTTTTACTGGGGTCGCATGTCGGGTTGCGGGTCAAAGGCTGCAGGTTCGGGTCGGATTGGGGGTCGAAATTTATTTTGCGGGTCGACCCGCACAGAACTCTAAACCCATGTAACCATTTTAATATTATAGTTGTCGAACATAAGAATTTTCATTTCTCTATTTATTGCACTTGTAATAGTTTATTGCACTCTATTTATTACTTGTACTAGAGCTTGTAAGTTCCGAGAAATTCTTTAAAAACTTTAATTGCTATAAGTAATACTTATTTTTATTTATTTGTTTACTTATTTGAATCGGCTATCTTAAAAAAAGTAACTTGATTGAAATATGCGACAACATAGAATGCATTCCACATCAAAGATTTAATGAATTTTCACGCTTTCATAAAGATCTGAGATACTCATTCGATATCGCTTTCATTCAATTTGCAATAAAAGCATCGTCGTCACCATTTGCAGTAGATCGCCTTAAATAAAATAGATTGGAAGTTTTCCGGATTACGGGATATAAATGTAGAACGTGAAAATGAAGAATTTAATTTGCTTAATGCATATTTCCACATATTTAAAACAAATTCGTTTTTACAGTATAAAACGAAACAAGTCATGAATTTATTCATTAAGTATGAAGCACTTTCTAATATTTGTTCAGAAATTCTGTACAAATATCAGAACTGTACGGAAATTCATCTATTAGAAATCTGTACGGAAATTCACCTACAGATTTCAATTTACTTACTTATGCACGCACGCACGTGATAAAATTATGTATCATTTTATAAAACACTTTCCTGTATAGAGAAAGAAGAACATCGTGGATGAAGCTACTAAAATCTGTAGGAAACATATTTAGATTTTGTTTTCTAGTTACTTTAAATTTATTGTTTATTTTACTTATTTATTTACTTTTTTATTTTACTACTGTCCATTATAAACGATTCAAAATTTTGAATAGTAGAGTCCGAATTCAGAGAGTAGAGTCCGATTTTTTTCTATAATACTATTTTGTAAACCAGTTCCGACTTACAGGTTCAATCGGATGACCGCAATCCTTTATAATGACTTGGTTGACTCATCGGCGGTTTCTTTACAAGTCCTTTCTTAGTAGTGTTTGTTGGTGAAAGATATAAAAGGTCATACGGATTCGATTAAGGTTTTCTGGCAGTGGGTCAAAAGAGAATGGAAGAAAGTTTAAAGGAAAGCTGTTACCAAAACACAAATACGTCAGAATGGCTAAGAACTAATGGTGATCTTGGCCTTATTTCAAGGTCATTTACCGAAAATGTGGTAAACAATGCTTGTGCAAAACAGACAATTAATGTCAGTAAGGAACGGTTTGTTGGCACCAAATACTTTTATGATTTATACTAAAACTTTTCGCTTGTGATAACTTTTATTTGTTTCCATTTAGTATTCCAGTAAACTCGATATCTTGAACACGACCTTAAATGCAGATTCAGGCCGTGAACATGCATATATTCCACTTAATTCAATCACTTTATAAAATATGTTTATTCTGGAGCAGTTAAACTTGAAAATTTGATCTCATTTTCAAGTTATTTACCATTTGTATCTGCTAAAGCTTTTTTTTTTTTTTTTTTATCAAGTGCTTTAAACTTTAATAAAACCTATCTAAAAGATCCATCCACAGTGCCAGAGAAAATTGGCCCTCTTACTAGAGGTTGTTTAGAAAATCTTACTTCAGGCACCAACTCTATAAATTAAATGTTTTTAATCATTCAAATTTATATTATATGTTTATATATGGTTTTCTAATAATATTAGTTTGTTCGAGTTTTAAAAGCTTTTTAACTGTAATTGTGCTTTTCAACAAGTTTTTTATATGCCAGAATTAATTGTTCAGCGGAGCATATTTTCGAGAGAAAAAGAGGTCCATTAAAGTTTCCTGCGAAAGCATACTAAATTTAGCTTTATTTTTCAACTTCAGATCGATTTAATATTTTTTATTTTCCCATTTAAATTTTATAAAGGGGCAAAAACTTATAAAATTCTATAGTGAAGTATGGAAATTGCTGTTACAGCATATTTGTCTAAAAGTTAAAATCATCATTATCAATTTAAAAGTCAGTGTATTCAAATCATTAGTCAACTAATAGTATGAGACAAAATTCCCAGTGGATACAAGGTGGCATTTTGTAGACAGATTAAGTACCTCTGCGTGGTTTTCAATACGGATCAAAGTTGGATTTCTCACCAAGACATCATCAAGAAGAAAGCGACCAAGATCCAACATAAACTCAGTAGTCTAGGAAGAGCCACAACTAGAGTGTAAAGTTCAAGGGTAGGGAAGCAGTCTTTTTGGCGGTCGTTGAGAAAATAGTACTGTACGGTGCATCTGTGTGGTACAGAAACCACATTAAACACTAAAACAGGTGACAAAACATACAGCGGGGTTTGATGTTTTACGTAAACAAATATTACCTACCTCTTCACGGTGTCAACAGTTCAAATGAACGTCTCGGCGGGCATTCCACCCCTGTTCCTAAGAGCAGAATCGAAGAAACCTTACGTGGTGAGCTTAACAAGATAAGGAAAAAGTGGTAAGGGCAGCAATATGAGTCCGATAAAGGTAAAGATTTGGAGATTTAACCTAACACGAGAATATTTTTGGAGACTTCCTTGGTCTATGGAGGCAGAGACATCATATACAGATGGCAGAGTTGTCTGCGTGTTCCTGTGTGTGTGTGTGGTGAGGGGGGGGGGGAGAGGGGGTCTCCGGAAGGGATATCGTTGTGGAATGCCAATTTCGGCTTACTAACCAAAGACCGTTTTCGCAGCCGAAATCCATGCGAAACTAGTATGTTGTAGCCACCACGAGACTTTCTTCTATATTTTCCTATACAAATTCACTCAGTAACAATAATTAAAAAAAAAAAAAAAAAAGTGGGACTTTGACAAAATTTTGGGTAAAATGTGAAAATTATTCTAAGTTTGTAAAAACACGGAAACCGTGGGACTTTGACAAAATTGGGGGGGAAATGCAAAAATTTGTTTAAGTTTGTCAGAACACGGAAACCGTGGGAGTTTGATAGAATTAAGAGGAGAGAAAAAAAAAAAAAAAAAAAAAAAGTGGGACTTTGACAAAATTTTGGGTAAAATGTGAAAATTATTCTAAGTTTGTCAAAACACGGAAACCGTGGGACTTTGACAAAATTAGGGGGAAAATGCAAAAATATGTTAAAGTTTGTCAAGACACGGAAACCGTAGGACTTTGACAAAATTAGGGGAAAAAAGCAAAAATTAGTTTAAGTTTGTCAGAACACGGAAACCGTGGGAGTTTGATAAAATTAAGGGGAGAAAAAAAAAAAAAAAGATTTAAGGTTTTTTTTCGTAAAAAGTAAAAAAAATCGATAACTTTGTTTTAAATTATCACAGATTTATAGTTCAACCATTCGTTTTAAAGGTACTGACGAGACCTTTCGAAAGATACCCATCTTGAAAATTTTTGCCCTATATCACCCTGTTAAAAATTTAGAAAAAGCAGGATGGCAACGCAACCTGTAAGACGACTTTTACCAAAAGTTGATAGGCACTAATTTATGTCAAGGTGCAATTACATACCAATTTGTATGAAATTCTGTGCAGTAGTTCCAGAGATACAGTTGCCACAAAATTTTGTCACACACACACACAGACAGACAGACAGACATTTTCTAAAAATGGTAAAATCGTGTTCTACAGCTCTCAAAACGTGTAAATCCATCAAAAATCCGAAATCGAAAATTTTTACGAATCCAATACTTTCTTCTATTGAAGATAGAAGAAAGTAAAAAGAAGGGGTTTCAGTGAGAGCAGAACTGTAAGTGAGATCAGTGTCTTTTCGAGCTCCAGATCAGCACTTCAAGCACTTTATAGCCTGGTGACTAGGCACTGGACTATAGCTGAGATGAATGATCTGATGAAGCGAAGTGGAATCATCAGGGTGGTAATGCATTGGATCAAACTCCATGCAGATTACCATTTCAATTAATTGGTTGCTTTAGTTACAAAACAAGTGGTTGAAGTACATCTTTCAGGAAGCCCAAAATACGCTAGACGTACTCTTGTTTCTGGATAATTGGCAAAAACTTTATGTGGTCAGATACACGCATGAAGCCATCCCGAAGGTAAGTACTCGCAGACTTCAGAGTGATTTCATTATTAACCAGGTTTTTATGGAGCATCGTTTATTCGGTATCTACCGGCACCGCCTCTTTAAGAAGAATCCCGCTTTTATTTGCGAAATCAGCACCAGCTTGGTCAGACATGGGCTGTACGAGTGCGTCCGGTGGAAATCCATAAGGGAAAGATACTTTCATCTGAACTTTCAATGTCGAATACGTCGGGAGCTTTGCCTGAACTGTTACTGTAGTAAGGGAGTCGCGGCCACAGTGTCGGATCTTCTTTGCTGGGCATTGAACACGTTTAGTGATGGCGCCAGAATGATCGTAAAGCCTGAGCTTACGAACGCATCTAGACTTCATATAGTTCGCCTTGAAGGCAAGAAACAACAGCTCCAGTCTCGACCGCTTGAAGTGTCAGGTTCCTGAACATAGGGTTTTTACATCGACTACATGACGGCTTTAGAGTTTTTGCCTGACGTTAGTTAAATATTACAATCCTTTTGAGCGCTATTCCTCAGTGTTGTGGCGTTAAATTTTTAGTTGAGCAACTTGGATAAATGCTTCCCTCGAACTGGTAAATTGAGGTTTTCATATGGGATTGTTGCCCGAGAAACAATGGCTTGTCCAGTGTCCTAAACTGGGCCTACAGCATGGCATAAAAACCCTAGTTTAAAGATGAAACGCTTAAATAAAGATAACCAATGCAGGTCCACTTAGTTGGCATGAATCAGCTAGTGTGGTGAACACCGCTGAGAACTCGGCTTAGTTGTCGCTTTAAAGTGTCCTCAGGAAAACTTGTCTTTCCGGCTGCAAAACTGTGGAATTTTTGGAACCTAGGATAACCGATTCAGCCTGAAAGCTTCTTAATCTCTGTTCGGTCTAGCTGTCCGATGTTGTGTGATAGACTTGTTACTGTCGTAATGGTCAGAATTTCAAATAAGAAGATGGGCTACTGACAGGAGCAAATGGGCTCACTAGAGCCTGGGATGGCTGGTGGTGGGCGTTTGCTCTGTTACTAATTCAGAGCTTGAACTTCAACTTTTTTGTATTACAGATTATAATTAAACGCGAGGGTTAACTTCAGTTATATGGTAAACAATGGGCAATTTACGCCATGGTAGAAAAATAAAGTGTCTGTTCTCTCAAATTGTGACCCCTAAGAGAGGTACATATTGGTATGCAGGCCTTGAATAGAGGTAAAGTAGTATTAAATCCTATGGAGAGATTTTGGTACCATAAAAAATACTGGCCCTAAGAGGAAGAAGATCTTGAACGAGGGTAAACTTTTAGTGGGCTTTCATTGTATTACTACTAAAAATTGATTTTATTTCGTGTAAATTCTTATTTTAATACAATGCTCAAAAATCACACAGTTAATGTTTTTTTCCTCCGTCTAAAATAAATAGACATTAGGTAGACTTTTAGCGGGCTTTCATTGTATTACTACTGAAAATTGATTTTATTTCGTGTAAATCCTTATTTTAATACAATGCTCCGAAAACACACAGTTATTTTTTTCCCCCTCCGTCTAAAATAAATAAATGCATTACAAAATGTAAATGTCTGAAATTAAATTAATTAAAAAATTATGTCTCGTTTTTTAAGTTCAATTTTACTTTACTTATTTTAAAAATGAAATCAGTCGAATAAAATTTTATTTTATTTACGTATCAAAATACTAAATTTGATATTAATTATATCACTTAAAAAATTTAGCATTGGGGAAAAAAGTATTTCCAACATTACAAATCTTAAAAAAATCTTTTAAAGATTTGTAATAATTTCTTCCAATGTTATAGTAATACAGATAAATTTGTGGGCTTAAACGAATAAAACGTAACTGTACCATGTTTTGAGGAATCGTTTTACACATTTTCAACTTTCTTGATGATCCCTAGTTAAAGTTCTACATATTTATCATTGGACCGAATTTCTATACTCAGTAGCTGCAAACACTCTTTTTACCATTATTTAGAGCATTTTACTTTTATATGATGCCATTACTCCAGTGAAAAGCCAAATTTTAGTAAAATATTTTACCATCTGAAGCATAAAGCTACCAAAATTTAGTTTAACGTAGCCTCGAAAATTTAACAGCGTAAACTACGTAATTTCCGGTTAAATTTATGATAAAACAGAAGTCAGGAAATCTGCATGCGCTTATCTATTTATATTAAAATATAGACATATAAATAATATAATGCATTCGAAAATAAAACTTACCAGGAGGATGACCATTTTTACCAGTTTACATCATCCGTGATAATGTGCAGGGTATTTGACTTGCATTTCGCCTCAGACGTTTGAACTTATATATTGTTAAATTTACTATTATCTTGTCAATTACTCGAATAAGGAACTTAATACAATGCATTTTTTTTTTTTCTTTTTAATCGTAATTTAAAAATCTAAGCGGGTTTCAATAAATCAAACGTGTCACAGAAAGAGTATTTATGAAAATTACTTTATAATTGTTATTATAATTTGCAATGAAATATGCCCCTAATTTAGCAATTACAATAATTTGTTATTTCATAACAACAAAACATATAAGCAAATGTTCATAAAGTTCCTAAATGGATACAGACATGGAAAGTAATATTTGATATAAATTGACCAAATTATGGCATTAACAAATAGTTTTTATTTTATTTAATTTTGTACGGCCATTTTAAAAAGATGGTAAAACATTGCAATAAAACCATTTTTCCCCCTGTTAAGTAAATTTCTTTATTTATTTTTCTTTCTTTCTTTTCTTTCTTTTTTTTTTTTTTTTTTTTTTACTTTTGATTATCAACAATTGCAACAAAAACTGTGCTACAAATCCTTTATCATTATTATAAATAATAATAATAATAATAATAATAAAACTTCTCATCTTCTTGCTTCCATATGCACAATTGTTTGTCTAAAACATTTTCAAACATCAGAAGTCAACAAACCTCTTTATTATTGCAGAGAGAGAGAGAGAGAGAGAGAGACAGACATAAACTTCATTGAATAATAAAATTAAAAGACAATTGATGTGAAAAACTGCTTCTTATCAGAATAAAGAGTAAATAATTTGTTTTACTTTATTATTATTTAATTATTTACTGTCAAATTGTGTCACCTTTTCAAAATTATATTATAAACCTAATGTTATAGTTATCATTTAACTGAGGCTTGTCCAACCCGAAACACTTGGCGGGTAGCACTGGAAGTGCATTTTATTCAGGTGGGCCGCACTGAATGTAAGTGTCAGTTATTGGCTTAAGTGGTTCTTTAATGAATTCAAGAGCTTACGCCGCATCGCACGAAGATGAGTCTTTCTAAACTTAAATTAAAACTAAGTCATATTTATCGGTTGCTAGTTAACATCGAACTCCTTTAATTTTCCTCGATAATGGGAAGGCTATATCTCAACTTCTATGACATATAACTGTACGAAATCTGATAAGTGAGGTAACCATTATAAAAACGTATTTTTTTTAATATGCTATTTATAGACGATAAAGTTGTCTTTCTTTGGATGTTTAGTGTTAGTTTTCTCTAAGATGAAAATCATTTGCATTCATCCTGTTAGATAATTTTAATAAATAATAGTTTTAATAAATTATTTGCACTTAGTGAATTAATATAGGAAAATATAGAAGAAAGTCTTGTGGTGGCCACAACATACTAGCTTCAGTATAAAAAATATAAATAAACTTCATCGTTTAATAAAATTTAAAAGAAAGAAAAATGTGTAGGAGAAGAAGCTACGTCTTATCACAATAAACAGTAAATAATTTGTTTTATTTTCTCACGATTTATTTATTTACTGTCAAATTATGTCACCTTTTCAAAATAATCTCATAAGCCTAATGATTTAGTTATTGTTCGATTCATCTTTGACCATTATACAATTTTCTCACGTAACTAGAATCTACGTTCAAACGAAAAATGCTCACCCACGAATTTTGGAGTTTACAAGGAAGTAAATATGATACGAAAAAACCATGTTACCGCCTTCTTCTTTTCAACAATATCAAGTTTTTTACAGATTAATCTGACTGCCTGAGTTTCACAGATTCAACCACCTACGTGGTTATCTTACTAGAATTTCAATACTTTTCTTTCAAGAGTATTTCGAACATTAAATATTTTGATATAATCACAATGATTGAAGAGTACAACTTTTATGAATTTGATATCTTTACTCCTTTCTTTGTTTTTAACTGCCTTAATGTTCTTAATTATCAGTGTATAAGCCGCATCCTGCATATCGAAAAAAATTCCTTTCTCATAAAAATTTTTATTTAACTGAAATTGTTATATTTGTACCAGGTACTGAAACCTTGATACTTAGTAAATACAATTTCTAGTTGAATGGGGTGTGTTTGTACTGACGCTTATACAGATTATGGTATATGTCAGGTAAATTGGACACCTGTTAAAATGAAATTTGGTGAACATTTTAAATTAGTGAATATTTTCTAAAAAGAGTTTTTAATGGTTATGCCTCATCTTCATGTTATCATTTTAAGAAATTAATTTTTATTTATTTATTTATTTATAAGAAAATATATTAGGAATAAAAAACTTAAAGTATTTGAGATTAAAACAGGCTTTAGTTTCGGCCATAATAATAGCTACATTATATATTCTTTAGTGTTTCTTTCTTTCTTTCTTAAAAAAAAAAAAAATAACATTCATTCTTTCATTTAATCAAACATGTATTCTAACACGCTCTCACTTTTACTAATACCCCTTAATGTTGAAAATATATTTCTGAAGGGGATTCTCTACTTACGGTCGCCGAAAGGCCAAAGACCATGTTATTCTATAGGAAAATTTTTTACTAAAATTACTCATTACTTTTTTTTTTATTTTTTTATTTTTTTTTCATTCCACTTTCACATTTAGGAAATTCACAATCGTTATTCTTGTTGATAAAAAATCCCTTATTATTATTTTTTAATCTTATTTTAGAGTTAACAATGCGAGAAATGGATTAAATGCATTTTCTTCCTCGCACTTTATAGTTTCAAAGCGATTTTTTTTTTTTTTTTTTTTTTTGGGGGGGGGGTTAGGGGGGGGACAAGAACAAATTGACGACTGGGTATTTTCTAGGTGTGAAACCAGTATGTAAAATATATAAATAGATAAATAAATAAACAAAAATACATTAAGTAATCACTCATTCTACTAACAAATCTCACAAAATTACATGGTATTTTCTGACCAGAGGCGGGCAAATTGTAAAGGCTAGAGGAGCCTCAGTCTATACGTAATGCACCACTTCTTTTCTTTTTTTCTCTGACACTGATTTTTTTTTTTTTTTTTTTTTTTTGATAAAATTATTACTTAAATTTTCTTATCTTTCACTTTTTATCTTTCATAATATTCATGTGTTTATTTGAAGGTAAATCTATTATTGGATAAATCACAGTAAATTCATCATTCGGCCATTTTAAGAAACTACTTTATTTTTAATACCATAATGAAAAAAAGTATTCATTATGAGGTTATTCTATGATTTTTTTTTTTTTTTTTTGCATATATTAATATTATTTTATTTATTCTTTACCTATTTTTTATTTATTTTTATTATTTACATATTTATCTTTGAAATAGTTAATGAAAGATCTGTGGATTGGCAGAGCACTTTAAATTGGACTAGGTATGAACTTATTTTTTATCTAAAGAAACTTCTCCAGAATTCTTAAATGCTATATTAACAAACTGCCCCGAGGAAATTAATCATTAGTTTTTATGTTTTAAATACTTTTTTCATTGCCCTAAAAGCAGGAGATTACTGTTTATTTGCGACAGCCACCTAAATCTGTTTATTATTATTATTATTATTATTATTATTATTATTATTATTATTATTACTGCAATTATAATTGCAATACGCCAAGGGAGACATTATAATAACAAATAAGGTTGTTACATACAAAACTACTAATTTTTCCAAAATTAACTATTTAATCTAACCTCATATTCTCTTATCAACAACAAATTAGTGTAGCTTTAAGAAAAAAAATTACAGATTTATATTTAACTACTTCCATAAGTACTTAAAAGTTCCAATTTATTAGACACTGTCAAAAATGCAATTTAAATTGAAATGTTATTAACGCTTAGAAATACGCTCGTTTAAAATTACGAATTAAACGAAACACGCCCCAGATATTTTTCATTACGTATAAGTTTTTTTTTTTTTTTTCCCTCACAGAAGAATGCGCTGAAAAAGAAAGAAAGAAACAAAAAAAGAATAATTTTATTCCGTAGTTACAATGCATTATCTCACTTAGTGGTTCATTAAGCAGAAATAAGGAAATATTTATTCATCCGGGATGTTAGGAAGTCGTCTGCGATACCACTTAAATAAAAGAATCTTTGTTTCTTAAACCCAGCTATTAATGGTAGTTCTATTTCCCACCATTAAGGAGCTAACTTAAGAAAGAACTCGTGAAAAAGAATAAATTAAGATTCTATCATTGAGAAGTCTGCATATTTGAAAAGACATCAACTGGAAGAAGTGGGTGAAAATAAATATAATGCATAATAATGATTTTAAAAAAAAATTGAAATGTGAATTAATAATAATAATAATAATATCATCATCATCATCATCATTTATACCATGGTATTACATTATGAGTGGGAACCTCTTATAAATTAATTTTCTGTAGAAAGATTAGTTAAAAGTAACAAATTTTTCGCAATATATATAGCGAGGGAAAAATAGGCAAATGTGAAATAACATTTCTATTTGAACTCACTGTAAAAAAAAAAAAAAATAAAAAAAAAAATCTGGTGTGAAACAACCACGCGATTTCTATTATCCACTATTACACGTATTATATGCACTTTTTGGAGACAATGTGATCAGAAGACACAGAATTGAGCTAATGAAATAGACTTAGACAACTAAAAATTTTCCAGTAAGAGATAGTTAATACACGTTTGCGGTAAACGCATGAAAACGTAAAGACATAAAATAGAGTTTACATAGCCGGTGTGTGTGTGTGTGGGGGGGGGGGGGGGGTAGAGTTTTTATTATTATTATTATTTGATACACCAATTTCCGAGATCTAAAACTGATCTGTCTGATCAGGATGACTATTAATTTTCCTGTAATAACCACGTAAAGCAGGAGAAAAGATATCTAAAATGGGTTTATGTAACAGTTTTCAAGAAAATCGTTAGAGCCTTTTTTGAGACACCGATTTTTACCAAAACTTGGCATATTCAGTTTTTGACCGGAAAACAACAATTACATACAAAAGGATATTTAAAAGAGGGTTAATATTGCAAGTTTGAGAAAAATCCATACAGCCATTATGAAAGGAATCCACTCGCAGTACCTGAAATTCAACTATTTATACAGGACGCCTGTCAATTCTCCTGAACTAACCAACTATATCATTCGAAAGGACATCTAATAGAGTGTTTATATAGCAACTTTGAAGAAAATCGCTAGAGCCGTTTTTGAGACCCCGTTTCCTACCACTAGCAGTGAAATTGATTCCAAAGACTTGAAGGGTGCCAAAGATAGAAAATTGACCGATAGATTGGAATATGGTAAACATCCAGTCATTCTGTGTTCCCTTATCGCTTATTTTTTTCTCAACGACAAGGTTTATCACCCCTATTTTAACAATGGACTCGTTAAGACCGCACTTGCGCAGAGGCTCCCATAGTCGCAAGAAATGTGGTTAAAGAATATTCTATTTTACTCGACTATTCCATATCAGCCACCGTTCTTCTATATCTGTTTATCAAACAATTATGGAGTTACAGATCCATTAAACAAAGTATTAGTTTCAGTAATTTAATTATTTAGATAGAAGTATTTTTCTATGTAATTGTGGTGATAGTACAGAGACTCTGCTAAAAAGAAACACATAACTTTGTTTATGTATGCGATGTAGAAATCCCATATTTTTAAAAAATTTCCTATTTAATTAAATTCAAATTTATTTTAACGCTTTATATAATAATGTACTCGAGTATACAATAATAGTCTTTAATTAACCGCTGAATCATTTCTCCCTCAATAAAATAAAATAAAAAGTAAGTGGAAAAGAAAATCTTGCTGTAAGCAAAATCCCATTATATCATTTCGGTTTTAAAATAATACCACATGGCTTCTTATTTCTGTGTAAATCAAAGTCTCATAGCTAACGTACTTTTAATCAGTTTCTCAAAATTACCCTTAAAAAAGAATTAATCATATTACTTTCTTAAACATCTGCCGTTTGTGGTTTTTCATTTCTCATATCTAAAGTTTGGCGACATACTGGGGTTAATATAACGTGGCAAACCTGCTCGCGGTATTCAAAATTAAATTATTAAATTAAACTTAATGAATGTACAACGAGTATAAAGAAGTCGTTATTTGGGTGTTATTTGCGGCGAAAAATTCTATTCTAACATGATCAGGATTTTTTAATTTTGGCTAAAACTTTAAGACTCTTTCACTGACCACCCTGATGTAAAGATACCTTAATACTGGATTAGGATTACACATTCTTCATCGCTCTCTCTCTCTCTCTCTCTCATTCCTTATAGTCCCCAAACAGAATGTTCTGTTTTTCTTTAAATTTGACTATGATGCCACTATACTTTTTAAGATACTTGTTTTCTGATGTTCAGCTATTTTGTCTACTAAATAAAAACTGTTTTTATCTCTTCATTCCGAAGTCAAAATTCTTTACGGTCAATTTATATGTATAATACCATAATAAATGTTTCTTGAATATGTATTTTATTGAACAAACCTAATACAGTTCAATTTATAAATGTTAAATTAAAATATAAACTTTTATATGAAACTTACTTCATCAATGTCGTCAAAGGTGCCAAGTCCCTTTAAAATGCATATAACTTTCATAGGAAAAAAAAAAAAAAATTATTATTATTATTATTATTTTTTTTTTTTTTTACAAATAGTTTTGAAACGTTTTTATTTTATTTTTATTATTTTTTTTTTTTTTCAATAGAAAAAATAAAGTTTAATATATTGTAAAATTAAAAGCATCTAAACAGTTTTTATGAAAGTGTCGCTGCATATGTCTTTTTTTGCTTGTAAAAAAAATTATGTGCAATTATTTTTGGGGAAACATTGTATCTTTCTACTCTACATGCATCTACCTTTCATAAAAATAAGAAATTTCTTTGTTACCAGACAAACGAAACTCATTTTCTAAGCATAATTTGATCTGTCGCTCCACGGCCTTTAAGAGTTCTGTGGAATGAAGAGAAAGATACCCCAGTGTACATGAAAAACATGTCTTTAAAGCGCCGTATTACAAAAACAAAACCCCTGCAAAAATCTGTGTCAAAACCTTGATAATTACATTAAAATTAAAATAAGAAGTCCTATATTTCATTACACCAACATCATTATTGCTTATATATGAGTTCTTAATTAATTGTATCATTTTTTTGGGGGGGGGAAGAGGGGAGGGGGTTATATAACTTGTTATATAACTCTTGGTATGACAAGAACAATATCAAGATCAAATATAATTAACTACAAAATAATCAAGCTTTTTCAATTTTTCCACAATGTTTCTGTACCATGACAAAAGAAAATTAATTGACTGGAGAAAAAGAAAAAACTGTGCATTGTTGATTTTATCACATTTTTGTTTGGAGACAAATTTAATTACTGATAATATCCAGATTATTCTCCAGATAACAAGTAAAACAACTACCTTAAGGGCCCTCTTCACTCAGCATTTCCTTTTCTAAAAGCCAATGTTATCTTATGGAAAACTTTCTTTGCACTTAAAACAGTGGCATATTAATTGATTGAGACGCGGTTTTTTTTATTGGATTACTCTCATTTCGTAAACTGACGCAGCTTTTGTAGATTTTATGAAAGAATAACAGTTGTTTTTTAAAAAAGCTGTTTTATTGCAATATTTGGGTTGATGCATTAAATGGCTTATAAAAAACTCTTTCAATTTTTTAAAACAGAATTTAAAAAGCTGCGTCAATCTCAAAGAGTTTATTTCAATGCGGAAAAAAATCCTGTATTTTAATAAAATTTTAAATCAATTAAATTTGCAAAGAAAGTCCAAAAATTTTACAAATTTGTGCCGATTTTTCTCTTTGACACACCCTTTATTCGGCTACGCCTCTCGTTCGTGGTTTCGATGGAAAGATGTTTACATTTCTGTGGTGAAGATACGTCTAGGCGTTGTGGTTTTTTATTCAGTTTTTATTTTTATTATAGATTTCACCTGTATTACGGATGTGAGTAACATAACAATTTAGAAGACAATCGTTCAGAGACTTATTTATAGGAAATATATGATCACATTTTATTTTCAATAGTTTTTCTTTGCGCGTAATACTATTATTATATGAATACTTTGTACATAAATCTGATATTTTACTGATAATGCCACGATTGACAATATACAAACATTTTTTTTAACAAGTTATATAAAACTTTTTACTAAATTAAACAGATTTTCAATAATAAATTTTATTTTAAAGTATATAATCTGGTGTGGCACCCACACGACTTTTTCTTACCCTACATTTAAATTTTATACAGACAGATTCAGATTGAGGAATAAAATATCAAGTACTGTATAAAATTCTATAGTAAAAAGAATTTAAGCTAGCTTTACGAATTATTTAATTTGACAAATAATTTTCTGTGGGAAGGGCGGAGGGGAGTACCACCTTTCTCAACCCACATTTGAAACTAATATCTACATTTCTATAGAATTCACGACTAATATTAAATTTAAAATTATGTTCAACAATAACTTTCAATCACATTTATTGACAACTTTAACCCGTATCACTCGTTGAAACTTATCAATATTGATCAAACTGTTCAAGTATGAATTTTATATGAACTTTAAAATATAACACTTGAGTTCCCTGCCGGCATTTAGTTTTTAAAGTTACACTGATAACAGACTCACAAAGAACAACTGTTAAAAATTGTTTAATTATTCACGGAACCGCAAAATACGTAGTTATTAAAAAAAAAAAAAAAAACAAGACTTCAAATTAAACTAAATATTTTATTTACTCTTTAGGTATGGAGAATTAATTTACATTCCTGAGCAAAATAAGTTGTATTAATATTGAAGTCTAGGAATTGAGTGAAACAAATATTTTTAACGACATAAGCAAGTTGATTTTATAACTGAAGAAACTAGAACAATTTAAAGTTTGCAAGAAATGGGAGTCAAATGTTTATGAAATTATTTATACACGACGAAATCACACTATTATTTTCAAAGATTTTGCGCTCTTATTTTCGCGCCTAACATAAAAGCGCAGCTGAAAGTATGGTACCTGAACATGAACACTGTTTCTATGCGTTCTTTTAGAATTACAGTAACTGGATATCAAGCTGTGTATCGATATTAATAAAATCAGAATTTTGTCTGTAAATTTATCAGAATTTAAAAAAAAAATGCGATATCTTCACGTTCCACACACCATAAAAGTCGAAAATTACTTCAGAAAATTTTGTCTGTGTGTGTGTCATCGTGTCTGTATGTCTGTAACGCTATTATTGTCCGGGTATCACGTGAGAATGGCTGGACGGAATTCAACGGCGCTTGGCAGAAATTTAGGCTTTTACCCAACTAAACTCTGCCAACTTTTTCGAAATTCCCTCCCCAGTTCTCGCCGGGATGGGGGAAACAAAAGTCAGAACATATTTGTAAGCATAACACCGCTCCAAATTACTTCACTGTAAAGAAATTGCACATATAAACAATAGTCATGAGTATAAAAAAAAAACGTTATCTGCAATTTAGGAATTTTAGATTATTAACCCTTTCAGTCACAGTGTTCCCGCTGATGGAACACCTTATTTTAATTCTCAAGTGCAAAAACTCATCCCGGAAACTTTTTAGCAAAAATTTACGTTTATAACATATTAGAAAAGGCCCTTTTTTTTTACCTGAAAATTTAAAATTTCTTTTATTTAAATTTTGTTCGTAAATTCCGGTGGCGAGAAATTTTGCAGTTTCCGAATTTTTTAAAGAACTCTACAAAAAATGGAACAAAGATGTTAAAAAAAGCTACGAGACTTCCTTAGAAAATTTCCAAAAACACATTTTTTCCCCCCTAATTTCCGATATTTTTGTGAGAAGGGGTTACGAAGGGTCAAAATCGAGACAACCCTTTTAGCGCTAAATTCCTCCTGAGAAACCTATGGAAGCTGCGGTCACGAATTTCGGTGCTGGGATTATATGTATGTATCCGACACCTAAAGTAATTGAATAAATAAAACATTGCGATTTAGGAAATTTCAATTTTTAAGGGGAGGGAAGAGGGAAATCAATTTTTGGCGGGAAATTGTGCAAATTCCAGATTTTTAGTAAAAATTTAACAAAAATGGAAAAAAGATGTTGAAAACAGCTATGGGTCTTCTTTAGGACATTTTCAAAACACGCTTTTTTTGTGATTTGCCTTTCTTTTTTATTTTTATGGGGGGGGGGGATAGGTATGTGTTACAAAGGGCAAATTCGAGGCACCACTTTTAGCGCTAAATTTGTCCTGAGAAATTTATGAGAGCTGTGGTCAGGGTCAGAAAGTTTCATGCTTGGATTGCTTATATATGTATCCGACCCCTAAAGTAACGGAATATATCGAAATATCCCCCCTTTCACCCTGGGGGGTAGGAAGCAAAAAAAAAAAAAAGTTTGTAAGCATAACTCGGCCCCACATTACTTCACGCTGAAAAAATTGCGCATGAGAAAACTAGATTTGAGTATAAATAAAACATTATGTACGATTTTGGAATTCTTGACAGGAGGGAAGAAAGAAATCGTTTTTTGGGGGGAAATTTCAGAAATCCCGGACTTTTTAGTAGAGCTCTACTAAAATGGTACAAATGTATTGAAAAAAAGCTATCTGTCTTATTTAGGATATTTCCAAAAACATTTTCTTTCTTTCTTTTGTGTGTGTGTGTGTGTGTGTGAGATTTTCGATTTTTTTTTTTTTTTTTTTTTTTTTTGGGGGGGGGGGGGGGCGTTACGACGGAGCTAATTCGAGACCCTCCCTTTTAGCGCTAAATTTGTCTTGGGAAATCCACGGGATTAATGGTCGCTAAATTTGGCGCGTAAATTTTTTATATGTATCCGACATTATTGTAACGGGATTTTACAAAATTCCACCTTTACCCTACCACTCGGGGGGGGGGGGGAAGGGACAAAAAACACATGTGAAATCTCGTTTTTCCTTTTGAATTCGCTTTAAATTATCTTGGGGGGGGGGGGGAAACTTGTGCGAAACAACTACACGACTTCCATTACCCACAATTACACATATTACATGCATTCTTTGGAATTTTCCAGTAAGAGAAATTTGATACACGTATAAAGACATATAAAATAGAGTTTACATAGCGAGTTATGAGAAAGAGTATTTAAAATGGATCAATGAAACAATTTTCCAGGAAATCGTTAGAGCCGTTTTTGAGAACCAACTTTTACCAAAACTTGATATTCTAGATTATTGACTGGAAAACAATAATTACATACAGAAGGATATTTAAAAGCGAGTTAATATGGCGAGTTTGAAAAAAATCCGTACAGCCGTTTTTAAAGGAACGCACTTGCGAGACTTTAAATTGAGCTATTTATACAAGACGCCTATCAATTTTCCAAACCTAACCAACTATATCTGTCGAAAGAACATCTAGTAGAGTGTTTATATAGCAATTTTGAAGTAAATCGTTAGAGCTGTTTTTGAGATACGGACTTACGCTCCCATTTCCATTTTACGATGGCCCACTTCTGTTTTTAAAATTTTTACTAAAATTTGTAAATTTTATCTGTACACCAGACTTGTTCCGGCTGTGAAGTTTCGTAGTTCTATCTTTATTAATTTTGGAGATATGATAGCCAGAAGATTCTACATATACATACACACTGACCAATTGCCCAAAACTACATTTTTGGACACAGGAGGACTTAAAACGTGTAAATCAGGTGAAAACTCGATATCGAAGTTTTGGACAGAATACAATACAGAATACAAATTACCTACGGTAGTAGAGTAATGGAAGTAAAAAGAGATATCCGTAAAATTTTTGCTTTGAAATATAGCTAATACAAATACTTAAAAACTAATTTCTGGAATTTTAAAAATTCAGCCGCACTGGGGGAAGGAGGGGGGTCATAACGTAATTTCAAATAATCCTTTATATATGTATATATATATATATATATATATATATATATATATATATATGAGACTTTTGCTCTAAAATATAGCTCACATAAATGCCTAAAACTAATTTCTAGAATTTTAGAAATTCGTCCTAGGTGGGCCGGGAAGGGGGCGGGGAGGCGGAGGGACAAAAAAAAAAAAAAAAGGAGTTAGATTGTTCAAAATCGGTACATAGAGGTTTTTGATAACTACAAATCGATTGCGGATAGTTTCGAATTTGTAGAATTATTAAGATAGAGGGGTAAAAATATAGAAATAAGATTTAGAGCGTTGAAAATTAGTATTATTAGGTTTCAAGGCCCTATAAATCGATTGCGGATATTTACAAAAGTGTAGAATTATTATGAGGGGCGGAAAGGGTGAGCGCAGGGGCAAAAATAAAGAAACTAGGTAGAATGTTGGAATTTAGTATTATTAGGTTAAAAGCCTGAGAAAACGATTGCGGATATTTTTGAAAGTGTATAGATAGATTTTAGAGGCCTGCAAGTCGAATGAGGATATTTTCGAAAGTGTAAATAAGCTATTAGGAGAGGCGGGAAGGGGGTGACGGAGGGGAAAAAATAGAGTTAGATATCGTTCAAAATTGGTACATAGAGGTTTTTGATACTTACAAGTCGATTTTCAAATCTGTAAACTTTTTAGGAGAGCCGGGAAGGGAAGGGCGAAGGGCAAAACAATAGAAATAGATTTAAACCGTACAAAATTGGTACGTGTTGGTTTTGGGGACCTACAAATCGATTACATTTCCTGAAGAGAAGAGAAAAAGTATTAGGATAGACGGGAAGGAGGGAGGGGGTGGGGGCGAAGGAGCAAAAATATAGAAATTAGAGTTTAAACGTTCAAAAATAGTATTATTAGGTTTTAAGGTTCGATATATCGATTGCGGATATTTACGAAAGTGTAGAATTATTATGAGGGGCGGGAAGGACCAGCGCAGGGGCAAAAATAAGAAATTAGATAGAACGTTGGGATTTAGTATTATTAGGTTTAAAAGCCTGATAAAACGATTGTGGATATTTTTGGAAGTGTAAAACAATTAAGAGGCTCGGGAACGGTGGGCGAATATGCGCGTTGTGTGCAGGTTTGTACGCTGTCGCAGTCAGTGGGGACCCGGATTGATTACTCTACCGATGACAGAAGATTTTTTTTTCGTATTTTATATCTATGTTTTTCCCTTACGATAATATGGATATCTGCCACTTTGGTGAAAATAGCGGATGAAGTTCATTAATAAATTTTATTGAGACATTTTTTGGTTTATGTATACATTAAAATTCAAACAAATTCGGAATATGCTTTTTACAATTCGAATTTGAAAATTTTTTGAAAGCAGAATGTCGCTGCAACTAGGTTAAGAAACTCATCCAAGATCTTCATAAAATAAGTTAAGAAACTGTCCAAATTTGGTTCGATTTGGAGTATTATTTCGGAAGTTATCGTGATTTTAAATTTTCATGTGATGGTAGCCTGATTTCAAATGGCCCTGCTTAACTTAAGATATCCACCACTTTATTAAAAATGGCAGATAAAGTTCATTAATAAACTTCATTGAGACACTTTTATGGTCTATGTATACATCCAAATAGAAACAAATTCTGAATACGCTTTTTACAATTTAAATTTGAAATTTTCAAGTGGACTTCGCTTGAAAACAAAATGACGGAGCAACTTGAACAAACTCACACAAGTTATTTATCAGATAAGTTCACTGTCCAAGTTTGGTTCGATTTGGAGTATTATTTGGAAGTTATCATGATTTTAAATTTTCAAGTGGTATCTTGATTTCAAGTGGCCCCGCTTAACTTAAGATACCCGCCATTTTAATAAAAAGGGCGGATAAAGTTCATTAATAAAGTTCATCGAAACCCTTATGTTATGTATATTTACATTAAAATACAAAAAATCTGGCTTTAAATACACTTTTCACAATGTGGGTTTGAAATTCTCAAGTGGCCGCCACTTGAAAACAAAATGTCAGAGCAATTTGGTTACCGTACTCATCCAAGATATTTATAAGATCAGTTAGCAATGCAAATTTGGTTCGATTTGGAGTATTATTTCGAGAGTTATCGTAATGACAAATTTCATTATAGATAGACAGATAAATATATAGATAAACGAAGTGGTTGCAATAGGTCGATTTCTAAAAAAAATCAACCTAAAAAGTTTTTTTTTTTTTTTCCTAAAAAAAACCCTGGTTTTTTGCCTACCCTTCGAAAAAAAAGCATTTAGATGATATTGTGATCACACACATACATACACATACATCATCATCATCATGAAAATAGTAAAAATTAACTCATATGGGACCTCAAAACATGTAGATACGCCAACATCGCAAAGTCAGAATTTTGTCACGATTACAATGATTTCCTTACGTATGTATTTTCGGAAAGCAAAAAATTGCATGAAAGGTACGTGAATCATTTAATTTCATCATGCTTAATAACTAATTTTTAAAAGATATATGTGTCTATGAGAGAGGAAATGACAATGTAGTTGTAAACAATGGAGGGAAAAAGTGGAGGATTGAAATTCAAGATATAAAATATACCTTTACATCCACCCTTAGAAAAATACAAATATTTCATTTATTAAATATTGTAAATTTTGCTTATTCCATGTCTATTTTGAAAAATTCAAATTGATTATACAAACATATTAATAAAATATCTGGTGTGAAACAACCACACGACTTCCATTACAAACTATTACACATATTATATGCATTTTTTGGAGATAATATGATCACAAGATATAAAAGTGACCTAAAGAAGTAGAAACCTAACATTTTTCTGGTAAGATAAACTTTATACACATGTAGAGACATATAAAACGAAACATACATAAAGCGAGGTAAAAAATTAGAAATATATATATATATATATATATACATATATATATATATATATAATGTATATATATATGTAGTAGAGTTATTTTTTGAAACACCAATTTCCGAGATCTACCTAAGCTTCTGACCTACCTAAATGATGGGCAAAATCAGCCATTTTGTTAAACACAAAATAATAAAGATACAAAAGGGCATTATTTAAAAGGAAAAAGAATATAAAAATACAAAAGCTGTTTTACTGAAGACTACAAAGCTGTTTTATTGCCTTTTAAAAGGCTAAGACAGAAATTTGTGCCTTGACTGTGCCATATCATCTGGTAAATCTGGTGAGAAGTTTTCTTGTTACTTGGTCAGTAAACATTCATTTTATTTTGCAAAAACGCATTTCTAGATACATGTTTTCTAAGTACTCATCTTTAGCACCATTGATGCAAAATCAAAGATCATTGTTATATCATTTATATTGTATTGTAAAATCATAGAATAATCAATTTAATTAGTATTCAAAATTTGGATATTTAATAAAGAAATTAATTAAAATTATATGAATCTAGTATTATTTGAGAGTAAATTTAGTTATTAATAACCATATTATTTTTCAGATTAATGTTTGCTTTTTTAATTAGGATTAATTTTAGGGCATTTCACAACGCATGCCCGAATATCGAATTGATATTCAAAGTGTACGACCATGAAGCTGTCACTTTAGAGCCACGAAAAGGAGGGTAGTCTGATTTTGGTTAATATCCGCCCAACACTAAACAGGGTAGCTGTTAATTTTCCTCTAATAATTACGTGATACACAAGAAAGAAATGGATTTATATAGCTATTTTCAAGAAAATCGATAGAGCAGTTTTTGAGATACCAACTTTTACCAAAACTCAATCATTGACAGGAAAACAATAATTACATACAAAAGCATATTTAAAAGTGAGTTAATATGGCGAGTTTGAAAAAAAATCCGTACAGCTGGTTTTTAAGGAACGCGCATCCGAAACCTGAAATTGAGCTATTTATACAGAACGCGTATCAATTTTTCTGAACTAACCAGCTATATCATTCGAAAGGACATCTAATAGAGTGTTTATGTAACAAATTTGAAGAAAATCGTTCGAGCCGTTTTTGAGATACGGACTTATGGTCCCACTTACGGTTTCCGATGTCCCACTTCCGGTTTTTCAATTTTCTCCAAAATATGGAAAATTCATCTGAACACCAAACTTGTTTCAATTCTAAAGTTTCGTAGTTCTATCTTTATTAGTCTCCGATACATAATAGCCAGAAGATCCCCCCCCCCACACACACACTGACCAATTGCCAAAAACCACTTTTTTGGACTCAGAGGACCTTAAAACGTGTAAATCAGGTGAAATCTCGATATCGAATTTTCAGACCGAATACAAATACTTCCATTACATACTGTAGTAGGGTAATGGAAGTAAAAAATGTTTTTTTTTTTTTTTTTTTTTTTTTTTTTTATAAATTGAAAGAATAAAGATAATTTTTAATTTACTACTCGCAAATAATTAATAGTGAATAAAATTGGAAAATCGGAAGTGGAACATCTGAAACCGGAAGTGAGGCCATAAGTCCATATCTCAAAAAAGCTCTAACGATTTTCTTTAAAATTGCTGTATAAACACTCTATTAGATATCCTTTCGAAGGATATAGTTGGTTAGTTCAGGAAAATTGATAGGCGTCCTGTACAAATAGCTGAATTTCAGGTCCTGCAAATGCTTCCTGTCAAAACGGCTGTATTATTTTTTTTTCAAACTTGCCATATTGACCCTCTTTTAAATATCCTTTTACATATAATTGTTGTTTTCTGGCCAACAATTAATTTTGTCAAGCTTTGGTAAAAATCGGTATCTCAAAAACGGCTCTAACGATTTTCTTGAAAATTGTTACGTAAACCCATTTTAGATATCCTTTCTCATGCTTTACTTGGTTACCACAGGAAAATTAATAGTCATCCTGATCAGACAGATCAGTTTTACATCTCGAAACTTGGTGTTTCAAATAAATAAACTCTACCAATTTTCTACCCCTTTCTTTTTCTAAAAAAAAAAAAAAAAAAAAAAAAAAAAAATCGCTGTGCAAACTCTGTTTTATGTTTTTCCACGTGTATTAATTTTCCCTTACCGGAAAATTTTTAGGTGTCTATTTCATTAGGACAATATCATGTCTTCTGATAACATTATCTTCAAAAATGCATATAATACGTGTAATAGTGGGTAATGGAAGACGTGTGGTTTCACACCAGATTTTTAAATAAATGTAGGCACTATAATTCAACGCTATTTATATATTATACTACTTATAAAAAATTTGACTTGTATAAAGAAACACGTATATAAATAACAACACAAGTACACTTTCTTTAGAAAACAGAGCACGAGGACTTGTGCGACCGCACCTGTCCGTGATCTTCGAAATACGATCCCGAAGGTTACGACCTGTCGCACACTCTCACCCTGTCCAGCTCTGCCTTCAGTAGTCCGAGCTCCAGAGTGCAGATAACCCATCTCTATATTAGTCCAGTCAAAATAGGAAAAATAGAAGAAAAAAATCGTGTAATTTTGAAATTTTGCATACTCATAGCCGAGGGGGTCCTGAACAACATACTAAAAGTCCCCGCCCGTGGGGGGTGAGCGGGGGGCAGGGGGGCATTTAAGGGGGGCAATTTTCAGTTTTTATTAAATATCTTAAAAACTATCGCATTTAGAGAAAAAATGTCAGAATTACAAAATTAATCTATGTAAAATTTCCTACAAAAATGTATATTACATTTTGTTTGTACGATCATTAGTTTAGAAGATATAGGGATGAAATAACACATTTTCTTGAAAAATTCTTTTTTGCAATAGTAAAATCAACTAAAGTGTGCAATTAAAAGGGTTCTTGTCAAATATTTTCTAATGTAAAAAACAAATGTATACATAGGGAATATGCAAGGATACTATAGCATGTTTTGTAAGTTTTAAATAATTTTAAGGCTAGCAGGCGCAAGTGGTGGTTTGAGTAAAAATTTAGATAACGAAGACCCAAAACCGATCAACATTAAAAAAAAAAAAAAAAAAAAAAAAATCGGGTAGCTTAGAAATTGAGCACAGTTATAAAAGTTAAGTGCCCTGAATAACATACTAAAAGTCCCTAGCCATGAGGGGGGCATTTAAAGGGGGCACATTTCAGTTTTTATTAAGTATCTTGAAAACTATCGCATTTAGAGAAAAAAAAATCTCAATTGCAAAATTAATCTACGTGAAATTTCCTAAAAAAAATTGTATATTCTATTTTGTTTGTATGATCAATAGTTTAGAAGATATAGGGGAACGAAATAACATTTTCTTGAAAAATTTTTTTTTTTTTTTTTTTTTTTTTTTTTTGCAATAGTAAAGTCAACTAAATTGTGGAATTAAAAGGGTTCTGATAAAATATTTTCTAATGTACAAAACAAATATATGCATAGGGAATATGTAAGGATAATACAGCATGTTTTGTACGTTTTAAATAATTTAAAGGTTAGTAGGCGCAAGTGGTGTTTAGGTAAAAATCCAGATAACAAAGACCCAAAACCGATCAACATTTAAAAAAATCTTACAGCTTTGAGATTTTTTTTCTCTAAATGCGATAGTTTTCAAGATACGTAATAAAAACTGAAATGTGCCCCCTTTAAATGCCCCTCCCCCCATGGTTAGGGATTTTTAGTATGTTATTCAGGGCACTTAACTTTTATAACTGTGCTCAATTTCTAAACTACACGATTTTTTTTCTCTATTTTTCCTATTTTGACTGGACTTATCCAGATTTTTACTCAAACCACCACTTGCGCCTACTAGCCTTAAAATTATTTAAAACTTACAAAACATGCTGTATTATTCTTGCATATTCCCTATGTATATATTTGTTTTTTACATTAGAAAATATTTGACAAGAACCCTTTTAATTGCACACTTTAGTTGATTTTACTATCGCAAAAAAGAATTTTTCAAGAAAATGTGTTATTTCATCTCCCTATATCTTCTAAACTAATGATCGTACAAACAAAATGTAATATACATTTTTGTAGGACATTTTACGTAGATTAATTTTGTAATTGACATTTTTTCTCTAAATGCGATAGCTTTTAAGATATGTAATAAAAACTGAAAATTGCCCCCTTAAATGCCCCCCCCTGCCCCCCACGAGCGGGGACTTTTAGTATGTTGTTCAGGACCCTCTCGGCTATGAGTATGTAAAATTTCAAAACTACACGATTTTTTTCCTTTCAGTAATGTTATAATGTTATATATCTTTGTTATATTTTAGTTAAATTAATTATATCAAACTGCAAGTTTAATTATAAAGAATATTTACTTTTTTTAAATTTCATTGTTACAGAATTCGCCGATACAACTACTGAAAGCCTAAAACGGGCTGAATATAGAATAAAATACTTCGTCGGGTCGGGCTACGTTATTAAAATACATATAAATAGATAAGAATAAATGTAGAAAGTTGTTTGATGCCAGGTGAAAATGACAAAGAAAAAAAAAAAAGTAACACAAAAATAAGAAAAGAAAGAAATAGTCAAAACAAAACAAAGCTTGAGCGAAACCGCAAGTAAGGAGGTAGCTGATTTTTGATTTATTCATCCAAAAAGTCAACGATTCGTCAGTGAGTCAGTCAATCTTCTCAAATTAGTTAACACCTCCTGTCAAAACCACGTGGGACACTTTTTATCTGTTTTCAGCCGACTTCGGAATTTTTTCCAAGTGAAGAGGGCCGTTAACAGCCGAACCATATCGAAAAATCTGATGACTTCGAAGCTATAGATAAATCAGCAATTATAGAAACAATACATTTTATTTTTGACGTACCTTATTTACAAAAATATTCTAGTCAGAAAGAAATGACAGATACGCAGAGACGCTGCGAACGATAGTGGAACTGATAGTCCATTTGTTTAGATATATCACCTGAAGTTTAAAACTATCAATAGGGTGTATGCGAAATTTTTCACTATAAAATGTATTATTTACAGTTCACTGGTGGACTACAACGCATCATGCGTTTAAAAAGAATTGCGTGAGAACATGACATGCATACGTCAATTTTCTAAATCTAATGTTTCGTAAATGATAGGTTGAATAAAAAAAACAAAAAAGAAAGAAAGAAAGAAATCTGAATTATATCAAGCATACAATTGGAACATTTGATGTTCAGCATCATTATCAAAAAACGATGAGTAGAGTGAAAATTTGAAATGCTACCTTTTGATAGACAGCATTTAGTTTTTTTTTTTTTTTTTTTTTTTCTTTTCCAAACCGTCATTTGCTTGAACCATCAATGTTAATGTTATTTTATATTTTAAAGTCTATTCATTTAGTGCTAATTTAATTTTTGAACTTTCATTTCCTTTCTATTCTTAAAACTTGGAACAGAAATAATAATCCGTGAAACTAGGGTGTTTATATTAGCACCCTACGTGAAACTTGAGCATTATTCACATAAGCACTAAACATCGACCCGTAAATTTGATCAGCGGTGAAAATACAGCGCCATCCCTTCTCTTATTAGGTAAAAGTAAAAAGTATATCATAATTCTGAGTGCTTTGCCTTAAGAGAAATTAGGAATAATCTAAAACTTTAAAAATTATTTTTAATAATTCACAGTTTAATAAATGTCTCGAGTTCACAGAAAAAATTCAAAATATGCATTAAAATTGTCTTAAAGTAAAAAGTACATCATAATTCTGAGTGCTTTGTCTTAAGAGAAATTAGGAATAGTTTAAAACTTAAAAAATGATTTCTAATAATTCACAGTTTAATAAATGTCTCGAGTTCTCTGAAAAAATTCAAAATATGCATTAAAATGGTCTTAAATTTAACCCCTTCAGGGGGATTTTTGACATAAAATGTTAAAATTCTAAAATGTAAAATATATGATTTTCTTATTTTTCTGATTTATTAATTATTTCGGGATAGATGTCAATTACTGGAGCATGCCAATCACTGGAGCACCTACCCTATATAAGAAGGTATTGGATTAGTGAAAATTTTCAAGCTCCAGTTTTTGATAGATTTACACGTTTTGAGATTTCATGAACACGACTTGACCACTTTTAGACTATGTCTGCCTTTGTGTGTGTATGAAAAAAAATGATGGACACTTAATTTCACGAACCAATGGACGAAATTTAACCAAACTTGACATTTAGTCGTACCTTGACTTAAACTAGTGGTGATGACATGTGGCGATCGATCACTCAACAGGTGGCGCTATCATCAGAATTTTTCATAATTTTAATATAGCAGTATAAGATAAATTTTGTATAAATATACATAATGGGAATTATTTTTAACTTTTTAATGTGAAATTAATATAAAATTAATTTGTATTGGTCTAAATGGTATTCAGTGGCATTAAATCTTCTGTTACTCTGGTTTTCCTACGTTTTTAATATATCTGTACTGATAAGTATAAAGGATTTAAGTCCAAAAATGTCGATTTTGAGTTAAGTACATAGTCAGACCCAGAAATAAATTCTCTATTGATTGGTATAAAGGATTTAGATCCATGTCATTTAGTCTTTGAGAAAATCCATTGGTAAAAAAAGATTCAAGTCAGAAATTTAGCATTAATCTTTGTATAAAATATTTAATTCAATTTTTTCCCTTTATTAAATGAAGGTTGACAATCACTGAACGGTATAAAGGGTATAAATCAACACAATCATTTTTTCCTAATCGATTCTGCTGATTAGTTTTTAGTTAGTTTAACTTTATTTTTCGTCTCCTGAAAAATCAAGAATATGGACTTAAATCCTTTATACTTATCAGTACAGATATATATATGACCTTTATGTATTATATATGTATATGTATATAAATAAAACCTTATATATACATATTTATATATATATATAATAGTAATAGTTAACAAGGAAAAAATTTGCGTATACGTAGGGTATCGCGTCTCCCCACCATAAGGGAAGTACCCCCCGGTGTGTGTAAATTTTCAGTAAGGGTATCTCTCGAAAGAGCTCGTCGTCGTCAATACCTTCGAAACGAATGACTGAACCGTTGACTAAACCAAAGAATATTTAACTTTTCTTTTTCTTTAAGAATCAGCCAGTAAAATAATGACCACTGATGTTTAAAATGCAAAGTCCACTTAATTGAATTCGCAAAAATAATTACCTTAATTATCAATGAAAATATAATAAACACACAACCATTGTTGCTAAACTCTGATTGCTGTAAATAAATTGTAAAAAAATTAACATTATTATTACTAATGTTTTATGGTTTATGTTGTTGTTATTGTTGTCATTATTGCCATTACTATCATTTAGAATGTGCATTTTTATGTCTCAAGCACAACACAGCATTAAATTACATGTTTTATAAAAATAAACCTTTACATATATTTCTTGTTGCGAAAATAAATGTTTATGAAATCATTTTTCATTAATTAATCCTTGAGTATGAAATCATCATTTATAAGTTCACATGCACGATAACTCATACTTTCTGTTAAAACGCATGTACGTTTACATCCTTTACCAAGAAATTCTACGCAAAATCATAATTCTGTTATGAAACTTCCTCTTCCGTCATTAGAACTGCTAGAACAAGAGCATAAATTTCTGTTAGTGACGAATTCGAGAGCACAGAAATCACCATTCAACTCACTAACAGCCATTAAATTTCAAGGCAGGTCAATGCCTTTTACGTCCCACCGGAAACCTACACTAGCTTTGACTTTATCTGATCCCTCACAAAATGACGACAGAATATTTTTTTTTTTTCTTTACTATTCGAGGAAAAGACGAAATGTCTATCGTCTGTGTTTTTTATTTAAAGTTCTAAGAAATTGAATGCGTTTCGATTGAAAAGGAGAAAACAGAGATCTCGTGTTAGAAGTTAAAATTAGAAGGCAAGTTTAATTAATTTGATATGCTTGCAAAAGTAAATAAAAATGTAATAAATCTTTGTTTAACACACTTACATTCGGATGATAAACTATCTTATGAATTAATTAATATAAGATTTAATTTAATTGTGACCAAAACATATTAAATTCTCTCGTTAGTTATATGCCGACTCAGACATAAATTTGTTTCAGCACTTGTAAAAATAATTTTCATTAAAATAAATAAACTAGTGGTTCTACATATCAAGTAGCCTTAATGTCCCATTAATAATATTCATTATTGAACACAACACGTAAATCCTCTCGACAATTACATGCAGCCTCCGGCATGATTTTTTTCAGATCTCGT
The DNA here is from genome assembly GCA_963930645.1 of Salticus scenicus. NCBI lineage: Eukaryota > Metazoa > Arthropoda > Arachnida > Araneae > Salticidae > Salticus > Salticus scenicus. The sequence continues at coordinate 140,404,787 of OZ005655.1, read as the reverse complement.
AAAAATGGTTTTCATTAAAGTAAATAAACTAGTAGTGGATCTACAGATCAGTAGCCTCAATGTCCCATTAATATTATTCATTAATGAATACAACGTGTTAAATTCCCACGACAACTACTGCCGCCTAATGTAAGGCATAAATTTTTTTCAGCACTCGTAAAAATAATTTTCATTAAAATTAATAAACTAGTGGATCTACATATCAGTAGCCTTAATGTCCCATTAATAATATTCATTATTGAACACAACGCGTAAATCCTCTCGACATGCAACCTCTGGCATGATTTTTTTTTTTTTTTTTTTCAGATCTCGCAAACATGATTTTCATTAACGTAAATAAACAAGTAGTGGATCTGCAAATCAGTAGCCTCAATGTCCCATTAATATTACTCATTAATGAGCACAACGCTTTAAACCCTCACGACAATTACTGCCGCCTAAGGCCTTTTTTTTTTTTTACAGCACTCGTAAAAATTATTTTCATTCCAATAAATAAACTAGTAGATCATACAGATCGGTAGCCTGAATATCCCATTATTATCTATATATTAATAGGCAAGCATAAAATTTGTTGTCCCTTTTTAACATATAATTATGGGAGTAGAGCGTTGAAAATGGTATCATTCGAAAGGTATGGTTAGCCGGAAGGTGCGAATACAAATATTATTTTCTTACGATGTCAAGAAGGTACTTAAAAATACATTTATTTTTTATGCATTTTCCCCCATTTTTCCCTTTTATACACGTATTCCTTCACATTAAAAAATACCTAAAAGTAGAAAGTTGTTAAATCTGGCAATTTCATAAAGCTCAAATAAAACCATAGACACAGTAATTTGTATAATGTAGCATCACTATACGCAAGCGAAGTGATGACGTCACTGTCTGTCCATGGAGCCATGTAAAAGATTTTCTATGTTAATTGTCCATTGAATTTTTTGTAAAAAATTATTTAAAAAAAAACGGAAATTATCTGCCGATTTTAATTCCGATATTTGGGTATAGTTATATATAAGTTACTGTCTACATGTGTTTGATTGAGTTATTTTTTCTGTAAAATTGATAAAATTTTAATTTAAAATCACAAAACTCCAGAAAAAAAAATGGCAAACTTCCAGTTTCGAATGTAAACATAAACATTTCATTTCAAAGGGTGATATTTAAACAATAAATATTCAACTAATATACTAAATAAAAGGAAAATGGATTTGTTACTAACTGCTGCATGTATAAGTAGACGATACGGAAAAAATTCCGATTTCCGTTTTCTGCTGAATTTACATGTTTTGAGCTTTCTTTACGTTTCAATTAACTGAAATTGGCTACTTATTTTTTAAAAAAGTGTCTTTATTGCTAGCTTTTGTGGGTAGAAGAAGCAAGTAGAAGATACATAAAAACTTTTGATTTCCAGTTTTCGATGAATTTACACGTTTTGAGATTTCCTTGCATTTTAATTAAGTGAAATTAGTGAAATTGACTACTTATTTTTATTTTTTTTAAAGTGGATTTATTATTATTTTCTCTGCATATATAAGTAGAAAATATAAGATTCAGAAATGTTTTAGATTTCCAGTTTTCGATGAATTTACACGTTTTGAGATTTCCTTGCATTTTAATTAAGTGAAATTAGTGAAATTGACTACTTATTTTTATTTTTTAAAAAGTGGATTTATTATTCTTTTCTCTGCATATATAAGTAGAAAATATAAGATTCAGAAATGTTTTAGATTTTCGGTTTTCGATAAAGTTACACGTTTTGAAATTTCCCGAACTCAATTCGACCATTTTTGAAAAATATCTTTTTTTTTTTTTTTTTTTTTTTTTTTTTTTTTGTTCAAACACTGTACTTCATGTACCAATCGAATTAATTTAACAGAATTTGATACTTGGTTGGACCTTGGTCTGACATGGTACCTATTAACTTCTGGGCTGTATCACACAACAAGGGGCGTTTTCACGTTGCGATTTTCTTTTATTTCAGGAAAGACTAACATCTACAGAGAGAAATAGTTATATTAAGTAAAACTCTGCAGATTCAGTTAGAGTGAATATTGGCAAACAATTGCCGCAGCAGTGTTGCAATTGCATTCCGTTTAGGACAAAGCAATAACTTTGCTTTGCCTCGCTTTGCAAAAAAAATGGTCGAGTTTCGACCACTGGGCGATACTAGTTATTCATTAATGAGCACAACGCAGGCATGATTTTTTTTTTTCAACACTCGTTAAAATTAATAAATAAATAAAATAAATAAATAAAATAAATAAATAAACTATTGGATCTACAAAACAGTGCCTCAATGCCACATTAATATTATTCATTATTGAGGATAACACGTAATTCCCCTTGACAGTTACATGACGCCTCATACATGAATTTTTTTTCAGCACTCCTAAAAATAACTTTCATTAAAATAAATAAACTAGTAGATCATAGATCAGTGACCTCAATGTCCCTCTAATATTATTCATTAACGCGTTAAACTCTCCCACAGTTACATGCCGCCTCAGGCATGATTTTTTTTTTTTTTACATTCATAAAAAATGATTTCCGTTAAAATAAATCAAAAAATGAACAAGTGGATCTATAGATCAAGAGTCTCAATATCCAGTTCGCATTATTCATTAAATAAGCCCATCTCGACAGCTGCATGTTGCCTCAAACATGAATTTTCCCAGCACTCGTAAAAAAAAAAAAGAAGTTTATTGAAATAAATAAACCAGTAGATCTACAGATCAGTAGCCTCAGTATGTCATTAATGTTATTCATTAAGGCGAAGTTATTAGTTATTTTTACTTTCTTCTATAAGAAAAAATGTATTATATTCGTGAAAATTTTCGAAAGATGGTTTTCGATGGATTTATACGCTTAGATATGCCCTGAACACATTTGATCACTTTTAGGGAATGTCTGGTTTTCTGTATGGTTCTGTGTGTCTCTCTGTATGTCTATGTATATCTCTGTGTGTCCAAAGTTTTGAGGACGCTTTATCTCAGGAACTTATGAAAGAAATTCAATATAAGTTTTAAATATTTGTTTGGACCTTCGCTTAAGTTGGCGCTGATTGATTTTTGGCTCATGGCGATCGACAGGTGGCGCTGTCATGCCTTTTTTTTTTTTTTCAAAAATTTTAATATGACAAAATTTTGTATAAACGTAAACAAAGTGAATTATTTTTATTGTATCATTATTAAATTACATATATTGATATAATAGTTATAGTCGACTAGATTTTTTTTTTGTGTGTGTGTGTGTGTCTGTAGGAGCATCAGTAGGTAAGAAACACCGGTTCTAGCTCAGCAGGGTGGTGCGTTGGTGCGCAGGCAAGTCGTGCGGGTGCCGCACCACCCCCTGAGGGGTCTAGATGAGTTGGTATTGACCTTGAGACGTCCTCTAACTTAATCGTGAAAGATGACGAGGGTATTAATGAAGAAAATTAATTAAAAAATTTAATGAGTGGTTTATTGTAAAAGGTGACGATGGTTTTAAAGCGATGTTTGCGGTATAAGGTAAAAAGCAGGATATCGTTTGTGACTCATTAGAAAATTAATTGGGAGGTTAATTAAGAGGTTAATTAGGAGGTTAATTAAGAAATTAATTAAGAAATTTGAAAATTTGAAAATAAGAAATCGATTGAATTTAAGAATGTGGATAGAGTATGTAAGAAATAGAGTTGTTTGACTAGGGTTCGAACCCGGCACCTTGCAGTAAAAATATTTCCATAAGACAGTAGTTTTCGTGCGCGAAACCACTGACCTATGGAAATATAGTCTGATGACTGTATCTTAGATATAAATATGTATTTTTCGATTGAATATCATTTAGTGTTCGTCATGTTACCGTCCCGAGAGGAAGGGATTTTCGTGTTCTGCATTTATTTTGTGATGTGTGTTGTCTTTTCGATTCTTTATATTTTTTCTGAAGGTGGAAAGTTTAACGTTGATTTTATTTTAAATTTAAACGATACGAGAAATTTATCCTTTTCAATGTCTCTTTCTTCACATGTCTTCACATACCTGCTGCCATGGAGGAAACTTACCGAGACCCGAAAGCGGTTGCAAGTTTTGGAGGTGTAGATGCCTTACACCGTGCTGCCCGCGGCAAGTTATCAAAGAAAAAAATTCGAGAATGGTTACAAGGAATAGATGCATATTCACTTCACAAACCGATTCGAAAAAAATTCCCCACGAACCGTGTCATAGTATCCAGAATTGATCAACAGTGGCAAGCAGATTTAGCTGATCTGACGTCTCTTCAAAAGTTTAACGATGGATTTCGCTACATTTTAACTTGTATAGACATCCTCTCAAAACGAGCGTGGGCGGTTCCTCTGAAATCTAAAAAAGGTGAAGAGATTGTGAAAGCTTTAAAAAAAATTTTCTCTGAACGAAAACCCAACTGTTTGAATACGGATGCAGGAAGGGAATTTTTGAATAACAAGTTTCAAAATTTTCTCAAAGAGGAAGGTGTGAAATTTTTCAGAACTTTTAACAACACGAAAGCATCCGTAGTAGAACGATTTAACCGCACTTTAAAAAATAAAATGTGGAAATATTTTACCAGTCGTCGTACTTACCGCTACCTAGACGTGTTAGATCAATTACTTTATAGTTATAACCATACTTATCATTCGAGTATTAAAAGGGCGCCCGCCGAAGTAACTCCGGAAAATGAAAGTGACGTGTGATTTACTCTGTACGGGGATATGGGGAATGAAAAGAGAAAGTCTTGCGTGTTTAAACCGGGAGATACGGTTCGAGTATCCAAACAAAAATTAACCTTTGAAAAAGGATACGAAACTAATTGGACGGAAGAACTCTTCGTCGTGACCGAGTGTGTGCGACGGGAACCGCCCGTCTACCGGATCAAGGATTTGATGAACGAACCTATCTTAGGGACATTTTACGCAGAAGAACTTCAAAAAGTTCAACCTAAAGAGAACTTTGCTATCGAAAAAATCTTAAAAAAGCGAATGAGAAAAGGGCGATTAGAGTATAAAGTGAAATATAAAGGTTATCCTTCTAAATTCGACCAATGGATACTGGCTTCTAATTTATTTCATTTATAAATTGAAACGACATTTATTTTGAGAATCATTCACCAACATGTCTTTCTACGTGACGCTACCTTCGGACAGTTCTTTGAAATTTTACCCAGAAAATAAAATTTCACATTTTATTACGAGATTACCTTCCCCTCTTGATCTGAAAGGTGAATGGGAGGTCGGTCTTGTTGAATTGATTTATCCACATATGTGGAGTAATATATTTGACGGAGGAAATGAATACGAATATGATGCAGGTATTGGAACGATGAAAAGAACTAAAATCCCTTTGGATTTTTTGAAAGCCCTTCAGACATTATTAAATGGATGAACTATCAAGACTTCAACGGTTTAATTCAGATAAGCTACAACAAACATACTAGAAAAGTGAAAATTGGATTAAAACCAACAGCTAGAATAAAGTTATTACCGGGACTTGCCGAAACTTTAGGCTTTTATCCGATCGAATTGGCTAACAATGAGGATCCTATACGTGATAGTCCTTTTAAATTCTTTGAAGGGATTAAAGAAGCTGACCCGAATTTCGATTTAAAATTACTTTACATATATTCGGATATAGCAGAACCTCAGATCGTTGGTCATATAGTATCCCCTTTACTTAGAGTAATTACTGTGAAAGGTAAAGATGGTGATATGATTCACGAAATGTTTGACAGACCGCACTATGTCCCTCTTTCAAGGAAAAACTTTCAAACAATTGAAACTGTTATAAGGACGCACACAGGACGATTGGTGTCATTCGAGCGTGGACAGTTGATCGTGAAACTTCATTTTAGACAAAAGTACCTCTCATAATGTTCGTTCCTTACAAGTGTTGTGCGAAATCTTTTGAAGATTATTACATTCACCAGTCAGGTAGTGGTTTGAACTACTATCAAGGTTCTACATTACAAAAAGGATATGGATTAGGTGGACTGTTTCGATCTCTTTTTCGAGCTGCAGTACCCCTTTTTAAATCAGGTGCGAAGGCGGTTGGTAAACAATTGTTTCATACAGGTGTAGATGTGTTGAACGACCTGTCACGAGGTGAAGATATAAAAAATGTTGCTAAACGTCGGTTGAAAGAAGCTGGAAAAAATTTAACCGACAAAGCTGCTACAAAAATGAAAACAATGATTGGTTCAGGACAACGCTATAAAAAGAGAAAGCGATCTAATAAAACCATCATTCGTCCCAAAGTGAAGAGAGCGAAGACACACGATATTTTTGCTTAATCATGTCGGGTCTCATTCATAAAGATTCACCTGCCTGTGTCAAATCTGAACTGGACTTGTTTTTGATACCACCTACGCAGACAGCTATTGAAAAAGGACATTTCGTCGAATTTCACCCTCTCGCGAATATTCGCGATGGGGGACCTGTGGAATTTAACATTACGGGTAATGGTGAAGAATACATAGATTTATCCTCCTCGCACATGTACCTAAAAGTGAAAATTGTGAATGTTGACGGAACCGCTCTGGCTGATAAAGAACCTGTTGCACCTGTTAATTTATTTTTTCACGCATTGTTTTCTCAAATCGATGTGAGTCTGAACGAAAGATTAATATCTTCTTCGAGTAACACCTATCCATACCGTGCCTACATTGAAACTTTGTTGAATTTCGGTGAAGATGCTAAAAAAAGTTTACTAACCTGTGAATGTTTTTACAAAGATGAAAATTTAACTGTATCCGATCCCACACAAGCTACTCCCCAAAACCCTGGATTGGTAAAAAGACATGAACTCACCAAGACGAGTAAAATTTTAGATATGATCGGTCCTTTACACTGTGACATTTTTCAACAGAATCGACTTTTACTGAATATGGTGGATTTGAAAATTAAAATGATTCGAAGCACTCCCCAGTTTTGTTTAATGGCAAAGCAAGTGGCTGGACAAGAAAAGAAATATAACGTCGTGTTAGAACATGCCTCGCTGTTTATTCGAAAAGTGAAAGTGAACCCCGGAGTTTTATTAGGACATGCTAAAGCTTTGGAAAAAAATTCTGCAAAATACCCCATCGATCGAGTTTTATGCAAGACTTATACAATACCTGCTGGAAGTATGTCTTTTATGCAAGATAATGTTCTTTTGGGTGCTATGCCAAAACGTGTCATAATTGGATTGTTAGATAATGCCGCCATGAGTGGTAAATATGAATTAAACCCTTTTTACTTTCATCACTACAATGTTAACTTTTTAAGTGTGTATATGGACGGTCAACCTGTTCCTAGCAAACCTTTGGAATTGAATTTCGAGGATAAAAACTATATAAGAGCTTATCATCGATTATTCTCTGGTTTCAATCGTGATGCTGGAAATTATATTTCACGAGAATATTTCGTGAATGGTCATACTTTGTATGCTTTCGATCTAAGTCCTGACTTGTGTGACGGTCCCCACCTCAACTTACAACAACAAGGAAATTTTAGAATTGAGATAAAATTCTCCACTGCTTTACAATCCACCATTTCTGTGTTTGTGTATGCAGAATTTGAAAACATTATTGAAATTACCAAGTCCCGACACGTTTTATGTGACTTTGCCAATTAATGAAAATGGATTCTCTGCAAATCAAGAATATTTTATCCAGTGATACAATTACGAAAAAATATTTTTTAGATGTTTTTCCAAGTGATCATCTACCCGAGGTGGTCGTGCGTTATCCAGCTTGCCTCGTATGTAACACAGATGACTCGTCTGAACCCGGAACCCACTGGTTAGCCTTTTTCATACAATCTGATGATGAAGTGGAATTCTTTGATTCGTATGGAAACGACCCCGGTTATTTTAAAGGACCTATTATGAACTTTGCATCTCGATTTTCACATGTGAACTATAATCCTCTGATGCTTCAGAGTGCTATAACTGCCGTTTGTGGCCAATTTTGTGTTTATTATTTATATTGTAGATGTAGAGGAAAAACTCTGAAAGAATTTTTGTCTATGTTTGTAACCAAAAATATCTGTAACGACCATCGAGTCTATAATTTTGTTGCCAAAAGATTTCGTGTGTATGCTAATTTTTATCAATAAACACTTATTTAAACTGTATACATTTTGTGTCTGTGTTCATTTATCATGGAGTTTCCACATCTACAACATCCTTTTACTATGATTCTTGCCGGTCCTACGGGATGTGGCAAGTCTTTTTTTATGAGAGATTTGTTACATTTTAAAGAACAAATGTTTCATCCTACCATCGACAAAGTGGTTTGGTTTTATGGTATTTATCAAACTTTATACGATGAAATACCTGATGTTACTTTTGTAGAAGGTTTCCCATCAAATTATAAAGATTATTTGAATGGTAATACTTTGTTTGTGATAGATGATTTAATGGCCGAATGCAGTAACGATAAACGTTTGACTTCGTTATTCACGAAAGGTAGTCACCATTTAAATCTAAGTGTTGTTTTTTTAACCCAAAATTTTTTTCAAAAAGGGAGTGAAATTAGAACAGTGTCTTTAAATGCTCAGTACATTTTTCTGTTTAAAAATCGTCGCGACATGAGCCAAATTATGCATTTGGGTAGGCAGTTGTACCCTAAAAAATCTAAATTTTTTCAAGAAGTGTATGAAGATGCTACAAAGAAACCCTTCTCATACTTGTTTATCGATTTAAAAAATGAAACGGATGAAGATATGAGATTGCGAACACAAATTCTACCCAATCAAATTCAGTTTTTATACAAGTATAAATAAAGTAATAGTGTGTGTGAAGAGTTAGTTGCTAACATGACTTTGTCAAGAGAACAACTTAGAGACCTGGAATTGATTCACTCATGTCCCAATAAATTACGTAAACATTTTCTTAAAAAATTACCTAATCGTACTGTTAAAGCTATCTGCGAGTGTACGTTGAATGTTTTAAAAGGAAACGTGCCTCTTTCTACTACTCAGAAACGATCGTTGGCGAAATATAAATCGACTCTTCGAAAGATTGGAACGAAAAAAGGATCCTTATTCACTAAAAAGAAACTGATTGTTCAACAAGGTGGATTTTTAAACATTTTAATCCCCGCTGCCATATCAGCCATCAGCACACTCTTCCATGGAATTCGCTAAAAAATTTGCTTTGGTGCCTGAAGAGGTATTGAACAAACACACACCTTCTCAAAAACAGCTAAGTGAATTGGATAAAGCTTTGCTAAAAATATTAAACAGTTCCTTACCAGATTATGAAAAAGTGCAACGCTATTATGAATTATTGCAAAGAAAAATGAATTTACAAGAAAACAATCTACCGTGGATTCAACGTTCTGATGAAGAAGTTGAGCAACAACCTGCAAAACCCGAACAAGATTCTGTGAAACAAGATTCTGTGAAACAAGAACCCACACCAACACAAGAGAGTGTGAATCCTGATCATATCAAACAAGAAATTGATTATAACCAACTTCCTTTAACTTTAGTACCTTCAAGAATGAAAAAACAAGCTTTAAAATTACTAGAATTTCTTAAGACGAGCCCCCACAAACTAGAGTGGAATGAAAAAGGAATAGTGTCTTTTAAAAATAAAAAAATACAGAACCCTAATATTGCAGACTTTTTTCATTTAATTTTTTCTACAAACAAAAAAGTACCTATTAACGCACAGGGTGAATTGTTACAAGTTCTCAAAGAAATGCACGTACCTCAAAGTTTCATTAAAAATAAAAATTTGTTATCACATCCTATGTCAACGCCTAAAGTTAGAAAACAATCCCATGTAAACCCATTTTGGATTAGTCTTAAATAAAATTATTTTTTTATTATTTTCTGTCTCCTCATTCTTTCATTAAAATATGTAGACACGTGCAAGTTTGGACAAGACCTGAGAGGGGTCAGGTGGTGGGGATGAAGACATTCCTTGAATAGCTTTAGGGTATGTGGTAACAATTGGGTTCCCACAGTTGACCACACAGGTTGGTTGGAAGGTACCAGGTGCAGGTAGACGACATACCTTTAACAGTCTTAAGGTGTGTGGCAACTTTTGATTTCCCGCGTTTGACGTCACAGGTTGGTCATTGGTTATTTTTGAACAATTGCGGGCGTGGGTTTGACGTCACGAGTTGAGGGGGTAACATTCATTCTGCCTCCTGTTCTCGCTTTTGTAAGTTGTATTTTTTCATCGTGCTAAACTTTATTTCAAAATGAGTATCCACTTTTATGAAAACGGTCTTAATGTTAGTTATTATCCTAACTTTATCGAGAAAGAAAAAGCTGATGGTTATTTTAACGAGTTGAAAACTTTACCGTTTTACACCCCCACCTTCAACATTTGGGGAAAAGATGTTATACCGAAACGTCAGGTGTTAGCATTTGGCGACGAGGGCCTGGTGTATGCATTCAGCGGTGCTCAAATTGCTGCCCAACCTTGGATCCCAATCATGATGGAACTTAGAAATACCGTCGAAAAGCATGTTGGATGTGCCTACAACTATGTTTTATTAAATCTGTATCCGAACGGACAAAGTTACATTTCCCAACATAAAGATAACGAATTCAGTCTGGATGATACTTTCCCTATCGCAGTCCTCAGTTTTGGTGTACCAAGGAAAATTGAATTTAAAAAGCCAAACACACCTTCTACAGTGATTGAATTAGACAATGGGTCTTTATACACTATGGCTAAACCCACGAATGAACTTTTCACTCACGATATTGCTGTAGATCCTTCGATAAAGAATGCAAGAATAAGTCTTACGTTTCGTCATATTATTACTGTTTCTCGACCTTTAAAAAGACCTAGATTGGACTTAGAACAATCATCTCCTGATAATGGTGGACAGTCTTGTAGTGAAAAAAACGAACAATCACTCTCTGATAATAATGAACTATTAGCTTCAAAATGTGATAACGAACTTTCTTGTGCTAAAAATGAACAATCTACTAGTGGTGAACTGTCTTGCGAAATTCCAAATAATGACTGGTTGGATAAATTTTTCCAACATAGGCAGAAATCAAATCCTATTCTAGGAGAATGGGATTTAGGTTGGTGTACATTCTTGCAAATCATTTTGGAAAATGAAAAAAATTTAAGAGTGCACATTCGTAATTTTACAGAAAATAGTACTGGTGATCGTTTTCCTACAAAATTGGGTATTATATTGACACCGATAACGTGGCTAGATTTCCAAAAAAATATATCTTCGTTTAAATTCAATTCTGTGAAGGATAGTTTTATATCAAACAACCAACTGTTAACAGCGTTTGTGAATGAAGACATGTGTTTGTTGCAACAAATGTTTTCCACAAAGAATGCAGGTTTTTATCTCAAGTCGAATGGTTTAAAATTGTTCAAAGATCAGATCAACAGATTGATCGAATTGAAAAGTCAGATTTCACATTGCCTTATGGAAAGTGTTCTCGTGAAACAAATCCCAACTTTGATTTCAAACAAGAGAATTGAATGTGAGGAACATATGATTTTCGATGAAGCGCAAAACCATTATCTAACATCAATTTGTAGTGAAATTCAATCAAATATTAATACATTTTTCGAATGTAACGGGTGTGATTTGAATATAGATTGCCAGTTCGATCACGATTGTTTAATGTTAAACACTTATGACAAATATATCTTTCCTCAAGAAACTGTTTTGCTACATTTGAACACTTTTAAAATTGTTCAAAACATTATTTCAAAACATTGTTTGTGTAATTTCAATGAATCCTTTTTTAATAAGTTGACAATGCAATATTTCCATACTTATTTTGAAAAATATTTCTCAAATAATGTATAAATGGTTTGAATAAATCACTTTTTGTTTCAATATAAAATCTGTCTATGTTTTTCTTTTAATCTTATTAAGATTCTTTATGTATTTTATTTTCTAGGTGAAAAACTTATTTTAGAAAAGAAGAAAAAATAAAAAAGAAATAAAACCTTATTTGATAAAAAGAATATATTTAATCGGAAGAAAAAAATTACTTGAAAAACATTAATTTACAAAAATATTTATATGTCTGAAAGAGTACAAATAATTAACTTATTTATTAAGATTCTTTACGAATTTTATTTTCTAGGAAAAAACTTACTTAAGAATTAAAAATTGTTTGAAAGAACATATTAATTTACAAAAAATATTTATATGTCTCAAAGAGTACAAATTATTAACTTATTTATTAAGATTCTTTACGGATTTTATTTTCTAGGTAAAAACTTATTTGAGAAAAAAATAAAAGAAAAACATTAATTTATAAATTATTTATTTTTATAAGAAAGAAAAAATAATGAGGAATATATTAATTTTTGAAAAATAAATCATTTTTAATAATTGTTCAAGGAGAAATCTTTTTCTATAAAGTGAAACTTGAGGAAAATCTTACTTAAGAATTAAAAATTGTTTGAAATAAGAATAATTCTTTTTAAAAAAACATATTAATTTACGTGAAGTAATTTATTTGAGGGATAAAAACAAAATATTAATTTGTTTTAGTATGAATAAAAAAATTAAATTCCCTTCAAAGCGAAATATTAATTCCGTTTGAAGAGAAATGTTTACGAAAATAACTTCTTTTCCGAAAAATATCTGACAAGATTTCTACATTTTTCTTACAATGTTACTGTACATTGAATAGAATACAGCTAGCTTGTCTAATCTTACACCATTAACTGAAGTCACGTATGTAGGCCACACCTAAAAAAGGGGAGTTACAATTGAAATGAACCCTCTTTTTTGAAAAGGGATGCATGTAGAGAGAATCTTCCCCTTCATCAGTCCCCATCCCGACCTACAGTGCGGGATCAAATTTTTAACCTTTACCCCCTTTAACGTACCCCTCCCCTCATCTGGGATGGTGAAAATCATACACCTTCCTCTCATTCTGAATTTAGAATTCGTGTCGAGTAGATCTCAAATCTAGCTCTGTCTTTTTACTTTACGGTTCCCTAACTTTAATATTTTTTTTGCAATGGAGTTTTTCTGGGATTCTTGTGCTTTTGATGTAAGTATTAAAACCATTTATTTTAAATTTATATTAAAAAAGTTACACTTTTTTCTATAAATTTTTGATAAAATATGTAAAAAAACATATTTTTTCTCTCTCTTTTAAGGTTGATTTCAGCTTCGGGTTGACTCCAACTCAAGTGAATGACTTGTTCTCAATCAATGATCTGAAATGGGATGATGAATTTAAATTTTCTGACAGTGATACTGAGGTAAAAAAATTTTCTTTAAAATCTTGAAGAATATTTTAAAAAATATATTTTTATACTCAAAATATTCTTTTTTCTTATTTCAGATTGAGAGTGGCGATAAGTCTTCTGTTAAAGTACCCCCTGGATTTAACAATATTCGTTTGACTGAGCGTCGCTCGAACCAGGGACTTGCTAACCGTTCGCTTCTTCGAAAATCTGTAAGAAAAATATATTTTTTTATTTTTCTAGGAAAATTTCAGCATACGATTTGGACTTAAAATATTTTTATGCTTTTTTCTTAGGCACCTGCATTAAACAACGAGCCTGGCCCTTCACATCTGAGTGAAGCACCTGTAGAGCCAACACTACGCTGCGCGGTTTGTGGAGGTGCTTTTTTCAATACGAGGGAGCTTAGACTTCATCTGAAAAGTCATATGGTACGTATTATTTCACTTTTTCTGTTTAACTGTTTGAATAATATACAATGTTTTAAAAAATATGTTTTCTTTTCTTTTTTGTTCAAGGTTGTTCAGACTGGTGCTGGATCTAGGGAAGAACATGTGAATTCAAGATCAGCTTCTTCAGAACCTCAAGTATGTTAGTTTCAAAAATTTTTGTGTTTAAGTTGAGTTTTCAGAATTCATTTCTGCTAAAAATTAAATTCACTCTTAAAAGTAATTCAAAAATCTTGATTAGATAAACTTAAAATAAATTTTTACTTAGAATTAAAATTAAATTCACTCTTAAAAGTAATTAAAAAACTTGATTAGATAAACTTAAAATAAATTTTCACTTAGAATAAAAATTAAATTTACTCTTTAAAGTAATTTAAAAAACTTGATTAGATAAACTTAAAATAAATTTTTACTTAGAATAAAAATTAAATTCTCTCTTAAAAGTAATAATAAAAGTTTTGTTTAGACATAATAATTCAAACATGTTTTCTTTTCTTTTTGTTATTTTTTAGAATTCTATCCAAGTAGCTTCTGGGGGTGAACAGTTGACTGATGAGAGTAGTTGCAGCGACACTACACATATGCCTACCGATGATGGAATGAACGCCGATAGTTCTGATGATGATATGCAAGAGACAACTGTTGCTTCAAAATCGAAGGTAAAAACTTCTCGGGACTTTGGGAGTATTGCCCTTTTTCATGACTCGAGGTGGAGCATAAGGCACGACCTGAAATTCAGGCGCATACCGCCCCTCAGTCCGCGTTAGGCGCAAACTCCTTCTTTCCTATCTTCTAAAAAAAATGTTAGGTTTCCAAAAACTAATTTCTCTTTAAGTTTTAAAATAAATTCTCTCTAAGATAGAAAAAATCTTGCTAGGTTTCCTCTAAGTTAGAAATAAATTCCCTCGAAAAGTAGGTTAGAAAAAAAATCTTGTTAGGTTTCCTCTAAGTGAGAAATAAATTCCCTCTAAAAGTAGGTTAGAAAAAAATCTTGTTAGATTAAAAACACTTGTTAGTGAAAAAATAATTAAAATTTTAAAAAATAATTAAAATACTAAAATAGGGTTTTTTGTCTATTTCAGACTTGTTCCGTCTGTGGGAAAGTTTTTTCGAGAAATTATGACCTTTCAAGACATCTTCGTACCCACTCTAATGAGAAGGCATTCAGTTGCGATGCATGTGGTAAAGCCTTTAAACTGAAGCAGCATCTTTTGAGGCATATGAAGGTACATGAAGGACAAAAACTGTTTTCTTGCGAAGTTTGTGATAAAAAATTTCTTCTAAAACAACATCTAGATAGACATAGAGTAATTCATGAACGTCAAACTTCTTTTCAATGTAATGAATGTGGAAAAGTCTTCACCCGAAAAGACAATTTAAGGCACCATCTAACAATTCATCAAAAGTCCCTTCCACATTCATGTAGTAATTGCGATTTAAAATTTCTCACTAAATTTAATTTGTTGCAACATGTGAGGACAGTCCATGGAAGTGTGGCGAGTAATAGTAGCCAATCTTCTAAGAAAATAAAAACAAGTCATAATAATAGAATAAGAAAAATCAATCAGGCCCTCAATACATTCAAAAATTTCTATCTTTATCCTGAACCAGAGGAGGAGAGTAACGTAAATATTTTTGCCAATAATAGTCACAATGAAATTTTCAACACCCTAACTAACGAAATAAATCTTAATAAAGCAATAAAATGGCATGGAATAATGAAGGCAGAATTCGTGAAGGTGGATGGAGATGAAATTAAGGAGAGAGCCTCATTTTACTTCTCATCCAAATGCACCATTCAATTAACCCCCGATAACTTAAATGAAAATATAAATACAATGTTTAAAAAATTTGAAAATAATATTGAAGATTTTCAAAATCAGGGATCCGACTGGATTTTTAATGAAATTGAGTGCCTTGAAATCAAAGTGGCAAAATACATACCCCTTCGCGGTGGCTCTTTCATAGCAACCCCTCAGAAATTAAAAGGCAAGAAGGCCTTAATTAATATTCAGAATTTCAATGATGATAAATGTCTCATATGGTGTCTTCTGGCCCATAAATATAAATTTGATAAAAATGCTGATAGAGTTAATAAATATTACCCATATGAGCATGAAATAATTTTAAATGACATTCCCTGCCCAGTTCCATACAATAAAATACCAGAAATTGAAAAATTAAATAATTTAAGAATAAATATCTTTATTTTTTATGCTGATGAAGACATCTGTCCTCTCTACATTTCTCCGAGAGAGGATGAAGATGTCATTAATTTATTATTATTAGAAGATTCTGAGGGGAATCAGCATTACATATATATAAAAAATTTCTCAAGATTAATGGGCCACTTAACTAATTACCAACATCAAACTTACTACTGCTATAGATGCCTCCATAGATTTACCAGACAAGATCTTTTAAAAGAACACCTACAATATTGTAAAAATCACTCTGTTCAACAAATTAAAATGCCATCCAATAATAATAATATTCTCTCTTTCACCTCCATCCACATGCAACATCTAAAATCTTATGCGATATACGCTGACTTTGAATCTATTTTAAAACCCGTCTCCACTGTCGCACCTAATAACAACACCTCCTTTACCATAAAAACATCTGAACATATACCTTGTGGCTATGCCTATCTTATCGTAGGGCCCGACGGCAAATCTTACAAACCTATCCAAGTTTACAGGGGTGATGATGCCGTTGGGCACTTCTTAGAAGCCATCCTGTACGAAAAAGATGACATAGCCAGAAAATTAACTTCAATAGTTCCCATGCAATTAACCCCAGATGAGGAGAGAGCTTTTCAGCAAGCAACTAGATGTTCCATATGTAATAATAGGCTCTATAAAAACAGAGTTCGCGACCACGACCATCTTTCCGGAGCTTTTCGTGGCGCGGCTCACAATAGTTGCAACATTAATTATAAACAACCCAAATCCATCCCCATCATATTCCATAACAGCAAGAACTATGACACCCACCACCTTATGACCCAACTTGGAAGAGTACAAGATCACACCATAGAAGTCATCCCCAATACTTTAGAAAAATATATAGCTTTTAAATTAATCAAGAAAAATTGTCCCATCCAGCTCATCTTCCTGGACTCTCTACAGTTCCTCCCCTCATCCTTAGATAAACTCGTCCAAAACCAAGATCCAGATCAATTTCATCTTCTAAAAGAAAACTTTCCTCCTACAATAGATTGCTCTCTCCTCTTAAGAAAAGGGATCTACCCCTATAGTCATATCACCGACTTCAACACCTTCGGTGAAAATCAGCTACCACCCCCAAGGGCCTTCCACAATGATTTAACTGATGAAGACATTTCTTCACAAGATTATGAACATGCTGCTAAAGTGTGGGAGGCCTTTAACATCCAAGATCTTGGGGAATACCATGACCTGTACGTGAAGACCGACGTGCTGCTGTTAGCAGATGTCTTCGAAAATTTTCGAAGACTTTGTCTTAAATATTATGGATTGGATCCCACTCACTGCTTCACAGCACCCGGTCTGTCATGGCAGGCATGCTTAAAAATGACAGGGGTAGACCTCGAACTACTCACCGATATCAATATGCTTCTTTTTATAGAAAAAGGTGTAAGAGGTGGGGTTTCCATGATAAGTCACCGCCACGCAAGATCCAATATCCCAACAACTCAAGACTTCGACCCCTCTGCTTTATCCCAATACATTATGTATTGGGACGCAAATAACCTTTACGGGCATTCAGGGTCAGAGTCCCTGCCTTACGGGGGCTTCCAGTGGGCTGACCCTGAAGTCTTCAACACAGAAAAAATCCTCAACCTACAACCCGACGCAGCAGAAGGTTTCATCTTCGAGGTGGACTTGGAATATCCACAGCATCTCCACGACAACCACAACGATTATCCACTAGCACCAGAACCTCTACACATCACAGAACACATGCTATCACCTTTTGCCAAACACATGCTTCAAGACAGAAAATTCCACCCTTCCAAGAAACTCACACCTAATCTCTACAAAAAAATTCAATATGTCACCCACTACAGAAACCTCCAATATTATCTTCAACAAGGATTAAAGCTCATCAAGATACACAAAGTTTTACAATTTAAACAAGCACCCTGGCTGAAACCCTACATTACCTTCAACACAGAAAAACGGAAAGAATCCAAGTCCACCTTTGAGAAGAACTTCTTCAAGTTACTCAACAATGCTGTGTTCGGGAAAACAATAGAAAATCTAAGACGTCGCCGATCCATAGAACTTACAAACTCCTCCATAAGAGCTGAAAAGATTGTTGCCTCACCTCTTTACACCAATTTTAAAATATTTAATCAAAATTTAGCGGCAGTGGAGCGGGTTAAAAAATCCATCTTGATGAACCGTCCCGTTTACATCGGCTTTACCATCCTGGAACTCTCTAAACTACACATGTACAGATTTCACTACGATTTCATAAAACCTACATTCCAAGATCAAGCTAAACTCCTCTTCACCGACACAGACTCCCTCACCTACCACATCACCACACCTGACATCTATCAAGACATGGTACAACATCAAGACATCTTCGACACATCCGATTACCCCACAGACCATCCACTTCATTCACAGCACAACAAGAAAGTTTTGGGAAAGTTTAAAGACGAACTAAACGGGCGGTTCATCCATGAATTTGTAGGCCTCAAAGCCAAAATGTACAGTATAAGATCTGAAGATGGAGAAAAGAAAACCGCGAAGGGGATTTCCACAATAACAGTCAAGAAAAAAATTAAACATCAAGATTACATTAATTGCCTCAATAACTTAAAATATAATATATCAGAACAAACGAGAATTGGGCAGGAATGTCATACAATATATACCTTTAAACAAAATAAAATTTCTCTTACTCCATTTGATGATAAGAGATACATTTTGGATGATGGAGTCAGCTCATTAGCCTATGGGCATTATAAAATAACTTAAAAAAAAAAAAAAAATGAAAAAAAAAAATGAAAAAAATGAAAAAAAAATTGAAAAATGAAGAAAAATTGAAAAAATAAAGAAAAATTGAAAAATGAGAAAAATGAAGAAAAATTGAAAAATAAGAAAAATGAAAAAAATTGTAAAAATAAGAAAAATGAAAAAAATTTGAAAAATGCGAGATTTCAGAAAAGCTACAAGATCATAAAAAATTGGGGCGTCGCACACATGCGGCGGGTGGATGGTGGGACCCCTTTAAAACATCAAATGAAAAACTGAAGATTTGAAAATAAAAAGATTTCAAACTTACAACAAAGAAAATTAGAAGAATGAAAATGAAGTTGCAAGATCACAGAAAAATTAGAAGATCAGAATGAAAAATTAGAAGATTGAAAAATTAGAAGATTGGAAATGAAGTAGCAAGATCCCAGAAAAATTAGAAGATCAAAATGAAAAATTAGAAGATTGAAAATGAAGTAGCAAGATCCTAGAAAAATTAGAAGACCTGGTACATAGAAGTTACAAGATCCTAGAAAATAAGAAGAAATGATGATTCAAGTTCAAAAAAATTGGGGCGTCGCATACATGCGGCGGGTGGATGGTGGGTCCCCTTTAAAACATCAAAGAAAAAACTGAAGATTTCAAAATATGAAGATCAAAAACTTACAACAAAGAAAATTAGAAGAATGAAAATGAAGTTGCAAGATCACAGAAAAATTAGAAGATCAGAATGAAAAATTAGAAGATTGAAAAATTAGAAGATTGGAAATGAAGTAGCAAGATCTCAGAAAAATTAGAAGATCAGAATGAAAAATTAGAAGATTGAAAATGAAGTAGCAAGATCCTACAAAAGTTAGGAGATCAGAAAATAAGAAGAAACGATGATTCAAGTTCATAAAAAATTGGGGCGTCGCACACATGCGGCGGGTGGATGGTGGGTCCCCTTTTTTAAAAATAAATAAAAAATAAATAAATAAGAAATCCTCTTTTGAGGATTTCAAAGAAAAAAGGAACTCTTCAAATGAGTTTCCAAAAATATATGTTTGTACAGTTTAAAAAGAACTGTGCAAACATATAATAGAAAAATCACACACATTCATACCTAAAATAGAACCATCAGGCTATATTTACATAGGTCAGTGGTTTCGCGCTCGAAAACTACTGTCTTATGGAAATATTTTTACTGCAAGGTGCCGGGTTCGAACCCTAGTCAAACAACTCTATTTCTTACATACTCTATCCACATTCTTAAATTCAATCGATTTCTTATTTTCAAATTTTCAAATTTCTTAATTAATTTCTTAATTAACCTCCTAATTAACCTCTTAATTAACCTCCCAATTAATTTTCTAATGAGTCACAAACGATATCCTGCTTTTTACCTTATACCGCAAACATCGCTTTAAAACCATCGTCACCTTTTACAATAAACCACTCATTAAATTTTTTAATTAATTTTCTTCATTAATACCCTCGTCATCTTTCACGATTAAGTTAGAGGACGTCTCAAGGTCAATACCAACTCATCTAGACCCCTCAGGGGGTGGTGCGGCACCCGCACGACTTGCCTGCGCACCAACGCACCACCCTGCTGAGCTAGAACCGGTGTTTCTTACCTACTAGCATCGCCCCCCACCCCCTTGAAAACGAATGGTTGAACCATAAATCTGTGGTAATTTAAAACAAAGTTATCGATTTTTTTCATTAAAGAAAAAATAAAAATGCCTTTTACGCGATGCATATCTATGTTGTTTGTAAAGCACAAAATTGATTTTCTTTCGATAATTAATGTTATACTTCTGGGAAATGAAAATAAATAACTTGCACTGCGTGAATTTGTTAAGGAAGATATAGAAAAAGTTTGTGATATCTACATTTTATTTTACGTATTTATAACATGTTTAATAGGAAGATATATTTCTGTGTGATGGGGCTACCAACCATTAAACATCCTTTCAGTTTTTTTCTTTTTTACATAATATAACATTACTGAATAAATATATTCATAGTTACACATAATACATAACGTATAGGAATTATTACGAGTGGCAAACGAATATAGCTTCGAGTACATTTAATTCATTTGTAAATACAACGAGAAGTGACGTAAATTACACTGAAAATAAACATTTTATTAAAGCTAATGTGAACTGTTTATTCATTTATTTATTTTTATTATTATTATTATTTTTTTTTTTTTTGTGTGTGTGTGTGTGTGAGAGAGAGAGAGAGAGAGAGAGAGATTATGTGTGCGTATTCCTATATATTAAAAGCAACAAAATAAATTCTAAAGAACTGAACTAACTAAGGAACGCAACTTCATATTTTAAGGTAAAAAATCAGTCATTCATTTTTATTTATTTATTTATTTATTACTCTTTTTGTATATTTAAACCAATTTAAAAAGTTGTTTTTTCTTTTTTTACCTTTCACATCAAGTTAAAAAATTATTTAAAATAAAATTGAGAAAAATCGTGTGAAAGAAATATTAAGAAATGAATATAGCAACCGCTGCTAAGGCAAGAAATACATTCACCACAGGACTTTACACAAAGGAATAGACTGAAAAAATGTTCTGTCGTGCTAAATTAAATTTTGTACAGAATTTTATATCTATAACTTAGAAAATAAAAATAGGCTTCGATGTTGTTATTATTATTATTATTATTATTATTATTATTATTTGCACCAACACTTTAATACATGATGTTTAATTATTACATTTTAAATCTAGGTTGAGTATAAATATAATTAACTAACCAGTAAAAGGATTTTATGAACAAAGTGTCTTTATTATTTTTATTATTATTATTATTATTATTATTTTACATAGAAATCCATTTACATTTTCAAACAACTGCAATGCTTTCAATTTCGAAATC
The DNA here is from genome assembly GCA_963930645.1 of Salticus scenicus. Taxonomy (NCBI): domain Eukaryota; kingdom Metazoa; phylum Arthropoda; class Arachnida; order Araneae; family Salticidae; genus Salticus; species Salticus scenicus. The sequence continues at coordinate 140,383,311 of OZ005655.1, read as the reverse complement.
CTAATTTTTAATATTAGTTTTTCAGTGCAATTGCCCTAGATTCTGCGAAATAATCATGCAGATCATTTTGACTCGCCTTCCCTTTTTCTTTACTTAACGCAGAAATTCGTATTTTTTGAAGGTAAGTAAAAAAAAAAAAAAAAAAAAAAAAAAAAAATGAAAAATATTATAAGTGGAAATAACAGAAGAAAATAAATTTAAAAAATTAAATCTGAATTCAAATATCCTAAATAATAAAAATATACAATTTTTCCTTTAAATGCGGAAGTCTGAAAGAAATTTAACTTCTTAAATTCTAAATAAAAATTTATGCATTTCCTTATTATTGATATATTTATTTGTGGCTCTTTTTTAAAACAAATTTTGTCGAGAAATATTTGATTAAAAGATAAATTAATAAATAAACGCTATTCAGTCTATTCAATCATAACTCAAAGTTTGTTTATGTTCGACAGAAACTGACCTTCAAAATGTTCAAATGTTTTGAATTCTAAATGTCTCTTATACTCCTATCATATAACAGAATGTTGCAAACATTGTAAAGTATGCGAAATCAATAAACCCTCTTGTGATAACAATATTCCTTTTCATGTAGCCGTGTTAAAAATAAACATTTCCAATTCAATGACAAAATGACTGTCAGAGAATAGTAATAATAGAAGATGCTATTTAATGTTTTTGTTTTTTAATGATTAAAAAGCCATTACATTATTTGCTTACGAACCGAATTCAAAACGAAGTATTCTTAAAATTATTGTTATAGGAACATATTTTATCTCGTTATACAGTATTTTAAAGATATAAAACATTAAAATAGGATATGAATTTTTAAATGTACTTATTTAGCAATAATAAAATTAAATTACATGACATTAATGTTAATGTTAATAACACCATAAAAGTTAAGACTCCCCTCATCCGCATTGCAGAAACAACACAAGCTGCATATGCAGTTCGTTTGATCATGGTCAGATCACATTTGATTAATAAATTTTCTTGTTTCATCAGTTTTATTTAAAGAGTTATATATATATATATATAAAAAAAAGGGGGGGGGAGGCTAACTTTTGTTTAAAAAAAATGTCAAAATTAAAAAATAAATTAGTGATTCGATTCAGAAATCGTTAGATCAGTTTACATTAACCATCTACAGCATTTCATCAAACCCGGAAAAAGCTTAAGAATTGGCTTTTAAATCAAAATAAATTTAAAAGTTACTCCCTCTCTCCTTGATGGATATTTGGAACAAAATTGATCTTATCTGAAACAGAATCGATAGATCAGATTTGATTAATCTTTTTCAACCACGAAAATTTAAATTTTAGTCCCTTTGACGAATATTTAGAATAAAATTGGTCTTGTCCAGCATAGAATTGATCTTATTTGATCAACCATTTTCAGTGTTTGATCAAACTGGAAAAAGTTAAAAAAAAAAAAAAAAAGGGAAAAAAAAAAAGTTAACCGTGAAACATAAATGGCCTTTCCCACCACCTTCGACAGATTTTAGGGACAAAATTGGTCTTGTACGACGTATAATCGATAGATCAGATTTAATTAAGCATTTTCAGCGTTTGATCAAACCCAGAAGTAGATTAAAAATTGATTTTTCAACCTCGAAAATTTAAAAGTAGCCTCCTTGACCAGGGCATGACTATCGCACTGGCCCCCGGAGCTAGTGCCCTGGGCACGAAATTTCTGAGGGGCACAAAATTTTACTAATGGCTAAAATATATGGTCTAAATCTTCCCTTTTCTTTCTTTCTATTTTTTTTTTTTTTTTAACTCAACTGTGTTTCACTTACATTAATAAAATTTTTAAATAAAAACTGTCGGAAAACTGACTTTTATTTGTCTTTAGAGCCTGGCCTAAAATAAAACCAGATTAAATTTCTGATTAAATATTTTTTTCTTTCGATCTGCTCTTTCTCCTGCTAAAAATTGTGGTATATTAGTAACTGGTCTTTTTTTTTTTTTTTTTTTTTTTTTTTTTGGGGGGGGGGGGGGAGGGATGAGGGAGAACTCTTGCTCTTCTGTGGGGGCACGAAAAATTTAAAGTGCCCTGGGCACAAAGATTTTTTAGTCGGGCCCTGTCCTTGACGGATATTTAGAACAAAATTGGTCTTATTCAACGCAGAATCGATAGATCAGGATTTGATCAAACTCGGAAGTAGTTTAAATATCGACTTTTTAGCCGTGAAAACATACTCCAGCTAAATTAAATGCTTGTCTCCTTCATCAAACAGACAAGCAGTTACAGTTACTTATATAGTTTAACACTCCTATAGCGATTTTAGAAAGCAGATGTAAATTTTCCTGTGAGAATTTTTTATTTAATACTTTTAGTTCCCTATCTAAATTTTGAATAATTTCTATACAATTTTAATGCTTGAAAATATAATCACACAGAATTAAAGCAAAATGTTAAAGCTTTGAAAGCATTGTTATTTAAAAAACAATATTAAGTTACAATCGAAATATTTTTTTGTTTTATATAAATAACTTCTGCCAAAAATGTTTTTTATAACATTTCTTCCAATTCTGATAGATTAAATTTGGTAAAATCTATAAAATCCTTTATACTTTCTCTTACCCATATATGTGGTAGAGAAAGTATTGCTTTTACATCAAATTTTCGAAAATGAGTTTTTGTTATATTTACACGTTTTGAGGTTTCCTGAATCGGAAAATCATGTTTTTAGCGGTTGGTCTGTGTGTCTGTCTGTGTGTGTATCTGTTATCAGCATATCTCAAGAACAAATAGTAGCAGGAATTCCAAACTGGTGTTCTAAATCTGTATCATATAGATATGCTACACTAAATTTTTCGTTGCCACCAAGCAAATGGTTCGTGTACATGGCCATCCAAGAGAACTAAAATAGATTATGTCTATGGGGAAATTTTCAGGTAAGTGCAGTATAACATCTCTAGGCTGCCCGAAACAAAATGAAATTAACATTTCTTTTTTTTTTTTTTTTTTTTTTAAATGCATAAAAGCATGATTTGTGTAGATTTTAGTATAAAAGTCCTTCATCATTCGTTTACAGTATATGGGTGTATTGGAGCTATATTTGGAAATTGCTGGAAGTATATTTCATTTTGTGTTAGCTGGTTTTAATATAAAACTAAATAGAAGAAACAATTTGATGTGCATATAACTTACCGACAATATACAGGGATACTCAAAATTAAGCTAAACATTATTTCTTATTGGAAGTAATTGGTGGAAATGCTTTGCTACATTTTACCGTATCGACGAACATTGCTCGAGAAGGAAAAATCATTTTTTGATACCCATACTGTAAACAAAGTATATTTTGAAGTTCTATTTTCAACTCCATTTTTTTTCATAATATCACATTTTGAGGTCTCCTGAATGCGGAAGTCCAATTTTTTTGCGGTTGATCTGCATGTGTATATCTGTTTTCAGCATAACTTAAAAGCAAATATCTGCAGGAAATTAAAATTCGGTATTTTTAAGTTTGTATTAGGTTGCCACTGCAAAAATTTGATTAACATTAACAAGTTTAAAGGCAAATTAATAACACCCTTGAATTAAAAAATAAATAAGTAATTAAATGTAGACACTATAATTGAACGGGGGGTTGAATTATAGTAAATTAAAAAATAATTGTAAGTGTTAAGCTGCGCGTACATAAAATTGCTGGTTAAAAAAAAAAAAAAAAAAAAAAAAAGAGGGGGGAGAGGGAGAGAGAGAGATAAGGGAATGTAGTAAAGTATCACAGAAAAAAAATCGACTGTAATTGAAATGTCAGTTTCAATGTAAGTTGCCTAGTTTGTTTCTTTCTGAAATGAACTTTAACCACTTGAAAAAGAATATATATTTCCTAAATTATTAATATTATTTTATGATGCTATCAAGTTTTTTAAAACTCGGTATAAAAGAAAATTATAATATTAAGTATAAGACGATTCTGTACCTATTCTCGACGGCAAACGCAGCCTGTTATCCTATATATAAATTATTTTCACATTTGTGCGCGTGTGTATACGCTGCCGCAGGCAGTGGGGGAACCGGACCGATTATTACACCGATGAGAGAAGATTTTTTTTTTTTTTTTTTTTTTTTATATTTATGTTTTTCCCTTACGGTAATATCTTGATTCATTAAGAGTGTTGAACAGCATGCAGCGCACAATGGTTCCCCCAACCGAAGGCAGTGGGGACATGATGCAAAATTTTTCCCAATCAGAATTTTTTTCTCTCTCTGTCTTTTTCACATGATAAAAATTAATGCAATTTTGAGAATTCATTAATTATAGTTGTTCATGTAAAAGTAGTGACCAGTGAAGCGGGTATAGCCTGCTAGTATCTAATAAAAATAAATCATTAATTTTTATGTCAAATAATTCTATTAGAAAATAAAAATAAAATAAAAAAATAGTTATTATTATTTTTATTATTATTATTATTAATATTATTTTTTTTTTTTAAGATAAAATTCAATTCATTATATTTAGTTATATGTAATTGTTTATAATATTAACTTTATAATATTAACATTATAAATTTTATTATTTATAAATAATCTGTTTTCACTCGCCTAGCTTTGAAAATTTCCAAACCTTTTTTCCCACATTCATTATTTGATATCCTCCCGGCAGGCCATATTCAACAAATCAGTAACAGTGGCTAAATGTTGTTACAAATAGCTAAAAATGAAAGAAAAAACGATTATTTAAAATGTAACTGTGGTTTCTATAATATAAAAATTACGAGATTTGAGGGATGAAATGTAAATTAAATTAAATTATTTATGTAAATAAACTTCAGTGCAAATTTATCGAAACCGTTGCTAGTTTATTTATCGAAGACATAATACATAAACACCCTCAAATTTACTACTTTTTTTCTCATGCCAGTTTAAATCGCTTAACATCGACTTACATAACATTTTTAAAGTAATGGCATTGTCTTTTACATTATAACATCGATATTATAATACAAAGTTGCAAATATGCTTAGTCTGTATGAAAGAAACGATATGTTTAATTTAATCTCATCTGTTTCTTGAAAAAAAAAAAAAAAAGAAAGAAATATTTTTCTTCGGAGGTGCGTAACTTTTCAGAAAGTCGGGCAAATTTTTATGCTCAAGGGATCAATTAATTTGAATTAAAATACAATCTTCATAAAAGTGTTGCCTGACCGACTATTTTGGAGGTATCTTGGATATTTCCGTAAACAGCATTTCACGATGATAATGCACCTTACTTCGCTGTCAAAATTTCCTATTCATTCCCATGAGAACCTATAATTCGGTATATCTTTTTTCACTCCCACACTTTTGTTAAATCCCACAAAGGATATAGTAGAATATCTTCTTTACCAGACATGGAAATAGTCCCAATCGCAATCCGCTCGAAAATGTTTCGTCTATAAAAAAGCGGGGGAGAGGGGAGAGGATTCGAAATTTGCAGCCTACAACTCTGCCAAAACTAGAAAAAATTATTTGAGATATTTGGTACATTGAAATTTCTGAGATTTATATTAAAACACTGTATAAAACACAGCCATTGCGCATTAAAGCAGTAATTCCATATAAAGGTGGAATTAACCCAATGCAGAATACATATTTTTAACAAAAAATTGCTTAGATCTAACAAATAAATAGTTTTATTTCATATATTGAAATATAACTTGTTTATTTCATATAATAAATCATAATATAATACAAAGTGTATAGTTATTGCATTATGTTCAAAAAGAAAGTTTTATGCAGATTTTTAAAAAAGTACTTCCTAAAGCGAATTATTAAATCGAAAATGTACATAGGTATCATTTCATCACATTGGTATTATGCAAATAAGACAGTTTTAATTGTTTCAAACATTAATTTTAAAGTTATTACAAATAAAAAATGTGTAAGTCATTTTTTCTGCAGTGCGGCTTTTTTTTTTTTTTTTGTCACTTAGTGTATATAAGTGGACGTTAACAATTTAATTGTAAGCATAATTAATGAAGTAACTGCATTACTGAAGTACAAACAATTAAGAGCGAACACATTTTCAAGCCAGAAAATTCACAACCATTAAATGAGTACCCATTTTTTTATTTTAACTTAATTTAATTTGTATTTTATTTATTTATTTATTTATATTTATTATTATTATTATTATTATTATTATTTTAGTTAAAAAATATAGCTTAGTGCATTTTTCGCATTTTTAGCGAGAAAATAAAACATTAAAAATGAGAAAAATCAAATTTTCAAAACGAGTAGTTATTTACTGATTGTGAGTTTTCGTCATGTGAGAACGGAATTTAAAAAAATACATGTAAAAAATTATCCGTTACCATACAGGTAATGGATAATTTTGGAAACAAATTTTCCAGTAGAATAACATGGGTCTAGACTGTCGACAATATTAGGTATTTATTGTCTGAACTTAAATAACGAAAGAAAAGAGCTTTTTTAGCCCATTGTATTCTTTGCTGTATAGAAGCATTATATATACATACATAGTATTTACACTATATTATTTAACTAGCAAATCCGTGTATTTCTTTTTGTATTTACCTTTAAAAATTAAAATTTATAAATTTTATACCAATTCACCACCAAATTTTAATTTTAATTCATCAGAAACCTAATTATTATTAGTTTTTGTGGGATGAAACGCTACTGATAGTTAAATTAAATCATTCAAAGAAAAGTTTCAAAATAAAAATCATGCTTGACGACACAGTTTTCATACTTTTCCAGGCAGGACCGCTTTAGTATAGGACCTCTACAGCGACTTTTAAATTTTTACCGACATGTTGAGGATGCGTTTTAACATATTTTTTAACACGCTTTTATTAGCTTCACCTGTATGTATGTTTGTATGTATGTTTGTAACCGCTCTGGGAGTTTTTTTTTTATTATTATTATTTAACTATGTGCCATTTAAAGGAGGGGGGAGGGGAAATAATAAAAATTTCATGGTTCGTGGTACCACTCACCCCATGGTTTCGGGCGTGTAGCCTCGGCCAATACATTAAGACAAGAGATATGCAAGTCAACACTCTCAGAAATAATATACTCAATTTTGACGATTCGGACATCCTCGGTCTTAATTTCGTTGTTTTTGACAACCATTTCGTCAAGCGATCACGTGATTTTTGGGGAAACATGAACTCTCAAGTATTTGACGAAACTGTTTACTCACAATAGCATATGCTAGCTTTCATTACCGCCATATTGGTTTTTAACACGCTTTTATTAGCTTCACCTGTATGTATGTTTGTATGTATGTTTGTAACCGCTCTGGGAGCAAACAAAAAATCTATATTGTAAAAAAAGACTTTCCCTACGTGAGCGCTGTGGCTGTGAGGTAAAGCTCCGGGCTATGAACCTAAAGGTCTAACGTTCAAGCCCAGTCGGGGGAGATTTTTTAAAAATGATTTTTGTTTAATTCTAAATTATTTTAATTAAAGATTTAAATGTATGTAAATATTATGGTGTGTCACTCACACGATTTTCTCTTACCCTGCATTTTAATACTAAGATAGATATTTTGTGCTTTTTAGTTCACATTTCTATAAAAGCATGTTCTTTAATTTTTTAAAAGTATCATTTTATTTAGTTAGTCATAGTCATTTCGGCATAGATTTTTGTAAAAAAAAAAAAAAAAAGAAAAGAAAAAGAAATAAAGGAAGAAAGGAAAAAGAAAGAAAGAAAAAGTTCCTGTTTTGATTATATTTTTCTATTATTGCGTTTTTTAGTCAATTTATGGTAAAAGTTCATACTTTTGTTTATATCTTAAAATATTTCTAGGTTAAAAAAGACGCTTGCAAAAATTGTAAAGATGCAACTTTTAAAAATATTTTTTTTTTTTTTTATATAAAACGATCTCATCAGACATTTTTTTTTTTTTTTTAATCGCTGAACTGAGTCTGCGTGTTTAAATATAGTTTTTTTTTCCCTAACCTCAGGTATTTTATTAAGTCACTAGATTATCGTTTCTACAAACTTTAATCGTAATTGGTCCACATTAAATAAATATTATACAGATTTTTATTTGCAATATATATATATGTGTGTGTGTGTAAAGTGGGTTTACATGAGTTTTTTTTTCTCTCCCTCAAAAAATTCATTTTTTTTTTTTTTTTTTTTTTTTTTTAAATCATTTTTTGATGCAAAAATGTTCTATAAATAACATTTTTCTGCCTAGAAAACAAATATTATTTTATTGAGAAAGTAATAATTTCCTGTTTTCCTTAAATACTTTTCCACCTAAATGATTCTTTTAGTAAGGTAATATATTACAACTTTTGATTTCATATCGGTTAGGTTAGTTTCATAAAAAAACATAATAATAATGGTAATAATAATGATGTCCCAGACAGGTTTTTTTTTTTTTTTTTTTTAATGAAACTTGTTATATAATCAAAACAGGAAATAACTTTCAAAAGCCTATGATAAAGAAAATTTCAGTTCGTAAAAAAACATATATCTTCAATTCATGGTACATTGGCTGAGCATAAGAAGAAAACAATACCAAAACAATACAAATAAAACATCTTCGGAAATTTTTATGAATACGATCACCTTAATCGTTCAATAACCGCTTCAACTTTTCAGGCATTATTTTTTATAGTAATTTGCGTCAAACCGCAGCATAACAAGGAAAAATAACGAAATCAGTCAACCAACCACGGAGTTATTTTATATGGAATAAATCTCGATGACCAAATATGTACACAATCGTGAAATAAAGAAGTAAATAAAAACTTCCATTTAAGCGTGCTGGGTCAGGTCGACCGCTGAGAATAAAGCAGATGATTAGTCTACGTTAAAGCAGCGGTTCAGCCAGTTATTCAATCTTAGAATACCTAGAAGTAAATGGAAAAGTTGACGAGAATAAATAGGAATGTTTTATCCTTTTTAATGACCTATATATTTTACGTTTGATTTACAGGAATGTTATTAAATAGCTCTTGATATTTTTCTGCTGGAAAAAGAAAAAAAATAATAATTTTGTGATAAATAAAAAGACAAAAAAATTAAAAGATTTTTCATTATAGATATATATATATATATATAGTGGTAATCAGATAGTTGAAATTTAAGGATTATTAAATATGATCAGTATTCAAACAATTAATTTCATCAAAAACAAACTTAATTTAATAAAACAGGATTTATTATGAAAATATTAAAGTATACATAAAGTACAAATAAACATATTTTAAACATAATATCACTTTTCTTTACTCATATCTACACATAAATATTCCCTCTTGTGTCTAAATTAGAGCATATAACTTCTAAGAAAAAGTTGTAACTTGTAACCAGAATAAAAATGAAGATTGATAATTTTTTAAAGCAAAAGTAATTACAAATTTCAATAATTAACATAAAATTTTAAAAAGTAATTATAAATTTGTAATTACAAATTTCGTAAATTACAAAAGTTTCATATCGTTATGAAGAATTTAACATGAGATTATTCTTAACACTTTACAAAAAAGTGGAAAAGTTCAGACCGTCTGCCTGTCTGTATGTCTGTCCACTCCATTCTAAATTCCGTAGATATTTTTAGAATGTCTTGAAATTTATTTATTTACTCATTTTATATAGATAGAAATATGTATAAATTTATATAGAGATAAGTTTACAATGGTATGTTACCGAATAAAAATAGTATAAATAACATTACTGTTTTGCGTACAGGTATTCAGAAAAGAATTCAGATATATTATAAACAATGAGAAGTATCTTTTCAAAGCTTATTTTAATATATTTATGCTGCCCAAAACACAAAGAAATTAACATAGATTATCCAGAAAGATATAAAATTATATTTACGCGTAGAATATGGTATGGTTAATGACTGATTCACATGGTTGCATAAAAATATTCAGAAGCATTACGAGATGTAAGTAACGAGCATTACGAGATGTAAAGGCATTTTAAGCTGTGTTACATGTTTTTAAAATTCTTAATATATTTTTATGACTTCAGCTTATTTTTTAGAGTCTCTGTTGGTCTGTCTGCTCGAGTTTTTATTTATATATATATAAATATTTTAATTCTCTGAAACACATATTCATTCAAATAAGGCTCACAATGGCGTGTCTTTTAATGAAAATGGTTTGCGCTGTTAATTTGTGTACATTAACTCACAAAATAATTTGTATTATAATGAATTAAAAGAATTTTTTTACACATTTCAACAACAAATGTGTTATGAAATTATTTAGATGCTATAAAGAATGTATTATTCTATAGAAAATGATAATATCGTTGTTTTGTTTAATATTAACACGTTGAGCACCATGCAAATTCTTAAAATCCATTAAAATTCCATAATGATTTCTCCTGTAATAAATAAAAATTAAGCAAATTTTTAATAAATTTTCAATCATTAAATATAATATTTTTAGTTTTATATCCTATTTTATATCCGATAGTTGACGCGGCTTTATATCATATTGGACACTGTCAGCCACCGATGGCTGACCGCTTAACGTTTTAATTTTTTATTGGTATTGCTTTTACTTTCGGGGTAAAACTTTCACTGAAATGTTTGAGGTATAACATGTTCTGTACACTTCTAAAGTTTCAAGGAGATTCCTTCAGCACTTAGAGATATATGACAAAATGTCTAGAATCTAGAATGGCTGACATGGCGCTCAACGTGTTAATGATTCGTTAACTAGACTGCACGAAAATGTCTGATTTCGTTTGATAAAATTGCTGGAAAAGAATTTCCAATAGTGTTATGTGCTTTTGGAAATATCTGTAGAGGTGTTGAAAAGTATTTGTGACTTCCTATATATAACAGGTACGTACTTTTAGGAAGTGTTCTATATAACACGGATGGCCAACCTGCGTCCCGCCGTGTAGTATTTTGCGGAAACTAACGATATTTAAAATTTGACAACTTTGGTTAACACATTAAAAATTAATAAATCCGTTCTGAAGTTTTGAAGTGAAAATACCTTTCAACGATTATGACAGCTAAAGAATCACGCTGTTGTAATGAAATATTATTAGATCCCTTATTCATTCTTTTTATTATAGTCACTGATTTATAATCATAATTTTTTCACGATTCTATTGTTAATTTACGAATGAAAAGAATTTTCATTAGTGTATTCTTCACCGAGTCCCCCTTGTCCCCCCCCCCTAAAAAAGTACATACATTCAGAATTCATACACTCACAAACATATGTACACCTATATATACGAGAGTTGTAAATTATATAGGGGCAACTTAACCTTGAAACTCGCAGAAGGGCGGGCATGCGCAAATAGGATATGGAAGCGGTGAGGTGGTGCTGTTGTCGATGTGTAGAGTGCAAAAAAAAACAGTCGATCTGCTAAGAAGGGTAGTTTGTTGTGTGGCGTTAAAGTGACGAGTTTCGTTTCCATCGCTCTAAAGCATGTTTTCAAAAGATGATCAGCTGTCGTGGCTTAAAATCGAAATTGCCCGTGGCAAAAATGCAACAGAATGCTATCGAGGATTAGTGGAAGCCTGTGGCACAAATGCTTTACCGTATAGGTCAGTAACACGATGGGGTAGCACGAATACTTCGATTTTAAGCCACGACCGCTGATCACCTTTTGAAAACATGCTTTAGAGCGATGGAAACGAAGCTCCTCACTTTAACGCCACACAACAACTATTGTTTGTTTTCGTTAGCTGTGACCCTGCTCACCTATGCGCATGCGTGAGGTCTGCATTGATTTTGTTAAAATAGGGTAGAAGCGTAGAAGATGAGAGAATGTTTACATTTTACGAGTGAGAGATAAGTTGCGGTTTCTTTTTTCTTTTTTTTTTCTTTTCAGGACATTATTGAATTTTGAGGCGATACTTCTTCGTTATATTCGTATAAAGGCAAAATGCTGATTTTTCCCCCTTGTAATTTTTAAATAAGTGTAGAAGATCAGTTTTATTCTTCGATGCAAAATAAAATCCGTAAACTTAAAAGTAAATGCCTGTTTTCTTTCTTCTTCTTCTTTTTTTTTTTTTCAGTTAAAATTATTTTTATTTGCTTACTTGATCTCTAAATTCGTACTATATCTGTCATACCTGAACACTTGTTTCATGCACTGATTATAGTAGTAAATTAATTAAAAATGACTTAAATTAGGTAAAATTTACATAATTCATTAATAAAAGAAGAGAAAAAGAACAACGTTTACAGTAGACTTTACCTGTAGTAAAAGTAATATATTTTTTTCTTTTAAATTATACTGCTAAAATAAAAATACCATATTTTTGGATCTCTATTTTACAGAAATTTACAGAAAATCGTATTTAAATCAAATCATTAGATTTTTTTATCATGATTATTTTACATCTTTTATTTTTCGCGCATATTGTCATATAAATTACATTAAATAAAATATTGTTAATTAAAATTAAAAATTAAACTTTAAATTCGCGTAAAAAGGTAAAATAAATATTGAAGACTCATAAAAAGAAAACGAACACGTGTAGAACGAAAAGCGCATTTGGCTAAGTGCCCATCTCATTCAACGCATCACCCCTTTTCCGAGTAGGATCGTTCCGCGAGAGGTAGACATGGTTTACGAAAACGGACAGTACCCTTCTTAGCAGATCGACTGTTTTTTGCACTCTACACATCGACAACAGCGCCACCTCACCGCTTCCATATCCTATTTGAGCATGCCGCCCTTCTGCGAGTTTCAAAGTTAAGTTGCCACTATTTAATTTACAACCCTCGTATATACATATAGTGCGGACCACCTGAACAAAATAGATGTCCAATACGGCAAACTAAGTGTTTAGAGAAGGCAGCACACGCGAACCACATTTTTTTTTTTTTTTACTTTCTCTTACTATTAAAGCAGAGAAAGTATTGTTTTGAGGTCAAATTTTCGAACGTGAGTTTTTCTTATATTTACACGTTTTGAGATCCCCTGAATCCGAAAATCATATTTTTAGCGGTTGGTCTGTGTGTGTGTGTGTGTGTGTTATCAGCATATCTGAAGAACAAATAGTAGCAGAAATTCCAAACTCGGTATTCTAAATGTGTATCATATAGAGATGCGACACTAAGCTTTTCCTTGAGATGAAGCAAATGGTTCGTGTACAGGGACACTCAAGAGTATTCAAATACATTACGTCTATGGGGGAAACTGCAGGTAAGTAGAGTTTAGCATCTATAGACTTCACTAAACCAAATGAAATAAATATATATATTTTTTTTTATATGCATAAAAACATGCATCATGTATAATATGGCCAGGAAATCATTCACTGTTCATTTACAGGGTTACACAAAAGAACTAGATTATAGGGCGACAATAGCTGAAAATTGATGGAAGTGCATTTCAGGTTGTGCCGTACATTATTACTATAGGATTGTATTTAGGTGCACTATGTGGTTTATGTACATATTCTTCAAAAGATATACAGGGTTGCAAATATTTAAACGATAACATTCTTTTTTATTGTTAGTGGAAATGCTTTACTATAATATTTTACCATGTCCAGGAAAGCTGCTCAGGAATGTAAATTAATTCTTCATAGACATATGATAAATAATGTATGTTTTTAAGCTAAATATATGTTTTTTGTGTATTTACACGTTTTGAGGTTTCCTTTAACAAAGTCAAGTTTTTTAACGTTTGCTTATTGTCTCTGTCTATTAGAGTAACTTAAAAATTTTCAAGATATCCAAAAGTTGTATTTTCAAATTTATATAAATTTGTTGCTGGAAAAGTTTGATCAAGACTGATAAATTTGAAGGAATGTTGCGTGTGAAAGTTATCTGAATAATTTTAAGTGAACTTTTAATTTTAATAACAGATTTAAATTCTTTATAAATGTAGGCGCAGTAATGAAACGGTAGGTTGAGGGGGGTGGTAGACACCCCCCCCCCGTTCTCACACAGAACTAATTATCATATAAAACTCTTCCGAAGCCTAATTTGAATTATTTTAACATAGGTTTACATAACAGTACTCGTTATGTTACCTCTTAATTTCCAACCTGTATTTATAGTATTAAATTATTAAATTTCAGGGTAAGAGAAAGTCGTGTGAGTGACACGCCAGATTATTATTATTATTATTATTGTTTGTTTGTTTATCCAAAAATTTAATGTTTAGACTTAATAAATAGATTGATACGACTCGTTATTAATTTTATTAGACAGTATAGAGATAGACAGACTTAATACTACTTAATAAGAACGATATTTTTTCAACGTTTAGTTTAATATAATAAACATTAAATTTAATACAATTCCTGAAAATATCAAATGCGTCAATTGAAAATTGTGAAAATATCACTGCACATAATCTTAGAAGTTGTTTTTTTTTTTTTTTTTTTTACAAGCTACAATAGCATTGTGTTTTAATGCAAAATTTGCTTATCTTATATTTAAATATTCGAATTACACCGTAAAAAAAAAAAAAAAAAAAAATGTAAAATCACGGTATTTAACCGTATAATTTTAGCGGAAATGACTGTTTTGCTACCTAAACGGTCATCATCCGTAAATTAATGTTTTGAAAGCATAATTTAGGAATTGACCGTATAATTTTACGGGCTATGACAGTTTAGCTAGCAAAACGGTCGTAGCCCGTAAATTGTTGTTTCGAAAGTATAATTTTGGAATTTTTACGAGAAAAAGTCGTTAATCTGCGCAAATTGCTCTTATCTCCCACCAAACCATTTTCTTACGGGCAAATCCCTTCAAATGCTATCATTTCAGTGACGTCATAAGAGAACGCTTTCATTTTCAAACTGAAACTATGATTGTTGTTTATACTCATTGAATGTGTTTAATTATGCACGCATGACGCATAGAAACATCAATTGATTTCAATAAGCTATTGTCTTCTTAATTTAATTGAAAGAATTTCCACCTGATTGAAAGTGAGTAACTGATATTGATGAAATTGATTTTCTTTGTGTACTAACACGAAAACATTAAAAAAGAAAGCTAAAATGGTTTCTTTTTTTTTTTTTTTTTTTTTTTTAAACCAGATTTTTAAAACACAAACTACAACCTAATAGTTGTTTTATCCACTAAACGCATTTTTTTTTTTTTTTTTTTTTAACAAACAGCATTCTAATTGCTCTTAACCCTTTAGTTAAGCCTCAGAAAACGGAAAATTTTAGTGTTGTTTCCACAATGCAATTTTTACAATATGCTAAAATAAAGTTTATTTCAATATGAGATGAATATGTAATTAGCCATTCGAAGACAAGTCTTATGATTATGGTGTATGATCTTCACTGTTAAAAAACAAAACTGTTTTATCTGAATTTAACCATCAGATATGTACATGTACATCATATATAACAGGTTCTGCTCTCGAAATACTGAAATCCTTCCTCCGTTCAATGGAATAAAGTTTAAAAAAAAAAAAAAGTTCTTCTGCTATTCTAAAAAGTGCAAATACTCCTAACACTTTATAAACACAGTTTGAAAACGATCCTATAATGAAAACCTGTTTGATAAGTAAGAATTAGGCTCTAGTTAATTTTTGCTTTGCTCTCTCTACAGAAACCATAATGATCGAAAACCATGAAAAAAAATCGTATTAATCGGAGATACAAATTCTCTGTGTCCATGTAAAAGATTTATTATTATTATTCAAAGCTTATTTGGGGTCTCGATTAATTTTCAGAGATATCACATAGTCTTCAAAATTTTCATTTTGTTTTTGAAAAAGGGTGAGAAATTCTCACACATTATTTTCCTGTAATGAGAATCTTGAAATAGGACTACCTCTTTAGTTTAGTGTTTACGAATAAAAATTATTTCGAAAAATATATTAGATTTTATTTCTCAAAACTCAGTATCACAGTCTTTATAGGAAAAAAAAAAAAGAAAGAAAAAAAAATGAAAAGGGCTTTCGTTTTTCCAATATGCGAATTGACTGACTTCTTAATTTGTCAAAAATGGCAAATTTAGATTTTAAAATAGTCTTAAAAGAAAATAATTTTTATGCATAATTTGAACGTTAACAATATTCAATATTAAAAGTATTCGATAAACTCTAATTTTAATTTTACAGTCAATACTACTTTTTTTACAGGTTGGTTATATGTTTCATCACAACGTAAAATTACTGGCGATACATCATTCATCGTCTAAATGTTTTTTACGGGATTTGTCTGGAATCTCTGCTGCCGGGCTTTACCCGTAATTTTACTGCAGCTTTTTTAACATTGTAGATTTAATCTATGCATGAAAGAATAATTATCTCTTAATATGTCGCTTTTATGTTTAAAAAGAAAGTAACGATATTTAACAAAGTGTGAAGGCTCAGTGCAATTAAAAAACATTAATAATGTATATAAATAAAGAAAAGTGTTTGTCTGTGTGTCTGTCTGGGCTATGGGGCTCACACTACTAATCGCAGAGCTACAAAATTTGGTAGATAGGTACCTGAGACCCTGTAAGCGTGCACCTCATTAAGACTTTTCCGAATCTCGAATTTGAAACTTTTTAATCATTACTATTATTATTATTATTATTATTATTTAAATATTGGCTTCAATGTTTCAATTTTCTGAAATTTATTCTTTTATTTCAACAGTCTGCATACCTTAGCAATGGCCAATACGCTATTTATTTTTTATTTGTTCAATTCTTCGTTCATTTAAAGGCGAAATCTTTTCTTTTCTTTCTTTCTTTCTCTCTTTTATATATATATATATATTTAATGAAAAACAAATGGTAATGCAATAGAAATAAATTGTCATGTTCATGTATAATTTTTATACTAAAAAAACCTTTTTATTTTTCATTTTTTAAATTAATTCATTTGAAATAAAAATCTTTTATACATACATAATATTTATTGGGGGAAAAATGGTAATACATAGAAGGAAGGATTGAACTGATTAAAATTTAAGTTTAATTAAAATTTATTTATTATTATTATTATCTATTTAATTAATCCCTTTTAAAATAAAATCTACTTTTTATTTCATTTATTATATTGCTCGGAATGATATGATAATATAGTGTAAAGAGTGAGGTCTATAAAAAACATGGTTTGAAAACTAAAATATTTAATAGAGGCTGAAATAGAGTCATCTTTACAAGTTTTACTTAGTTCTTAAATAATAGCAAATCCCCCTGTCGTCGATAAATATCCAAATTGAAGTACCCTGGAAATACCTTTCTGCAGGCAGTGGGAACCTGGACCCGATGCAGTGTAGGCTGAAAAAGATATATCGCAGGCAGTGGGTTCCCAAAGCGAGATTTAGAGCGATTTCAATGTAGTTTTTTTTTGTTAATTTATAAGAAGATACATAAAACAAACATTGATTTAATTCTTTTGAAAATTCATTTAAATATAGTGACTAGCGAAATGGGTGTAGCCTGCTAGTAATAAAATAAAATGCAATAAAATTCGCTATCATATATTCACTATCTTATAGTCTTTAGTATAGGGTAAATAGTCTTGAGCATAAATAATGCAAAATAAAGACTTTTTTTTTTTTTTTTTTTTTATAAATTTTTAATTTAATTTTATTGATTTTAAAGTGTTTTTGAGATATTTTTATGTATTTAACATTGTCAAGAATATATAAGCAAATTTTTATAATTCTAAGACAGCAATTTACCAAAAGAAATGTATAATGTCATTATTTATTTAAGCATTTTACATTTTGTCAAGCTAAGCGCCTTCTCAAGTCTACGGGTGTACAATACACCGCTAGATGCACATTTAAACGAAAAGCAAATAATCCTGGTCACCTACTTTGCTGGTTAAATCATAATAACAATTTTAAAATGGTCAATTAGTTAGGCAATTGTGTGCTTTACAGGTATAAAGGAAAGAAAGAAGTTTTCTTTTAATATGTAATTTAAGCACAATTTTAATTGCAATTACGAAAATCATTCAATTTTTTTAAAATAAATTTTACATTCAAGCATTTAGCATATGTGTGCGAGTAGGATGTAACATAATTGTAGAATGCAAAAGAATTATTAAATGCCAAACTCATCCATAAGATTTAAAATATATATATCCAGGAATAGTTCAAGGAAATATGAATTAACTCACAGAATTCACGTTTTAATCATTAAACAATTACATATGGAGGTGAACTTTTATATAATATATAAAGCAACAGATATTGAAAAAGTTAATATGAGTTATTTTTGAGACACTAATGTATGAGAATACACATATATAAAGCATGTATACAAATTTTTAATTTTTTACGTTACACAAGTGTGGTTTAAAATAAAGACAAAAGAAAAAAAAAAAAGTCTAAGGATAGCAAATTCAACACAAAATGTAGGTGTTAGCGGCTGATATGCCTAAATTTTAAAGACATTCGGTGAAATATCCTCTTTTCAGATATTTCTCTCTTTCTTATTTTGCATACATACAATATATATATATATATATTATATATATATATATATATATATATATATATATATATATATATAGAGAGAGAGAGAGAGAGAGAGAGAGAGAGATGAAAAAATTATGAATGAGAGTTAATCTGAAATTTTAATTATGGTCAGATAAATGTTAATAAAGATGATAATGACGATGATGATACTGATGATAATAATAATTTTTGCTTTATTGTTTTAAGCAAAAAAAATATATTTCCACTTTAAAATAATGATTTTGCTGCTTGCAAAATACTGTTGTTAATAACAATGGAAAATTATGTTGCCTAATATTTATTGCAATAAACATTTTATTTCTAAAAGTTTTTTAGATATTTTAACGATAAAGTTTCCTTAAAAAAGAATTACTTATTATTATGCCATATTTAAATTGAAAAATATAATAGTAATTTTTCTTTTATATTTCAATCTCAATAATTTCAATAGTATGTAAAATAAATATGCACTTTATTCAATAACGTTTTGTTGATGTGCAATCGAATTAAAGAAAAACAGGTTATTCAATTAGATATTGTGGGTCTCTTCCCGGATAGCGAACACTCTTTGAATTTGAATAGTAACTCTGATTTTAATAATTCGTTGTTGCTGTTAGTTGATAGTGGTGTTAATGATAATAATAATTGACAGGCTATTTTTCTACCATTTCCCCGGTTAGTTTGAAGATTCAGAAACGGCTTGTGTTTTACAGTTTCTACGTTTAATTTCTATTCAGGAAAAATCCAAACGTCTAAAATTCAAATTCTCGAGAAGATAAGTAACAGTAAGATAATCTTTTTAATCATCATCATCATCATCATATTATTATTATTATTATTATTATTAGAATTATAATTATTATTACCGTTTAAAACTGGACTCATTAAAACGATACTATACTTAACATTACACTTATATTGTACATACATAGAATTGGATAATAGTAATGTAAAATAAAGATATTTTAAAAAAATAATAAATTTTGAATTTTATTTTAATAAATTTAAAAAGTTTTCGAGAAATTTTAATGTACTTAGCATTGTTATGCCTCAAGAATATATAAGCAAATTTTTATAATTCTAAAACAATAATTTACCAAAAGAAATATATAGTGTCCTCCTTTTTTAATTTATTTTATTTTATTTTTTTTTTTTTTAACAAGCACAAATTTGGAATGTGTCAGTATTCGAGGCATTCAAATAAATGATGCATTATCATTTAAAATATACGTATAATATTAGGATA
Organism: Salticus scenicus; assembly: GCA_963930645.1. Classification (NCBI taxonomy): domain Eukaryota; kingdom Metazoa; phylum Arthropoda; class Arachnida; order Araneae; family Salticidae; genus Salticus; species Salticus scenicus. The sequence continues at coordinate 140,363,716 of OZ005655.1, read as the reverse complement.
TCTCAATCTACTAGTGTACCATAGCTTAAGTATTTACATATTTGTTGTTATAATACCAATATAAATACAGTAACCAAGGGGTTTTGTTCTCAAAGCTGGTAGACGAGAAGTGCCGTATTCGAGCCAGGTCGCGCTTGTCAGCCTTGCTTTCAGAAGTTTTCCGTGTTTTACTCCGAAACTCGCGTGCATGCGGGTAAACCGTCATAATAAAATTAAAAAAAAAAAAAAACACGTAAGGCAAATTACCCATGACTAAGTTTCTGGATAAAGTGGCGACAACCTGTACACCACAATAAACCACCGCTACAATAAAGGACTCAGAAACTTTGAGATCGTTGAATTTGAATTCTGAATAAGAAATATGTAAATAAACATCTAAAAAGGGACTGAGAAGATTTTCTGTTGTTTATATTTTCATTGTTTATAAATAAACGAAAAAAGAAATAAACAATAGAGGGCCCTCGTGTTCGAATGGTTATTTTACCACACTCCTAATCGTCTTCGAGCGTAGGAGAGCGGGTTCGATTCCCGCGCTGGCTCTGTGTGTTTTTCCATATCTTCGTATTGTAATTCTGTCATGTGCTATCTGTAATTATCTGACGAATATTTACAAGTGGATTACGAGTCAAGCACACAAATCTGGTGTATATGTTATCAATAAACAAACAAACAATAGAATATTTCTTTATTTATATGACGGTTTACGCACTTTTATAAAGATTACCTGTTTCGTTTCATTTTATAAAATAAAACCATAAGTTAACTGTATAATTATATTTTTATGAATAGTACATTTTACAATAAATATTTTACATACTATCTGAAATATATGTATATTATAGAAAGAGAAAAAGAGATATGGATATATGGAGAAGGGATTATGTGTCATTTTAAAACCATATGTGCCCCTAATGACGCTATGTCTGATTTTGGGGATTTTTCACAGTTATAACATAATTTCTGATTTTTCTATTATGTATTAGTTTTCATCCTTTTCTCAATATGTAATCTTCAGTTGCTTATGTTGTTTCAACCTTTTAATAATTATTATCAAGATATCGCTTTCTGGTTCCTGAAAATTACAATGGTGAAATATTATATATTATTTCTGTAAATAAAAACCCTTCAAACTAAGTAGACAACAGCAGTCTTTCATTCCTGTTTTCAAAACCAGGACATACCTTCCGTCACCCCAGCTGCTATGCTATCAGCTGCTCCGCACGTCTGGTAGATGATTCAAGGGATGTGAAATGTGTTTTCAGATGATTATGCACCCTACGGAACTGCTTTTTCCCTCCTTCGCTCGGAAAGCAACATTCTTGAGGAATTTCCTGGACAGTAGAAAAAGTATAGAAAAGTCGCATAGTATCCTTTATCTTACAAATATTTTTGTTGAATATATATATAGACAGAGAGAGTACCCGGCTCTTATTAAAATCTTATTAAATTAAGTGATTTTATTAAGCGGCTGATTTTTATTTCCGGCGAACGTTCCTGCACTCAAGGAAAAGATATTACTACCCTGAATATGGAAAGAAATTTCAAAGGGTAACAAATAATGTAATTAATAAACAATATTAAGTAATTTTTGACAGAAAATTAATTAATTGTTCCTTCGATACATGTAAATCAAACGCATTCCAAGTTCCTATGAGCTTTCCTTTGAGGAAAGTCATCATTAATTTGCCAAAAGTTCACACTTTTCTTATAAATTTAAAATCTTTCCATTTAAACATCTTGCTTTACAGTTATTTCAAAATCAGAACTAGAAATAGTCTTTTAATAATTAATATATATATATATATATATGTGTGTGTGTGTGTGTGTGTGTGTGTGTGTGTGTGTGTGTGTGTGTGTGTATCACTTGCAAATTCAAATCAAATTTGTAACTTATTACTGCGCTTTGAAGAATGTGTTCCTTGAAATCATTACAGAGGTAAGTGATAGGGCGTGTTTAATTTGTAGTAACTATGCTGTAAGTGTAAAATTTTAGACAAAATAAGATAACGGAGGGGTTGTTTAATTTCTTTACTTTCTTTTTTTAATTCAAAAATGAGAAAAATCACAATGTAAATAAATAAATAAAATAAAATAAAATAAAAAATTAGTGTGCATAAATAACATGTTTGCTGCTGCTAAGTTTTTTTTTTTTTTTTTTTTTTAGTTTAATAACCGGCGATGCTGATTTTATTAAGCGGCGTTTTTAATAGTAGTTTGTATTGATTTGATTCCGGTCCCAGTAATCTGATCAGATTGAGCGTCTGATTTTATTATCCAGTGAATTTACTAAGCGGCGTTTTTAATAGTAGTTTGTATTGATTTGATTCCGGTCCCAGTAATCTGATCAGATTGAGCGTCTGATTTTATTATCCAGTGAATTTACTAAGCGGCGGTAATAGTCATGTGGAGTCGAAACATTTTTACAGGATTTCAAACATCTGTAAAAGTATGTTTTACATAGTTATTTTATAAATTTTTACTATTTAGCAACATAAATTTCATTAGAATATCAGTTTTAATTAAAATTTTAAAGTGTCTTTTTAAAAAGAAAGTATATTTTTAAAGTGTTTTAAGTACGTTTTTAAAAGATATCAAACATCTGTAAAAGTATGCTTTACTTATTCATTTTATAATGTTTTTACTGTTAAGAAACATAAATTTCATTAAAGTATCATTTTTAATTAAAATTTTGATGTGTCCTTTTAAAAGAAAGTATAGTTTTAAAGAATTCTAAGAACATTTTTAAAGGGTATCAGATATTTGTAAAAGTATGCTTTACTTATTCATTTTATAATGTTTTTACTGTTAAGAAACATAAATTTCATTGAAGCATCAATTTTAATTTGAATATTAAAGTGTCCTTTCAAAAAGAAAATACATTTTTAAAGGATATCAAACAGTTTGAAAAGTACGTTTTTCTTATTTATTTTATGTTTTCACTAATTTGAATATTAAAGTGTCCTTTGAAAAAGAAAGTACATTTTTAAAAGATATCAAACATTTGGAAAAGTACGTTTTTCTTATTTATTTTATAATGTTTTCATTGTTAAGAAACATAAAATTCATTAAAATATCAGTTTTAATTTGAATTTTGAAGTATCCTTTCAAAAGCAAGTAATTTTTAAAGGATGTCAAACATTTGGAAATTTTGTTTTACATAGTTATTTTATAATTTTTTACTGTTAAATAACATAAATTTCATTAAAACATCAGTTTTAATTAAAATTTTAAAGTGTCCTTTTAAAAAGAAAGTATATCTTTAAAGTGTTCTAAGTACATTTTTAAATGATATCAAACATTTGTAAGAGTATGCTTTACTTATTCATTTTATAATGTTTTTACTGTTAAGAAATATAAATTTCATTAAAGTATAAGTTTTAATTTGAATTTTAAAGTGTCTTTCTAATAAGAAAATATAGTTTTAACAGAATTGTAAGAACATTTTTTTAAATGATATCAAACATTTGGAAAAGTACGTTTTATTTACTTTTTTGTAATGCTTTTACTGTTAAGAAACATAAATTTCACTTAAATATCAGTTTTAATCTGAAATTTAAAATGACTTTTTAAAAAGAAAGTGCATTTTTAAAGGATTTCAAAAAATTTAAAAAGTACGTTTTTGCTATTTATTTTATAATGCTTACACTGTTAAGAAACATAAATTTCATTAAAATGTCAGTTTTAATTTAAATTTTGAAATGTCTTTTTAAAAAGAAAGTATATTTTTAAAGTGTTCTAACTACATTTTTAAATGATACCAAACATTTGTATAAGTATGTTTTACTTATTCATTTTATAATGTTTTTACTGTTAAGAATTATAAATTTCGTTAAAGTATAAGTTTTAATTTAAATTTAAAGTGTCCTTCTAAAAAGAAAATATAGTTTTAAAGGAATCCAAGAACATTTTTAAAGGATATCAAACATTTGGAAAAGTATTTTTTACTTACTTTTTTTTATAGTCTTTTACTTTTAAAAAACATAAATTTCACTAAAGTATCAGTTTTAATCTGAATTTTAAAGCGTCTTTTTGAAAATAAAGTACATTTTTAAAGGATTTCAAACATTTGAAAAAGTACGTTTTCTTATTTATTTTATAATGTTTTCACTGTTAAGAAACATAAATTTCATTAAAACGTCAGTTTTAATTTAAATTTTGAAGTGTCCTTTCAAAAGCAAATAATTCCTAAAGTATTCTAAGTACATTTTTAAAGGATATCAAATATTTGTATAATTATGTATTTTAATTATTTATTTTATAATGTTTTGTCTAATAAGAAACATAAATTTCGTTAAAATATCAGTTTTAATTAAAAATTTTATAGTGTCCCTTTGAAAAGAAAGCATATTTTTAAAGGATTCGGAGAACATTTTTAAAGAATATCAAACATTTGGAAAAGTACGTTATGCTCATTTATTTTACAATGTTTTCACTCTTAAGAAACATAATTTTATTTAAATATCAGTTTTAATTTAAATTTTAATGTGTCCTTTCAAAAGAAAATACATTTTTAAAGTAGCCTAAGTACATTTGTAAAGGACATCAAACATTTGGGAAAGTATGTTTTACTTATTTATTTTATTTTATTTTTTACTATCAAGAAACATAAACTTCATTAAAAATATTAGTTTTAGTTTAATTTTAAAGTGTCCTCTTTAAAAATATACATTTTTAAATCATTCTAAAAACATGTTTAAGAGATATCAAACATTTTGAAAAGTACATTTTGCTTATATTTTATGTTTTCACTGTTTAGAAACATAAATTTCATTAAAATACTAATTTTAATTTAAATTTGAAGTGTCCTTTCGAAAGAAAATACACTTTTAAAGAATTTTAGTACATTTTTACAAAATGTCAAACATTTGGAAAACTATGTTTTACTTATTTATTTTAAAATATTTTTACTGCTATGAAACATAAATTTCATTTAAATATCAGTTTTAATTAAAATCTTTATAGTGTCCTTTTAAAGAGAAAGTATGCTTTTAAAGGATCCTGAGAACATTTTTAAAGAATATCAAACATTTGGAAAAGTACATTTTACTTATTTATTTTACAATGTTTTCACTGTTAAAAAACATAAATTTCATTAAAATATCAGTTTTAATTTAAAGTGTCCTTTCAAAACAAAATATATATTTTAAAGTATTTTAAGCACATTTTTAAAGGATATCAAACATTTGAAAAAATGTTTTACTTATTTATTTTATAATTTTTTCACTGTTAAGAAACATAAATTTCATTTAAAATATTTTAATTTAAATTTTAAAGTGTCATATCAAAAGAAAATACATTTTTAATGTATTTTAAGTACATTTTTAAAGGATATCAAACATTTGGAAAAGTATACTTCACTTATTTATTTTTATAATGATTTTGCTATTAAGAAACATAAATTTCATTCAAATAGCAATTTTAATTTTAATTTTAAAATTTCCTTTTGAAAATAAAGTACGTTTTTCAAAGGATTCTAAATACATTTATAAAGTATATCAATCATTTGAAAAGTATATTTTATTTATTTATTTTGTAACGTTTTACTGTTAAGAAACATAAATTTCATTAAAATATCTGTTCTAGTTTTTTTTTTTTTTTTTTTTTTTTTTTTTAAGAAAGAAAAGACATTTTGAAACATTCTAACTTATCTTAAAAAAGTGATTTCTTAATATAATGTGGATATCTAAATTTTATTTAAATCAACGTCTAGTTTCTCTATTATTCTTTTAAGATGCTTCTTAGTTTACTTCTTTAATGTCTTTCAGCTTATTCACTTTAAAACGTGGGGAAAATAGTTTTTTCTTTTTTGGGGGGGAGGGGGGGATTTTTTTCATATTCCTGTCGTGGCTTTTATTGAATGCTAACTCCCCTCTATTCTTCTAAAGCTGTTGCATTAATTATAAATAAGTATTAATCAAAGCATCCAAAATATTATTTTTTATTTCTTTCATATATATATATATATATATATATATATATATATATATATATATATATTATTTTATTTTGATACCAGTGATGTAACATATAGCGCATGGCGGTATACAAAAACCCGCTATTGACTTACCAAATAATGTGTTAAATTTGTATGATTTTTCTTCTCCCCTATACCCTCGCACGCACAATCTCTCTCTCTCTCTCTCTCTCTCTCTCTCTCTCTCTCTCTCTTTTTTTTTTTTTTTTTTTTTGTCATTCTTTCTTTAGTAATCCATCATATACGAATGAGAAGTAAATAATGTATTATTACTACGCAGGCATTCTTCGCAACCCAGTCTTAAGAGGGAACGTGACGTGACGTTGCAAGAACTATTTATAAGGAATTCCAATGAAAGACTTTTTTCTTTTTCTTTTACTTCTTTACATTTGTTTTTGCTTTTTCTCTTATTAATATTTTAGTTACTTGTAAATGATATAGTGAAATGAAGGAACTGTTTTCGTTGCTTGTAACTTCATCTATTAACTAACCTTGATGTTTTTTAATAAATTAAAGCTTGAAAGTAAAGCTTACACGATGAAATGAAAACATATATACATATACGTGTGTGTGTTTGTGTGTGTGTAGTAAAAAATGCACTGGAGGCTTGGTGCTGAAAAAATGATATGTATAAACATTGTATAAACACCATAAATTACAAACAAGTATTTTGGATCGAAACAAAACCACTACTCTTCGTCAGGCGATCAAAGTAGGCACGAGCGCAGCAAACAAATCAGACATGATTTTTGCAAATATATGCGTGTATGTGTATTATTTTTTACCTTTTTAAAATTATTTATTATTAGATCCTTTTTTTTTATGTTTTCAACATGTTTTGTAATATTACAGTTTTATTATTTAGGTAAGAAATGTTAATAATTTTCAAAAAGAAAAAAAAAAAAATTAATTTAATTATATTAAAAACACTTTAAACACACGTAAAATTAAATTTTATTTAAAAGATGTTAAAAAATTTTATCCGAAGCTTTCCGCTTTAATAGTAAAGCGTCATCAGGGATTTTTATTACTCGTTTCGAATGAGCAGTTTTTAAATATTTTTTGATGATTATAAAATTTCATTAATATTCAATGATGATTATAAAAAATGATTATAATAAAAATCCCTGATTATGCTTTACTATTAAAGCGGAAAGCTTCGGATAAAATTTTTTAACATCTTTTAAATAAAATTTAATTTTATATGTGTTTAAAGTGTTTTTAATATAATTAACAAATGACGCGTATTCAATTTAACTCTTTTTTTTTTTTAAGAGATAATTTATAAATTAATTTAACTTTTTAATTACAACAAATAATTAAATCTATTCAAGTTAATTAGTTACATAATTGATTTTTGGCAATTTATTCAACTATTTGGTTTTCGTTCTCATTATTTTCATTAAACATGATAAATTATATATATAATATATATATATATATATCACGATAATGCGAAGAATCCAGGAAAACAAATCATGATTATATAAATTTATTTATTTATCATATTTTATCATTATAATGATGAAAAATCAACTTTTAAACTTCCAAAAAATAACTTATATCTTTTTCAAGAGCAACTATAGCTGTAGAACAAAACAGTACAAGGTTAATCTGAAACAGCGATTTATGTGGTCATAAAAAACCACTATCATTACCCGATAACTCGCATATTTATCAATGATGATTATAAATACATATAAGTAAGAAATGAAAAATTAAACCTAAATTATGAGCAAAATAGCAAATTCTAAATCAAAATACCAAACAACATTAATTTGCGCAAGACGTCACATGTATTTCAGTTTACAATTTAAGAGTCAGGATAAGTAAAAATTTGAGACTTTGACCAATATTTTTTAAATTTTGTGAAAAATAAATAAATTTAAAATTAATCAAAAACTTAAGAAAATATTTTTGTTTAATAGTATAAATGATAATTTACAATAATAAATTTATCTTATATGTCTGGCTACATACATAAAAATTATCGTTTCTTTTCTTAAATTAAAATGTGTTCTTTTCTTAAATTAAAACAGGGATGATTTTAAATTTTAAGTGAAACAAAATTTTCTAAACTGTACATCTAATTTTCTGAATCATTTTTTCATTTTCATACATATGCTTATTTATATATAAAATAAATATTGTTGTTTATTAATTCAGTTTGGTTCTTGAGGATTTGAATGGCATTTCATTATCTGTTGTCTTTCATTTCACTACTTTTTAGTACATATATACACTAAGGTAAAAAAAAACCGCACTGGGATATTTTTTTTTTCTGTAACTGCCAATTTTATCGTTAAAAAGCAAATTTTCGAACAGTTTTTATTATGTCGTCCTCCACATACACTTTAGGATTGACCCCAGCGTTAAAAATAAATTACAATTATCAGAAAAATTGTAATTTTAGAAAGTATTTCTAAAAGGGCAAGGATAAGGCAATTAACGATGCCACAAAAAATAATAATTTTAGATTGAAAATCAAAAAACATTTTAAAGTGTAAGATGTCAAAATAATTAAATGTTGACGAAATTTGGTGAGAAGGTTTTTAGCAAGATATAACGTTATTTTGGCTGTTTAAACTGGAAATTTGGCTTTAGGCGGCCACGTTGCTCATCCAAGCAAGATGACCTCAAGTTAAAAAGCAAATGTTTAAAAAATCATTTTATAGGATGTTCAGAACTTAGAAAAGATTCGAAAATGTGTTTAGCAAAATAATCTTTTCAAAAACAGTAAAGCAGGTTCAAAAACATAAAAACTGGAAAAAAAAAAAAAAAAAAAAAGGTATATTATTAAGGAAAATAATTTAAAAAAAAAAACAGGGCTTTAGTTGAACAAAATTTTTAGAAAATTATCAGTTAATTATTGGGCTGATCTAGATTTCTCTCATGAGTCAAGTTTAAAATATTGCTAGCTGATGAAAACTTTTAGTAGGACGGCAAAAATGTGACCGATTTAATGAAAATTGCTCTTTCAAAACAGTGACACATTCTCCGTGCGGAGATGCATAACTTTTCAAGGAGTCGGACAAATTTTCATGATCAAGGGATCGATTAACTCGGAATAAAACACGGCCATTACAAAAGTGGTGCCTGACCGACTATTTTGATGGTATCTCAGATTTTTCCGCAAACAGCATTTCAATATGATAATACAGGGTTGATAATACTACAGGGCATCTGTGGTACGTGTATTTGATTCAAATTCCTAAAATTACCTATCCCATGATTATCTATAAGTAATCTTTTTTTTTTTTTTTTTAGTTAAATCCCACAAAAAATATCGTAGAATTTCTTCTTCATCAGACCTGCAAACAGTTCTAATCACAACCCGTTCAAAAATGTTTAGTCTATAAAAAGGCGGGGGGAGACATGAAGGATTCGAAATTTGCAACCTACAAATCTGCAAGAACTAGAAAAAATTATTTGTGATATTTAGTGCAGTGAAATTTCTGAGATTTATTTTAAAACAGTGTATAATACTATGCCATTGTGCATTGAAGTAGTAATTCTGTGTAAAGGGGGAATTAACCCAATGCAAAATATATATTTTTATTAAGTGATTGTTTATATCTAACAAATAAATTGTTTTATTTCATACGTTAAAATATAACTTGTTTATTTTATATAATAAATCAAAATAGAATATAAAGTATATGTTTATTACATTATCTTTAATAAAAAAATTTTATGTAAATTTTTATAAAGTACTTCGTAGAGTGCAATAAAGCTAATTACTACATCGAAAATGTACATAGGTACCATTTCGTCTCTTTGGTATTATGCAAACATGACAGTTTTATTTGTTTCAATCATTAGTTTTAAAGTTATTACAAATAAAAAGGTATAAGTCAAGTTTTGTGCAGTTCCGATTTGTTTTCCGTCTCTTAGTGTGTGTGTGTTTATTTCTTACGTATTACACATGTATGTACATAAATACATACTAATGCATGTATGCTTCGTCTTAATTTTGAATATAAGATTTTTGCTACAAATTAAATTATTTTATTAGACATTAGAAGAAACGATTTCAATGACATAAAAAACATTATTTTTTTATTTGTTTACCCAAACGAACAGCTTTAAATTGTCTGAAATTTGTGAACAAAATCATTCCCGTTTTAAACGTTGGTTCTACTATAACTAAAATTTAGAGTCCTTCGCGGGGCGGGTAAACGTGACCTGTAAACAAACCCACAAGAAAACTTTCGACCCGCAACCTGGCCCACGACCACAAGAAAACATTATTCAATTTACATTATAAGGAACTGAATTAAAATTCTATTTCACGAAATATAGTTATATTATTGAATATATCTTTCAAAGAATTATTTATTACATAAATATCACAAGTATATTATATTAAAAACTAGTCATTATAAACAAAATTATAAACAAAACTTCAGTGTGTAATATAACACAATTTCTTGTGTATTACTCTTAATTGAAAAAAAAAAAAAAAAAAAAAAAAAAAAATCACTGCTTTAAACAGTTACACTATGAAAAAAGTAAAATAAGGAAGCGAATATACATTGGAAGGCAAATAATTTTCTCATACGACGTTTTAAACGTCAAGTATTAATATTTATGCATTTCTTCTTTACGAATCTAACTTATATTATGAATCATCACTGTTAAAAATGGTTTCTCAAAAACGAGCAAAATTGTTTCAAAATAGCTCCGAAACAATATATACTTAAATTTGAAAATCCCATGTACTCATTTTTGAGTATATTAACATGCTCAAAAATGAGGTTGACCACTAAGAATCCCAATATCCCCACCTTTGAGCATGTCAGTATACTCAAAAATGAGTACATGGGTTTTTTAATTTAAGTATATATTGTTTCGGAGCTATTTTGAGACAATTTTGCTTATTTTTCAGAAACCGTTTTTTACTGTGATGTTACTTTAAACTCCCGCTAATCAAATATGAATGTGCACTCGACCCGCACCCGACTCACAAAGCGGATAACTCGCAGGTACCCGACCCGATGCAGGACTCTAAACTAAATCAATAGACATATTTATAAAAAAAAAATAGATTTTATTTGAACAAGTTCATTTTTCTTATCCCTCTCCAAATAATCTTTTTTACTTTACATCTTTCTTTTCTATTCTTTTTTTTTACTTTTCTTTTCTTTTCTTTTTTTTTTTTTTTTTTTTTTTTTATTGCTAACACAGCAGTTCCCTTTCAAAGACGGGTGTTATTCCCGCAAATACCTGGAGGAACCACCTTCTAGAATAATTGATTTCATAAAGTTTTTCAAAATTAAAAGAAAAAAAGACTTATGAAAGTTACCTAACCCTTGATAATACTTTCAAATCTTTATTAGTACACGTGCTTTTTATTTTAAATAAAACACTGTGGTTTTTTTTTTTTTTTTTTTTTTTTTTCCCCAACATTGATAATCCTATATTCGCGCAACCATATTCCCCCGAACATTTTCAATTATAAGCCTGCTTGAAAATTATATATCTAGTCAACCTCTCTTGAAATCTCCATTTGATGTCGACACCACTTCATGTTTCTCTGAAAAAAAGGGATGAGACATGAGTAATTCCAGAATTCAGTGAAGCGAGAGGTCTCCGTAGTCTAGTCATGAAAACCTACTCCAAAGGGTTGCACAAAAAAAGCCAGTCTTAATTTTACTTGCCAAGTTAGATATTGGCGCTTTTTATTGGCGAGAGAAATGTCTGTCACATTTCTATCAACAAAACGAACTGAAATTCGATATTTTCAGCGGTTTGATCTCTAATCTTGGGGCTGCCACAAGGATAATGCAAATGCATGCACCTGGGCTCATACTAAAAATTCATTTTAATCCGTTGAACAAAAATATATTAAAATTGTAGGTACCCGTAGCAGTACCCAATCTATTCATCTAAAAGTCATGACAAACATATTTTTTGTAATTGTAAAATAATTTTAATTTTTATATAATTTAACTATTTTATAAATTTTGAATAATAATTATTTTTAATTATTTTATCATTAAATTATAAATTAAAGCTTTTAATAGAATAAGTAAACTAATGGTGTTACACAATTGATTATAAGGGCATTGGTTACACAATTGGTTACATCTTCTGTTACAAAAATACTATTTTCATACTATTTCTGTTGCAATTAACACCACTCTTTAAAAAAAGTTATCTTCGTTCTATTTAACTGGAGAATTTTCGTCTTTAAAGATAGCAATTATTTATTTATTTATTTATTTATTTTTCGAAAATAATGGTATTCAAAAAACAGAAGATTTGGCAATTATGAAACTCTAAATGGCAAAAATTTTCGGGAGAATGAAGTTTGTTTGTTGTTCATATATGCTATTCGGGAAAACTGAAGAATCGAAAGGACTCATACTGGAGATTGAAATATATCCTTTAAATAAAGGGTATAAAGGGGTATAAGAAATTTTTGTATTTGGGCGTATAAGAAATTTCTTGTGCAGTACTATAAAAATTTGAATATACATATATTTCGTCATGAGTATATTTAAAATGCGTATATCCGTTGCTTGAAAAACTTCTGCTTATTTTATGTTATTATTATTATTATTATTATTATTTTTATTATACCCGACTTGAAAATAATATATTAATAATAGTAATAATAAATAAGTAATATAATAAGAAAACAAAAATCACTCTTTCTTGATAGATTCAGAATTCTAATACATTACTTTTATTTAGAATGAACTTCTAAACTAAAACAATTTTTGAGGAAAATGTCATGTCAATTTTATTAGCAGGTACAAATTTCTTAAAATTTTTCTTACAGTTTTTAACGTGGCAAATTTATTTATTTATTTATTTTTCATTATACATGTAACATTTAAATTTTAACATTTTAATATTTAACAATATATTTTTTTTCATTTATCTCTCTACCCCCCCCCCCCCTCACACACACACACACACAAAAGCGCAAAATACCCTCTCTCCTCCAAATCTCTCTTTCTCTTTTTCCTCCTAGTCCACTCACACAAAAGGCAATAAATAATTCCTTGCTTAGCTGTTTATGATCTCGCAACAATATACAAGGAATTTTCTCATATCAATCTGCATGTTTTCACTTTGAAATACTTGTTATAAAAATTAATTTAACTGCTGTGATTTTTCTTCCATTGGAAATTTACAATTAAATTTAAACCATCGGTCTTTAATTTTGCACTAGGTATAATTAAAATTTTTAACGATAACACCTTTATGTAAGTGCCAGTGCAAAACTGACGTCGCAAGATGTTTGATATTATATTATGTGCCATTCAAAAGATAAGTTTTATGAAACTGGTTTCAACTACAAAAACGCGGTGAATGTAACAATGAAAGTATATTTTATAGTTTTATTATTGTTGGGATTTCGTAGTGGGGTTTGGCGAGTCGCTATTTAGTTTATTTCAGCAAAAAATTATCTCCCCCACCTGGATTTTTCTGATTTTTATTTTAATAATGGTCTGCGAGTTTTTCCTACGTGTAAAAATATGCTTAAATTATATAATATTTTTATTTATAAAGGATTTCACTTTAACAAAATTGACATATATATTTTTTTTTCCTTCCATTACCCTACTATCGTAGGTAACGTAAGTATTGTATTCGGTCCAAAAATTCGATATCGAGATTTAACCTGATTTACACGTTTTAAGGCCTCCTGAGTCCAAAAATGTAGTTTTTGTCAATTGGTCAGTGTGTGTGTATTTGTGTGTGTGTGTGTGTGTGTGTGTATGTGTGTGTGTGTATGAGAGGAATCTTCTGGCTATCATATCTCCGAAACTAATAAAGATGGAACTCCGAAACTTCGCAGCTGATACAGGTCTGGTGTACTGATGGATTTTCAAAATTTTGGTGAAAATTGTAAAACCGGAAGTGGGTCATCGGGAACCGGAAATGGTACCATAAGACCGTATCTCAAAAACGGCTCTAACGATTTTCTTCAAAGTTGCTATATAAACGCTTATTAGATGCCCTTTCGAATGATATAGCTGGTTAGTTCAGGAAAATTGATAGGCGTCCTGTATAAATAGCTCAATTTCAGATCTCGCAAGTACGTTCCTTTAAAAACGGCTGTACGGATTTTTTTCAAACTCGCCATATTAACTTTATATGATTTAATGTATTTATATGATTATAACTTTATTTAATGTATAATAATAACTTTATATGATTTAATGTATTTTTAACGTTTCTAGAGGGGGGGGGATACAAATAAATATGTACTTTAGATTAAAAGGCAAAAACTAATTGATTTATATATAAACAATAAATAAATTATCCATTTAAGCATATGTGCGCAAGGATTGCAATGGGTCATCCCACTATACTTAGCAGCATTTTTTAAATCCCAGTAAAGTAGTTTACAAACTTATTCTATAGTTAGAATTAAGAAGTGCCTTTTATTTTTTCATCCAGCAAGTTAGTGAAAAATAAAATGTTTTATCATTCCAGTTGTTTTCAATAGGTCAATATTTCGACTGGATCTTAAGAAGACAAGACACGGTGAAAATTATCAAAACTGGTGCAATTTAAAATATCTAGATAGCTATTATAAAATGCATGAAGCTACATAATACTTTTAAAATGATATTATTTAACAGCTCCTCAAACATTATTTAAATGCCTTTATAAAATTTTAAATTAACTTATTTTCCTTGGGTTCCAAATTTCTGGAATAACCAATTACTTATAATGGTTTAATTTGTTTTTATCCAATCCCTTTAAAAATTTGTATAAATGTTAACCAGTGCATTTGATACAAAATGGGGCATTCATTTTGAAGTCAAGAAAATATTACCTTTATTACGAATTATTATATTCAATCACAAGACAAAAATCCATGAAAAATTCAAATTTTATGCCTTTTTTTTGTTTGTAATCGATTCTGTAATTGAGATATAAAAAATTAAATACCCAGTTGTGTTCAGTTACGTATAAAATAAATAAACGCATAGAAAAAAAAATGGACAATTAAAAAAATTTATAATACACGTGGACCATTTTTAAATTAGGCATTATTATTATTATTATTATTTTCATTTTCAATTTTCCCATTTTTTCCATCTCTAAAATCCCTTTATGTCCTTTAAAATATGCTTTTACACTGTAAAAATATGCTCTACACTTTATATCCTATTTGTCGCCAGAAATTCTCTGTAATTTGAGAAAATACGGGTAATTTATGCAAAAATTACATTGTCAGAACGTATTTTCTCAAATTACAGAGAATTTCTGGCAGCAAATAGGACATATATTTTACAGTTTATGGATAAAAAATGCTAGATTTCATGACTGTACATGATTTAAAAACCAATAGAACGTAAAACAAAAATAATTAAGGGGGCCGTCTACTTTTAAAAATGAAAAAATTAAGAAATTTTAGATCAAATTTCAGAATTTAAAAAAAAAAAAAAAGAATGAACACATGTTTGAACAAAATTTTTTTTGTGTATTTACTAGTATGACATTATTGATTAAAAATATTGTTTTGGTTTACTTTAACATAGAAAAAAAATTATTGCAGATTATTTTTTAAAAAATTCAAAAATTTTCTCACTGCGTGCAGGATATCTCAATTATAATTTCCTTAATCTTTATAATTTTTACATTAAATGAAACAAATCATTGAAATTAAGAATCCGAACTAAAAGGCTTACATTATTTTAATAATATAGTGTTGAATTGATAATTAAATTTGCAATATGAAATCACCATTAAAACTTTTTTTCCACAATTATAATTTTTTTTTTTTCTATTGAACAGAACTTCTTATTTTTAGTTCATTTTATTCATTATGTCAAAATGTATAGTTGAGAAAAATTTAAAGTTCATATCTCAAATACCTCTGAAATATCATACGCACAGTAAGAAAACGCCCTTGAATTTTTTTTTTGTTTGTTTGTTTGTTTTAATTATCTGCAGTAAAATATTTTCTATTTTAAAGTAAACCAAAATAACATTTTTAATCAATAGAGTAATGTCATATTAGATAACACAAAAAAAATATTTTTTTCATACATGCATTCATTCTTTTTTTTTTTTTTTTTTTTTTTTTTTTGTTCTGAAATTTGATCGAAAATTTCTTCATTTTTAAAAGTAGGATGTCCCTATAATTTAACGTAACTTGTCCTCTTCACAGATCGTCAAGGTCATCTAAAGCCCATGTTATTCTATGGCGAAATTTGTTTATAGAATTACACATTACCTAATTGTTATTTTTAAACTCCGTTTTCCTATTCTGAAAATACGCAACTTTTAAATTAGTACTCATTTTCTAAAAATTTAGCTTTAAAAATTTTTTAACTTGAATTTTGAGTTTAAAAACGCAATTTTTCGCTAAATGCTTTTTTCTCATTTTTAAACTGTAAAATGAAATACTAAAATTTAAAAAATCCAATTTTTGGAACACGGATACTAATCTAACGATTGTGAATTCTCTAAATGTGAAAACGGAATTTAACTAGTATGCTGTGGCCACCACAAGACTTTCTTCTATATTTTCCTATACAAATTCACGCAGTAACAATATTTAAAAAAAAAAAAATACGATTTTTTTTTCAAAGTTTTTTTTTCGTTAAAAAAAAAAAATCGATAACTTTGTTTTAATTTATCACATATTTATAGTTCAACCATTCGACGAGACCTTTCGAAAGATACCCATCTTGAAAATTTACCCCCCCCCCCGGGGGGTACTTTCCCCTGGGGGGGGAGCGATGACCGAGATTTTTTTCCTAATTAACTACTACTATTATCAATAATTCATATTAATTTCACAATCACAGGTTAAGAATAACTCCCATTATGTACATTTATGCGAAATTTTGTCCTATACTGCCATGTTAAAAATTTAGAAAAAATACGATCACAGCACCACCTGTTGAGTGATTGATCCCCAAATCTAATCAGCCCCAGTTTATGTCAGGGGCCAATTAAATACCAAGTCTGGTTAAATTTCGTTAAATTAAAAAAAAAAAAAAAAAAAAAAAAAAAAAAAACGATTTTTTTTCCAAGTTACTTTTTGTTAAAAGTAAAAAAAAAAAAAATCGATAACTTTGTTTTAAATTATCACAGATTTATAGTTCAACCATTCGTTTTAAAGGTATTGACGAGACCTTTCGAAAGATACCCATCTTGAAAATTTACTCCCCTCGAGGGGGGACTTCCCCCCCAGGGGGGTTCACGAGGCTCCTACGCATACAAAATTTTTTCCCCAGTTGACTACCTCTATTATAAAAAAAATCTTGTAAATTTCATAATGATTACTAAAAAATAATTCTCTTTATGCACATTTATACAAAATTTTGTCCTATATCACCATGTTAAAAATTTAGAAAAAGCGGGATGGCAACGCAACCTGTAAGACAATTTTTACCAAAAGTTGATAGGCACTAATTTATGTCAAGGTGCAACTACATACTAATTTGTATGAAATTCTGTGCAGTAGTTCCTGAGATACAGTTGCCACAAAATTTTGTCACACACACACACACAGACAGACTGACAGACAGACAGACATTTTCTAAAAAGGGTCAAATCATCTTCTACAGCTCTCAAAACGTGTAAATCGATCAAAAACCCGAGGTCGAAAATTTTTACGAATCCAATACTTTCTCTATATTACATATAGAAGAAAGTAAAAATACCAATTAGGTAATGAGTAATTTTATAAACAAATTTTGTCATAGACTTACATGGAATTTAGTGACTCGAGACAGGGAAATCGTAAGAGGGAGTGAGCAGCCTATGGACTGCAACAGCAATTCTCACGCTTCTCTATAAAGTTTTCTCGGAGCCAATTTGAAAATTTCCACCATATACTAAAATAGCTTTTGAAATTTTCTAAACAACTGTTTTCATAAGCAAAAATCATATCTATAAGAACATCTCTAATTTTTATTTAGTTTGCATAGTCCATAACGGCACATTTCCACTTTATCTTACTGTAAAACTTCTTTCCCAGCAATAACAGCCTAAATGCAGGAATGCTTCATCTCGTAATTAATATGATAAACAATGACAGTTTGTTTTTTAAGCATATGATGAAAATATGGATAAATAAATAAATACATTATTATCTATAGTATTTTACTTTTAGAACTGGGTTCAGTAAAAATGAGTTTTAGACACAAAAATCGGAAACAAATTAAAAGAGATGCTCTTTTAACAAAATATAAGTGTAGCTAAACTAATAAGTTAAATATATAGTTTACTGCTTGACGATGATGCCTGGAGATATTATTGCAGTTATAAATAAATAAATATATATACATCCAAAATATATATACACTTCTACTCAAAAGTCTAGTAATATTTAAAAACTGACAATTTTTTAAAATTACAAATTCTTGTTTCCTGATGAAATGTTTTTAAATTTTAGTGATGTAAAAACCAGTATCGTCCTCGTCTTTTTCAGTAAAGATTGGATAACGAGAAAATTAGCGGGCTACAACAAAATGAGTAAAATACATAATGATTTATCATTAAAAGTATGAAATGATTTGTAACCGTAGCAAACGTTAACATAGATTCCTATACAATTTTTCGACTATTCTCCCATATTAAAAAAAAAAAAAAAAAAAAAAATCGTAAATTTATAACTTACGAAGTTTTTACAGTAGAAAGTTTCGAATCAATAGGGTTTTTGCCAGTGTCATAGGTGATATTTTAAAACTGCTCCGACCTCTTTATGATCATTTGTTCTTCAGATATCGTGTACACAGACTAACAAACTCGCCCACTAACAAACTAACTGATATCCTGCAGATGGACATGATGTCGATTTTAGGATTTTTGAATTCATCATGTCTCAAAAACTGTAAAAAGGTTTTTTAAAAAAATTGAAGTTGAAATTTTTCTGTTTATTTTTAAGAAGTCACTTATATAAAAGTAAATAAATAAATAAAGTGAAAAAATAAATAAAAAGAAAAAATAATTTAATTTAATTTTTGAGAGTATGTGCGCCTCCACCTATCCATCATAATGCATCCTTAATACCACCTTTCATTTCATTTCATTTTCTTTTTTAAAATAATTTAATTTATTTTATTTTATTTTATTTTATTTTATTTATTTTATTTATTTATTTATTTATTTTTGCAAAAAATTGAGTTAATATGAGATCATAATTCACTCCTAATGTTAAAGTAATATAAAATTTAGCAAAGTATATAATAATCAATATCTCTTACAAATTTTATGTTTACATGTCCATTCAATTTGAAGTTAGGAAAAGATAAAATAAAATAAAGTGGAATTTAAATCTGTCATGAAACTTAATACATATCAATAAAAGAGACCCAATTTTATTACATTACATGCTTAATTTTCTAATATTTGTTACATCTTAAAAAAGACAAACCCGTGTGAAACATAAAACAAAACGCGGAAAAAAATTGTATCGGATATATATTAGTAAAAACTTTCCAAAATTACTATTATAATGTTTTATTTGAACTGTTATGGTCGTTCATGTATAGACGTTACGTACATGCATAACATTTGTTACTTCCGGATTATACTGCAAAACAAGTCTTAATCATTTGTATTATTTTATATACAAATTTAAAATTTTGCCTGAACAAAAACGTAAATAATAATAATCAGTTATGAATAACTGTAAAATTAAATACAAAAACTTTTCAAATTGTATCTCAAATAATCATTTTTAATCATAATGCATATGAATATTTATAAAAAGTCATATTTTTCTGTGGAACTATAAAAAATAATAATAATAATAATTCCAACGTAAATGCGTGTAAAAAAAAAAAAAAAAAAAAAAAAAAAACTTCAGTTATACTAATTTTATTCGATTTTTATTCATATTTCATGTCATTCACATGACTTTCTCTTACCCTGAAATTTAATACTATAAATACAGGTTGCAGATTAAAAGGTAAGATAACGAGTACTGTTATGTAAACCTTTGTTAAACAATTCAAATTAGGCTTTGGAAGAGTTTTATGTGATAATTAGTTCTGTGTGAGGGGGGCTACCACACCCCTCAATCCCCCGTTTCATTAATGCAGCTACATTTATATAGAATTTAATTTGGTTATTAAAAAATAATTCTGTTTTTAAGAAATAATTTATTTAAATTAATATTTTAAAAAAATTATCTTTTATGATAATGCAGACGATTTCCATATTAGAGAAGTAGTATAACAGTAAATGAAAAAAAAAAAAAAAAAAAAAAATGAATTTATTCTCAATGTTACATTAAAAAAGAATTTTTTTTTTTTTTTTTTTTTTTTTTTATGAAAAAAAATTATTGCAGATCGATGTTTCAACCATTCGTTTTAAAGGTATTGGTGAGCTCTTTTGAAAGATACCCATCATGAAAATTTACTCCCTCGAGGGAGGACTTCTCACCCCCAGTGGGGGAGGCGAGGCTCCTATATACACGAAATCTTTTTCCTAGTTGACTATTTCTATTACAAAAATATATATTCGTTTCATTTGGTTTAGTGCAGTGTTAAACTCTACTTACCTGCAATTTCCCTCATAGACGTAACGTAATGTATTTGAATACTTTTGAGTGTCCCTGTACACGAACCATTTGCTTCATCTCAACGAAAAGCTTACTGTAACATCTCTATGTGATACACATTTAGAATACCGAGTTTGGAATTTCTGCTACTATTTGCTCTTGAGATATGCTGATAACACACACACACAGACCACACCTAAAAACATGATTTTCGTATTCAAGGGACCTCAGAACATGTAAATATAACAAAAACTCACGTTCGAAAATTTGACCCTAAAACATTACTTTCTCGACCCTGTGGGTAAGAGAAAGTAAAAAATATAAACGTTAAACATAATTTTTTCTACGCATTGTAATTGAAATTAATAACATTCAATGGGTTTATTCGTTTTCAAATAATTTACAACCACTAAAATGCTCTTTAAAAAACTACTTCTCAAACGTTATCCGAATTCTTTTTAGAATTTCTGTAATAGACCTATCAATTCTAGTCACATCATTTTAAGCAAAAAATGTGCTGTAGTGAACATACATAATTTTCAAGTTTAACAGGATTAAAATACGCTTCACGGAATTTCCACATATAAACTCTACTATATCCAAAATGTTTTGTGCATTTCTCTGAAAGAACTACGAATGATTTTCTAATAAGGAATAAGCTTAACATATATGAAAGGTTAATACCAAATGACTACGCGGTCGTCCTTGGACAGAGTAATAAGGCCTGCCATGGAGGACTTTTTAAGGAATTAGCTCGTTTTCAGGTGAGTTTCAGGGAAAAACACGGAAAACTCCGAATGACAAGACCGACGAGCGCAACTTGGGTTCGGAAACGGCAACACAGAGGAGCAGAAAAACAAACTAAATTAAAATTTTAAACATTTTTTACATTTGGTGCAAAATATTAATTAAAAATAAATAAATAAAAAATCATCAAAATTTATAAAATTAACTGCGAAATCCTTTTGACTTTTCAATAGGAAATAAATAAACATAGAAAAGAAAAAAAAGAAAATTTACATTATATATTATAAATTAAAATTTTATCTATAGATACAAATCCTTTTGTCTGACAGAATCTTGCAATTTCACAGGCAATTTGATAGTAAACTGGGTTTATAATTTTTTTGAGATTTTAAGAAAAGAAACAATAGATTTTTCAAGTACACCGTTGACTCACTCAAACAAAAATTTTTCAGCTAGAGTCATGCAGAGACAAAAATCAATACTAGTTTGATGATGCAGCATCAAAGGGTGTTGCAACTAGTCTTTGTAATTTATTCGTAATTACCAAATTAGAAAGACAAGCTTTACAGTGATGACCATGACACATCACGGATAAGGTTTAAAAAATAGAGTGCACATTTATAGGATAAAAAAGAAAAGAAAACTTTTTAATTTTCAACTCTTAATTCTTAAGTTATTCTTCTTCCATTTTTTATTTCCTTTTCTTTTCTGTCTTTTCTTTTTTTTTTTTTTTTTTTTTTTCAGAATTATTAAATAAAAAACAAACGCATTTGCCTAATTTTTTTCCCCTAAAATTTCAAATTTAAAGTTTTTTTTTTTTTTTTTTCCCTTGGAATATGAATTTGATATTAAGCTTATAATTCAACCAGGGTTTAAACTTGCATCACAAAAAAACTAATTATAATTATCTACAAAGTAAACAAAAATATTTGGGATATAGAAAAAAAAAAAATTAAATACTGCGCTCAAATTTTCTTTCAAAGTAGATACATGGTTAGAGAAAATATATTTGTTTAATTTTATCGGTTATTGTTATTGATAGAACTCAATCCCTAACTTATTCATGTTACCACATACGCACATATACATAATATTCCTATTGCGTCTATATGTCTATATTCCTTACATGATTTTATCTAAAACAGCTAATACACTAAATGCCAAATTATCGAAAATTTCTATATATCGTTTATTAAAATAAAAAAAAAAAAAAGTTTTAGTAGGAGAAATGTAGTTTAAGAGTTTATAATGTTAAAAATATTTGCACATATAAAGAGGCCAAACAATGAAAATCATATTAATGAAAAAAAAAAAAAAAACTTTGACTTTATTTTAAATAATTCTTTAGTTTTATTTTTTCTTGTTTTTATTTTGCAGTATGCTTTCACTTGCTTTGAATAAATAACATAGACATTAAGAAAATTACTTAGTTTGAAACATAAGAAAAAATTAATATAATACAAAAGTTTAAAAAAGGGAATTTTTCTTATATATTGATTGTATAAATGGAAAATTTGTCAGTTACATTCTATGATACAATTTCACATACTATTTCCACTTACGTCCTAAGGCTCAGTTTATAAAAATCGCCAAATCTGGCGATACGGCGCCAAAATCAATGACCTGGCTTCTTGCATCTCCAAGCGCCGAAAGTTGAAAACTCCCTTACCAAGCCGGCTTTCCACTGACGCTCAGTTTTGAATTTGATAGATCAACAGTTTGACTGTCGTAAGTAAGCGTTTGTGGTCAATTCAACTTGGATTGTGTTCATTATTTTGAAGTTTTGTCTCCAGTTTCTTCATTTTAGTAAGTGACTATATTTTCATTTTTTTTACAATTTTATTTATAGAGAGACCATATTAATTATTTTACAAGGGAGTAAATAGGTGTCTTCAGAAGTGGGTGTTGCCTTCTTTCTATGAATTGCATTGAGAGAATTTCAGCAACTCGAGTGTATATATGTATTTCTTAATCTTTTTTCATATTATTTTATAAAACCTGTTATTGTACACATATTGTAATTTTGATATTCTGTAAAAATGGTGTTTTTCGAATTTTCGTGTTAATTTTTAAAAAATTGCTTCTATTAAATCTGATGTTTTATACTAAAGCACCTCTCATTAGGTTGATTTCTTTAAAAATTGGCCTATTTTGCTTTGATTCTGAGTCATGGCTATCAAAATAATTTTAAAAATACATAATACGCTTGGTTTAAATATATTTAGTGACGTTGAAGAAATGAATTTTAAACTGATTTACTATAAGCTGTGAAAAGCTGGTAAAACTGCAAATTTCTTCTGATTTTTCTTTTTTTCTTTTCCTTTTTTTTTTTTTTTAAATAGTTTTAATCATAAAAGTGAATCTGATAATTTTGAACAAAACAAATATATATGACAATGCTAATATCACACACTTGTCATGTCATTTTATACATCATAGAACCTTAGTAAGTTACTTCATAAAACCAACATAATGCTATATCGAGATTCACTTTACTACAAGTAACTTCTACTAAGTTTTCATTCATTATCTAAGGATTAACAAAAAGGATTTTGGATTGGCAAGAATTTGCAAGCATGGCATAATTACTTTTAAGTGTTTATATAGATATTAATTCATTTTTATTAATAAATTTATTTATTTATTAGTTCCTTTCAAATACTTTTTCTGCATAGAATTATATTTTAAATTTTTTAACTGTCGAGGATAAATAATCAGTTAAAGAAATCATAAATTTCAGATTTTATTTTTTCGTTAAAGAGCTTTTGTTATTTTCTATATAAAAGCCTTTTGCAGAAGGCTAAATTTTAAACTTCTGCAATACAGCAAGTATGCAGATTTTCCTATTTCCCTCGTTTTGTGAAGGTAAAAAAAATACTTCAATCAGTTACATACTGAAGTTATTAATTGCACATATTTTACTTATGACTTTTATATTGGTCGTTTAACGACCCTCTTCAATTACCGTCGCCGGAAGCCCGAGACAATGTTATTCTATGGGGAAATTTTCTTTACAAATAACTTATTAACTAATACATATTTTTAAATTCTGTTTTCACATTCAGAAAATTTCCAGCTGTTAAATTAACGGACCTTTTTTAAAAAGGTATTTTTTTTAATTTTTAATATTTTATTTCGAAATTGCAAAATGAAAAAAATTCACATATTGAAAATTTGCATTTTGCATCTCCAAAATAAAATATAAAAAAAATTAAATAAATTAAAAAAAAAAAAAAAAAAACGTCAATTTAACAGCTAGGAATTTTCAGAATGTTAAAACAGAATTTTAAAATATGTATTAGTTAATAAGTTATTTGTAATAAAAAAAATTTCCCTTAGAATAGCATTAGCTTCGGCTTCCGACGGAGGTGAGTGAAGAGGGCCCTTAAGATTTCCTTTTTTAAATCTTCTTAAATTCTTTTACAAAGAAATTTCAAAGAGAAAATTATTAAACTTTTATTCGAAAGAAAATACTTAAAATAATGACTGAGCTAATATTATTTGTTGTACCTATAGGAAGTTTTCTTGATAAATTTTATTTTGAATTTGCCGCAATCGCTCCGATTTCCTTTTCTCAAGAAATATAATCCCTTGAATCGAAGATTGTGTTACATGGAAGATGTTTAAGAAATCGGATATCCTTAAGTTTTACCCAGATTCTTGAAGCCTTACTCTAAATAAAAAATAAGATAAATGGGAAGATAAATACTTAACGGTACTGTTTTTTCTCCTTCAAATGACAATCTATTGTATTAAATTGCTCCTTGGAAAAGGCGTGTTCGATTTCTTGGTTATCAATTTTCCCGATAACACACCAATCATTTGAATTCGTGAAATATCGTTTGATGTTGAATTCAACCGTTTAGACAGGAAGTGAACTGCATGAATGGTTTTACTATAGATTTATGACATTGAATGAATTTTTCAATACTCCATTGGATTTGTGAGTATTCTCAAATATATGCGAAAATTTTTCAGTTTTTCTTTTTAGAAAAGCTCTTCGGTTCAGACAATTTCATCTGTTCCACTCTATTTAAAAAGTGTAAACTTTTTCATATCCTGTATCAAATTTATAATTTTGTATAGTTTAGAATTTAAGATTTCATTTGAGCCTGACTGTGTTGCACTTTTAGATTATAGGTTTCCCATTGATGCATCGGTAGTCAAACCCCATGATATTGCATGGAGAAATTTTTGTAACTTACTCATTAGCTTTTTTTTTTTTTAATTCCGTCTTCATATTTAAAAAAAAAAAAAAAAAAAAAATTCAAAACCACTAAAACGTTTTTTTTTTTAGTTTTTAAAAAATTTATTTTTAAAAGTTTTAATACTTCATTTCGAAGTTATAAAGTGCAAAAAAGGCTCTTAGTTAATTTTTGCACTTTACAACTTTAAAATGAAATATTAAAAAAATTTAAGAAAAATTTAAAAAACGAGAAACGTTTAAGTACTGAATTTTCTAAAATAGAAAACCTGAATTTAAATACTGTTGGTAAGGAATAATTTAAAAACAATTTTTTTCCTAGAATAATCGATTTAGACTACCGGTCAAATTAGGGAAGTATTAGATGTGGACGTTAGAAATCTTATTTGTAAATAACTGTCTTCAGGACTTGCAGCTTTCCAAAAATAAAAAGTTTAGTTGCGTTTTATGTCACAACTATCATTTGAGAGAAAAAAATATATATATTGTTTTAATGCTAAATGTTATGTACGAAATTGTTTTCAAATGGTGGTGAAAATATCATAAAATAAGCGTAAAATTTCAAAAATGCTGACAGGTTTGTCTCTGATTATTTAAAAAAGAAAAAAGTATATTAAAATTATTGAAAAACGAGTTGAGGGACAATCTGCAGACACCCCCCTTCCCCCCCCCCCCCCCCCCACCCACAAAAATAAACACAGATTTCATGTAATTATAGTTTAACAATATATTCGAAACATGTAAGTTTTAATTTATGAATTTATTGATAAGTAAATTTTCTTTTTAATGCTGAATTCAAATCTGATATAAATTCAGGAAATTTAAGCAATATTTTAAGTTTTCAATGATTTCACAAAATAATAGCCAGATATGTGTAGAATATATTGTTAAACAATGTGAAATCGAAGTGGAAAATTAACATTTTTAAATTGTTAAATTACATGAAATAGAGGGGATTTTTTTTTTTTTTTTTTTATAAAATTAAAATTTCAAAAATGTCTTCGAAAAGTTTAATATACATACTATATTTCAATACATTGTATCAATTTTTTTTATACCTACATATATAAATCTTAGCAATTTATTTAAAAAGTCCCTCACAATTTTTAGTGACATAAGAAAATAAATGCAACGAGAAAAAAAAAAAAAAAAAAAAAAAAAAAATCTGGATTACTATACTTTCTTATATTTTGTATATAAGGAAGTAAAAATGACGAAAATAAAGCTGCTGCAATAAGGTTTTAAAGTTTGCTGCGGTTTTTAGTTCTAGTCATTTATATTTGCTTTAGTTTTTAGTCATTTATATTTGCTTGTTTTAGTTTTGTGGGTTAAAATTTTAAAGTTAACGCATACCCTCGGGTTACTTTTTAGTTCTTAAGTACTCTGCGCTTAAAGTGTATGTTACGTTTCCATATCATTTTCAGATTACGTTTTTCCTTTTTATGTATACAAATAAATTAGTAATCTGCTAAAAATGTAAATTGAGGGAAAAAATAGGTTAAAAAAGTTAACACTGAATAGGTTATACAAAGCGCTTGGAAATTTCATTGTGAAAAGAAAAGCATGTATGCCAATTCTAAAAATAGCGAAGGACTACTTATACAATAATCGCTTTTATGAATCAAATTTCTCAAACATTAAAATCTGGAAGAGAAAAAAAAAAAAAAAATATGTAAAATAATAAATTATATTCAAGTAGAGTTTATAAAAAAAGGGGAGCATATTTTCAAAATGTCATTTTTGAGGAGTTACCAAGGAAACTGTTTATTTATTTTTTTTTTTTATTATTATTATTAATAGTAACAGCTACGATACTGAAGACAATTTTGACATTCAATGCTGAAAATTTAATTCCTGTAATGTAATATTCCTCTGATTTTGTGAGGGGGATATTAAGGATTTTACTATCATCCAGGATATCGAGGTTTTCGAAGAAACTCTTAAAATTTACTGTCAAACAAATATATCTAAACAAATATTTGTTTTAATTATGCAAGTTAAAATTTTAAGAAAGATAAAGCATACCCTCCGGTCATAAAATAAAAATTTCATAACTATTTGTAAAATATTAAATTTCACAATTATCACTGAATATATATTTTTTTCTAATATGACACAATATAGGAAACTATGGATTATTTTCATGGATAACATGAGAGATAAACGGAAATTTATATGGGATAAAAAGAAATTTATAAATTTTTACAGAAATTAGATTCTTGTGTTAAAAAATTTCATTATGAAATCTTATATATTAAAAAAATTTATGAAAACTAAAGTCTGGCCGTTCTATCCGGCCGATTTCCTTCATTTTTTTTTTAAATGAAAGGTATTTAGGCACAGATGTCATCAATCATTGAAATTTACTCAACTTCCACCTTACTCAAATTATACTCAAACGCGATTCTTCCCTGTACATTTCTTATGGGACACATTCACTCAAACAATTCGAATTCTCATAGCTCCTCTTTTAATGAATGGATCTTGATCGTTTCACTCTCAGAACACTCAGTGGATCAAGTTCTTTCTTTTGAGCTACTAACTGCTTAAATTCGTTGAGTCTGAGAAAAGTTATGCGTGCACAATGAACTTTACATTCAATTTTTTCAAGCTTTTCCTTCACTCAAACCTCTATAACTAGAGTTCTAATTAACGTAGGCTATTGACACAAGTCTAAGAACACTCAGTGGATCAAGCTCTTTCTTTTGAGCTATTAACTGCTTAAATTCGTTGAGTTTAAGAAAAGTTACGCGTGCACAATCAACTTTACATTCAATTTTTTCAAGATTTTTTCAAGATTTTCTTGCGTTTGGTGTAAATCAATTATTTGAAAAAAAAATCTATATATTAATTTGAAACATGTTTTTGTCTGTCTCCACTATATTGAGAGAAATACTTGGTGTAAAAATTTGGTTGAGGTGTCTAAAAAAAGGTCTTGGTCTGTAGTTGTGCAATGAAAAGAGAAAATTTAAAAAAAGTCGAACAGTCCCCCCCCCCGGGGGGGGAACGGGTTAAAGCTCCAAATTACTTCACGGTGTGGAAAGTGTACATATGGGGACTAGAGTCGAATACTAAAAAATCACTTTCTGCGAATTTGGAATTTTCGATTTTAAAGGGGGGGGGCGGGAGGGGGAAAGTAGATTTGGAGGGGGGGAAGGGGGGAAATTAGTTTGAGAGGTAAATCCGTTCTAGACCCACACATGTAGCACCTCATTTCAAAGGTCTTGAAATTTCATGTCGATTGGGGATGTTCGTATGCAATATAGTGCGACCTCTGGTGGTGAAAAATGGAACTAGGGGATTTTGCTGTAGACCCTATCATGTTACATCTTATTTTAAAGGTCTTGGTATTTCCTGATCGTTGGTGATGTTCGTACAGAACACACTGCGCCCCCTGGTGGTGGAAAGTGCAACTAAAGGATTTTGCAGTTGGCACCACCATGTGACACCTTATTTAAAAGGTCTTGGAAATCCAAGGCGATCAGTGATAGGGGTCTTAAAATTTCATGTTGATTATGGATGTTTGTATACAATATAGTGTGCCCCCTGGTGGTGAAAAATGGAACTAGGTGATTCTGTAGTAGACCCTATCATGCTATATCTTATTTTAAAGGTCTTGGTATTTCCTGACCGTTGGTGATGTTCGTACAGAACACACTATGCCCCCTGGCGGAAGAAAGTGCAACTAAAGGATTTTGCAGTTGACACCACCATGTAACACCTTATTTGAAAGGTCTTGGAAATTCAAGATGATTGGTGATGTTCGCATGCAACATACTGCGCTCCCTGGTGGAGGAAAGTGAATTTTGCAGCGCGTGCATAGCATGCCTGCTATACGGTGCCGCAGCCACAGGCGGCGGAAACACGATTCAGAGGTTCGTGCGGTTCAAGATTAATTTTTAAGAATTTTTTCATGGTATTAGCGACCCGCATATACGCTGCCACAGGTACCGGGGTCACGAGCCCGAGTTCCGTTCTGTTTGAGGCAATTTTTTTTGTTATATATGATTATTATTTGTTTCGCGATGCTTTCATTTAAAAATAGAAATTCAAACAAAATAAAGTTAAAGATATTAAATCATACAAATTTAAAGTTCATTTAAGGTTATTATTATGGGCCCGGGCAACTCCGGTCGGGTTCGTTTGGTTCCAGGTTAATTTTTGGGAATTTTTTTATGTTGTTAGCGATCCGTGTATGCGCTGCCGCAGGCACCGGGGTCACAAGGCAGAGTTTCATTCGGTTCGAGGTAATTTTTTTGTTACAGCTGATTATGATTATTATTTTTTTTTTTTTTTGCGATGCTATGCTTTTATTAAAAAATAGAAATTCAAACATAATCGAGTTAAAGATATAAAATCATACAAATTTAAGGTTCAGCTAACATGTAGTCATAGTATTAAACGAAATAGAAAATAAAAGATAGCAACTATTTATTTGGAGTCTGTTTGACGTCACCAATGACAATACTTTGTAGAAAGTGGTGTCGTATATAGTATTTCTATAGCATTTTTCCGAATTTCTTTTTTTTAAGTGAAATGTCGTAAATTATATTAGATGTTTTAACTTGAAATACATTTAAATAATGATGCGACGGTTTTTGAAACATTACAGTCAATAAAGTGACCGTCGCATTCGACGGGTTCCAGCTAGTTTAAAATTGAAAGATTTAAAGGTTATTGACAGATTTGTTCACAACAATAAAACTTTATATTTAATCCGAATTTTATTATTATTATTTTTACTTCTATATTCAATAGAAGAAAGTATTGGATTCGTAAAAAATTTTCGACCTCGAGTTTTCGATGGATTTCGGGATGTCTAGAACACGGTTTGACAATTTTTAAAAAATGTGTGTGTGTGAGAGAGAGAGAGACAAAAATTTGTGGCAATTGTATCTGAGCAACTACTGCCAGAGAATTTTATAAAATTTGATATGTAGTTGCATCTTGTCATAAATTAGTGCCTATCGACTTTTGGTGAAAATCGTTCAACAGTTGGCGTTGCCATCCCGCTTTTTTTTTTTTTTTTTTTTTAACTTCTAACGTGACGGTGTAGGACAAAATTTCGCATAAGTGTACATAAGGAGATTTATTTTGTACTAATCATTATGAAATTAAAAAGTATTATTTATAATAGTGCTAGTCAAGTGGGAAAAATTGTATATGTAGGAGCACCCCCCCCCCCCCGAGAGGGGAAAATTTCCGCTCGTCAATACCTTTTAAAACGGATGGTTGAACCACCGACCTGCGATAATTCTTAAAATAGTTATCGATTTTTTTCATTAAAAAAAAGTCATACGGAATAAAGTGGACTTTAATTTGAATAGTGTTATTACTTCTCTAGGATGGAAATCGTCAGCATTCATCATGGAAGATAATTTTAATAAATTTTTACTGAGTGAATATGTACAAGAAAATGAGTCACGTGATGACCACAACATACTAGTTTTTTAATGGATTGCTTTATTCTCATGTAATTCTTTGTCTTAGCTTAAGGCATGAGGGTTGCGTCTTCCGTTATTAAGAGCGCCTCATAGGGAGGAAGTACGACTTCAAGCTCCATAAGCTGGTGAAAGACGACAGCACCAGCCAAACAACAGAAACTCTAATTTTGATCCGGATCAGAGCGAGTTAAACCCATGTTCCGGTACCCCCAGAGGTATAATTTTTGATGGGAACTTGGAGGACTTTGCGACCACGACGGAATTTAACGTGCACCAGTCGCCATTAGCGTACACGGTAGTTCCACTACCGGGGCTCGGAATTTCCGAGTGGCACACGACAACAACAACAATTCTTTGTCACTTTTTACACTCGTTGATGAATTTCGGGAAACTTATTTTCTACTCGTAAGCCTAATACATTTATTTTATACCTAGCATTAAACTGCTGACCGATGTTGTATGGAGTAGGTATAAGTAAGGCATATGAGCAAGATAGTAGAATATGAAAAATAAACCTGAACACAGACAAATTTCAGCAAATTGTTACAATCGGGGAGAAAGAGGGAAAAAAATTACTGTTTGAATTTTTTAGAAATGCAAATTTATGAATTTTTAAATTGAAATGGCTAAAATAATTTTTAGTGAGTTATTTTAAACTTTTATATATTTAATAAAAATAGATATATGTATGTTCATATAACCCAACCTCCTGAGATAAAATTGTTATAAAATGGTCCGAAATTAAAATTTACGCTGAACTTTACTATTTCTTACAATATCAGCATGCGTATCAACGCATTCTTGTTTCAAAGACAACCGGTCTTTAATACTTGAGCATGATGTCATGTCTTAAATATGCATTTCTCTTTTGATGGTATTTCAAAAGTAATCAACTTGGGAAGTTGCGTATTACACAGCTGCTATTCTTCGTATTCCATGTCATGCATCTTTTCTTTTTGTTAACGGGATTATGCAGAAAACAATTACGAATTTCATATTTCACGAAAGAGGTAAAAACAAAGTAAACTGGATAAAATTTCAAAACATAAAACACCGGATGCATGTTGTTTGCAAAGCAAATCATACTTTTTTACTGTTAAAAAAAAAAAAATAAATAAATAAATAAATAAAGTAAAAAATAAATAACACACGATTTTTATGGTTTATATTCATTAGAATAAAGTATTGGATTCCTAAAAATGTTAGACTTCCGGTTTTTGATTTACGTATTTTTAGAGGTTTTCTCAACGCGGATGAGTTTTTTTTTTTTTTTTTTTCTTTTTGCCTTCCTGAGCTTCTACTTAAATTTTGTCTAAAATAGTGTCTTAATTATTTTCTCATTGCTTGTTTGTATTTTGTATTTCGCGATCAATAAATAAAAATTGTTTCAACTAGTAAACAAGTCTTCTAAGGTAATTTTAATTTGATAAAATTTATTCTTATTGGTCTATGTGGTTTCAGTGATCTTGTATCTGTTGCTCGGCTTTCACTATGCTTTTAAAATAATAAATATATATATATATTCCCCCATCTAGAGTATTTGTCTATACTTTTAAAACATGGTTGAGCGAGCCATGTGTCTATAATAATTTGTAAGATAATTACCAATTTCTTTTTTCCATAAAAAAAATTCCCTTTTTTTTTTTTTTTTTTTTTACTTGTTATAAAATTCAGTAATAAGTTTTGTGGTGATCACAGCATACTTGATGAAGTTATGAACATTTCTTAATTTTCAAACATCAATTCGCGCTTTATAGTGATAATGCTAGGGATAAAAATTATTTGGATTTTATGATTTGGCCTCAAAAGATTTATTCTTCTCCTCACACAAGTTTAAAAGGAAGAAGAAAAAAAAAATGGGAGACCGAAAAGGAATTCTATTGATTTGATTGAATTGTTAAAACGGACTTAAAATAAACTTCATATCTAAGAAACTTTTTCTTAAAATATTTTTCGAAAATTGTTTTTAAATACTTGTTAATTATGAAACTAAACTAATTCAGTGTGACTAAAAATTTTCCAAGTAAATATTGATCAAAGTTACTAGGGAAAATATGTAAAATGACAAACATTTTCATCTTTTCCTCGGTCTGTATATCTAAGTTTGATACAAATGTTTAAGTATTTAAAGTAATTGTATTGTACTGAAGTAATTTTTAAGTATTTAAGCTGCACGTCAGTCAGACCCCCCCCCCCCCCTTTTTTTCTTATGCAATCGTATAGGATTTTTGTTCCTTCGTTTTATAAGGATATATTTTTTTTTTGTGTGTGTGTGTGTGAAAACAAAAACAATATCACCTTTTAGCTTAGTAAGAAGTTAATAAATATATATATATATTAATTTCTTTTAGAGATTGAAAATTAGTCCTTTAATATTTCTTTTAGAGATTGAAAATTAGTCCTAAGCTTACTTAACCCTTTTAACCTCACTAGGACATATAATGTCTGAAAGATCCAACAAGATGTGCCCGCTGTGCCAAACAAAATAAACCCAAAGAAATATTTTTTGTGCTATGTGGAAAGTTGCAATCTGCAAAAGTTGTTTTGCAATGTACCATGAATAGAAATTCATGAATAATGTTGAATTGTTAATGTCTTACAATAAAATTGTTTCAGAAGTATTTTAAAATTAATTTAGAACTAGGGAACTGAACTTTTCATTGTATTTTATATCCTCAGTTAACTCCGGGACGCATGCATACCATCTAGAAATACCAGTGGAACGTATGTCCCACATCCACAATTGCTCCCACAGTTATTTTTTGTTTTTAATTTTGGCAGAATATTGCTATTTTTCTATTTTATTTGACCTATTAAAGCTCTAATTTATTTTATTTTTGTAAAGGGAAAAAACTTAGAGTTAAAGAATTAAAAAAAAAAAAAAAAAAAAAAAATCTGGTACTATGCTAAAAGGCGATATGTTCAAAGAGTAATATTCAAAAAACAGAATTTGAAAAAATTCAATTTTTAATAAATGAATCCTTATAATACGACGCCAGAAAAATCCCATAGGATAACATGGGAAAATGAGGAAAGAGTGATCCGACTGATGGTGCAGCCTTACATTGATATGTTTACTTATTTTATTTTTATTTTTTTACTTATCTTAGCATTTTGTCGGCATCAAAAATCTGTAAAAGCACAAACTAAAGATAAATGAGTTCAAAAATTTGATTTAAAGGGCAAGGGCACAAAGTAGAAGACAAATATTTATTAACCCGTTAACGCCCGAATTTTGCAAAATATTATTAGCTGATTATTTTACTTCTAAATTAATATAGACAACTGACAGTAAAATATATTAACTTAAACAATCTTCTGATAGTTTTTAAATTTAAAGTCTATCCTCATTTATTAACGTTTAGTGTTCTAGCGAGAAAACTTTGAGATAGAAAAACTTTGAGATAAGATTAATTTCCTATTATATGTTGACAAAGATCTCGAAAGTAAAGTATTATAATCTATATTATTATTCAACTTGATTAAGTTAGTATACCTGCGCAAAAAGCAAATATGTTCGACAAATGAAAA
Organism: Salticus scenicus; assembly: GCA_963930645.1. Classification (NCBI taxonomy): domain Eukaryota; kingdom Metazoa; phylum Arthropoda; class Arachnida; order Araneae; family Salticidae; genus Salticus; species Salticus scenicus. Next base: position 140,329,325 of record OZ005655.1, on the reverse strand, counting down.
AATCGTAAAATGACTATCCAAATTATGAAATAATAAATAGTAAGCGCATAAAACTTTCATGGATCATTTAGTGACGCTATAAAATGTCACTAAAAAGCAGAAATCATTCCAAGAAACCACAAAAAATATACGTGCCATTTTATTAGCTGTCGTCAAATGATGACACTGGGCGCTAACGGGTAAAAATGGCTGTAGCAACAACCAGCCTAATAAGAATGATTAAGAACATTTACCAGAATAGACTTTGATATGAGGCTTTCATTTCAAAATGTTAGAAATTTTTTTTTTCTGCGAAATTTCAAGAAAAGCCCCTTAAGGGTACTTTGCACGTTTGTCTCGTCACCACCGAAGTTTTCATATAAAAACTTATATATATATATATATATATATTTTTTTTTTTTTAATAAACTGAACTATATTAGGTTTGTTAAATAAAATAGATATTCAAGAAACTTTATATATATATAATTTTTTTTTTTTTTTTTTACGGATTTGAAATCTAAACTGCGTTTTCAGTTTGCATATTTTCATGAATTCATGATCTTTAAAACTTCAAAGATATTTAAGAAGATACTTAATATTTTTTTCTTGCATGTTTAATAGAACCTACCTAAAAGAACTTCATGGATTTTGAGATTTATTAGTTTTTTTTTTTTTTTTTTTTTTAGGAAAAAATAAGATTAAAAATTGCATGTCTATGGGAAAATTTGACACAAAATCATGATTTTTGTTTATATATAAACATTTTTTTTTTTTTTTTTCTGTGAAAGATATTGCAAAACCACTCCTAATTCTTTAAGGTAGGTTCTACTAAACATTAAAAAAAGAAAAAAGAGAGAGCGAATGAAATAAAAAAAATTTTAATCTGTAAAAAATTTCACATAAGAATTGTTGCTTATCAAGTCAAAGGTGTCAAGTCGTCTTGAGTAAAAAAAAAAAAAAAAAAAAAAAAACTCTATTCATTTTGCAAAATATCCCTTAGTTTTGGTTGGCTATGCGTTGAGGGAGGTTTGTGGGGATTTTATTATGTATATATTTTTTCTTTCTTAGCATTCTAGATTGTCAGATTCATATTTTGATACCGCCGCTTAAAAAAAGAAAAAAAACATATAAAAAGTTATCAGTTTTTCTATCACTTGGCACATCCGAAAGTGTCGGTTGTTTTTGTTCTCGAACGTTGCGATAATGTACGGTTTCATGTTCTAATTTTTAGAAAGGTGAAAAGGTTTTTTTTTTTTTAACTACGAAAATTTCCTCCTCCGGTAACTTCGGTATTCCAAGTTCTATGAACTCAAATTCGGAAGAAATCTCTTCCATTGTGTAACTTTATCTACAAAGAAAAATAACCGTTTCAAGTAGGTGTTTTATAGGTGTTATCTCAATCAAACTAAAATGCAATATTGGAACTACTGACCTACAACGGATTTCTGATATGCAACATAATAATATTTATGAACAATTCGGCAAGTTAAGATTACGGTTATGAACAATTCAGCAAGTTAAGATTTTCAAAATTCTGCTTTGTACATAAAGAAAAAACAAGGTCTCTGGAGTTCTTCCAAATTTTAGTTATTGAATAACATTTTGGTTTACTATTTACCAATATCGGTACACGGCCCTAGGAGCCATGTACAAGATTAGATTATTTAAAAAAAAAAAAAAATTAAAGGTATACAACATTTATTATATGTATGTATGTTCTGAAAACTTGGACCCCTGCTTTCATTCATTATTTATCTGACATATATAACATTACAAGTTACAAATACGTGGCTCTTTTTTTTTTTTTTTTTTTTTTGGGGGGGGGGGGGGGGGGCACAGAATTTTCTGGAATAAAAAAAATTTTTCAGGGAATTCAATTTCAAGATTTACAAAACTTAAATTTTTATACGACGCTACACACACCAAAAAAAAAAAAAAAAAAAAAAAAATCCGGTAAAATATTCCTCATACTCTAATAAGATTACGTGTAAAATTTTATCTTTGTATCGTAAATCCTAGAATTTTTTTAACAAAGCTATTGACCGTGATTAGTCGCAAATTAAAATGTAAATATACTTTAACTTTTTTTTTTCAGTCGCAGTTCGTGTATAACCCATAGAATGACCGGATACCTTACACCTCCCCCATCCCCTTTTAAGGGGAGAAAAAATAAAAAAATTCATTGCTTTTTCACTCAGTAACGATATTTACAAAGTTAACTAGTATGTTGTGGCCACCACATGACTTTCTTCTATATTTTCCTATACAAATTCACTCAGTAAAAATAATTTGTTAAAATTATTATTTAAAAAAAAATTTTCTTCCATGATAATGCAGACGATTTCCATATTAGAGAAGTAGTATAACACTAAATATCCCAAAAAGAAGTCAATCTTATTATCAATATTTAAAAAAAAAAAAAAAAAAAACTTTGTTTTAAATTATTACAGATCTATAGTTCAATCATTCGTTTTAAAGGTATTGACGAGACCTTTCGAAAGATACCAATCTTGAAAATTTACCCCCCCCCCTCGGGGGGTACTCAGGGGGGGGGGCAGCGATGCCCCCACATGCACAATTTTTTTTCCTAGTTAACTACCACTATTATCAATAATTCATATTAATTTTATAATCAAAAGTTTAAAATAACTCTCATTATGCACATTTATCCGAAATTTTGTCCTATACTGCCATGTTAAAAGTTTACAAAATATGCTATCTCATCGCAACCTGTTGAGTGATTGATCCCCAAATTTAATCAGCACCAGTTTATGTCAGGGTTCAAACTAAATACCAAGTTTGGTTAAATTTTATTCATTGATTCGTAAGATAGTGTCCACAAAAATCGTGATACATACAGTCACACACATCTTCTAAAAACTATCAATTCGTGTTCAGGACATCCCAAAACATGTAAATCCATCGAAAACCGGAGTTCTAAAATTTTCACGAATCCAATACTTTCTCTATATATACATATAGAAGAAAGTAAAAATAAGATCTTGATATGGAGAAATGTACATCAGTTAAGTTTCCTTTTTCATTCACGATTTGTTTAAATTGAGAATGATTCATTATTTATTCTATCTCTATTAATAATTATGAAAACATACGGGATGTTGTGAAAAAGAAAATATATGCATATATATCTTTTATGAATGATTTCCTTAAACGAAAGCTATTGTGAGAGTATGAATAATTCAAAGAATTATGAAGCTGAAGTGTTGAGTCCAGGGTTGGCAGGTTTTTGACACGTGACAGTTTTTGACGGTTTAAACCATGGTTAAAACCGTCATGTCAAAAACCACCTTGTCAAAAATGTCAAAAACTGTCAAAAAACTATATTTATAATTTAATTGTCGTATGAAAAATTAGCTTAATAAAATATAGTTCATAAGAATTTTTTGAAAAGTAAATAGAATGATGTTCTTTGAAAAACACATTGTTACAACATTTTGATTAATATAAAAAACAAAACTTTAGGCTTTTAAAATTTTACTATGAATTATTTCTATGTTCATTCAAAATATGCTGCGATACTTTTATATATTATTATGAAATTTATTTATAACTATGCTTGATATAGCACATGTTAAACTTAGTTATGCGATACTTTAATAATCAGTACTCTTGATAAAGAGGTAGCGGCTCACATTTCAGTTCGACAAGCAGATAAAATCTTTTTGTAAAAAAATAGAACCGACTCCAAAAAGGAACTACTATTCAAACAACTAAAAATGAAAGAAAATTGGCAGAAAATGGAACTGTAGTGTAGATTGCGCCTAAAAGTATAAAATAATTTCCTTCGCCAAACAACCTATAACACTACAATTAATCATAACTTTTGAAGTCGGCGCAAAATTAAATAAAATTTAATTAGTTTTTAAAGGTTTGTCTTTAGATCTGTAGCAACAAATGCTGTTGTCTCGAATCATCCATTTTCATGTTTCCTTTATTATTTTATCACTGTTTACAATTGGTCCATTAGTAGCATATACATAGAACAATGAACATTCTTCACAATGCGGTATTTATGTTTCTACGAAGTTAGATCATCCTTGATGGCTTTTGAATTTGGAGATAAAAACGTAAGGCAGAAATATACACGCAAGATGTATATTTTCATAATATATATTGTACGATGTGTTGTTTCATATTCTTGATTACTCTCTTGATATACCTTATTAAAATAATCATGATATCCCAAAGAAATTAAATATGTTTGCCAGATAATTTTGCGCTTTTTCGTTCACCAAGGACGTCAGATACCAGCATCTTCGCCAACTTTTGCTGCTTACGAAATCTTATTTGTTTTCTTGAATCAAAGTAGTTTTCGGCTGCGTTTTGCAGGTAACAATGTGAGACGTGTATTTTGAATAGGATTTGATTTTTGTATTGAATAAAGATATCAATTTTTATTTAATTTTGCGCCGACTTCAAAAGTTATGATTAATTGTAGTGTTATAGGTTGTTTGGCGAAGGAAATTATTTTATACTTTTAGGCGCAATCTACACTACAGTTCCATTTTCTGCCAATTTTCTTTCATTTTTAGTTGTTTGAATAGTAGTTCCTTTTTGGAGTCGGTTCTATTTTTTTACAAAAAGATTTTATTTTTCTCTTTTCAGTGAAAACTTATTTATATAGCACAGCATCAGAAGACGTTCGACGGAAGTTTCACAAATCACAACTTCCAAGAAAAATGACATTACCCAAAAAATGGTTTATGTCACTGAAAAATACATTAAATGCACCCAATGTGAACAAAAAAGTTACATCTCCATCTAGAAAGTTATCCACTCGAGAGACAGTTGTGCCAGTTTTATTCTAGTCAAGTTATTTTTTAAGTTGATTTTTCTCAAATGCTGCATTGTTAAATTGTGTCACTTTTCTTGCCTTTATCGGATATGACCAAAAAACTATCTATTGAACGAACATACGTTAAATTAAAAATTATTTAGAAATGTAAAGAAAGGATACGCTGTATTCGTAACCGAAAATTCTGTTAGGCATATATATTGAACTTTACAGCAAATACGTGTCACCCGCTGCGCTGGAAATTGCGCAGCGTAAAGTTCAAACAAAGAGCAAAATATGCATTGCAGCTGACGGACAGAAGTTTCAACATCGATACTTACACACTGCTTTTACCAGTGTAGCTGCTTGCGTTCAGCAGTTAGAGTGAGAACAGACTTTTGTGAGTATCCTGTAATTTGTTTATATCTTAATGAAATCCTAATGAAACTTATTTCAGGCCAAAATCATTACGACAACAAAAAAAGTATTAAAATTAAATCATCTCTTACGAAGTTATAAGCTAACAAATTTCAACAACAACAACAAGAAACATGGTTTGTATTGAGAACCTCTTCCTTTATGAAGTCGGCTTAAAACGCCTATGCGTTAATCGATGTGACCGCTTACAATAACCATACTTTGAATTTTACATAGCATAAATGTCACCCGCTACGCTACAACATATGCAATGTTTTTCAAGTTTGCACAGAATAGGAAATTGTGAACAAACAAATGCACGTTTTAAGCGTTCTGTTTTTAACATTAATGTCTAAACTATCTTTGCATACTACATCGATGATGCTCTGCAATTTTATAATTCACTTTTTTCCCCTGCCTTGAAACGTTTCCGAGATAGGATCGCTAACTCCACTCTTTTCCACCAGGTGGCGCTTTAGGCGGTTGAATCGCGTAGCACATGTCCACTTTACTGTACCTATATACCACTTTTATGACTATAGCTGCAGCTGTTCAGCAGTTAAAAGAGTCGGGACTGACTTTTTTGGGCACCCTGTGTTTTCTTTTGATCGTAAAGATCTTACAATGGGACCTATTTCAGACCAAGACCTTTACAATAAAACAAAAAGTATCAAAATCTGATCATCCGTTCAGAAGTTATGAGCTAACAAACAAAAACAAAAACAAAAAAAACATACGTTTTGAATTGAGAACCTCCTTCTTTTTGAAGTCGGTTAATTAGAGCATTTCTTACGAAGTTATAAGCTTACAAACACCAACGCCAACACATAACAAGAATTAAGAACATCCTCCTTTCTGAAGTTGGTTGAAAACGACTTTGCGCTAATCGATGTGACCGCTTACAGTAACAGTACTTTCAACCACAGAGTATACGTGTCATCCGCTACGCTGTAAAGCGTGCAACGTAGTTCAAGTGTGCACAGTGTAGGAAATTGCGAACAAACAATTGCACGTTTTAAGCGTTCTATTTTTAGCAATAATGTCTAAAAACTGTCTTTTCATAGTAAATCGATGATACTCTAGAACTTCGTAATTAACTTTTCTCCCATCTTGAACCGTTTTTGAGATAGGAGCGCTAATGCCGCTGTTTTTCACCAGATGGCGCTTTATTTTCTTTAGATTGTAAAGATGTTATAATGGGACCTACTTCAGACCAAGATCTCTACAACAAAGCAAAAAGTATCAAGTAACCGTATTTTGAACTATATAGCGTATGTCTCACCAGCTACGCTACAACGTGAGCAATGTAGCTCAAGTGTGTATAGTGTAAGAAATTGTGAACAAAAAAGGCACGTTTTTAGCCTTGTAATTTTAGCATCAATCTCAAAACTATCTTTTTGTACTAAATCGATGATGCTCTGCAATTTTATAATTCACTTTTTTCCCCTGTCTTGAACCGTTTCCGAGATAGAAACTCTAGCATGAATGTCTAAACTATCTTTTTGTACTAAATCGATGATAATCTTCAACTTTCTAATTCACTTTTTTTCTCTAGAACCGTTTTCGAGATAGGAACACTTACTCCACTATTTTCCACCAGGTGGCGCCGCAAGCGGTTTAACCTTGTACTGCAGGGCCACTTTACTATACTTACATACCATTTTTATCACTATAGCTGCAGCCGTTTAGCAGTTAAAATAGTTGGGACTGATTTTTTTGGGCACCCTGTATTTTCTTTAGATCGTAAAGATATTACAATGGGACCTATTGCAGACCAAGACCTTTTCAACAAAACAAAAAGTATCAAAATCGGAGCATCCGTTCAGAAGTTATGAGCTAACAAACATAAAAAAAACATACGGTTTGAATTGAGAACCTTCCTTCTTTTTTTGAAGTCGGTTAAAAAATATAGTTGTTTTCAATAAGATATTATTTATCAGTATGTTTTAAAAGGTAAACATAATACATATTAATGTTTTTGGAGAAACATTATTATAACATTTTGATTAATATAAAAACAAAACTTTAGGCTTCTAAAAATTTATGATTCATATATCATTGATAGATCATTTTGATTGAAAAATCATTTTATTTGCAATACAACATTGTATAGTTCAATTTTTTTAGTATTGTGCTTTTGCTTTTAGTATTATGTATTTAACCAGTAAAATGAAAATGCATAGCCTAATATTTTGTATTTAAATATTTTATAGAAAAATATAACTTTTTTTTTTTCTTAATGACTGCTGATATTGCAAGTTTTTAAGAAAAAGTAATAATTCTGAATGTTAAAAAAGCTTGAATTGTGCCTGAAATTCATATAATTACTGTGAAACACGAGAAATATGAATGCTTTCTGGACATGTATAAATTGTAATAAATGTAATATTTACCCGTACAGATTTTAAAAATAATTATTAGTCTAAGCTGTAGGGCCCACCAGCAGCCAAGTGGTACTACGCTCAAAGCTGGTAAACGTGAGGTGTAGGGTTTGATCCCAGGGCGCACTCGTTGGCCTAGCCATTCAGAGTTTTTCATGTTTTTCTCCTAAACTTGTATAAATACGGACTAGGACCCTGTAGACAGACCCACACGGAGGGCAATACCCCTTAGGCCTAAGATATTAGAGTAGTCAATCAGCCTTACTCCCAAAACACCGAACACCAATAGTCAGAGCTATAAACAGGTACAAATATTTATACAATCAATAATAATAATAATAAACAGATAAAAATTCATTAATAAATGATAAGTATAATAAATGTAGATTATAAATATAATTATTTTCAAATTCATATTAATTTACTGCCCACATATATTATGTTTTACTTAAAGAAAAAAAAAATCCAGTATTCCTGTGTTTTCATGTCTTATGTGAAAATTCATAAGTAACTTCGGAATTTTAGAATTTCATAAATATTAATATAAATAAACATAATCATACAAAATATAACTGTATGCATACTTTGTATATATTTCTTAGGTTATAAACCAGTATATTTACCTAATTTTTTATAAATTATCTACAAATTGTTTTCAGATTTCTTAATTTATAAACAGCATAATATTTAGATATTCACTTGTATATGGCAAATATTACTAAATCCTATTTCTAACCAGATTTTAGCTCATTTATAGATGTTGAATTTTGACAATACAGGTTTTTGACGGTATAGAGGTTTATGACAGGTTTTTGACGGTTTAAACTATGTTTAAACCTTTGTCATGCCAAAAACCCAACCCTGGTTGAGTCTGTGCAATAGCTGCTAATAATGGATAAAAAATGAAAATAAAACTGATCCCCCCCCCCCTCCAAAATAAACCATCGATTAGCGACCTCAATTTATAAAGCATTTTATGCCATATTCTACTTGTATAATGTGAACAAAAAATTATGGTAATGGAATAAGTAAAGTTTATATGCTATTGTTTTAAACTTCGCAATAGTAATTTCGTCAATTCACAGCGATATTGCATCAGTTTTTCTTTTTACGGTAAAACAATGCTTCCAAAAAAGAAAAATCCTGACCTCCATATTTTCATAGTTAAAAATTGCTCTTTACTTTTGGAGTATAAGGAAAGAGCGGGGAGAATATTTAAAACTGAAATGAGTTTTTAAAAAAAAATTCTTATATTTTTAAGTTTGTATAATTTGCTTCTCGCAAGAAATTTATACTATTAAAAATAAAAATTGTTCCTTTTTAAAGATAATCTGATGCTTTAAAATGACAATACATTCTTATAACTATTTTTAATTAAGACACTTCTTTTTCGAAAACAAAGAAATATTGATTACACCTTAAATTTCTTTCTTTTTTTTTTTTTTCCAAATCTCTAGGATGCATTCAGGTTTTAATTTTTTGGGGCTCCATCTTTTGAAAAACTAATTTTTTTTTTTTTTTTTTGTGAAAAACCAAACTATTTTTAAAATTCATATTTTTCTGGGAGAGAAAAAAAAAATTAAACAGTCACTAAATATGTTCGATATAAAGTTAATGGTGTTTCGTTGAACAAAGTATAGGCACCAATACTGTGAAAACATAGAAAAAATTCATAAAGATATATATATATATATATATATATTTATTTATTTTTGTTAAACTATTTTTATAAATTTGAATTTCGTGAATTAGCTCGTTTTACTAATTTGAATTTTGTGAAGGGGGGAGAGCCAGATAATGGCGCGGACACACGGGGTCGCCAAAATTAAAAAGCTTCAATTCCAAATGCTGCAAATATATAGTACAAATTTTCGTATGTCTAGTAAAAACAAACTGATTAAAATGCTCTATATTACATTAAAGAGCTTAAACAATTGTTAAAATTTTGTCACTAATCTCCTAAATTAAAATAACATTTAGGTGAGCTGATCACTGTCCTTTATTTATTTATTTATTTTTTTTTTTTTTTTTTTTTTTTTTTTGGCTGTCTTGAGCATAAAACTAATGATTTTGTTATAGGCTGATTAAAAACTGTGGAAATAGAAAGTATAGCAAAAACAGAAGAAGAAAATGTATATATGCACTACACAGCAGTAATTACTTCAAATGGATGAAAAAACTTCCCCCCCCCCCACAGAATGGGCCCGTTTTAGCGAGCTCTGTAGAACAGAGGTAGGGCCCCCAAATAGTATCAATGCCCCTGGTCTTAAAAAGCAGTTGTTAGGCCCTAGTGAAGGGATTCGATTTATGTAATTAAATTTTGTGAAGATGTAACAAATGGGCCCCAATTTTTGCCTGGATCCAGCACCAAGCATTGTAAATTTGAAATCATTTTCAAATTAAACAAAGTAGAAAACGTAATAAACCATTAAATTTGTACAGCAGGTCAAGCTTATTTAAAAGGAATTGAAATAAAATGATTACGATAGATTGAACTATAGTTTTAAGAGATCTAAAGTAATGTTTCACAAAGAAATTTTCGTTTGGGTTTTGAAAATGCTTTGTTTTGGATGATAATTTTGCTTTAAAAAAAAAAAAAAAAAAGTGAGATAACATTGCTTTATTTTAAAAAGAACAATAAAATAATAATTTTAAATTGTCAAAGCTCCTGTGCCAGATGTAAATGCTTATAGAACGGGAAATTTATTTGATCAATGTTAATTTTCTAAGCTAAAATGTTATCTTTTTTATACTTACAATGACTTATTTAATTTTCCCATTTCCATTTGATAGACTAGAGGCCTTAGAACCCCAGTATAGCAATCAGCCTTAAAAGCACACAATGACCCATTAGATAGAAACGGTCATTTAAATATGAAAATACTTTAATTTCTGCATTTTTCAAAAGAAAAAAAAAACTTAAATATTTTAATTTTTTATATGAAAGCCGCTACTAAAGTATTTCAATCAACATTCTTTTTATAAAGTTTTATCAAACTAAGAGTTGAGTCTGTTAACATATACCTTTGTTTACAGCTTCACTGTTGATTGGTGTGACCACTAGTTGATTGAGCGAATGTTAGTTATTTAAGTACTGAACAAGCGCAAAGATAGCTTTATAAAAACCCCTTGACCTCGAATTAAATACTATTCTATAAAATCGCTTGACAGATCGCAAATTTTAAAATATCTATGTAGAAAGGGTCTTGGGGGGGAGAAGGGGTGAACGCATATTAAAAAGAATTTTAAATCTCTAAGATCTAATTTTCAGCTAAATTTAGTTTTTTCGAATGAACTCATGAATACTATTTATAGCCAATTTTTTAACTTTTGTTAAAATTCGCGATTTTTTTTTTTTTTAACGATTTTATACTTTGTTTAAAAAAACTTAGTGATTTGTAATCTAGCAAAATTTTAAGTTGGAAGATCGCATATTTTATATAACCTGTTTTGGAAATTGCGATGTCGAAAATTTTAAAATGTCAATGCAAAGTACCCTGAAAAAAACATCACATTTTAATTTAAGAAATCTGTCATTTTTATTAAACGTAACTAACATAAAAACCACGCCGGTTAAATTAATGTTTAAAAAAAAAATACATTGTTAGTACCAGTTAAAAATGTTCAGTATGTAATATTTTGTATTTATTTTGACATATTTGAGACCTATAGCTACCATGTCTTTCATCTCGAATGATCGATACTACATCGCATCGATTCACTATTAGAATGCACAATACCTTGAATGTAATATGAATAAAAGGATATTCTTCTATACAAACATGGCTACATCCAGCGCATGCTTCCAGAACTCATGTATAAAAACGGACTAAAGCTCTGACTTCCACGTCGAGCATATCAAACCCAGGCCTATGACTTGGTCCCAAACACCATATCATATGCACATAAAAACTCGTTACATAGTATATAAAAAGCTCCTAGATCATTATAATTTAGGAGGCTTTGTGATAGTATTAGGATAAATATTTTATTGTAATTTAAAAGATATATGTATAAAGATCTACTAACAATCCACAACTATTTAAAAGAAAAATTTCCTTCAGCTGTTGTAACATATAAACAAGACTATAAAAGTTGCAGACATGAGATCTGTTTTTTTTTTTTAAGATTCAAATGAATTGTTTCTTTTTTCTGCCGAAGAATCTCAAGTGGTCGAATCTCTGTAAAAGGATTCCATTTTTTGAGGGCATGAAGTGTTGAATCTCATTCTTTTTACTGCTACATTTTTCAGAATGACATTTCAAACCCACGCACTGTTCTAAATTGTTAATGTGGCTGCAGTATAGAGTGGTGAAATATTAGTTACTGACTACCGCTTGTTATGGTTGCGTCTTACAAAACAAAATGAATAAATGTTTTCAAGTTACGGGCCTAACACAGTTTGATTTCGATAAAAGACGCGTGATCGTGTAACTTGAGACTTCTAGATTAGTTTTATGTGAATTATTTTAAAATTGTATGTATTCCAGTATATTAGTCAGTGTTTGGTTGAGTTTTCCAAACTTCATGGCGAAGTGCCGCAATAATATTCCTTAACAAACGAAAAAAGTAAAGACAGCCATGCACTATATTCACGTTTATTTTTTATACATATGTAGTTTACAACCGGGGTGGCAAACCCACGGACCGCATGCGGCCCGCCGTGTAGTTTTTTGTGGCCCTCGAGAAGATTAACGATATTTAAAGTTTAAAAATTAATAAATCTGTTCTGATTTTTGGAAGTTAAATGCTTTTCCACAATTATAGTAGCTAAAGTATCACACTGTTATTATCAGATCTGTTTGTTCTTTTTTATTGTAGTAATTAATGTATAGTCATAAATTTTTAACGATTCCATTGTTAAATTTATGAATGAAAATAATTAATGTATTACACTCCGAATCTCCACCCTGCCCTCCCCCGGAAAAAGTATATATACATGATTCATACTCACAAACATATATATACTATATACACTACACGGTGCGGCCAGTTTAAAACTAGATTTCCAATGCGGACCACAAAGTGTTTGGAGTTGGAGAAGACCTGGATTACAAAATATTTTAATATGGACATGCGAACACGGTGTCTGTTATTCAGTGTTCCAGTGACTATTAAAATTCTGTTGCAATTTAAATCATGGAATGTGTAAACTTTTAATACGTCAACAAATCCGTAATTTTTTTTTTTTAAGTCATGAGCTACAATAAAATGTTTTGTGAAGATAACTTGAAATTTTTACTACACAGAAAATACAATTACATTAATGAACAGATCTTTCAAATAATTGAATATAACATAAACAAAATTACAAATACGTCTAATTAGAAACAAAATTTTAGTGTACAATATTTAAAAAAAAGAAAAAAAATAATGCTCTAAATATTTTGATAGTATATATACTAAAGCAAAATAAGTACATATATATTAAAAGAAAAATAACTTTCTCATATAAAATTTTAAACATTGTGTACGTGATTGTAATTTAAACTCATGCTGTGTCATCTTACTTTAATTATGGATGAAGAAAAATTTATCCAATCTTTGCATTCTAATGGTTATATTCATAAAAAGTCAAATTCTTTTGCAAAATTTTTTGCGGGCAAACCCGCAGGTCAAAAATTAATGCAAACACGACCCGCAAAATACTATCGGTGCCCAATGATAAACTGTTGCAAATCAATTTTTATTTTTGGTGTCTGCAAACTTTAACCCTTTGCCGGCTCTAACGCTCTAAAATGCTGTAAAAAGTTTCCACATTTAGAGAAACTTTGCATAATTGACCCTCGAAATGATTAGAAAACCGTTACAGTTAAAATTTAGTGGTGGATATTGAATGTGTCGCTAAATTTGGCAACACTGGTCAGAGGGTGAAATTAAATTGAACCGGCAAAGGGTTAATGATGTGAATGGTTTCAAGTTACGAGCTTTAACACAATTTTATTTCAATAAAAAAAACTAATTGTATCTGAAATAAAATTTATAACTTAAGATTGCAACTTCTAGAAGCATTTAACTTGAGTTTTTTTTTTTTTTTTTTTTTTTTTTTCTTAGCCAATGTTCGGTTGTATTTTTCTTTTCAAGACTTAACAAAGACTGTTAAGCACTTCTTCTTGGCATGCTCTATATTTACTTTACCTTTCATATATAGTACTAATCAGCCAGTTAAAAAATGCACCTCCCAAAATTTCAAATTTTTGAAATTTGACATTTAAAGATTTAATGTTGATTGAAAAATAAAGTTTGCATTATGCTTATTTTGGGATGCTTTTCGTGTACGTTGGTAAACTTCATACACATTTTTAATTATATAAATTCCAAAATTGTCATTTTTGGACTTTGTCACTTCGCTTGTCGGGATGAGATGGTGCAATATAAATAACAATTTTATCTTTAATCGTTACAAAATTTTATTTTGATGTTATGTTTAAGATCAATGTCGTATAACATTAACGTTATTATGTCTAGTAAAAAATGCAATCTGGAGATCTTATAATTGACATTTATAAAATGTTACTCGAAACAAATATTATATTTTCCCCTTTGAACTAGGACGTTGATGAACTGAAACAAGTATTTGATTGTACTAGGTATCTAATGCTATTGATGCCCAGTAGCTAAGTAGCAGTTTAAATTCTGCTGCAATGGAATCATTTTAGAAAAGGATTTATTCAAAAATATTTATTTGTTCCTGGGGGAAATTTAACAATGTAATGTGATATAAATGCAAAGTAGATGTTTCTAAAATGAGGGGGGGGGGGGGGGGGATCCATTTAGAACAGACAATAGCAGTTATACCACAACAGATTAAAGTATAGAGATTTTTTATTATTATTATTACCTTATGCCTATATTTAAAACACTAAAGATTTATACATTATCAAGTAACATGTAATTATACTCGTGATTTATACAACAGGTGATTTATCAAGTAATTTCAACAATATTGCAGAACGATAGAGATCAAAGTCCAGACAGACAAGCCGTACCACTACACAATTTTGTATTCTAATTGAATTTATAGTGAAGAATATCTTGAAAATATTCACTTTTTCTAATACAATAATTATCAAAGCAACCGCTTCTAAATTAAACCATCACATCTATTTAAAATGTTAAACTTTGTCAAAGCAGTCGGCATCTTTTTGAATTATCTAAAATAAGATCTTATCTGATAAAGCTTTAGAGTGAGCGCTACTGTTTAATACATATTTCTAAAAATGTTATCAAAAACCTTTACACAAGATAAGTACTTTATAAATAAGTCTTGCACGAATTTAACTCAAGTATTTTGTTTAAAATTAAGGCTACTAAAAGTTCCGTACGCATTGCAATTTAATGATTCCCCCCCCCCCTTCCGATATTAAAAGTTCCATTTAAAGGGGTGGGGGGGGGGGGCAAAGATTACTTTTGCAACTTTTAAGCATCCAGTACATTTATTCATGGGTGGGGGGAGGGGGGCATGGGTGATTATGTTCAGAATTTTTAGGATGTCTATTCAGTAAAAATAAAAAATGTTTTACCTTATATACTTTATTGAAAATAGCTTGCTTCTAATGTCTTATAAAACATTTTTAATTTACAGGAATAAGCTCATTCAAAAATCAAAATGAAACATAAATGCACTCATACGTATATAACTATGAAATGTGTATGTTGAGAGAGTTTTTCAGAAAATTTGTGTCGTTCAGAAAATTTTGTATTCATAATCACCACCTTTCCTCACTAGCCAATACAATTTCGAAAAATTTTTGATTTCGTATAGTAAAATAAAGTTTTAAATGTATTATTTAAACTAGTTATAAAAACAACTCTTTAATTTATCTTCCACTTTTCCTTTTTTTAAACTTTAAATTAATATTTTTAAGCTTTTTTATTAAGGAAATTTTTATTTCTTTTTTTAAAGCCTAAAAATTTAAAGAAATGTTATTCTATTTCAAACATCGGCATACAGCCGGTATGAGATTCATTTAACGCGTTTAAAAATCGCGGAAGGTTATATTATTCTGTTCAAACACTGGCAGCATAAATTTAGATCATGCACAATAAAAAGTACCGTGCCAAAGACCTAAAAAATACGCGTCATTTAATTTACCTGGTAAAAAAATAACTAGTTACGAAAAAGAAAAAAAAAAAAAAGTAAATTGAGAAGTTGTGTTTAATAAATCTAAAACTTATAAGCTTGAAGCAAAGTATAAATTTTTCATCTGAAAATGAAATATGTTCATCTACAGAAATTTTAATAAAATTGCGAGAATCTGAAAATAAATTTAAAAAATCCGGAAATGCAAGATTTTAATAAGAATTCAAAATATATTTAAAAGATGAAAAGATACAAGATTTCAAATAAAATCAAATTGTAGTTAAAAAAAAAATATTAATCTGTTAAAGAAATAACTTCGCACAAATCTTAATGAAATGGAAATATATTACTCATATACACAAGAATGGTTTTCTATCAGGGTTAGAATTTCAGACATCTGGAAACTGGTTTTGGACAGGACCGGTTTCTTTTTTACCATCCAAAAGTGTCCTAAAGTGTCTAAAAATCTGTGCTAAAGTGTCCAAAACCTAAAATTATAAGAAATACAATTTCCTTCATTCTCAGTAGCAATTACAATTAGTGATTAAAAGTATTTTATACTGAAAATTCGGCCTTTTTTAAGTTAGAAGAAATTTACAATTTAACAATAGCTTAAAAAAAAAAAAAAAAACTATAAAAAAAATTTTTTAACTTAAAAACATTTCTTACAATAAAAAATGTATGATAGAATATTCAAAATGAATAGTTTAATTTGCTTTTGTAAAAGACTTACATATCCACTATTTCACACAAATTCTGTTTAAAAACTCTTTCATGTAAATGACATAGAGTAAAAGATACCAAAAATAAATATAAAAGTTATAATTAGACAATCATCAGCATCTCTTCATTTTAAAAAATGGCAAACATACTCCAGTTCATGCGTTTTAGGACAGACATTTTTAGAAATCCCATTTAAATAACTTTTTACTGATAAAATCATGATGAAATCGATATTTAATGTTAATATGCAAAAAAACAAAGTTTTGTACACTGTAAAAAATGTCCTAGTTTCTGCCAGAAATTCTCTGTAATTTAAGAAAATATGTTCTGGCAACGAAATTTTTTCGTAAATTACGCGTATTTTCTCAAATTACAGAAAATTTCTGGCAGCAAAAAAAAACATTTTTTACAGTGTACAGAATGGTTAACCAGATTTACAGGGTTACATCAAAATATTCAGATACATTAAGGGCTGCATTTTCTTTTGCGTTAAGCATTTTTAACACTTTCCAACAATATTTAAGATTGATTATGAATTCAATTAGTTTATCTGTATGTCTTTCAGTCCTTCTGTCTGTCCGTTTTATGTTAACGTAGGCAAAGAACATTGAAAGTTATAAAAGTACGTACAGTATGAAAATGTTAATAATCAGTGCATACCGTATGATTTTTCGTTATTGTTTAATAAATATAATCGTCGGTATAACTTCTTCACTCAGCGTTATAATTTCTTACACCTTTTTGTTCATATATTATCAGTCTTATCTTCTAAAATATCTGAAAATCCTTCTCTTCATTAAATATAACTCTTTTTTATATACCAACTTTAAACGAAGATGCATTATCTTGATATTTTAATGTTTAGATTTAACTGTACATATTTAATCTTTTTGTTTCCTGCTTATACTTTTTAATTTTTAGATATTTTAACAGGGAAAGTTTGTTTTCCGTATAAAGTCAAGTTATTCTTGACTGTCGAAAATTACTTTGTAGGAACGGTTTGACAACACTGCGCTGGGAAAAAAAAAAAAAAAAAAAAGACCCCTGAATACCATTTTTGCTGATTTTTATGTAAAATGACCTCCTGAATCCGAATATGACTCCCATTTTGCCCAGTCACCCATCTTTTTCTAGGGACACCACCTCCTCCCTCAATTTTTATCACTATACGGTAATTTTATGACCATGAATTTGATTTGGAGAATGAAAAAGAATTAATTTAACAATGAATGAATTTTATGACCTAAAAACAAAAAATTGTTTAATAAATAATATTAATAATATATTAAAAAAATAATAATAAGAAATGTAATACATAATTTCAGTGGCAGATCCCCCCCCCCCTAAATTTACCCTTTGCTGCAAATGTTCCTATTTTAGAATTTTCCAACTCTGTAGCCCCTCAGAAGATATTTAGCAGTTAAAATAATCCTCCCCCCCCCCCTCCCTAAAAATCAAATTTACAGCCGTAAAATCACCTAAAAGTGATTAAAGATAGGGGGCCGTCCCTACAAAACGGTGGGTTCTAGGGCAAAATGGGCGTCATATTCGGAATCAGGAGATCATTTTACATAAGAATTTGCAAAAATTGTGTTGGGAGCAATTTTCATAGTGTAATTTGTCCTACTTCTATTACTTAATTTTACTGATTACTACTCACTATTTATTTTTAATCTTACTGTCTTTAAAAATTTTTTCTTTAGCTTAGCAATTTTTAAAGGAAGAAACAGCCTTTTTTTTTTTTTTTTTTTTGGGGGGGGGGGGGTAAATATAACCCTGTTATTTTGTATATATCAGGGTTGCTACAGTACCGGGAAAACTCGGGGAATTTGAATATCTATTAAAACACAGGGAAAACTCAAAGAATTTCAAAATTTACTGCAAAAACAGGGGAAATTCAGGGAATTTTGAATTTTTTTGGAAAAAATGGAAATTTTTCATGATCAAATATTTTTTTTAATTTTAGTGCTTTATAGTGAATCAATTATGGTTTTTTTTTTTTTCCCCAAACTATAGTAAGTAAATAAAATTAATATACCCTAAGTATCTTCAATTGACTTGTGAACATCTTAAATTCTAATGCATGATTGCGTGTCATCTATTTTACTTCAAAAATGCAGGGAAAACTCAGGAAATTTTTTCTCTTGATTTGTGAGCAACCCTGTATATTTTGTACTTAGTTTTTTTTAGTTTGCGTTGTTTGAGATCGGTATCTATCTTTAGTATCAAAAATGGTTTTAACAATACATTTCCGGTGTGATCAACAGTATTCTCCCTGACACTACTACGCGACGATAAAGTACTGATATTGACAAAGCTTACAAGATAACCTTCAAATCTTAAACAGAAACTGTTGCTTAAAGTACACATTGAATCACAATTTATACATGGATCTGTTCATTTTATAATAGTACGTAGGAAAAGGTGTATACATACAATGAAGTAATAATTAGTCAGTTATCGGCTTAAGGACTGCTGTTGCTTATAGTGTTTGCAACTTTCACATTAAGCTTAGTAACACATGCCTAGTTCAAAGTTCAAATTGAATTTAGGCGTTTTCATAGAACTTCTAAAAGCTGTTTTTCATTTGGTTCACATTTCAACTCCACTGCAGGCGATATTTAAGAGATCACAAAAGAAAAAAAAAATAATAATAATAAATCATTGTATGCATAAGTTAATATTTTACCAATAAATTCTTACAGCACAATTCATAAGAATTGCAGTGTGAGATTGTAGAAGAGAGAAAAAACAAATCCCAAATTGTTTATATATATATATATATATATATATATATATATATATATATATATATATATATATATATACTAGCTGACCCGACAAACGTTGTTTTGTCATATAAATTATTTCTAGAGAATATTTTGCTAGAAAAAAAATAACTAACTTATTGTAAGTGTGTAGGGATGTGGTATATAAGTGAAACAGGTATGGAGCGCTGTGAACGGTGACTGTGAATTCCGATTATAACGTAAAAGACATAATTACCGAAATTTTCGCTACTTGCTTCTTGCTACTTGCTACTTCCTACAGGCTACTTGTTATTTAAAACCTCCGCTGAATGTCAAACAGCACAAAATTTTATTTCATACGGCAAATATTTCAATTTATGAGAGAATCTCTCATAGCAACGAATTTCACATGAAAATTCCGTCTCTTTTGAATAAGCTGTAACAATCTGGACCGATTTGATGAAAATTTTTATCAAAAAGTTATTACAATATATAACATCATTGCATGTACATTTATCACAATTCAATCAATCGATGCATGTGAGTATGTGTATAGTATGAGCGAAGTGAAATGTAGAGTTCGTATTAAATAAAAACTTAAACTCGTTTTAATTAAAGGTGAAAAAGTTGAAACTCTATTTTATAACAGGTATATTTTTTTAATCTACAAAAACTTAATTTATCGTAATGCCATTGGATGTACAATATTTTTGGTTAATCCTTGAGGAGTATACACAAACAAATTCGAATGTTTTCCAACCCTGGAACACGCAACATATAATTGGCCGTGAGAAAAGCACAGATTTTCTATATCTAAGCCACAAATTGGGACCCCTTTGGTGACTTTAAATATTTTAAACCATTTTTGCGATGAATTGAAATGGCTATCTCAATTGTGGAACTAAAGATCTTGGCGAGAAGCGTCCGAGCTACTTCGGTGCCAAATTTAAAATTTTGCCAAAGGGATCCGATACTAAAGGTGTTCCATACAAAAAATAAATAAATAAAATATCAGTGACATACACACGCACAAAAGTATGGGACCCCATTGGTGACTTTAAATATTTTAAGCCATTTTTGCGATTAATTGAAATGGCTATCTCAATCGTGGAACTAAAGATCTTGGCGAGAAGCGTCCGAGCTACCTCGGTGCCAAATTTTCCATGCAAAATAAATAAATGATTAAAATATCAGTGACATACACACGCACAAACGTATGGGACCCCTTTGGTGACTTTAAATATTTTAAGCCATTTTTGCGATGAATTGAAATGGCTATATCAATTGTGGAACTAAAGATCTTGGCGAGAAGCGTCCGAGCTACTTCGGTGACAAATTTCAAATTTTGTCAAAGGGATCCGATACTAAAAGTATTCCATACAAAAAAAATAAATAAATAAATAAAATATAATAAATTAGCTACACAAATAAATTTGTAGGTTAGTGTGGTTGTTAATCAACGCGCATGTAAATTTGATTGAAAATTATATAAAATACTCACTCCAATTCCGCACTAAATTTGCAAAATGTATAGTTTTTTATGCACACTTCAAGACTCTTCAAACACTAATTACATCTTGATGTAATATTTCAATTAGGACACAATTTTTTGTATAACAATAATAACACGAAGTTACAAAATATTTTTCTGAATTTGATCGCAGCACCAACTGTTGGGACAAACTGGAATTTCAATAGAATATACGCAAGCGAAGTGTGACATCACTGACCGTCAGTGGATGCAGGAAAAAGATTTCCTATGTTAATCTCCAATTGGATTTTTTATAAAAAAATTATTAAAAATCGAGGAAAATTATTTCTCGATTTTAATCCCCGTATTTGGGTATAGACATGTATTAGTTATCGTATGCATGTGTTAGATTGAGTTATTTTGCTCTCAAATTGGCAAAATTTTAATTTTAAATTTAAAACTCTGTCTTCCTTGGCGTTTTTTGTATCTGGCGATCAAAAACGTAATACGAAAATATACATGCCAGATGTATATTTTCGTAATATGTATTGTACGAAATTGTTTCATATTATTCATTACTCTCTTAATATAAGTTGTTGAAATAACCATTATTTTTGAAAGAAATTAAATATGTTCGCCAGATGATATGGCGATATTTTTTTTTCCGCCAAGGATGACAGAGTTTTGAGATTAAAAATTCAAATTTTCTCAATTTTACAGCAAAAACAACTCAATCTAACGCATGCACATGACAACTAATACATATCTATACCCAAATATGGGGATTAAAATCGGGAAATAATTTTCCTCCATATTTAGTAATTTTTTTTCAAAAAATCCAATGGGCGATTAACATAGGAAATATTTTTCTTGCATCCACGGACGGCCAGCGACGTCATCGCTTCGCTTGCGTATTATTGAATATTCGATACTACGATCGTAGCGCAGTCTGCCGGATCCGATGTGAAACATTCCAAAATCAACAACAATTTTTAAGTGATAAATTAATTAAATAAACAATTTAAATTGGACTGAATTGTAAATCTAAACCATTCTCGAATCCACCTGAAGACACACAAAAAATTTCATTAAACTCGGTCCAGCCGTTTAGAAGGAGTTCAGTGACATACACACGCACAAAAGAAATATATACATATAAAGATAAATACAAAGCCACAGCTTTAGTATAAACCTCCCCCCCCCCCCTGTCGATTTTAAATATTTTTGGCCATTTTTGCGATGAATTAACATGGCTATCTCAATTGCGTAACTGACGATCTTGGTGAGAAACGTCCGTACTACTTCGGTGCCAAATTTCAAATTTTTCCAAACTAAAGCTGTTCCATACAAAGAAAAAAAAAGAAAAACTCTTTTATGATATATACAAAATAAACATAAAAAATTCTAATAAATTCGAAATTATTACTATTTACAATTAAGGTGAAAACATAAAAGAACCTTTATAAGTTACATATAAAATATCAATTAAAACGAAAAATTTTGTTTTGCTGTAGAAAAGAAAAGTACTACTAAATTAAATAAAAATTTTAAGCTAATACCAAGTATCTCTATGAAAATATTTATTTACACGCGAATATTTTCATAGTATATTAATTTTTTTTTCTAATTTTTATTGTTTATCACACGAAATTAAAAATATTTTATTTCCGGAAAAAAATAAATAAACGTGAATTTTGTTATCAAATACATTTTTCTTTTTAATCATTTTAAAGTTAAAATGGAGTTTTTATTTAATATCTTTTGATCCAATTATCCGATTGAACTGAATTGTAAATCTAAACCATTCTCGAATCCACCTGAAGACACACAAAACATTTCATTAAACTCGGTCCAGCCGTTTAGAAGGAGTTCAGTGACATACACACGCACAAAAGAAATATATATATATATATATATATATATATATAAAATGACAGTTCTTTTTTTATTTAAAACTATTTTTTTTCCCACATTGTTACTATAATATTAAAATTCAAATTATAAAATACATATTATACATAGTGAAAATCTCAAGGCCATGTGATTATATCAAGGATATGTGAGGTACTATTAGCATATATTTACTAGGAAAATGCCACTTAAAAATAATTCTTTTAAAGTGTCTTAATTCCTTTAAATAATTCTTTTTAAAAGTGCTCTCATCTTTCATAAAACTGGATGTTCCAGGTAGGGCTGTTTCAATGAATGTAAGTTGATCCTTTTTTGAAAGCTTTTAAATCTTTCTGATCAGTTACAATCTTTTTTTTTTTTCTCTCTCTCTCTCCTGCCTTTACTAAGGAGTGGTTAAAAATAAGGTTTAATAGGCCTGCTCAATAAGCAGAGGGCTTCCTCCCTATGTTAAACCTGTCATAGAGCTGTACAGTGAATTGAGACATTTGTATACTTTGAATACCTCGCGAAAAAATGAATTTGTTTTTGTATATCGCCCTTCCCAAAGCTTTTTGTCTTTACCCACTTTTGCAATCTTTTTTCTTTTTTCTTTTTTTTTTTTTAACGAAAAGTTCTTTGTGACTTAAGTATATATAAATGTTTTAGAAAAAGGAAGAGAAATTGTAAAATTAGATAAGACTAGGAAGAATTTAAAAAGAAAAAAAAAAAAATAATTAATAGATATCGTGAAATCTTTAAAATAAAAATATATGGCTTGCTGATAGGTTTGGGTTACTAATATTTAAGATCGATACATACGGTTAGGAAACCTGCTGCTTCCGAAAAGGACATATGTTTTGCAAAAATATTTTTTTTTTTTTTTCTTTTAGTGTAAACAAGAGATATCATTACATATTTTAATTACACAAATGTTATTCTAGAATTTAATTTCCATTTAAAATGTATGCATCAAAAAAAAAAAAAAAAAAAAAAAAAGGTTGGAAAGGTGGACTTTGCGCAGTTTCCCATCACATTTGTTTCCACACATTTTAATTATTATTAAAAACTATCAAAACAAAATTGACATATCGCATCCTGGCAAGAAAAATGACACAACTTAATTTTTCTTAAAAATATTCCATTTAAAGCACGTTTAAGTGAAATTTTGCCCTATTTTCCCCGTATTAAGAAAATCGTAAATTTCGAACAACTTACAAGGAGACGGCAAGGGTGTGGGGTCCTCAAATCGAACGGAGGTTCCGCGTGTAATTAGCACTCAGTGAGTGTATTCATATATTCAAACCCTAGAGCGCACTACTTAGCCATCGCCGAGAAAAAAATTACCGAAGTTTGAAAAAAAAAAAAAAAAAAATTAATTTGTATTAAAATTTAATGAATCGTTATAAACAATTTCTTCAACTTTTATACATTGTTAAATCGCGAATTTAATGATTTCTAACTTTTTTTAGTTTGGCTTCGCTGCGAAACCAATGAACATTAAAATGGTGGCTATGAAAATAGGGCATACGATTTCTAACGGGCTGTAAAAGTTTTATCTGTGAAACTTTTTTATTAAGTTTTAACATACTCATTTCTAACATAACTTGTAAGTTACTAAACAATCCTCGTTGAAGTTGAAAAAGTTAACTATTGTCATCATAATTGATTTTTCATTTTATTCTCATTTTTTGTAAATTTATCTGAAATACTGAAAATGTATGTAATACCTAAATTTTAAACTTTCTTCAAATTACTGTAACATTTATTATTATTGAGTAATAAATTTGTTTCCAACAATTCAAAACTTTTTATCTAGATTTTTAATGTTAATCAAATGAGGTTTGAAACCCCACCCCTCCTTTTTTTTTTTTCTCCTTTTTAACCTTTGAAGGCGCTTCTTTAAAACATAAGAGTTCTGTCTAAACTTTTATGATGTCCCTTAAAGTATGAATCTAGCGTGTTCCGT
Organism: Salticus scenicus; assembly: GCA_963930645.1. Classification (NCBI taxonomy): domain Eukaryota; kingdom Metazoa; phylum Arthropoda; class Arachnida; order Araneae; family Salticidae; genus Salticus; species Salticus scenicus. Next base: position 140,304,867 of record OZ005655.1, on the reverse strand, counting down.
TTAGAGTTGGCCAAATGCAGCGTTTATTGAGATATTAGTTTCTTTTTCCGTTTTTGTAAACGAAAAATAAAGTGACTTTACCGAAAAAAATCCTCAATGTATTGCCTATTACAGTCAAAAGAAGACACCTTTACATAAAGTCGCTTTTAATGCTTCCTCTGAACGATTATTTTTAAAATTTAACAGCCTAATTCTGCGTTCCTGAGTTTTTTTCTAGTCTTCCTGCTTTAAATACTTATCCAAATGATTCCTTTTATAGAATATCGGATATCATTATCAACCCAAAGATGCCACAAATGTAACATGCCGGTGTGACAGAAATGAATCTTTCATAACCGTTTACGGATTTACATACAACGTGAGTTGCAAAAATCGCGATAAAATGGTCATAGGAGTTTGCCTTGCCTTAGTTTATTATGCTCTTGAACTTGCACATCATCAGACGCTGTCACACCCCACGCATTTTCTCGAGCCTTGAAAGGAAACCCATTCCAAAGCGTGAACCCGCAATCTTTTTAACGAGATCAGATCTTTCGTAACGTCACCATAAAAAAAAGGTAATGTTATCGGAAATGACTTGCGTTATCAAACTTGACCAAAAGCGGAATAAAAATAAGCGATGTTTTGACGCGCGAACTTGAATTTTTCATGTTTAACATTTTTTTGAGAGATAATAAGGGGACTTTGACTGAAAGTAGGTTTCATACAAAAGCTGATATTTTTAATATGCATAAACTGACCTATATTAGGTTTGTTCAATAAAATATATATTCAAGCAGCAATTCTTATGGTTTTTTGATAGATTTTTTTACAGATTTGAAATCTTTAAATTGCGTTTTCTCAGTTTGCATTTTTTCATGAATTCATGGTCTTCCAAATGCTTAAGTTTCTACAGATACTATTTGAGAAAAGACATATTATATAATGTTTAATGGAGCATACTTACAAGAATTAGGATATATTTTGAAATTTATCAATTAGTTTTCGAGAAAAAAAATAAGTAAAGCATGTCTTCTTTGAAAGTCTAGGTAAAAATTTGGAAAAAAAAAAAAAAAAAAAATTAATTTATTTTGAATTACTTTTTTCTTTTTAAATATTTTGTAAAATCCATTTCTAATCCTTTTAAGTAGGTTCTGCTAAACACCCCCCCCCCCCCCCAAAAAAAAAAAAAAAAAAAAAAAATGATGATTTTTCTTAAATATCTGTAGGACATTTTGAAAATCATGGATTTATGAAAAAATTCGAACTGAGAAAAAGGAATTAAAAGATTTCAAATCTGTAAAATAAACAGAACACAAGAATTGTTGCCAGAGTGTATATTTTGCGGAACAAACTTAATAGTTTAATTTATAAATATTAAATAGAAATATAAACTTTTATATGAAACCTACTTCAGTGGTGGTATCAAAAGTTCCAAGTCCCCTTTTTAACGGCACCGCTGAAGTAGGTTTTAATATATAAAAGCTTTTATTTCCATTTAATATTTATAAATTGAACTATATTAGATTTGTTCAATAAAATATATATTCAGGCACCAATTCTTATGGTCGATACTGTATTTAGATTTGAAATTTTTAAATTCCTTTTTCTCAGTTTGAAATTTTTCATGAATTCATAATGGTAAAATGTCGTACAGATATTTAAGAAAAGACTTAATATTTTTTATAGATATTTAACGAAACATATTTTAAGGGGGTCTGGGACACCAAATTTTTATTATTTATTGATGAATTGTTGTAATTATTTTTTCTGAAATTGGAGCATTTTTGGCGATGAAGTTGAGCAAGAAAGAATCTTTAAAAATTTTTAAATAAAATTTTAAAAATTAAAAAATTTTGATAAATTTAAAATTTGTTATATCTCATGAACTAATGGTTCGATTTACAAACTTCTTTAACTCTTATATACAGAAAAGATTTATCTTCAATTCGTCTTCGGGATTTTTAATTAGAAGCAAAACTTTTTTGGTAATCCAAAAGTTATGCATAAAATAAGTACTTTTTTCAAAATTAATATTTAAAAAATTTATTATTATAATCAGAAATCCTGAAGGCAAATTGAAGATATCTTCTCTGTATATAAAGGTGAAAAAAGTTTGTAAATTGAAGCATTAGTTCATGAGATATAACAAATTTTAAATTTATCAAAAAATTTTTAATTTTTAAGATTTTACTGTAATTTTTTTTATTTCATTTAACTTTTTTTTTTTTTTTTTTTAAGATTCTTTCTTGTTCAACTTCATCGTCAAAAAAGCTTCAGTTTCAGAAAAAATAATTACAGCAATTCATCAATAAATAATAAAAACAAAAATTTGGTTCCCGGACCCCCTTAAAGAATTACGGATAAACATTTTAATATCTTTAAAAGAAAAAATATAAAAAAAAAATAACAAGAATGTTTTATTTCCAAATTTTTACCTAGAATATGAAATTTTTAATTTTTTCTCGAAAACAAATTTATAGATTTCAAAACCCATCCCTAATTCTTTTAAGTATGTTCCATTAAACATCTGAAAAAAAAAATTAAGTCTTTTTTTAAATATCTGTAGAAGTTTTAGCATTTTGAAGATCATGAATTCATGAAAAAATGCAAGCTGAGAAAACACAATTTAATGATTTCAAATCTGTAAAAAATATATCAAAACCCATAAGAATTGTTGCCTGAGTGTGTATTGAACAAAGCTAATATAATTCAATTTATAAATAAATGGAAATATAAGATTTTATATGCACCCTTCTTCAATGATATCGTCAAAAGTGCCATTAAGGCGATGGCAGAATTTCAAAATAAAACAATTATCTATTCTGCAAAAAGTTTTTTTTTTTTTTTTTTCATAGTCTTACTTAGAGATGAAAAATTAAATGTTAAAATTAACATTTACATAATTAAGATATGAATTAAAATTAGCTGTTCAATTTTTTTTCTTAGACTTCCAAATTCATTTTTACAAGTAGCTTTAAATGATTTTTAACAATTTTTATTTACAATCATAATTATGCAGTATTTTATCTCAACAAGAACTCACAAAATGGCTTTTCCTTCAATTATCCACCTAATTTAAAGCTAACTCAAAATACTCTGACTAATCAATCAATTAACTTTTTAGATCTAAAAATAATCATCGATGGTAATAAACTTTACACAGATATCTATGACAAACGGCAAGATTTTAGTTTTAATGTCAACTTATTTACACATTTTAATTCATGTCTGCATCTTTCGGTATTTAGAAACATCATCATTAACCATTTATTTCGAATTAATAATTTATGCTCTGCAAAGTTTAAAAACAAGAATATTAATAAACTGATCACAGCCACTGCTAAAATGGGTTTTCCTAAAAACTTTGTATTTTCTATTTTATATCCTTAACCATGTCTCTGTCAGTACAAAAAAAAAAAAAAAAAAAAAAAAAAAAAAACTGTGTACTCTCTTGTGTATATCAACAAAAAAATTATAAAATAATAAAAGACAATAAAAAAGGTGGCGGTTGGGTGGGCAGATGTTTGATTACGGAGGTGGGGTGGTGTTGTAAGGCTGGATGGTTGGGTGGGTTTGTGAAATTAAATTTAAAAAAAAAAAAAAAAAAAGTAGAAGGCTTGTTGCATTTGCTTTGTATTACTATGCAAACTTTCATTTTCCAATAAAATTTCAGATTTTTCCTTTTTGAGTTGTCAACTATATTTAATGTTCTAATTATACTGTTAAACACAATGTGATCAATCGGTGAATTTCATTGTGGCTTCGTGGCTTCATTGTTTTCATCGGCTTTGAAATTTTGCATTTTTAAATCCATATGGTTCCTGTTCTGGTTGTGGCAGGCTGGGGGAGTGTTGCCGGCGTAAAACTAGTGTAACCCCACAGGCAAGTCACAAGTCTTGCCGCCTGCCTCCTTCTTCCTATCTTGTGTTTCTTGGGTTGTTTTTTCATTAATTTTGATAAGTTTATGGTTTTAAGTTAAGATTTGTTGTTTTACTTTATTGATTCGTTTGTTTTTGCAGACTGTTAATCAATAGATCTGGTTTCTTTACATTAATGTATTTCATCCACTGATGATTTTTTTTTTTTTTTTTCTTATTGGTCATTGGTGTTTCAATGATCTTGTATCTGTTGCTTGGCTTCTAATATGCTTAATAGATCATCTTTATTATATTTACATTTAAAATTAAACCTGCTGAAATTGCGCATAAATTTTGAATGTATTTTGTGTTTAATAAAACTTATTGCTTTGTCCATTTAAATTATCTAATATATGAATTTCATATATTTAGATTTGTCTTAAATTGGCATTAACACTATTTTTTGTATTATACACTTTGTATAAAGCTGCATTTGCGCTCTTACAATTTGTATTATTTCTGTAATTTCTGTAATTTTTTCAATATGTTATTTACTGATTTAAAATTTATATTATATTATGATTCTTGTAGTGTTGTGAAGTTTTGCGACAGTATTTTGTCACTGGCCCTGGATCATTATTAACTTACTGTATAGTTGGCAACTTACGTTAATAATTTACTCTTTAATTAAAAAAAAAAAAATAATGTTGTGTATGTGTAGTCGAATATTTCATAATTATTATATAGCATTTTGTGCCTGACATTTTGTGAATTGTGATGGTTAGTTTTTCTTACTTTACTTTAATAAAAAAAATGGGCGGAATTTAATTTTTAATTGGAACCAAATCAATAGATTCAGTCAAAGGAGGTTTAGTGTAAATATGTACATATTATTTATTTATTATTATTATTATTATTATTTTTTTTTTTTTTAGTTCTCTCCACTTTTCATTAATCAAGATACTTATTATTCAAGAATCAATTTAATTTAGTAATTGAATTTGGTATAGCCCACTTTCGATAAAACTAATGTAAATACATACTTGCCTTGTGATTTTTAATATACAAAAACATTTTTTCTCTATGACTCTGTTTAGTAAATTTTTAGATCCTGGCAAAAAATACTTAGCTTCACAGCAGTATTGTGCCCGGTACAAGGATATTTATAGGGATATCCTTGGATCGACATCCAGTTACCTATTATCTCCTCCTCCTTTACTTCAGTTTAGAACATGCGGTTCTAATAGATGTAAAACTTGCCCTATGGCCTCTCACACACAATTGAATAATAATCACTCTTTGGTTCCATTTTGTCAGGCATACAATGTTATTTATAAAATCAATTGTGGTCATTGTAAACTTAGTTATATTGGTGAAACTTCAACTCCTCTTCATCTACGCATTAATCAGCATCGATCAGATTCTAAAAACCTTTCAGCTGCATCTTCTAAGTCAACTATAGAATTACAACACTTTAAATCACATAATTTTAATTCATGTACCATAGAGATTGTAAAAATTCAGAAAAATAAAAGTGAGCGTCTATTTCTTGAATCAAAATTTATGCAATACTATAATACAATTTATCCATATGGCCTAAATTCCGAATACTTTAGTAAAACTATTAAAGCATTTTCTAACATCAACCCTCTACATGATTATTCGACTATTTATGCACAACTTAATCACAAAATTAACAATAAAACTTCTAGAACTAAACGAGGTAGTAAAAAAACAGATTTAATCTTTTCTAAAAGTGCCATTATTAAACTCATTTCAGATCTACAGACTAATTACTTATCTAACTATAACTGGTTCATTATTCGAAAATTTATTTTTGCAATTAAAAAGAAATACTTAGTAAACTTTCTGAATGTCTTTCAAAGCCAATCCTATAATAAACATTTTTCAGACATTTTTTATGATATTATAATGTACAAAATCAAACAATTTAATTTAAAACTTAATAAAAAGCCCAACAAATTTAAAACAAATACTCAATTAATTGTGAATTTTACAAATCAAATATTGAACAGTATTAACATTACGTCCATCATTAATGACAAAGAATGTATGTTTCCGATTAAAGATTTAAATCTATCTCGTACCTTCAAATATCCTCTTCCTCTTGGCAGAAAGATATTCAATTATAATTCTGTATCTAAGTCTACCTCTTTTACTAACACTGTAACCTGTAAATGCAATGATCCTTCTTTCTCAATTTATTGACAGAGACCATGGACACATTATCACGGGTAATCTCAATATTATTGATAATTATCAATTAAAAAAATTCATGAAATTTGGCACCAAATTTAGACTTCCAGTTAAAACTAGCATTCCACAAATCTTTCAACAGTTTTCTTATGACCTAGATTTATTTATTTATAAAATATCTATTACTCATAATAAACCTATTGCCTACTTCACTCAATGGAAAGTTTTAGTGTTACAAAAAAATCAAAAATGCATTATTTATCAATTCTTCAAATCTGGTGTTATTTAAAAAATCTGTACTTCTTAACTCAATCAAATCACTACAGGATGACTTTGTGATCACTTATGTTGACAAATCACCTAATAATTATGCCATTATTTGTAAATCCTACTATCTCTCTATTTTAAACTCATCAATCAATAATAGTAACATCTTCAGTTTAACTAATAATAACCTTATTATTAATAACCGAAAAATACATAATTACTATAAACTACTTCAACTTCCCTTCAATAACTTTAATTATCCTTATATAGTTATCATACCTAAGTTTCACAAATCTCCAATTAAATTTCGCACTGTCACTGTTGGGTGTAACACTTATAACAACAATGCTAATAAAGCTCTACTGGATATTCTAAAACAAATTTACAAATGTACTTGCAAAGTTGATAATTTACACTGTCTTAAAAATAGCTTTCAATTAATTCATTACATAAAATCACTCGATTCAATAGACAATATTATGACTTTTGACTTTCAAGATCTTTTCAATAATATTGAGTTATCAGATCTTAGTAATATCATTTACAGTCTTTTTCAAGAATATAAAGCTCAAATTAATCTTCCTTACAATTTTAAAGCAGAAAAATTTAAAACACTTCTTAACTTTGTTATCCATAATAATTATATCTTCCACAACAACGCTATCTATTTGCAACAATTAGGCATCCCACAAGGAGGTTGTAGCTCCAGTATTTTGGCAGATCTCTATCTTTATTATTATGAAAAGCAAATTTGCAATGATGATGTTCGATTTTATCGTTACATCGATGATATTATTGTATTTTATCTCAACAAGAACTCACAAAATGGCTTTTCCTTCAATTATCCACCTAATTTAAAGCTAACTCAAAATACTCTGACTAATCAATCAATTAACTTTTTAGATCTAAAAATAATCATCGATGGTAATAAACTTTACACAGATATCTATGACAAACGGCAAGATTTTAGTTTTAATGTCAACTTATTTACACATTTTAATTCATGTCTGCATCTTTCGGTATTTAGAAACATCATCATTAACCATTTATTTCGAATTAATAATTTATGCTCTGCAAAGTTTAAAAACAAGAATATTAATAAACTGATCACAGCCACTGCTAAAATGGGTTTTCCTAAAAACTTTGTATTTTCTATTTTATATCCTTAACCATGTCTCTGTCAGTACAAAAAAAAAAAAAAAAAAAAAAAAAAACTGTGTACACTCTTGTGTATATCAACAAAAAAATTATAAAATAATAAAAGACAATAAAAAAGGTGGCGGTTGGGTGGGCAGATGTTTGATTACGGAGGTGGGGTGGTGTTGTAAGGCTGGATGGTTGGGTGGGTTTGTGAAATTAAATTTAAAAAAAAAAAAAAAGTAGAAGGCTTGTTGCATTTGCTTTGTATTACTATGCAAACTTTCATTTTCCAATAAAATTTCAGATTTTTCCTTTTTGAGTTGTCAACTATATTTAATGTTCTAATTATACTGTTAAACACAATGTGATCAATCGGTGAATTTCATTGTGGCTTCGTGGCTTCATTGTTGTTCATCTGCTTTGAAATTTTGCATTTTTAAATCCATATGGTTCCTGTTCTGGTTGTGGCAGGCTGGGGGAGTGTTGCCGGCGTAAAACTAGTGTAACCCCACAGGCAAGTCACAAGTCTTGCCGCCTGCCTCCTTCTTCCTATCTTGTGTTTCTTGGGTTGTTTTTTCATTAATTTTGATAAGTTTATGGTTTTAAGTTAAGATTTGTTGTTTTACTTTATTGATTCGTTTGTTTTTGCAGACTGTTAATCAATAGATCTGGTTTCTTTACATTAATGTATTTCATCCACTGATGATTTTTTTTTTTTTTTTTATCTTATTGGTCATTGGTGTTTCAGTGATCTTGTATCTGTTGCTTGGCTTCTAATATGCTTAATAGATCATCTTTATTATATATATATATAATTTTTTTTTTAAAATAATTTTAAATTTTAAAAATCAAAAAGGGAAAATTTGTAACATGTTTTGTGCCAAGATATATAGGAAAAACCTTTAAATGATTATCCATTAAAAAAAAAAAAAAAAAATTTCAACAAAAGACACGTGGAGCACTTTGAACTTGACACCAAGTACTTAAAAATTAGTGTTGAGAAAATGAAGATTTCATTTTACAATAGAAACAGTATTACTTTACAAATGTAAACGCTTATAACTCATTATCGAATGATGGAAACTGAAAACTATTTTGCCTTGCAATACTACTGTTATTTAGTTTCGTATTTTAGAAAAGTTCAACTATTTGAGCTTTTAGTCCAATTTTGCGATTTTAAAAGTCCACCGTCACTTTAAGATATTTCTCAAACAAACATTTTCAGAAATTAAATATGTCAAATAAAAACTTCAGGAAAAATGTTTTGATTTGAAGATTTAATCTATAAATATCTAAAGCGCTAGTTTTTTTTTTTTTTAATTCAAAAATTTATATTTTTATATTTTTTGAACGCTGAAATGAAAAGCTAGTTTATCCTATGATACGATTCTTAAGGATTTTTCGAAAATCCATACGACGTACTTTGACAATTTTAAACAGATGAAATTTTCAGCTCTTAACTTTTAAAAAAATTCTATTTTTCCATCAAAAGAAAATTACAAAATATATAATAGTAGCATACTTTTAAAGCTGCTTTTCTCTCCTAATTTCATGACATAATTTTTAAACGTATTTTTGTCCTGTCCGTAAATCTAGTTGAAACCTCAAAGCAAATACATTTTCAGATTTTTTTTTTTTTTTCAGAACAGAACATTTGTACTATTCTTGTAAAAAAAAGTATGCTACTAAGACCGCATCTCCGATCTAGGCAAAAATTTGGGGCCATTTTGTTGTTGACCCTTGACCAAAATTTCATTTTATAAAACCCTTCACAAAATTAAAATTCATAAAAATGGTCCTTTTCACAATCTTTTTTTATAAAAAGGTTCTTTTTACTATTTTTTTCCGCGTTTTCAGTATTTTGAATACTTATACTTCGTTCTGTGAAGCACTAACTTTATGTTAAACATTATATGGAGTAAACTATTAAAATGGAAGGGTTTAGATTAAGGACTGTGACGAATGATATTGGTCAATTTTGAAAATGTACAATTTATTTCTACATCTATGCATCTAAAAATTTCTTTTTCATGTATCAACTTGAAGAATAAAAGTTCATGATATTTATACTGTAAATTACAGTTGTTTGATAAAAAGAAATGAATGAAGATGAACGTAGAGAAAGGATTGTTGCCGATTTCTTAAAGAATCCTCAGAAACCATGACATAACATTGCTATAAACTTAAAAATTTCCAGAAGTACTGTAAATAGAGTATTAAATAGATTTAATGAAACACTGCCAACGAAAAAGAAATCTCGTTGTAAAGAAAAATTTGGAGCTCGTGATATTCACCTTCACAAAAATATAGAAAGAACAGTATGTCGAAATCGAGGAATATCAGAGATGTGGCATAAAAATGTGGAACAAATATATCAATCGTTCAGAGGGCTAAAAAATGATTGAACTTAAGAACGTATAAAAAAAATGCCTAAAGTGACAGAAAAACAAAAAATATCTATAAAACTAAAAGCTGGAAAAATGTATGAATATACAAGCAAGAATAAGTTTCATTGGATTTTAGACAATGAGATCTACGTCGAAGCTGACTTTTCTACTCTTCTTGGTCCTCAGTATTATACAAAAAAGAACTCTCAATATCTGCCTGAATCAGAGACATCCATTAGTTTGGAAAATTTTTGAAAAAAATATCTTGTTTGGATCGCTATTTGTCAGTGTAGAGATAACAGTAAGCCATTTGTAACGGAAAGTACAATTGATTATAAGTTTATGTAAATGAATGCCTCGGGAAGCGTTTGATGAATTTTTTAAACATAATATGCCTACATTATTTTGGCCTGATTTAGCCACAGCTCATTATTCAAAAAATGCAACAAATTTTATGAAACAAAATTCCATCAATTTCGTGCCAAAAACCATAAACCCACCAAATGTCCCACAGTGTCGCCCCATTTGAGAGATATTGGGCTCTATTAAAAAGAAAATTAAGATCCTCAAAGATATGTGCCACTAGCAAAGAACATTTCACTCGTTTGATCGAAAAAGCTATCAAGTGGTCCCAAAAGAGACGATCAAATCACTAATGAAAGGCATTCGTACAAACCTACGAAAAGAATATGAAAAACTGTAAAAAAAAAAAAAATCACATATTTTTGTACACCCAAAGCATCATATTCATGCAAAGATTGCTGAATAAATTTAAAATTAATAAGCGTTATATTTATTTGAAAATGACCAATATCATTCATCACAGTCCTTATTTATTTTTACAAAAATAAATTTTAAAAAATATTGTTACTCACAAAAGTGGACTCTAAAAATAAAAATCTAGTTCGACCCCTGTTTGAAACATGACAGTAACTAAACACTGTTCTGAACAGTGTTTCAAATTATTGAATAGCTTGTTTTCGCATGTTTTTGGGATTAAGAACTGCCATTTGTAAAATATTCTTAATCTTACATTTTAATTAAACGACTCTGAATTGAAATTGTATAAAATTCTGCAGTATTTAAAGTTATTTAAAAATAAATGAAGGAATTAAAATTACTTTTATTTATGCTTCAATTCTCAATGGGCTGTACCTGGTTACAGTTGAATTTAGATTATATAGTTGTCTTGTTAAATTGATATTACTTAAAGGGGACAAAGGACGATGAAATTTATCAAAATCAATGCAATTGGAAATATCTAGATAGTTACTATACAGGGGTCGATCCAAGTTTTGATTTTTGGGTCCCTTTTTACTGAAAAACATTTTTATTTTTGTGAAAAATGAAAAATTTTTGTGAGAAAATAAAAAAAAAAAAATGTTTGTAAAACCACCTACTTTTTACAGTAATTTTAATTTTTAAGAGTTTCGTTGAGCCAAATTAAGGCATTAATTAAAAATAATACTGAATACATGGAAACATTTTATAAAAGGATCATTTTTATAAAATCTTGTAAAAGTTCCCTTTTTATGGATTTGAATGTTGTGAAGGGTCGCTTTTTACGATGTGGAATTTTGTGGCTTAAATTTTGCCTGGGTCAACCCCTGTTATAAAATGTACTAAACTATGTAATGCTTTTAAAATATCATTCTACAGATCCCCAAACATTGTTTATTTATTTATTTTTTTTTTTAACAAAATTTTAAACTCTAAATTTATTTTTCTTGTTCCAAATTTCGGGCATAATTAGTAACTTATAATGCTCTTTGCTAATTAGTTTCTCGTCCAGTCCTCTTAAAAAAAAAAAAAAGTGTTGAATGTTAATCAGCGTATTTGTCATTTTGAAATCAAATTAAATTTATTACGAACTCTTAAATTCAGTCGCATGATGAAAATTCATAAAGATATTAAGTTTTAAACTGGTTTTTGGATTGTAATTGTTGTAATTGTGATATTAAGATTAAGAAAACTCAATGAACAGATATGTGTTCTTACATACAAAAGACACAGTAAAATTAGTATGTTCAGGCCACCACATGACTTTCTTCTATATTTTCCTATATAAATTCACTCATAAAATAATTTATTAGAACATCTTCCATGATGAATGCAGACGATTTTCATTCTAGAGAAAGTAGTATAATACTAAATTAAAGGAAGTCGATTTTATTCTCTGACATCTTTTTATTTAGTTTTATTTTTATTTATTAATTATATATATATATATATATATATATATATATTATTTATTTATTTATTTTTTTATTATTTTTTTTTTTTATGAAAAAAAATTATTTTAAACATCTCAGATTGATGTTTCAACTATTCGTTTAAAAGGTATTGACAAGCTCTTAACAAAGATACCCATAATGAAATTTTGACCTTTTTGGAGGGAGATCCCCCCCCTTTCCTCCCTGGGGGGGGGGGTGGGGGGTAGAGCGATGCTCCTACATATACAGAATTTTTTCTCCAGTTGCCTATTACTATTATAAATAATTCTCCTTATGTACATTTACACGAAATTTTATGCTATACCGCCATGTTAAAAATTTAGAAAAAGCGGGATGGGAACTGTTGGACGACTGTCAGCAAAAGTTGATTGGCACTAATTTTTGTCAATGTGCAACATGTCAAATTTTATGAAATTCTGTGCAGTAGTTCCTGGGATACAGTTACAACAAAATTTTGTCACACGCACAGACGGACAGGCATTTACTAAAAATCGTCAAATCGTATTCTAGACCTCTCAAAACGTGTAAATCCATCGAAAACTCGAAGTCAAATCAAATACTTTCTTCTGTTGTATCTAGAAAAAAGTTATTAAAAAAAAAAAAAAGCTTTAAAATAACTTGGAATTCGCATGGATCATTTTGAAATTCGGCATTTTGCATTTTTCCCATACGGGGCCTTTTCATCTCAAATTCCTTTTTATCATTTAAAACACGGTATGTGTATAAAAACGATAGATTTCACGGCAGTACTTGATTTGAGAAGCAACAGAGTGTAAAACAAATAGTTTCAACATCCCTTTTTCTCTTAATCATTACCTATCCAAGGTTATTGGAGTCATAACTATGTTGGATAATTGAAATTCTGGGTAACAAATTTTTAAATAAGATAAATTCTTGATAATTATTCAGGAAAAATTTGAATAAAATTTGTATGTGAATGCATGTTAATTGTAGAATTAAGTGAAATTTCTCACAGTCACATTTCTAACGATAACTAACCCTATTAGTGTTCGCACGGTTGCACACCATCTGTAACAAATGGCGCGTACATGGAGTGGAAAATATTGATATTCATACCACAAAAATCTTTGTATGTAATTATGATAAAAATACTGAGTGTTTTTCTCCCCCCCCCGCCCCCCATTAAGTCTCTTTCGATAGTTATTTTCAAAACTAGATATTATCTATTTATATAATCAGATAATATTGTAAAAATAAACTTTGTTTTTTTCCCCCATTGGTCAATTTATGGACTGAAACGCTTAACAATTTTAAATAATTTTCGCCGAGTGAAACCTGTATTTTAATGAGAATGATATAGACCTTCCCCTCCCCCCTTAAAAAAAAAAAAAAAAAAAAACTAGGAGGCGTGTATTTATTAAACGAAAGGAACATTTCAAGATGGCAACGCAGGTCTAAGTATTGAAGCATATTTTCCTTTTAAATATTTCATGTAATTTTGAAATTTTTGGCTGCTTTAGGAATGGTCTATGACTTATAGTTTTGTTTGTAATGAAGCTGATTTTGTTTTCAGACTTTTCACAATGTGTTTCATTCGCTAGAATTTAATGAAAATACCAAAAGCGTGAAATGTCTAAGCAACTTATGGACATTCAATTTGCTTTCTGGAAAAACTAACGAAATTTTATGTGTGAATTGATTTTGCAAAGTTTTTTTTTTTTTTTTTTTTTTTTAATTTATTTATTGAAGTTTTCCAGCATGCTTTTTACTCTCAACTTAATGGAGTTACAAAATTTTAAAGGGACAAGTACACCTTTAAATTGCTGAAGAAAATAAAAAATATTTATGCTTAAAAAAAAAAAAAAAAAACTTATGGTATCTTCATGGAGATATTGAACTTTTGTTCAATAAAGGAAGGGATGGGATGTCCCTTTCATACACAGAAAATGTTTTCTAGTTAATTATTGCTATTATAAATCTTTTTAATTTCATAAGAATTTGTTAAAGATAATTCTCATTATGCACATTTTACGAAATTTTGTCCCATACTGTCATGTTTTAAAAACAAAGAAAAGAGGGGGGGGGGATCGCATGGCAACGCCACCTGTTCGGCGATTTCACCAGAAGTTGATAAACACTAATCTACGTCAAAGGTTATGTAACTACATATCAATTTGTATGAAATTTTGTTCACTAGTTCCTGAGATACAGTTATCACAAAATTTTATCACACACAGAGACGTAATTTCTAAAAATGGTCAAATCGTGTTCTAGACTTCTCAAAACATGTAAACGAATCGAAAACAAGTCATTTTTTTACGGAACTACTACTTTTATTGAATATCGAACAAAGTAAAAAGTGGTTTTTCTGAAAGCATGAGAATTGGATGCTATGGATGTTATTTTTAATTGGCAGCTATATATGTACTCAAAAAGAGGTTCATATACCTTATAATGAAAATCTCGGATACTTATAAAAGTATAGTTCGTTATTTCGTCTTTAATATATTCTGGTGTTCTTTCCTAAGAAGTGATCTGTCACTTCGTCATTCATGAGAATAGCCATTTTTATCGCGACATCAAATTGGTGGAAACAACGTCACACATGGCTTAGTCTTTTGTATTCGTTTAAAAGCACATCTTTGTTTATAGTTCTTTTGTTTATGATATTCGGGTGTGGGGTTCGGTCACCTCGAACACGCGCTATGTTCTCACTTTTCGTTACCTTGCGCCTGTTTGCTAGGTCCTTGGCCTTGAGTTAAACAGCCTTGTTAATCTATGCTGCCCACTTGATATTGAGGAATGCAGACAGTGATGTGGAATTCAAAATATTCATGATGATCAACTGGATGGTGCATAATGGATTAAAAGTTGAATCATAATACATGTTTTTTGATATTTGAGATCTGAAATTAGAGATTAGATAAAACAGATTTCATTACAAAGGTGAATTTCTAGGGGCAAATTACTGAAAAAGTAAGTTTGATATCTGCTGACCTATATACGTTGCGTTTTGTTTGTGTATGTAAATGCAAAACTGACCCTCAAATGTAAAAATCGGTGAGAAACAAAACTTAGTATTTGCTTTATTTATGGCTGATTTTTTTTTTTTTTTTTTTTAAGGACTTTTCGGACCAGAATTAACTCTTAAGGGAACGATTTACGAAAATTTAGATATTTTTCATTTTGATCACTCAAGACACTGACCACGTATGATTTACATTTTTACTTGAATTTATTAGGTTAACCATTATTTGGTTTTTCTGCCCAAGGCAGGTGACAGATAATATGTATACAATTTAAGTTTTCGGCTTCTGTATTTTTGCCATCCGTCTTTTAATTATTATGGTGCAAAATTGTTTGTGGTTTCTGTTATGAATGTAACATTTTTTTTTTTTTTTTTCAATGGAAGTTCTGTTTCAACCATTGCAACAATGACAAGGAAAAATGCATTATTATAAATATCTTCAAAACGCATTTATGTAGCACTGCCATTGACATGTTCAGAAAAGTATTATCAGTCTGTTGAAGCTACTGTGCACCATACATGTAAATGATTTTTTTTTTTTTTTTTTTTTTTTAAATAAAATTGCAGTGTCTTAAATCAATGTTTAATTCGTTTTAAAATGTCACTGGAAACAGGGGGAATGGGGGGGGGGGGAGTCTTTTAAGCAACGACCAATTCAGGCAAAAATTGGGACCCTTTGGGCCCACCCCTTCACAAAACTAAAATTCACTTAAAAAAAGCTTTTTTTATACATAAAAATTATCCTTTTTATAAATTTTTTCATTTTGAAGTATTTCATGTAGCTTCCTGTATTTTATGCCATTAAACACTATTAACTTGGCACATTACTTGGACTTCTAAAATGAAAGGTGTCCTACACAGTAATATTTTGTTATAGTATAAAAATAGAAATTTTCACAAATATTCCGTTTTTGACAAATATTTTATTTTTAGCATAAATAAGGCCCCAAAATATTAAAACCTGGATTTCGACCCATCTTAAGTGTTAACATCTGGGTGAAAGCTGAATTACTTTCGGATCTTAGGGGGACTCTCTATCGTCGCTGGAAAATTAATGTTATTGTACGGAGAAATTTGCCTCATTTTAACTCATTAATACATTTTTCGTTTTTTGTTTTGCCGTTCAAAAAATTATTTTTAAATTAGTTCTTTTTCTAAAAATTGATATTTTTAATATTCCATTTTGGAGCTAGAGAATGCAAAGTTCCCTCAGTGAATATTCGCATTTTACATCCTTAAAATAAAATAAGCAAAATTTTCAATTTTTAGAAAACGATAACCAGTTTAGTAGTTGAGAATGAATTTTCTAAATGTGAAGACGGAATTCAAAAGTATGTATTAGTTCTATGAAGAATTTTGCCCTATTATACATATAATAGCATTGGCTCTGGCTTCCGGAAACGATAAGTTGCAAAAGTAACATTTTAGAAATTTGTGTGCCAGAATTATTGAAATCCATTTAAACATTTGAAGTCCATTTGATTCAAATTTACAATCCATTGAACTATAAATTATATATTGATGAACTTGATTGAAATTACTTTGCAAGTGTACACTTTCCCTTGCAGATTAAAATACAGTAAAGTCAAGGTCGTACTCTTCCTTCTTACTCGTTATAAACGAGTTATGATTAGTTTACGGGAAAAAGAAAAATTAATAAATAAAAGCAAGCATCCCTCTTAACATAAGCGAAGCGAAACAAACGATAAGTGTCGGCGGGGTAGTTTCTGCTTTTTGTATTCCAAACATGGTTCAATGTGAAAATCGCGTTCCAAGAGAATGGCACCAGCACGGAAGTATCTCCCTTGATAACATCGACGCCTATCATCCTCTAGACGAATTCATCATAAAATTTTGTTTTACTTTGTCGGTAGGAATTTTAGGTGTTTCTCATGCGTTGAGAATTTTTATTTCTTGCGGCAATGGTAATTTCCAGACATATTTCCATCATGCTGATACAGGCCACATACATACATTATGGTACAAGCACTACAGAGTGAAACTTCGTAAGTTTATATTCGACAATCCAATAATCTAGTTTTAATAGTACGAAAAACTCTAAAATGGTCTTTCAATTAAAGATACCCCTCCTCTCATCTAAAAATTTGTTTTCCTAAGAGCGGTAGTAATAAAAAGCAATTTGTGTAACAGTTAAAATGAAAAAAATTCAAATTTCTTTTTTTTTTTTTTTGGATATTTAAAATTTGGTATATGTGTTAACAAAATTTGATACACTTTGAATATTAACTTGGTAAATACAGTCAGTCACAAAAGTCTCCATACACCATAAAAAACTGAATTTTTAATGTAAATATAGAAAATTTAAATGCGAAATAATTTTCAAATCGAAATTGAAGTTATGTAAGCATAATTTTATTAAAAAAAGAACAAGCATTCCAAACTGTTTACCAAAAACAATTAGTTAAATAAAAATAACATGTCACAAAAGTGTACATACTTCAAGAAAAAATAAAAAAATGGCATATTTTTTGCAAAAGAAAATAATTTAAATACCGTGTTACTTGTCCTTATGCACCAATGACGACTTGTAATCTTCTAGGCATTGAAGCCACCAAATTGTGCGTTGTATCTGGAGTTATTTCGGACCAAGCTTGCTGCAATGCATTTTTTAAGGAATCTTTATCGTGCACACTATATAACTCTGCGGTCAAGTTCATCCGAAATATGTACAGTGGGGTTTAGATAGGGTGATTGAGGAGGGGAATGGAGCTGCGCAGGTACTTTGTAAAGAAGCCATTCTTTCACAATCTTTGCTCTGTGCGTTGAATCGTATCATGTTGAAAGATCCACTGGCATCCAAACTGTAAACTGTCAACAGATGCCTGCACATTATCTTGCAAAATTTTCAGGTATTTATAACTATCCATTGTACTTTCAATGAAGATTAGTTTTCCAACTCCAGCTGCCGACATTGACCCCTAAACCATGACTCCACCTCCACAATGCCTTACTGTGGGAATGACATTTGCAAGTTTTAGTTCCTCGTTTTGGGGCCGCTAAATTTTACCTCTTCTATCACTTCTGAAAACATTATATTTGCTTTCATCGATGAAAAGAGCATTTTTCCAAAAATTTAAATCCTTATGGATATATTTATGGGCAACGTTCAGTCCTTTTGTTTGATTAACTTTAGATATGAGTGGTTTTTCTTCGCGGCAGTCTGCCATGATATCCTTCAGATCTGAAAATTTTTCGAATATTTTCTGCATTTACACTCTTTTTCGATGTTGCCGCAATATATTCAGTTACTTCAGGAGCGGATAGTTTTGGGTTCGACTTAATTTTTCTAATCGCAGCTTTCGCATCTCGATCATTCAAAATCCTTGGCCATCCACTTCGAGGCTTGTTAAAAACATGTCCAGTTTTTTCATAGTTACTTATTACAGTCTGAACAGTTGCCCTACTTTTTCCAACAATTTTTGCAATTTCACCATAAGATTTATTTCTTCGTAACTTAACTATTAAATGACGTATGTCAACAGTAATTTCCGTCCTAGGAGCCATTATGATTGCAGTAATAAACTCTCAAATTGCGATACGAAAACTCAATATTTGCTTTCTAATATGACGTGTGATTCCCTTTAATTTTCCTTTAAATAAGACTAACTTGGTGTGACATTTTACTACGAACTGCTTCTGTATGTAGATTTTTGTGACGTCAGTTTTAAAGTTTTTTGCATATTCTGCAGAAATAATTAAGCTTATATAAATTACTTTTATAAAATACTGTTCAACTTATAGGAATCTAATATTGTTGTAAATTTATTAATTTAAAATTATTTATAAATTCTTAAATCTCGTTGTTTTATTGGTGTATGTAGACTTTTGACTGACTGTATATTTTACCAAAGGATGTTTTTTCCCCTCACCTTTGACTTGGCACCACTGGAGGTTTCATTTTTTTCAATTCCGATGGAAACATATAGCTTATATTTCCATTTAATATTTATAAATTGAACTATATTCAAATTTTTCAATAAAATATATATTAAGGCAACAATTCTTATGATTTTAATAATATATTTTTTACAGGTTTGAATTTTCTCAGTTTGCATTTTTTCATGAATTCATAATCTTCAAAATGCTAAACCTTCTACAGATGTTTACGAAAAGATTTATTTTATTATTATTATTTTTAAGGTTTAATAGGACCTACGTAATAGATTTAGGAATGGCTTTTAAAATTTATTAATTAGCTTTTGAGAAAATTAAAACGTGCATGTCTATGTAAAAAAAAAAAAAAATCTTTAAATATTATATTGGAAAATCCTCCCTAATTCTTTGAAGTAGGTTATATGAAGCATAAAAAAAAAAAAAAAAAAAGTATTTTCTTAAATATCTGTTGAAGTTTTAGCAATTTGAATATCATGTATTCTTGAAAAAGTGCAATTTGAAGATTTCAAATCTGTTAAAGAAAAAAAAAAATTATAAAAAACTATTTTAAATTTTTTGCCTAAATATATACGAATAAACCTAATATAGTTCAATTTGTAAATATTAAATGAAATATAAGCTTTTGTATAAAACCTTCAGAGGTGCCAGTAATGAAAAAGCAACTCAAAAGTGGAGTGACAATGAAATCTCAGAAAAGCAATTTAGAAGGTTCATTCAGAAAATTCCTAACCTTGTAATTCAACACAAATTGCGAAGGTCGATTCGTTTCTGCTATGATATAATCTAGTTTATGCTCTTAGTCAGATTGCATCAAATATATAATTTCTCGAGAATACCTATCTGTTTGATCAAAAATTCTTCTCTATACACCTGAAAACACGTATTATAACCAGTTTTGAATTATTTTATTTTTTATTCTAAAATTGCCAATTCTAAAACTACCAGTAATTGTGATGCCCCATTTCTCTAAACTACTCTGGAAAATGTAATTTTTCTAGGAAAAGATTTCCACGAAGTTAAAACAGGGTTCAATAAAATAAATGGATAAAAGCAAGTTATTTGAACTTCAATAAATAAAGTGTTTATCACTGAAAAAAAAAATATATTTTGATATTTATTAAAATAATTGAATGTGATAACTGTTTTTACAGTACAGGGATCTTAGATGAAAACAAGTCCGAAATTGGACTCTTCATAAAAATCAACCAGCTGAAGACGGATAAATTTACATATTTTAATAATCATATATATGAATTTCAATCTTACCAGGAATCAGCTTTTAACAATTTAAAGGAAATATATTATTAAACATTAATTTTTAAATTTTAACTAGTTATAACAATTTGATATTTTGAATTAAATCTAAACAGTATGAAACTACAAAATTAAATTTAAACAATGTTACATGTGAATTGTACAGAAACACTTTCTTTAGGCAAAACATAAAATGCTTAATCATTCTGTAGGTAGTGTTAAAAAAGTCCTTAGGCTAGGAGAATTTTTTTTTTTTTTTATGTAAAATTTTTTATTAAAAATTTTGAGCATTTAAAAGAGCATCATTTAAACAACATTTTGCAAAATGTTCATTAAAAAAATTTGAAAGATTTAGCCGATTGGACCTGGTTTTCGGAAACCCTTTAGAAAAGCTTTGGTCATAACTCATGATATCCTTACCTGAAATTTAGAAAAAAAAAAAATCGGAGTTTTTATACAAAAAGGTACAATTTTCGGCACATTTTACTACCCATTAAAACCTGATAAAATTAGTTATAACTGAAGAAAGAAAAAAAAATTCTTCGTTCAATCACAAGTGAATTCTATAGTGAAGCAGTGTGCAAACTTTTAATAAGATTGGTGCATTAATTTTTAAGAAATCGTGTCCACCGAATTCAAAAATAGTATTTTCAGAAAGAAAAAAGAAAAGACGACGATTAAAGTTTTAAGTAGGAATAAAACTAACTTAATGTAGGAAATTTCCAAAGCTCTCTCTTCCTTAGACTCCAATCGACTTGAAACTTTTGGAGCTTATTCTAGACATATTGTAATTGTACTATTAGATAAAATCCTTTTAAAAACTAGGATTTTTTTTTTTTTTATTAAGTTTTATGAAACTGTCTTTTGCTGAAATAATTTTATCAGGGGTCGATCCAGGCAAAAATTGGGTCTTTGCTGCCCCTTCACAAAATTCCACACCATAAAAGAGGACCCTCCACAAAATTCTAGTCCATAAGAGGACCCTTCACAAAATTCTAGTCCGTAAAAGGGGACCCTTCACAAAATTCTAGTCCGTAAAAGGGGACCCTTCACAAGATTTGTTTTAGAAAAGCGATTTTTTCAAAAATGTTTCCATGTTTTATGTATTTTTAATTGGTTCAATGAAACTATGTTAATTTGATATTAAACATTATTTAGAGTGACAGTAAAATGGAAGGTTTTATACATGATTTTTTTTTTTTTTTTTCACAAAAAAGGGACCCAAAATTTAAAACCTGGATCGACCCCTGGTGATAAACTGGTGGTGTATTAGACTGAAATCTGCATGCATTGTTTTCATTTGAGCGAAAGTTTCATGTAGTTTTCGAACGTCTGTCGCTTGGGGGTAAAATAAAATTGCTTGTGTTTTCAGCACAGTTAAAAATTGGTCTGCTCTTATGTAGATCGGTCATTCCAATAAAAATGTCACAATTTTTCACGTCATTTTGGTATTTGACTCTGTCAGAAAAGATAGTAATAAACTCTGTCAACCATATGAAATTATCTACGTATTTTTTGACTTTGTCTTGTGAAACTTCTTTTTTTTCTTGAGTTGAAGTGATTCTTTTTTATTCATGATCAGTGTCTGCGTGACCGTGAATTTATCCAAAAGCGAAAAATGCCATGTAGGCCGGTAAATGTCTCTTTTGGAACGCATACGAATTAAGGTTACGAGTTTCCACCCGAACGTCATGTTGCGAATTTTCATGTCTTCCAGTTGATTTTTCTTTTTCTTCTCGCCTCTAAGTATTTATGCTTAAAACAGCGTGGGCGATTGTGTTTAGTTACATGATTTATTTTTGTGTTTTATGATGACTTTATCATTTGATACTAATTAGTTCCGCCCTTATGTTAAGTTTAGTGAAAATTGGATTTTCATTCAAATTTTGTATTTAAAAAGCTAAACGACTTGTTGTATCGTCTCAGCAATGAGGAGGGAGAGATTTATAAAGAAAAAAAATAAATTTAATTGCTTGCCTTAAAGATGCTAAAAAAAATGTTCATATGCGTATAAAAATTTGTAATGTAACTATTTTGTTGATATGTTAATAGTAATCCATGTCAAGTATTACATAATTAAATGGAGTGAGGGGGCGAGGCGAAATCCACCTCAGCAAAGGCGAGGGAAAAATACATGAGGGGAATGAGAGGTCTTGAATTGCGGCATTTTCATTCTTACGAAGGGTGTATCAGTATTTTGTGCTAAGTTCAGTTTGGTGGCAGATATGTATGACAATTTCGCACAAGCCGAAATCAGTGACATTTGTATGTACATCAGGGTTTAACCTGGCAAAAAAATTACTTTAGCATTTTAGCGAAAATCGGCAAGCACTATTTTAGCTTTTTCGAAAGTTAATTCTTTGGATACCATTGATTTCTTTTACTTAGCTTTGTTATTCTCAGTTTTGTTTTCTATTCTTTTTGTTCATTGATGATTTTAACCAAGCATCCATATTTGTGACTTTAAAAATATGAATCAGGGAAACTATGTTTTGATTTTATCAATAGAAAAAGAGGTATTCATATCATATGTGTAAAATGAAAAAGCAATTTAAAAAATCAAGTAAAGTGTAATGGTAGATAATCGTGAAATACGAGTGCTAAAAATGCTTCTATGTAGCAAATTCTGAATTCTAGCATACTTTTAAATATTTTTGCATTTAAATTCAATCATTGAAAATTAAAAATAAATCCAAATTACTGTATAAATAAGGATTCCCAAAAATTTCAGTCCTTTCGTAATTTTTGAATGCAAATATTACAAAAAAAAAAAAATCTGAATTATTATATAGAGATATTTTATACAATTATCCAGTTTTAGCTTTTTAGCGAAATTCTGACCGACTTGTTTTAGCAAAATATGATACCTTTTAGCAAAATGCTAAAAAAACTAATGGCAGTTTAAACCCTGATGTACATACATACCCAGTAGTTTCAAATGTTAAAGCTTTTTTTTTATTAATTTCTAGATGACACTTCCGTGTATCATTTTGTCTTGCTTTATTTCTGGTTTGTAACACTAAAAGGTTGTGTCGATAAAATTGAAGAGAAATACTCATATCAAATGAGGGAGTCTCACTTTATGCATCTTGCCTTATGACTGACAACGTTATGAGTTTCATATATTTAAAAGTTACAAACTATAACGGACATTTCTTTTCTGGATACGATATACCATTGTTTATTCAGGGCGTCAAGATGCATAGCGTAACGATCCTTATAAAGTGCTACTATTAATATTTTAAAGTAAGTTTTGAAGTTCCTTACAAATATTTTTATTTTTGAAATACTTATTTTATACATATTTTTACATAACTATTTATTTTTGTCTCAATTCCAAAACCAAACAGTTACAAACGCAAAGTGAATTTAATTTTGTACCCGAATCCTCTTTTTAACTCTCACTTATCCCCACTATATTTGTAAATTCTTGGATTCCCAAGACACTATGAAATTCTTATTATGCAAAATTCAAAGGGATCTATTGCAAAATAGACGTTTCTTTCTCCTCTGATAAAATTAAGACTGGAAGAAAAATGGCCGTCCATATAGATAGTAGAATGTCTTAAATTGTTTAACCTTTAATTTTTGGTCTCTCTCTCTTCCCCCCCCCCCCCCCCCCCCCAAGAAGGACGGGATAGTATTTTTTAACAATTTGAACTAATTTTAATTCCTTGCTGCTAAAACACACCCCAGGAATTTTAAATAAAATTTTACCTTTAAACTTAATACTAATTCTAAAAATTACGGATAATTCTAAAAAGCAGTTTTCCCAAATTTAGTTCTGAATTGCTCAGCTTGCCAATATTTAGTTAGCATTTCAGTGGCTCGGTAGATTTTCTTAAAAAGAAAAAATAAATAAATAAAAACATATGACGGAAGTAAACGTGGGAGTTAAATCAACTATATACGAAACGGCGGATATCCGTTTAAGATAAGTAGCTCTGGAAAGATCGTGCCTTTATTTCTTTTTTATTGTAGCAAACGAACTGTTCTTTGTATTGTTGCTGGATTTGAAAATCGAAAAACTGCTTTTTATATTTTTTATTCTTTTGTACAGTGGGGCGTTCTCGTCACTACTCTATAATCTGAAGCATCAGTTTCCCCTGCCATTGACCTTAAACACATTCTGATGTAAAAATTATCTTTGTATCTATAGTGATTAAATCCTTTTTTTTTTTATACTTTTATCTGCACGAGACAATCCTCTTACAATGGCAGTGAGGCTCGATAAAAGAAAATTCTGATTTCAATGTCATCCAACGTGATATCGAACAAGGCTTTTGTACATGCCGCATTCTTCACTTAAAAAAAAAAAAATCTATTTTAATCGAAATTCGGATTACATTATTACACACACTTAAATTTACAGATTCAAATCTATAATTTGCTTTTAGTTTAAATATTTCATCACAACGATGCGTAGAAAACGGGAAGCAAATAATCATAAAAAAAAATCTTATAGAATTTAATAAATAACCTGAGCAATGAAAGATTACCAATTGAGAAAAGCACAATATAAATTACCAAACCGTGAATAAATGTGAAAAACCCAAAAGACAGCCATAACGTCATCAGGGGTACTTATAGCTGTAGGGTTATATTAAAAAAAAAAATGTGACTGTGAAGCTAATGCTCTTCGCGAAAATTCACCAATAGTACGCAACTGTTACCTAATAAGCCTAAGTAATAGTATATATTTCATAACTGTATTTAAATATTAGCGTAATCTTGACCTGCTAGGATTGTGGACTTCTATCTTCAGCAATTATTTCTTGAATTATTAAGAGATCTTATTGAATTGTTGAGAGAGAATTATTTCCTGAATCGTAAATAACTGAAAGCAGCTAATTGAACGTCTTAAAATATTTGCTGTGCTTAAATATGTACTTAGCAAATTTTTATGCCATTGTTTACAAATTTATATAAATTTTCTAATGGTTTAAAGTTTTTGCTGCTTCAAAACTTACCATTACATTAATTTCGTTTCATCGCAAAAAATGAATAGAATTGGTATAAGGTATATGACTTTCACAAATGTAGTATTTTTTTTATTTTTTTTTTTCCTTCTTCCTCTTTAAATTTAGACATTAGAAAATCGATAAAATGTTTTAAGCTAATCTTTAATTTAAATAACCTTGTAACAAAATATAATCTAAAGCCGATTGTAAAATAAAGAAAATATTGTCAAAGGTTTTCCTTGTGACTACCTATTGAGATTGGCATTTATATTGACCAAAAAATAAAATAAAAGACGGAATCCTTGATTGACAAAGTCGCCACTTGAGTTACGTCAATACATTGAACTAAGAGTGATTCATTGCGCGAGTGCAAAGGGTTAATTAGAAAATCACACGCATTGAAAGGCTTATGTTTGACAACGGAAGTCTGTTATTTCGCGAGACTGTTTATGCGATGAGATATCAATATTGAAGAAATGTCCCTTATAAATGAAAACACATTCCTGAAGTGCAAATTCCATTTAACCCTTTATGTGTGTATTTTAAAAAACATTAAACAGCACGTACAAATCTAATTTATGGGAGGAATACTACAGGTAATACTTATAAGGATCGAGCATATATAATTTAATTTCATTACATGGTTCTAAGTCAGTGGCGGTGGACCATGGGTCAGACATTGCCCCACGAAAACTTTATAAAATAAGCCACATGTTGATTTTTACAAGTTTATATATTTAAAAAAAAAAAAAAAAGAGAGAGAGAACACATAAAAAAATATTGTAAAATCTAGTCTGTCTTCGTCTTAGTGGTCGATATTTTCAAATTTGCCATATTCAGCAAACCCTCAATAACAGAAATGTACCTCCCCCCCCCCCCCCGTTTGAATTTTATTTATACTATTTTTATTTTTTATTTGCTATAATTTTAATTTTTTTTTTAGTATTAGCAATACTTTGTATTAAAAAAAAAAAAGCCTTTGAGCTGCCATCAGCAAAATGCAAATCTATAAAAAGAAAACCTCTCCACAAAATTCAAGCCATTTAATTGGCAAAAAAAAAAAAAAAAACTTCACAAAATTCAAATCTATAAAATGGGCCTTTATTATCCTTTTTTTATAATACAAAAATTTTCATGTTTTCAAGTATTTCAAATGATTGCCTGTACATTATAAAACATTAACTTGATGTTGAACATTATATAGTAACTCCTAAAATGGGAATGTTTTGCAATTCCCCCCCCCCCCCCACACACACACACCACCACCACCAAATAAAAATACAAATTTTCACTTTTCACAAAAATTGGTCCCAAATATTAAAACTTTTATCCATTCTTGCTATCCCTTCAAATGTATTAAGTCGTTCTGTTTAACATATTTCACTAACAGAAAACCTGAAAGCAATTTGGAAGATAAATTATAGTTAGTTACGCAATACTGCATAAAATAGACATTCAAGTGAATTTCTGCAAAACATTATACAGAAAATAATAAAAGTAAAAAAAGATAAACGAGTTTCTTAAGCGATTTGGAGATCTAATGAACTAGTCACGCTTATTAAAGACTACTTCCTGGGTGGGTTAAAGTGATTCTAATTTCCATTTATTGAATTTAACAAGTAAGGAGGGGGAGGGGATATACGGGAAAAATCCTTTCTTAAGCCTCTTGAAAGAACTTTGTTTTTTGTTTCTTTAATTAATGCCTATCTAGTGAAGATTGCAAGAATTTCTTTCCATTTTAACTTTTATTAATTTTAACACATACATTGCTAGCTTTTTATGAACTGCCTTTTTGGATAAGCTGTTATCATATTTATCAGGTAAAGAATTTCCATTTTAGTCTTAGCATTTTTCTATATTTCATTTAATTTTTGTCTGACAACATTCTCTATAGTATGTACAGCATTTTTCTTTTTTTTCTTTCCTTCCCTCCCTTGTCTCTATTGAAACAAAAATATTAAAATGTGTAAATTTCATTCATTCTGCTTCCTTGGATGAGGAGGGCGAATAGATCAGAATCTTGTTAAGAACTATTGTATAATTCTGATATTTACTTTTTTCTTTCTTCCAGATATTGACATACTTGCCAACCATCTCATTAATAACCGTACAATTGTTAACGCCCCTTTTCTCATACCACTTTATTTTTAGAGTAATTCTCTCCAAATGTTACGATTAAATAAGAATAAAATTACTCTAAAAAATGACTGGTGCGAAAAAAGGACGGGTACTAAAAATTGTACGGTTCATAATGAGATGGTTGGCAAGTATGTATTAATATATCAAGTGAACATTCAACATTTTTATAATTTTTTGTATTTTTGACCCCAATTTTTCTTAATAACGATCTTGTGGATTTATACCTGACAGCTGTTTATGAAGCCATTTAAAATATTTTTATTATTATTTTAGTGGTACAATTTTAGTGTTTTTATATAGATAATTTAATATTTTCTCAACTTAATGATAATTTAAAGAAATAGAACGCTAACAAATTTTTTTAATGATATAGAATTAAAATACTCTAATCTTCATGTTTGAACATACAAGGATATAAAAGTTTTGCACAAATGATAGCGTATTTTAAGAAATGGAAGATGTCTAATTTCAAGTGCCTACGTGATTTAAATTATATTTTCAGACTAGCAGGCTTTGCCTGCTTCGCTAATCACTATAGTTACTGGAATTTTCAAACAGCATTAATCACTATATTTTAATTTGCTTTATAAATAAAAACTAAAAACAGTTTCATCAAAATCGCTTAAAACTTTGCTACAGGTCCTCGCCTACTTTATGTTCAGAGCAGTGGCGGATCCAGAACTTAACTTTTTTTTTTTTTTTTTTGGGGGGGGGGGGCTTCAGCCCCCCTAGCCCCCCCCCCCCCCCTAGATCCGCCACTGGTTCCGAAAACTGCTTGCATTTGCGCTTCATTGCAATTTTGGTGCTGCGAACTGATTGATAAACGGCGCTGATGGGGCAGATTATAGTCTTCGCTCTATAACAACACTGGGTAACCAGAAAATCCCACATCTTGGGGAGGGGGGGGGGAGCATATTTGTCTATGCAGTTTAGGATATTATGAAGACGCTGTAAGATTTTCTTTTTTCAGTTGACATATTTTTTATTAATTACCTGCAAAAGATAAAACATTAGTCCTTGGGTGATCGAACCCATGACCTTCGCGATATTAGCCGTACGCTCTAACCAACTAAGCTAATGGAGTACGGAAAGTCGTTTTAGTTTTACGTTTCTATCTCTAGAGAAGGTAATTTCAGAAACTAATAGATTTTAGCTAATTAACTCCTTTCTCGCTCCCGTGAAATGACGGGGTGGGGTTTCCCCTCTCTGTTCCTCGTGCCCGAGATATTTCCGGGCTGGAGAATTCAAAAGTAACACAATAAAGATTTAAAAACAAATCATTTCTGATACCCGGAAAATTTTTTATTTCTTATTTTACGCTTTAAATGGAAGTAGCAGATTATTTAAAATGTAATTGGAGGTAGTAGGTTTATTTTAAACTGTCAGCACTATCCAATTTTAAGTATTTGTAAAACTTATTTGTAATCTTAGCTCAGTTAGGTTTCTGAATGCCGTTTTGTGCTCTGTGGGAAAATATAATTTTTAATGTTGTGTACATTATGTAGTGAGAATCCCAAAGTGACTCTAATTTCAATATTAAATGCATCTGAGAGTGATTCGGAAATAAATGATATTTATGAAAGTTCGTATAGCGAATCTGTCTGTGAACAGCGTATAATAAGTATAGTGTTGCATTATATATAAAATTTCTTTCATAAAATTCTGTTTTAATGTTTAAAATAAATCTTTATTTTTTCTACTTACTGGAAAACCAACATTTGGTCATAATTAACCCTAATTGTTGGTTTTTCAGTAAAATTAAATTTCCTTAATTTCAAGTTAAAAAAAAAAAAAAAATTTCCAAAAATTAAAAATGTACGCAAATATTGTTCGTACATTTTACTTTATGTAAATTTCTTTAATTTAAAAAAAAAGGCACTTTCTTATAATTTTCTTGAAAAAGATTGTTAAGGGGTTAACATACTTGCCAACCATCTCATTAATAACCGTTCAATTATTAACGCCCCCTTTCTTACACCACTATATTTTTAGAGCAATTCTCTCCAAATGTTATGATTAAATAAGACTAAAATTACTCTAAAAAATTATTGGTGTGTTGAAATAAAAAAAATAAAATAAAATAAAGCGGGTACTAAAAATAGTACATTTCATGAGATGGTTGGCAAGTATGGGTTAAAAAAAAAATCGGAAATTGGGCTTCGAGGTGCATCAGAAAAGGGACCTCCATGTAAAGTTCTGTAGCTCTGCGATCAGCAGTTTGTCTACAAAACGACAGACAAACAACTTATTTAATTTATGTAGAGATGCACTTTTGTCTCTAGAAGTATATTATTGCGAGGAATCGTTTCGACATATTTTACTGGAATTCAGAATAAAGATAAAATTCCTGAACATACATAGTCCGCCATAAATTCTCTTTGCATTCTTTACTGATACCTGTTTAAACATACATTTAAAAAAAAAAAAAAAAAAAAAAAAAAAAAAATCCCACTAAATGCTAGAAGAGGAACTAACTTTGATTGTCTGAAAATGCTGGTAGAATAGAGCAGTCAACCTTGACATTGAGAGATAACCTTGACTCCGTACATCTTCAAGGTTTTCTGATGCATATTGGTTTGATAAGTTTTGATATATGTACATAATTTAAATGTATATTGGTTCTTTATATTCATTTAAATATGAGGTCACTGAGTTCAAATGTTAGTTTACGGTTAGTAGTGGTCTCTTCCTCAGAAACCTAAGTTATACTAGATATTATATCAAATTAAATATATTGAGTTTTATATTTTACAAATAAGATTCATGCCAGCAATGGAGATTCAGTGGGGTCCTTAAGAACCACTTTACAATTTAGAAGCCCCAAAACATAGATTTGTAGACAAACATGCAAGACCCGTGCACAATTATGTGTACCTCTTCTGAAGGTCACATTGCGAGAGCACTTTATTTTTCCTTTGACCATTGTCCGCTATATAACAAGTTAATCGCTGTGTGTATCAGGGTTGTTGATTTTTTTTTATTTAAATCGGATTTTAATTTAAATCAGGATTTATTTGATATTAATGATTTTTTTAAAACTATTCATATATTATTGTGCAACATTTGTGTTTTATTATGTGCATGTTGTGTATATATATATATGCACAATATACATCCTATCAATAATTTTACTTAAATTATAAAAAATATAAATATTTTATTCTCATAGAAAAAATCCATGTAGGCATTTATTACCAATATTTTTATTCAACATAGTATCTTCATAATAAGAAATAATTTTATAGTAGTCATAAATGCAGTAGCATGAGCCACTCAACTTGAGACTTTGATGTTGAACTACAATAATGTGGTGAAATAAAGAAAAGAATCTTTCTCACTGACGGTACAGAACACATAAAATAACTTTGGAAAAGGATAATTTAATAGGAAAAACAGCATAACTGAAGCAATGTATTACGAGAAATAAATTTTCACTCATAATTTCTAAAATAATAATAAGGAATTAAGAAAAAAAATTATCTTAAATTTTTACTCTTGTAGGTATTTGCTGGTGTCCCTTTTATAGCAGACAAGCAATATTCAGCTAGCATACTTCCATTTCATTGTCCACTGAAACGCTTGTTAAACATAGTTGTCCTGGTGAAACTTTTCCCCATCCTTATTACTAATTGCGCCAAAGTTTTGAGGAAAGAAGGCCAGATGAGGCTCAAAAGAGTATAGTTTTAATGACATATTGCAACATATAACACGAAAGAAATTCACCATGTCGCCAAATTTCCATAGTTTAAATCTTTTTAAGCGTCATTAACAAAAAAAATAGATTCGTTAATTTCAACCAAAAATATAAAAGAAACACTCATTTTCATCTTTATTAAAGACATTTTTTATGCTGCACAGTGTAATCTATGTACAGGGAAAAGAAAACACAAGACTTTATATTTCTGCTGAATACACATGTTTAATTATTTGGAGATGAAGTTCAAGTTTGAAAAAAAGGAATATCATATCATTTAGCTAATAATTTAAGCACTATGTCTTCTAAATTGATAATATTGATTTTTAAATGACAAAGGTATTAAACATAGTTAACTGTGAAAATTCAAAGCTAAATTATTTCCTGTCAAAAGAATTTTATAGTTAGTGTATAAATTTATACTTTTTTTTTCCACTCAGAAATTATACTTAGCTAATTTTTTCTGATATACAAATTTTAGGAAAATAAAATTATTGCAGAAAAAGCTTTCAAATTTCAAGCAAACTAATTATTAGAGAGCTAGTTATATGATGTAAATTTGTGATTAAAACCATTTAATTTATATTTTGTTACCCGAATCAAGATTTTGCATAATAAAGTATTATAAAATAGTATTCAAAAAGCGGAAGAATTGAGCTATCTGAACTATTTTCGCAGATGAAATTTACCTAATTACCCTATATATTTTTTCCCATAAGATTATTTTCTGCTATAGGGCATACTTACATGTATTAAGAGAAATTAACTAAAGCCAGTCATTTTGCATGCCCTACCCATTCGGCCTCTATGCCTCAGATTCGATACACCTCATCCTAAACTAATTTTATCAGGATTAGTTTTGTATTTTAATTTTAATGTAATTTCATATTTTTAATACAGTAATTTAAATACATAATGCATAATTATGCGACGCTTTAATTTATTGTCCCATGTTAAGAAAAATTTAAATTTCGAATATAATTACGAAGTTTACAAATTAAGTTTTACAGTCAATGATATTCATCCCAGTATCATAAATATATTTTTAAATTGGTCTCGCATCATTATGTTAAAAATATTCTTCATAACGTATGTCCATGCGAAATTGTGCCAAAGTCACTCATTGTTAAGAAAATCGTAAATTTCGGATTAAAATCGTAAATTTCGGATTTTTAGAGTTTTCAAATACATTTTTAAATACAAATAATTATTGAGTTAATGAAAAGTAATATTGGGTAAAACCAGGGCCCGATTAACCTTATAGTTGAGGGGAAGCACAAATCCATTTGGGGGCCCCCACTGACTTTTTGGTCTAAAGACTCATACAAACATCTTGAAAAATTTATAAATTTTTCATTAAATTTTGTAGTTACCTGGAATTCAGGACAAGTAAATTCGCTTAAAACATAGACAAGCAAAATCACTTGATTATTGTACCAAGATATAAACTGGTAAAAGCCTGTATTCACCACAATATATGAAATTATTCCATTATAAATGAATGTGTAAAAGCTTAATTAGCATATATCATATATAATCTAGAAATGGTAGTTGTGCAGTCAGGTAGGAGTAGGAACTGTGACGTTTTATAATCAGACAATGCTTTTAGACCGCAAGCTTACAATCAGGGGCCCATTTTTTTGCTTAATTTGGGGCCTTTTCAAAATTTTCCAGGGGAAGCACATGCTTCTCGTGCCTATTGGGTAATCAGGGCCTGGGTAAAACAGCAAATAATTAAACATATTAAAAAACAACGATAATGTAATATACGCAAATAAAACTGATTTTACACGAGCACGTAAATTTTACGTATCTCTAATTGATATGAACACGCTAGTGCTCTAGGGTTAAGATGCCTCAAATTAGGATGTTCAAAATAGGGTTCTTTTGCCCGCATCATGTGATATTTTAAAACCGGTCTTGCCGTTTTACGATAATTCGTCCTTGATAATCAACCACAAATAAACTCGCTAATTCAGACAGACGTCACATAGATTCTGTGATTTCCGAACTCGTACTTGAAAACGTCTACTAAGGTTGAAATTTTTCATGAATACCAAAGCAACCCATGGATTTTCATGAATACACAAGTCACCCATGGCTATTATAGTATGATGAGATAGCTAAAAACATGGTTTTCTTTTAAAAATATTGAGTATGAATAACTTATTTTTGTTAAATATTTACTAAAAATGTATCTTTTCGTGTACATAAATTTCGACATGAAAATGTACCCTATGAAATATAACAAAATAGAAAAAGTAAATTATTTAAGCGAATGAACTATCCTGGATAGTCAGCAGTCTGTAGTTGTCGTATTGGCTACATTATTTGATTTTTTTCCTTTAGGTGTGGATTGTAATCGGTTGCATGGTCTCAAGTTGAAATTTTTTTTTTTTTTTTTTTTTTTTTTTTAAACTTTGTTCTACAATAAATAGGAAAATGGATAAGGAAAATTTTCAAAATGCATTAGTAAAACTTTTCGACTTCAGATTTTCAATTAATTTGAACGTTTTGAGAGGTTCAGAACATAAATTGGTAATTTTTAGAAATTACCGGACAAGCTAAAATAAATTCTGGGAATTTTTGTTTTAGCTCAAGAAAAAATTCACAGAATTTTACTTACAAGGAAACATTCAAAAGGTGTCTTAAAAAAAAATGAAAAAAATATGATTCTACTCTTCATAAAACACCAGAAAGTGAAAAAAATTATCGGTTGAAATGAATTACAGCGACCACAAAAAATTATCAAAATTAAGCATTTTTGGCGATTTAGCGCTGTTAGGCGTTCAGTTCGCTAGCACCGAGATTGCCGTGTACGAACAGAACCGTGTTTTGCTTCTCCGCCAAGTACTCAAAATCAGTCACCTAACAGTGTGAAATCGCCAAATATGCGTAATTTTGATAATTTTTTGTGGTCGCTGTAATTCATTTCAGCCGATAATTTTTTCACTTTCTAGTGTTTTATGAA
The DNA here is from genome assembly GCA_963930645.1 of Salticus scenicus. Lineage (NCBI taxonomy): Eukaryota > Metazoa > Arthropoda > Arachnida > Araneae > Salticidae > Salticus > Salticus scenicus. The sequence goes on along the minus strand of OZ005655.1, from coordinate 140,270,860 downwards.
GAGTAGAATCACATTTTTTTCCAATATCTTTTGAAGACCTTTTGAATGTTTCCTTATTAGTTAAGCCTTCCTTGATCTAAATAATTAGTGCCTGTCAACTTTTGGTGCTAGTTACCCAGCACATGGCGCTGCTACACTCCAATTCCGTCCATATATGGATAGACTATCTTGGCTTCTATTGGGCGTAATTGCACAAATTTTTATCTGAGGAGAACCAAAATACTGATTCAAATTAGATGTGTATTGGCCGTCAGGTAGAGCTGCTATGTTACAATTTTCTCCGTGTATAAGAAAGCTATATTATCTGTTTCTAAGATAAAATATCCAAACTTGATACACGAGTTGACTATTACAAAAATGAATTTTGACTTAATTTGGGTATATATTCCCTATATGGGAAGACTGTATCTCAGCAACTATTGCTAGAAATTGGACCAAATTGTGTCTGTAAAATTTTTGTGAGAAGCTAGAATTATTTTTTTTTTTTTGTACAGCCACTAAGTATCGCTGTTATATAGAAGGTTTTATGATGGCCACAGCATGCTGATTTCATATGCCATCTCCAAAATAATTTATACGTATTATTTATGTTTTTTGAGAAAATTGTGTGGATTAGTGAGGCAATATCGCGGAGTGAAATTAACCTTAGTAATCGAGGGATACCTGTATAATGAGATACTTTGTATATTTGCCATATTTTCTTTGTTATAAATATACTTATATATATTACATAAATATACTTATATATTTAATCTGTATATATTTCTGTAGTGATAAGTATAAAGGATTTAAGTCCATATTTTTGATTTTTCAGGAGACGAAAAATAAAGTTACACTAACTAAAAACTAATCCGATGAATCGATTAGGAAAAAGGGACTATGTTGATTTATACCCTTTATAGGTGATTGTCAGTGATTGTCAATCTTCATTTTAATAAAGGGAAAAAATTGAATTAAATGTTTTATACAAAGATTAATGCTAAATTTCTGACTTGAATCTTTTTTTACCAATGGATTTTCTCAAAGACTAAATGACATGGATTTAAATCCTTTAAACCAATCGATAGAGAATTTTTTTCTGGGTGTGACTATGTACTTAACTCAAAATCGACATTTTTGGACTCAAATCCTTTATACTTACCAATACAGATTTAATCGTTCAAGTGACTTTATTTTTCTTTTAAGAAAATTATGTGTGGATTAGTGAGGTAATATCGCGGAGTGAAATTAACCTTAGTAATCGAGGGATACCTGGATAATAAAGATACTTTGTATATTTGCCATATTTTCTTTGTTATAAATATACTTATATATTTAATCTGTATATATTTAATCGTTCAAGTGACTTTATTTTTCTTTTTTGTAAATTTTACTGAACTATTATAAAAATTAAGTCTGGTAAAATGATGTCGAAGAAGAAAAAAAAAAAAAAAAATGAGAATTTGAATTATCAAGTTTTGTACACAAATGTATCCCCCGCCAAATTCACATTTTTTTTTTTTTTTTTTTTTTTTGTGCTTCTATAGTACAACCAGCTCATTTGTGAAAGATTCGGAAATTTGTTGCATATTCAAATGTGACAGGAAACTTCGCTCCACTGCGAATGCGTTTTCTTCCGTAGTAAAACTGATATTTTCATTTCCGTCCATCCACGTGTAATACTGATGCGATAATGCTACTAACGCAGTTTCACAATTTGATACTGCATTTTTTGCAGCTGCTCAAATTCAACATATTAAAAATATCCCCAATAAAGCAGTTTTGGAACATGACAAATATTTGTGCTATTTGTGTTTCAATTCAATTTTGGGATAGTTTTGGCTTATTTACTTTTATTTCCATTCAATACATAGTTTTTCATTTCATAATAAGAATATTTTCTGCCTGTTTCAGTATTTTCTATACGAATAAAAGAAAACGTTTGTCTGAGACGTACAGATAAAACTAATGGCACGTGTACAATACTATTTAAAAAAAAAAAAAAAAAAGTATCTTAACTTGTTAAGTACTTTATTTTTAACTCATTCTGATATTCTGGAAGATTATTTCTGATTTTAAAAATGTATTATGTACAATGTACTAACTGCACAAGAATATTGCATATACCCAATAATTGCTGTTTAACCCGTTAGCGCCCAGTGTCCTCATTTCAGGACAGCTGAAAAAATGGCACGTATATTTTTTGTGGTTTCTTGGAATGATTTTCTTTTTAGTGACAGTTTATAGCGTCACTCTAAATGATCTCTGAAAGTTTTATGTGCCTACTATTAATTATTATTTCATAATTTGTGGATAGTCATTTTATGATTTTTCATTCGTCGCACATATATTTGCTTTTTGCGCAGCTTCTGCTAACTTAAGTTGAATAATAATATATATTATAATACTTTATTTTCGAGGTCTTTGAGAAAACAGATTAATTTCTTATTATATGTTGACAAAGTTTTTCTATCTCGAAGTTTTCTCGCTAGAACACTAAACGTCAATAAATGAGGATAGGCTTTAAATTTAAAACTATCAGAAGATAGTTAATATATTTTACTGTCAGTTGTCTATATTAATTTAGAAGTGAAATAATCAGCTAATAATAGTTTGCAAAATTAATTCGGGTGTTAACGGGTTAACTGCAGAAAATTATTTCCTTTTCAAAAATATGGATTTTAATCTAAAATACAGGTGGAATAACGGTACGTTGCCTTATTTTGTGCATACATAATCAAATATTTTCTGTGTCAAAACGCATATTTTTCCTTTATAATCACATCAATCACTAAACATTAACAAATAAAATGCTTTTTCCTCTAAAATTATGATTTATAAAGGTTAGAGACATAAATAAGACAAATATTCAGCATTATTCATATTTCTACAGCTACAAACGTGTCTAATAAAATGCAGTTCAAAAGTTGCCACCTGTACAACTTCAATGAATCGTTAGAACAAGAGTTATTTTTAATGTAGACTTGTAGTAGAAAAATGTCAGATTTCAATAAATTTCAAGAGAAACAATGATGAATGATAAAATAATTATTTTAAATATCATGGACCATTTTTCACACGTTATTTGTCTATAATCTGCGGTGTTTTCAAAATAATGCAAAGCAACTTTTAAAACTTAATACAATAGTGAAAACCTATTGGAATAATAAGAAAGAAAAATCATGCAGTACGCATTGATTAGTAACACTTTCCAACTGTACGTAATTGTTGTATCGAATAACTTTTAATATTCTTTCCCTACGTTATCACACAACAGGCAGAAGGACTGAAAAATATACAGATCGACTAATTGATTTTAAAATTACTCTTATGCATTTTGGAAAGTGTTAAAAAGGCTTAATGCAAAAGAAAATGCAGCCATTAGATTATAATTACAGCTTTTAATCTCTCTGAATATTTTAGTGTAGCCCTGTAAATCAGAAAGTTAATAATATCATATTCTATACAAAAAATTATTTACAATACATTTCAATATTTTTATAATTTTTTTCAGTAGAAAGACTTTTAAAAAAAACTTTCAAAAAATTCTGTCCTAAAACATAATGCATTGGTGTTTTTTTGGTCCTTGTAAACAAACTAGTTGTACAGGACCTATTAATGTCATTTTAAATGGGGAACATTCTATATGGAAAATACTTATAAAAATAACTCGTAGAACACAATGCTTTCGAATGCTTTTAGGTGTCCCTGTACACAAACCAGAAGAGTTATTCACTCCATTTTCAATATGGAACATCCGATAGTGAACTTCAATAAAATATATCAGTTTCGAGAAATTCCATAAATATTTACAGGAGTTAGAGCGCAGACAGTCAGATAGACAGACAGATGGATGGATACACACTTAAATCATATTCACACTTAAAAAATGTTAGAAAGTGTTAAAAACGCTTAATGTAAACGAAAGTACAATTCTATCAATTTTTTATTAATAGTTTTTAATATAAATGGATATTTTTGTCACCCTGTAAATCTAATGCTAATCATGCTATGTTCTATGCAAAACACTCTTTTGTGCATATAAATAACATATTTCAGTTTCCTAAAACTTCATGGAAAGTAAAGTTATTAAAATTTGATTTATAGAAATATCTCTCATAGAACGCAATGCTTTGGAATGCTTTTGAGTGTCCCTGTATATAAATCGGTGGTGGTATTTCCTCCATTTTATACAGGAAACATCCAATAGTGAACTTGAATAACATATTTCAATTTCATTAAGATATGTCTACTCTACAGTAAAGATATGAAAATGATTTATAGAAATACCTCTCATAGAATACAATGCATTGAAATACTTTCGGGTGTCCCTGTACACAAACCAGTAGAGGTATAAGCTCCATTTTCAATAGGAAACGTCCGATAGTGAACTTAAATAACATATATCAGTTTAAAGAAATTCCATAAATATTTACAGGAGTTGGAGCACGGACAGACAGGCAGATACACAAAACTGAAATCATATTCACAATTAAAAAAAATGTTAGAAAGTGTTAAAAACGCTTAACGTAAACGAAAGTACAATTCTAGCAATTTTTTATTAATAGCTCTTAATATAACAGGATATTTTTGTGCCACCCTGTAAATATAATGCTAATCATGCTATATTTTATGCAAAGCATTCTATTGTGCATATTTCAATTTCCTAAAACTTCGTGGAAAGTAAAGTTATTAAAATTTGATTTATAGAAATCTCTCTCATAGAACGCAATGCTTTGGAATACTTTTGAGTGTCCCTGTATATAAACCGATGGTGGTATTTCCTCCATTTTATACAGGAAACATCCAATAGTGAACTTGAATAACATATTTCAATTTAATGGTGATATGTCTACAGTAAAGGTAATGGAAATATGGTTTATAGAAATACCTCTCTGATCACAATGCTTTGAAATACTTTCGTGTGTCCCTGTACACAAGCCAGTAGAGGTATAAACTCCAATAGGGACCGTCCGATAGTGAACTTGAATAACATATATCAGTTTCAAGAAATTCCATAAATATTTACGGGAGTTAGAGCACGGACAGACAGGCAGACGGACGGACGGACACTGAGTATTGTTAATCCAACTAGTTAGCAATCGTTTTTGAAATATGTAAAAGTTTCTACAAATTGAGTTTTTACACATTATTTAAAAAAAAAAAAATTACTTTTTCAAAGGCATCCTTAAACTACCAACTCAAAATTATCTTGTTTTATTTCATTTTGCACGCGCGCTTTTTATTTCTTAATTCAAAATTATTAAACTTTTTCGATACTGTTTATTTATTTAAAAAAAAAATAAATAATAATAAAATAAGCTGGCAAAAGCAGAATTTAGTTTAGTACGGAGGACTATCAGTTTTTTTTTTTTTTTTTTTTTTTTTTTTTCCCAAATTATGACATCACTTTAAATTATTCAATTATATTTACGATAAATGTCGAACTATCGTAAAACTGGTATCGTAAAAATCCGTAGATTGAGAAGAATAGTCCTCAGTCCTAATAATAAAAATTTTAATAGTGATTTAAAAAAAAAAAAAAAAAAATACGTGGAGGCATTGTAGGTTTGTTGTTATACGTTCTTTTACATACATAAAAGAAAAAAAAACTCAAAATTTATTGCCTAAATTTTACTTCTGACCTAATTTCATTTCAAAAAGAAATTTAGTTTCTTTGTGTTGCATCATTTTCACCAATGTGATGCTTAATTTATGGAGTCAAAAAATGTCTTAGATATGACGTTATGATTGGAGAGTTTATGAATTTTCATTTTTACCTGAAACCTTTAGTATAGATTTCATAGTTTAAAGAGAATATATATCAAATAGATCAGTTTTTCAGATATTGTTCAACGTCACAATCTGCGTTTTTATTTTTTTAGTTATTTTATGGGAAAGGTGACATTTTTATAATTTAGACATTGTTTTTTCTGTAGTTGCTTAAATTTCTGTCCTTTTTTAAAGTCTCGTGCAGGTGTAAAAGTACATATATTTATCTAATACATATTTTTAGAGCTCCGTGTGATGTTAAAGCTGGCCAATAAGACAGCTAATCTCAATTTTAATTAGCTTCTTTTTAAATGTAAAGTTTTTATGTAAACAAAAATAACACTAGTGTTCTTATAACTGTTAAAAATTTCTTCGGGAATAACAAAATTTGTGAAAAGACTAATTTTTGTCAAATTGGAAAAATTTATTTGTATGCTTTTTAAATAACTTTCTAATTTTTTAAACTTTCGAAAATTTTAAATTTAACGTTAATTTACGTTTTCCTAAAAACAGATTAAAAAATTAAATAAATAAATGAATAAAAATAAACAACGTATTTTAAACTATTTTCCCTTTTTGCCATTTGAAGTTTTATAAAGTATTTTAATACTTTTATTAGTTTATCTTGGTTCAGTTATATTTAAAGTATTGTACACAAATATATATTATCAAACAATTCAACTTTAGTCAAGGAAAATATCCTGCAGTGAAGTTAACTTGTTTCCTCGAAAACAGTCTAACGTCAGTTGCTGAGAAACTGATGGGGGGTCAAGGAATAACTGACTCAGACTTTGGGGCTTACTTTATTCGCATCGAGATCATCTCGAGATCGAGAGTGACGTCTTTCGTTATTGTCTGGAAACGATACCTAGAAAACGAAGTGTGCAAGAATTGGTACTTTATTCCTCTCGTCCGATAAGTGAAATCGAGATGATATCGTCAGTGAAACGACAGTAAGTCCCTCCCTTCGAAATGACATAACAGCGAAGGAGGAGTTACATTTAACTTCTTCTTCGCATTTTTTAACCAATAAAAAAATAGAAAACTATTTTCCAAGATTCATAGCGAACATTAACTGTAATCGGCTTCGGATCGCACCTCCGTGTTGTTTGTTTATTGTCGAATTGTTTACAAATTGCATGCGTTTATTATTTTCACGGAGTAAATTATTTTAATAATAATAATGTTTTCCTTCTAGAAAAGGGAAAACATTATTTATGTAATGGGCTTGGGGGTTCCTAGATGTACAAATTATAGAAGAATAGATGCAATCAAACTTAAAAATAAACTATTTTCTTAGATTTAAAATTAGTACTTTTAATTACAAACCTTTTTAGATACACTTTTTCCTTGTATTTAACATATTAAAGTATTTATATTTTTAATATAAGATGTAATTTTTTGTGTGTGAGTGTGTTCAGTCTTTATTGCATTTTAACAATGCCATTGAGCCTATTTTAAAGCATGAAGCATGCAAATTTTCTTTCATTGGAATGCAAGAAGAGATTGTATTTAAAGTGACTGCAAGAAGTAAATGTATTTAAACTTTGTCAGTCTCAATAGAAACAATAAATTGAAAACAGACTTTTTTTTAATGATCATTAGTTGATTATGAATGTATCGTTATCTTAATTTACATATTGCACTTTTATTGCGTAGAAGTTGCTAAATAACATTAATACTTTAAATTAGCCATATTAAAGAAAATATAAAATGTATGGATATGAATACCAAATTGTTGCAATATGTATGTTGCTTGTTCACTTCTTTTGTTTTGGTTCAGTTTTGATTTATCGTAGAGTATCATAAATTGTAATGAAGAGAATTAAGAAGGAATAGAGATAAGTTTTAAGAATTAATTAAAAAATTACATTTATTAGAGCTAGTAAATTTAATTGCTCTTATAATTGAACTTAAGTCATCAAAGGATGACATTTTAATGATGATTTTCTTTTTTATATGTATTGCTTCTGATCAAATTGCTTTTCTTCGATGTGTTTTCTTGTTTGGTTATATCGCTGAAAAGCTCCCTTTTGTATGCTGCCAGTGAGGGTTACTATTCGGAACGGTGCCATCCAGGCGAATTCCAGAAAAATCGCCAAGAGGTGGGTAAAAGTAAATTTCCCCCTGTGTCAGGCGTCAGGCCCTCCCCATTTACACAATGCAATTTTCGTTATGTAACACCCAACCATGTTGAAATTTAAAATTTCATAAATATCTGACAGTGAGCCAACTACCAACTGCACTTCTTTAATTTATTTCCATTTAAAAAAATTATGAACTGCACGCAGACGTGCAAATGCCTCATGCTTTCTGAAACTCCTGCTATGAATTAGGATCATCTTTCTTAAAGTAATGAAATAGAAAAGGAAAAGATATGATAGGGATGCACCGAATATTCGGTATTCGGCCATACTACCGAATATTCAGTTTAGTCGAATCAAACTATTCGACTAGCCGAATATTAAATTATTCAGCTAGTTGGAACGTATAAAAATTCAATTTTTAAAAAATTTTTAATTATTTGAAAAAAATTTGCGATTTTTAATTATAATTAAAATTTTCAGAGTAATTAAGAAATATAATAACTACAGAACTATGGATAAACACTATAAAATGCAATAAACTTGCAACTATTGTTTCGGGTTGAAATAACACACGACCCTTCGTCAGGCGAACAAAGCAGCTACGCGTTGGTAATAAGGTGCGTTGCCACTTTGACTGCCACACTCGTGCCTACTTTGTTCGCCTGACGAAGGGTTGTGTGTTATTTCGACCCAAAACAATTGTTGCGAGTTTTGAATTTTATGGTGTTTATCCAAAGTTCTGTAGTGATTACTTTAAAACGCCAGTTCTGTGGTGCTTTATTATTATAATTAAGAAATAGTTTATATTTAAAGGAAAACAATTATTTCATCTAATTTCAAGTAACATTAAAGAAAATTATTAGTTACATTAATCATAACAATTAATAATATCTAACAAAAGTTGTCTTTATCAATAACAGTATAACGATACTTTTCTAAGTTGAGTTAAGAAAGAACGTACATAATTCACATGATTACAATTCAAGTTACAATCTAGGAAACTTCAAGAGATCAAAAAAAGGTCGGATCCAAATCTGGCAAGAAAAATGACACAAGTCATATATTAGCAGTTTTTAACTTGTTACTAAAAAATGTATATGAAGTGCCCCAACATGCACGAACAGTATCGCATCTCTATCTCACAATTTATTCACATGAGAGTCAGAGACATTTACAACAGTTTTGATATAGGTTATCCAGTACGTTGTCACTTTTAAATTGATTTTTCTCAAATGCTGCATTTCTGTTTTTCACTTTCTCTTACCCATAGGGTCGAGAAAGTATTGTTTTAGGGTCAAATTTTTGAATGTGAGTTTTTGTTATATTTACATGTTCTGAGGTCCCCTGACTACGAAAATCATGTTTTTAGCGAATGGTCTGTGTGCCTGTCTGTTACCAGCATATTTCAAGAACAAATAATAGCAGAAATTCCAAAGTCGGTATTCTAAATGGGTATCATATAGGGATGCTACAGTAAGCTTTTCGTTGAGATGAAGCAAATGGTTCGTGTACAGGGACACTCGAAAGTATTCAAATACATTACGTGTATGGGGGGAATTGCAGGTAAGTAGAGTTTAACATCTATAGACTGCACTAAACAAAATGAAACAAATAGATATTTTTTGTAATAGAGATAGTCAACTGGGAAAAGAATTTTGTGTATGTAGGAGCCTCGCCTCCCACCCTGGAGGGGGGGGGGAAGTCCCCCGCTCGATGGGAGTAAATTTTTATGACGGATAACTTTCAAAACAGCTCGCCAATACCTTTAAAACGAATTGTTGAACCATCGATCTGTGATAATTTAAAATAAAGTTATCGACTCTTTTCATTTTTAACAAAAAAAAAAAAAAAAATTGAGAATAAATTAAACTTTTTTTTTAAATATTTAGTATGATACTACTTCTCTAATATAGAAATCGTCTGCATTATCATAAAAGATAATTTGTTTAAATAATAATTTTAATAAATTATTTTTTAAAACAGAATTATTTCTTAATAACTGAATTAAATTCTATATAAATGTAGGTGCATTAATGAAACAGGGGGTTGAGGGGGGGGGGCTAATTATCATAATAAAACTCTTCCGAAGCCTAATTCGAATTTTTTAACATAGGTTTACATAACAGTACTTGTTATCTTACTTCTTAATCTCCAACCTGTATTTATAGTATTAAATTTTAGGGTAAGAGAAAGTCGTGTGAGTGACACACCAAATTATTCTTTTTGGAGTGGGTGCAACAAGATATTGTTACTTAAGAAAGTTTGTAAGTTTATTAAGAAGCCAGACAGTTAATAATTTTCTTTGACTGTGAATTCAGCATTACACCACTACTTATGTTTGGTAATATTTCCTAATATTTTTCTACATTTATATAAACCATAGTTTCTGAATAGTAGTTTTTTGTAATATTTTTTTCATAATTAACACGTTAATCGCCATGTCAGTCATATGTGTCTGACGCATTTTTAACTAGGAAATAACCCTAAAAGGAATATGATATACGCCGAGTAATTATTAACACGTTAATCGCCATGTCAGTCATATGCGCCTGACGCATTTTTAACTAAATTGTCTAATAAAGTTACCATGGCCCATGTGAAAATTTTTCTGATATTATCGTGGCGATTAACGTGTTAAAAAAATGAAATATTACTAAATGTAAATGATATTACTGAAAAAGTTCCCAAAAAATTAGCTGATTGACACTTGAATATAAGTAAATCAGCCAGCCGAATACTCGGTATTCGGCCGAATAGTTACTATTCGGTTGGCTGAATATTCAGCCAAAACTGCTATCCGGTGCATCCCTAATATGAATATTTTTTTTTCAAATGTATTTTTTGAGGTGCTTGCATATTATCCTCATGCCACTAAGTAATCGCCAATTTTTAAATATAAATAATATGGTAAATTTATAATTAACTAGCAGGCTTTGCCCGCTTCGCTGGTCATTATATTGAAATTAATTCTCAAAATACCATATCATTAATAATAAAAATCATTGAAATCAGTCAAAATCCAAGTTAAAGTTCTCGCTACCTTCGGTAGCTACCTCCTAGTGCTTCACTCTGATTGGTCTCTGCTCATGCGGAGATTTATTCAGAGATCAAAATTCTAAATTCATCCTTCTGGCTTTTAATTATTTTATGGAAGATTATTTTTATGTTTTCCTCATGTTTCGTTGGAGGTAAGCATTGGTTGCGACCAAATGCAGGTACTCCGAAGCACTCACATTGACGTTTAAAACATGTTTTTTCTCCCACCCCTCATCCTGGAAGGGGGGGGGGGGCAGGAGAATTTTCACAAAATCCCTGTATAGTGCATGTTGGGAACATATAACCAGCCAGCACATAAAAAATCGCCTAAGATAGTTTGGAGCAGAGTTTCGCATGGAAACATGATTCCCTAAACCCACCCCCAAGGCGAATAAGGTGGAATTTTACAAAATCCCTTTATAGTGTGCGTCTTGATTACGCATAATCAATCGACATATCAAAAAATCGTTATCCTCAAATAATTTGGAGCAAAATTACTCTTATATTCGTGTTTTGCCTTCCCCCTCCTTTAAAAGGGAGGGGGGGGGAGAAATTTCATAAAATCCCTTTACTGTTTGTGCTGTGGAAGCATAAACAACCCACGCATAAAATTCAATTTTGCTGAGATAATTTGAAGCAAAGTTATACTTGGAAACGAGTGTATTGCCCCTTATGCAAAATTTCATTATAATGGGTGTTGGAAACACGAAAATAAGCCACACACTAAAACTCGTGACCTCAGCTCCTATAGATTTCCCCGGACAAATTCAGCGCTAAAATGTGGCTCGAATTTGTCCCCTCGTAACTCCCCCCCAAAATCGAAAAAAAAAAAATGAATTTTTGGAAATATCCTGAAGGTTCTTGGTGGTTTTCTATATCTTTGTGCTATTATTGGTAGAGTTTTACTCGAAAATCCATATTTTTCTAAATTTGCCTCCGAAAATTGTTTTTACCCCTCCCCCCCCCTCTTAAAAATCCCAAATCGCAGAAAATACTTTTTTTGTACTCAAGTCTAGTCTCTCCCTCTGCAATTTGTTCACAGTGAAGCAATTTGGAGTTGAGTTATGCTTATAAAGGGGTTTTTGCCTTCTGCCCCCCCAGGGGGGGGGGGAATGAAAAGATATTTCACAAAATCCTGTCTTAGTGGGCGTCAGTGTCCTAAAACCAACGTGGTTACCAAAATTGGCGACTCTTATCTTCCATAGAATCGCCACGACTGTGTTGAGTCGGTGATTAGTAAGTTTACTCTTATATATATATATAGATAACTGTTTGTAATTTATTTTTTTTGTACTGATACATTATTACATGTATCTACGGTACTGTACAACACCAGTTACAATAGTACTTAAATGTACTAATAAATTTAATTGTATTTGACTGAGTATAAATCTCAAATTTACAATATTCGATTCTGTAGCAATTATTATCACGAGTGTATATATGTAAGCTTCACGCATATGAAAAAAATAAAATAAATAAACAAAAAAAAAAGATAAACTATGGAGGAAGTTCGAAGGCATTTTCGAAGTGGAACACTATAAATTGGTAACGATACAAAATACCAGATTGAAAGAAATAGTCCTGTTGTACTAAAAAAAAAATATTGTGTGCTGCTACCATATTTTCTATAAATCTAAAAAGTGTGAGAAAATCTTTATTGTAGCAATCACTTTCAAGCATGTTTGTAAGCTACATGCACGAGAAAATTAAAAAAAATATATATCACTTGTATTGCTACCCCAGTGGCAGAAACACGGCGACATAGTCGCGGACACAGGAAAACGGCTTGCGGACAGTTTTTGTCTGCACTGAGAAAAAAATTTGTCTGCAACTTTCGGATAACAATTCACTTATAAAAATTGCTGTATCAAAACTAAAACTTGTATTATTTATATTGTGTTGTATCAAACATTGCTATAAAATATTTAATAGAATGAGATGAATTGAATGAATACAATTGTTTATACTATATCGTTTTGTAGTAAAATTGTATTTGTGTATTGTTGCACAAGACCACCACTGATGTTAACCCCCCCCCCCCCCCCCATCAGCTTTCAGTCTTTTTGAGTGTAAGCCATTTTCAGTTTCACCCCTGATTACATGCAAATTTTGCAGACAGATTATGAAATTTTAAAAGCCTGTCACAGACAACTTCAAAATTTTCTGCCACTGGGATTGCTACCTTATTGTGTATGAATTACAAAACTCGGTTCTGTAACAATTACTGTCATGCACATATGTACTCTTTTGCACACGAAAAAAAAACAAAAAAAAAAACAGCCTTCACTGTTTGCCGCTACCTTGCAGTGCATGAATCTAAAATATGCAGGAAAATCCATATTACAACATTCACCACTGTGCACATATGCACACTTCACTTCACACACATAAAAAAAAAAAATCACTGGGTTCTGTTACCTTGCTGTGTATCAATCTCAAAATGCACAAAAATTTGTTTCGTAGCAATCACTATCATCAGGGTTCCCACTCAATTTCAAAAATAAAATTCCCTTACTTTTCCAGGTCTATTTTTAGAAAATTCCAGTCACAAAATTTGGTTCGTGACATAAAAAATAGCTCACAGTATAAAACAAAACATAGCTTGCAACATAAAAGACGATATAGTAACGTGACTTGTGATATAAATTGAATGTTCAAAAAGCATTTTCCAGGTTTATATCATCATTTTTCCAGGTTTTTGAGCAATATTTACAGTTTTCCCTGACTTTTCTCAGTAATTTCAAATTCCCTGACTTTTCCGGTTTTCCCTGACCCATGGGAACCCTGTATCATACATGTATATACACTTCATGCACACAAACACAAAAAAATCTAATTCTATTATACATGATTTTTCATGCTTAATACTGTTCTATTAAATAAATCCTTATAAACATATTTAAAATATACAACCTTTTATTAACTTCATGTCTTTGAGACATGAAGTTAATAAAATGTTGTTTATTTTATAAGTTAATAATGTCTGTGAGAGATGGTTAATAAAAGGTTGTATATTTTAAATATGTTTGTAATAAGTGCTTATGTTGTATATTTTATAAGTTAATAATGTCTGTGAGAGATGGTTAATAAAAGGTTGTATATTTTAAATATGTTTATAATAAGTGCTTCATGGTATATTTTTTTTCAAAATAAATCCTTGTCTAAGAACATGATTCAAAATGACTTTTTTAACAAAACAGTATTAAGTGCAGTATTTATTTGCTGACGACTGTAATATGAAATTGTTGTCAGTAAAGAGAAATTATATTAGTCATTCGAAAATAATTTAATTGCTAACAACTGTTGTGTGAGTATGAATGATTAAAAATTTTCCGAAGTTAAAATGAAGGAAATATATTGTTATAAGTAACAATTTTATGCCATATTTATATTTTTATAGAATGTGGTATTTAATATTGATGAAATAGATATAAATGGTAGATGATGAAAAAGTTTGTCACTTAAAGATATACCAAGTATTTATTATTATTACTATTATTAATGCATCTGAATTAATTTGAAATTTATGTTAAAGTAAATAAAGATTATCTAGTGTCTATTAGAAAAATGTTAAAATCGAAAACAAACTTGTCCTGATAAAAATACAATGACGATTACTAAGCATATAACAATTCAAAAACAATTTGAAACCATCGGAATTTTCATAACTATTCAGACAGAGAGAGAGGAAAAAAAGCATAAAATATCAATGTAATAAGGAAAAGAACTGAGAGGATGAAGTAATTATTTATGATAGTATGTAGTTATGATTTGGGACGGTTTTATTTCGTCGCAGAGAAATATCACAATTTCTTTATCCAGACTGAATAGTTTGGTGAATCTCACATCTGGAAGATCAATTTCTTAAATAATTTCTCGGAATTCCTCTATTTTGCTCGACATCCATAGAAATTACGTAGACGCCATATTGAAAAATGCTTCTACAACTCGCTTTCGACAACGTCTCGCAAACACAGTAGGCTTCGTTTTGATAACGAATGTTTACTTTCGAGACCGTCTCGAAAAATGTGGAATAAAGTAGCAAACTGAGAAAACGGTATTCAGGTTTCGTTTTGGTACGTCATTGTGACGTCACTCTCGATCTCGAGATGATCTCGATGTGAATAAAGTAAGCCCCTTTGCTCGAAGTAGGCTAGCTGTGTTCGTTCACTGAAGAAGAGGTCATCATCCAGGTCTTAAAAACCGCACCCATGCGACCCACATATGATGGAACACCCTTCACAATACGCCTGATTTGCCCTTCAGAAAACATGGCCTAATGAATGTTCTCTTTAACATTATCAGTTTTCATCAATTTACATCTTCTGATATCTTTAATATTCATCCGAAAATTCACCAGTAACTTGTCTTCACGACTAATAATATCTATCCATAATCTAAAATCCCACACGTGCTTAAAATAACTAGTATAAATAAAAGGGAATTGACTCTAAATAGTATGCAATTATGTAAATATTTACTACAGTTATTTAATTTTATTATTAGTACCCTTATGAAGCAACGCAAAATTAACTTTTGATAATGTTTGTTTTTGCTTTTGTAATTTAATTAAAATGTAATTTGATTCAGACTTTTCGAGGCATAGATCTATCTGTCGTCATTGGCGATTTTTGTATTTGGCGATCAAAAATGTAATAAAAAATTATACTTCATGTTAGATTTTCGTAACATCTATTGTACGAAATATTGTTTCATACTGTTCTCTTAATATAGTACGTTATTAAAAAAAAAAAAAAAAAAAAAAAATTATTTTTAAAAGGAATTAAATGTTCACCAGATAACACGGCAATATTTATTTATTTATTTATTTTCCGTTTGAGGACTGTCACTTGGCGATTTTACGAAATTTTTTTACGGTCCCCTCGGTAAAACCAAAACGCCAATTTATGTTCAAAACACTTAATTCAATTAGCTACAAAAAAAAAAAAAAATAATAATAAAGATGATTATAATGAAGCAACAGCTTTAGCACAGACAGGGACCCCTTTGACGAAATTTGAAAATTAGCACAAAAGAAACGGATGTTTCTCGCCAAGGTCGTCACTACGCAATTGCGATAGCCATTTTAATTCATCCTAAAAACTGGAACAAAAATTTAGAAATTGCCTAGCAAGGTGGTTCTATATTAAAGCTGTTCATAACAAAGATATACAGAAGGTCTAACCATGAGTACGAGTCGTCAAGTAGCGTGGCGGTCCTCAAACGGGAAAAGTACCGCTTCCCCCCCCCCCCCCTTCAAATTGTTTGTATTGTCAGGGGTAGAAAGTATGCATAGTTAATAGTTCATATTGGCGACAGTTTTATAAGGTAATATAAAATGTGAAATATATTTGTAATACCCCCCAACCCCCCTTTAAAAGAGCGTTTTAGAGATTGAATACTAAAAAAGCAAGAAATTGTTAAATTCATTTTGGAATAATGTATGATAAAAGGTGTGAATTCAAATAATTTCAATATATCATCTGTAAAATGATCCCATTTTTTTCGGCAATCGACCGAAAATATATCGCGTGTAGTTTGTCTCAAGAAATTTGCGGGTTTTATTTTAAATATTATTGATTTAAAATATATATATAAACCATTTAATAATTAAAGTAAGGTTTTATAAATATTCTAAATTTTTTTCAGAAAATGTCTGGCAAAGCTGATTTACCTAAAGTACCTGCGCCCCTCAAGGATGAATTAGCACACTTCGATTCTACCAAGATGAAGCATGCTGAGACTTTGGAGAAAAATTCCCTTCCTTCTAAAGATGGTCAGTATTTTAGAGTATATAATAAAATAACCTCAGTGTAAACGTCTGTTAACAATTTTCTATTTTTCAAAATT
The DNA here is from genome assembly GCA_963930645.1 of Salticus scenicus. Classification (NCBI taxonomy): domain Eukaryota; kingdom Metazoa; phylum Arthropoda; class Arachnida; order Araneae; family Salticidae; genus Salticus; species Salticus scenicus. The sequence continues at coordinate 140,254,133 of OZ005655.1, read as the reverse complement.
AGCAAAATAAATACATCAACATTTTTGAAAAGAAATTAAATGTGTGATGGGGTAATCGTATCGTTCGTAGAGATTTATTTATTACTAGTTGCCTTTGGCGACCAACTGGTTCGCGATCCTTGAAAAATCAAACTTTACGAAACTCGCGGCAGGTGGCGCCTTTTTCCCGTTTCAGGTCCTACAACAGCTTATCCGCGATTGTAATGAAATGCTCGCCCTCTGGTGGGCTAAGGTGAAATTATCATTCCACTGATAGCTTTCACGCTGAAACAATGATAGAACAACAAGACAGCACAATAATAAATGCACGTGACAATTATTACACGTGGCAATATTTACTAACAACTGCAGTTGAGAAAACGCTATCTATCGATCATTACAAACGCGGATTAGTGCAAATAGCTTTATTGAAAAATTTAATCGCAGTAAATTCTCGGTCGGAAGCGCCTGCAGCGCCCTCTTCCCGTTTCAATATATGAAACAGCCTGTTCGCTCACCGTGTTATGATCTTTGAAAATTTTACCTTAGCAAAGTCCCGCTCGGTGGCGCCTTATCCCCGTTTTAGAATTTACAACAGCTTGCTCGCTCACAGTGGAAATAGCTTTGCAAATTTTAACTGAAGCAAATTTCCGCTGTGTGACGACTGAGGTGCCGCTTTACGTTTCATGATTTGAAACAGCCTGTTCGCTCACCATGTAAAGGACCTTTTTTTGAAGATTCTGATCGTGGCAAATCCCCAAGCCATAAAAAAATTTGATTTTTTTTCCGTGGTTTTCTCTGAAACTTGCGTAACTGCGGGCTAAATAGTGTTAAAAAACTTAATACGAAATGTGAGCGGAGTATCGAAATTCGGAAGACTACATCATAATTAGAATTGCCGATATTGGAATAACGTTGTTCTGGGTTTTCTGTGGTTTCCTCTGAAACTTCCGTACGAAATTTAACGGCTTATATCAGATTAAAAGTCCACAATATTTCAAATGGTGTATTATAAGTAATTTAATCATAATTAGAATTCTAGTTACCAAATTATTAAAATACCAAAGCGCCGTCTGGCGGCAGAGATTTGCAACATATACTCTTCAAAATCCTTAGTACGAAATAAAAGCGGAAATTCTAATTAGAAACTCTGTAAAATAAAATAAAAAAAATCTGGGTTTTCTGTAGTTTTTTCCGAAAGTTTCGTGCAGAATTTAAACGGTTTATATCATTTTAGCAGTCTGCAATAAAAGTACTTTAAATATCTTTCGAATAATATCCTATGTATAATATTAATGAATATCTTTCATATATTTTTTACACTCAAAATGGCGAATCTATTAAGGACGATTAGAGATTTTTGTTGAAATCCGTAACTCTCTGCACTGTAAGTTCTGGAAACAGTTTTATTAACTTTTTTTTTTTTCCCCCACACTCAGCTTTAGGGATTAACTTTAAAAAATCATCCACTATTTTACCATGTTTTTATTAACTTCTTTTTTGTTTGTATGTTTGTTTGTCCGGTACAAATCTTGCAATCGAATTTTAACTAAATTCCCTACATTTGAAACTTTCGCAGTAGCTCTTAAACATGCAACAACAGAATACTTCGAAGTCCTATTTTCGAATTTTTGATCAGTTTTCTTATAATTAAGACATGAAAATAATTACATCCTAAATAGCGTTAAAATAGCCATTAAAATATTAGCTATAATTTTTAATTGCTGCCAAAAAATTTTAAGAATTTATTTTCTTTCGACATAAAAAAATAAATACATTTAATTAAACGTGAACATTAAAAAATTATAAAAAGTTAAATTATGCATCTCACAAAAAATTACATTATCACTTTAAAAATTTTATGCACATTGATAAGAGCTTTGATTCGTCAGAAAATTTAAAACATGGTATATAAAAAGTTTTTTTTTTTTTTTTTTTTTAATCTTATAATTATTTAAATTCATTACCCTATGGAAGTATTCTATTTGGTCCAAAAATTCGATATCGAGTTTTCACCTTATTTACATGTTTTAAAGTATCCTTAGTCCAAAAAAGTAGTTTTTGGCAATTTGTGTGTGTGTGTGTAATTTGCTGGCTATCATATCTCTGAAACTAATACAGGTAGAACTACGAAACTTAAGAATTGAGACAGGTCTGGTGTACAGATGAATCTTCCAAAATTTGGTGAAAATTGGAAAACCGGAAGTGGGACTGTAAGTCCGTATCTCAAAAACGGTTCTAACGATTTTCTTCAAAGTTGCTATATAAACACTGTATTAGATGTCCTTTCGAATGATGTAGTTGGTTAGTTCAGGAAAATTGATAGATGTCCTGTATAAATAGCTCAATTTCAAGTGCATTCCTTTAAAAACGGCTGCACGGATTTTTTTTCAAACTCGCCATATTAACTCCCTTTTAAATGTCCTTTTGTATGTAATTGTTTTCCAGTCAATAATTGAGTATGCCAGTTTTTGGTAAAAGTTGGTATCTCAAAAACGGCTCTAACGATTTTCTTGAAAATTTTTACATAAATCCTTTTTCAATATCCTTTCATGTATTATGTGGTTATTGCAGGAATATTAAGTCATCCTGCTTTAAATAGGTCAGTTTTAGATCTCGGAAATTGGCGTGTCAAAAAAATAACTCTACAATTTATTTATTTATTTTTTTAACACGCTTTTATTAGCTTCACCTGTATGTATGTTTGTATGTATAATGTATGTTTGTAACTGCTCTGGGAGCAAACAAAAAATCTATATTCTAAAAAGACTTTCCCTACGTGAACGCCGTGGCGTTAAGGTATAGCTCCACGCTACGAACCTAAAAGTATAGCGTTCGAGCTCAGTCAGGGGAGATTTTTTTAAAATGGTTTTTGTTTAATTCTAAATTATTATAATTAAAGATTTAAATGTATGTAAATATTATGGTGTCACTCACACGATTTTCTCTTACCCTGCATTTCAATACTAAGATAGATATTTTGTGCTTTTTAGTTCACATTTCTATAAAAGCGTGTTCTTTAATTTTTTAAAACTATAATATTTTTTTTAACTTACTATGTAAACTCTGTTTTATGTCTTTACATGTGTATCAAGTTTCTCTTACTGGAAAAAATTTAGGTTTCCACTTCGTTAGGTCAATTTTATGTCTTGTCACATTATTTCCAAAAAATATGTGTAATACCTAGTGGGTAATGGAAGTCGTGTGGTTGTTTCACATCAGATTTTTTCCAGATTAAGTTTCACAAAATTATAAATCAAATTCAGAAAAATATGATGGGACACTGTAAGAGAAAATGCTGGACATATACTACCACCACCCCTCTCCAAATCTTGTATTCAGATTATGTATGTTCTTTTACGAAATTCGAGAGTACAATTAACAGGTAATGATAAAAACCTATTCAGAGTTGTTTCTTAACTTGGGTAATAGCGGGAAATAAAAAGTATGTAAGTTGTATGTGTATTCTATTGAATTTTGCCGTAATTAGCTTTTGTAATGTTTTCTTTTTTAGATGTTGAGCAAGAAAAAGTGCACAACAGCATCATAAGTGGTGTAGAAGGATTTGAAAGATCAAAACTACACCGAACTGAAACACAAGAAAAAGTTGTTCTTCCAAACGCTGAAGGTAAAAACTAATGAAATTTACTGTATGCATATCTTTTGAAGTGAGATTTTTATTTAGGTTTTTTTTTTGTTTTGTATTAGAGGAATCTTATCTTATTATTTTATTTGATGTTACTTCAGATTTTTTTTATTATTATTATTTCATGATTTTTTTTATTTTTTTGTTTACCAAGAAGTACCTTACTTACAACCTGCCATAAATTCTCAATTTCTTGAGTTCAATCTTGGTTTCATAATGTGTGAGATAGGAATAGAAAGCAAACATCGCACTTGACTACTATTTTATGCGTAAATTCGTAATTTTCAAAAAATTGTTACTTTCAAAACTGCAATTCAAACTTGATTCACAAAAAAGATTATTTAAGATACTAACTCTATTATTTTATGAATTTACTTTTAAATTGCATATTCTGAAAAACAGGCTTTATATTTATTCATTTATTTATTAATAAAATAAGATTAATTTTAAACAGCTGTTTAAATCGGACATTGATATTAAGGTACAATAAATTACACTTTTAAATTTTATTCTAGAAATTTTGTTTTATTATGCATAGATAGCATACACTTTGTTTCAGATTGAAAATCGAAGGTAAATTTTAATTTTCTCCTAGTTTATAATTTTATATATTTTTTAAAACATCGTGTTCAAACATATCTTAAAAAGAATAGGTGATGCCTTTATACTTACACATGTGTTTCAAGCAACTACAGTAAAACACAGTTTACGTGTCTTTTTACATTTATACATCCTTTTATTGAAGTCCTGAACCTGATTCATTTTAAAGAAAAAATGCTTTGTTTATATGCCGCTCGATATTGGTTATGTCTTTTACCACTTAAAATAATTTTTTTTTTTAATCTTGAATGGTAATTATTTTGCATTCTAAATAAGGACTTTTCCCGAGAAAGCATTTCATATGGAAGGATCAAAGAGTCCCGATTGAAAAATCAATTCAGTTCACAATGTAATTTTTAATACTCACAGACAATTAAGTCTCATTAGAGTATTATAGAATTTTTAATGTTATTAAATAACTACTTGTATGGACATAAATAGTTTAATACTTATGATTAAAGATACACAATATATATAATTAGTACTCAATATTTGTTTGTATAACATTAAAGATATGTAATACAATACTCAAGATGAGATATATTATTAGTACCAAAGTCATATATTAATGGCATGATTTTTCTTACTTTTTGTAATCTTTTTTTTTTTTAATTTAAATCATTTTTCAATTTAATTATCTTCAAATATAAATTCTACTATATAGTAATATACCAGTTACTATATTAAAAAAACTTTAGTATTTCACATAAATTTTGCTTTAGTGCCATTAAATTTGCGGTAATCAAAATTCTACTTTTTAATTTCAATTATACCTCTTTTCATTTATACGTCCTTTTACATCTGTCCTTGAAAGATATATAAACGGCGCTTTACTGTATTTAGAAACTGACACGCACTTTTTTAAATTTGACTCTCAATTCTATACACAATAAGTCAAATGTAACTGTCACATTTTGAAGTTCCAGAGTGACCTGGAAAGCAAAGCAAAGTAAATTTAGCAGAGAATGCAAAATAAAATATCTAAAACATAAGTAAACTTTTTCATATTTATTTAATTGAATTGGATAAAGTTATTGCTCTTAAAATTATTCAGAAAGTGTATTTTAATCATTGGAAATTAGGAAATTTCTCTGTGCTTCTGCCTTGGTTATGCAGGTCATTATACTAATCAATTATTACAAAATAGTCAAATGCAGTTAATGCTCAGATATTTACAAAAAAAAAAAAAAAAAAAAAAAAAAAAAACTAAGCAAACCATATTTTTACACGTTCAGATTATTGTAAACATTTAAATTATTAATATTTTTTTATTGCATACTTTTAAAATTCTGAGATTTTTTTTCTTTCAGGGCACAAAATTATATGTATTTAATGTAAAATGAGTATAAAGAATTTAATTATCACATTATTTCACCTTTAATGTTGTACCTACTATTTGAAATTGACACTTTTCTATAATTTCATTCTTTTTTTATGCATTTTTTTTCTTTTTAAGAACTTTCATGCAAATATAAGTTTTTGACACACTTTTCATACTTGATAGTAGTTTTTTCTTTAAAGATGTAGCTCAAGAAAAAGTCCAACAAGACTTCCTCAATGGGGTAAAGAATTTCAAACGAAATTCTCTAAAAAGAACTAATACGGAAGAAAAATTTATACTTCCAACTTCAAATGGTGAGAAATTTAGACTGCTAGACATAACAAAATGCTGGGTTGCTCAGTTGACTTGGCATGAATAACAAAAAAAAATATTGAAGGATGACTTGACTAACTTCATAATTAACAACAAAACTAATGTGCTTCATCGTAATTGTTAATTCTATAATCAATAAACTTTAACACTTATTAAAAAAAAATATTGTCATTTTTCCTCTAAATACTGAAACCAATAACCTTTAATTCAAATTATAAATAAGATGAATGTGACAAACCTAAAGGTACTTTATTCAGAGTTGTTGTGTTAAGACTTTCTTTTTTAAATAGCTGATGAGCAACCTTCAAAATATCAAAAATCTGGAGTGACTCCACTCAACTTTCCGAACATTGAGTAATTAACAGTTTTGTAGATAAAGTAAAGAAAGAGGAGGAGTTAAACAAACAAAAGAGAGAAAACCAGAATAGTGTTTGAGTATTTTTCTCCATATATTACACAATGTTTTATTTAATGCTACTGAACTTTGAGCCCATATATCATAATGATAAAGAATTTTCCTTTGTGTCCCTGTAAAAACCTATAAATGCTGGATTCACCAAAATGCTTATAGTTAGTGCAACAGTGATTTATAATATTCATATAAATTTTCAGCTCATAAAGCGTTTAGATGCTATCGCACTTTTAAAAATTTGATCCCATAGGCCATAATGATAAAGAATTTTTCTTTGTGTCCCTGTAAAAAAACTTTAAGAGCTAAATTCACCAAAATCTATACAGTTCGTGCAACTGTGACCTATAACATGTGTACAAATTTTTTGCTCAGAAGTGAACAAGTGTTTGTAATAGTTCTATGTTAAATATGAATACTTATGCCAGAAACAGAAAAAACAGGAAAGTTGGTGAATTAGATTTTTAATTTTCATATCGCCATTGAATATATCGCCAAATAGAAATAAAACTACAATGTATGAATAAAAGCAAAACAGTTTGTCCTTCAAGCATTTATAGGGGGAGATGGGCAAAGTTCATTTACATAAAGATAAGTAAAATTTTGCAAGAAAAATATTGTCTTCGTATGAATTAACAAAACCAGTGCAGGTAAAAAGTAAAGATTTCTGTTAAAATAAAAAATAAAAAAAGTGGGATGAAGTGGTAGGGAAAAGTTTTAATAAGACAAACATATAATGGTTTAAATATATCGGATTCAGTATATACATTCAAGGTAATAAAGATAAGTTTCTAAAAAATATATTTAAATGAGATTACAAATTTAACTGTTCTATACTTTTTTTTTTTTTTTTTTTTAAAGCATTGATTAAATTTAATTACACTTCCAAAGATATACTTAGGCAAAAGTATCCAATCAGAAAAACATTTTTCTAAATTTATTTTCAGATTTGTTTCTCAAGATCTTCATTTATATCCTGAAGCAACTGTTTGGAGTATTTTTATATATTGGAAAATTGGAATGTTAATTTAAAAAATGATTCAAAAATATTTTTAAGGATTACTAATCCGTTTTACAGCTATATATATAATCAAAACTATTTTAATCTGCAGATGTTGTTCAAGAAAAAATTCATCAAAACATTGTTACTGGTGTTGAAAAATTTGACAAAACAGCACTTCATCCAACAGCAACGAAAGAAAAAGCTGTTTTGCCTAGCACTGAAGGTACTTTAGCTTAAGGTTTCTCTGTCCTTTGTCTGCCTAAATGTTGATCTGTAGTGATGTACCTTTTATTGTGTTGTAAGTTTTCTTCCTTTACTGAAAAATGAAAATAAATCTGACAGTTCATTTCACATAATTTGAAAGTTTCAGCCATATGCAGAATTTCTCTTAAAGCAATACCAGCTGCGTCATCTATTATAACTATACTACCAATTACCATCTATATAATATTTCTCTAACGTGGACCAGTTAAGATTAAATTTTGTTGAAACAATATAATGTAATTGATAAAATACGCTAGGATAAAATATATTTATAAATGAACAATAGCCAGCATACTCAGTTCAATAATCTAACAAGAACAAATTACATTTGTCTGACATTATTTTACGGAAAAAATGTTCTTTTAAAAATTGCTTCTTCAGAATTTTTGCAAGCATCATTTTAAACACATCAATACTTTAAAAATATATACAGAATATGAATTATCATACACTGGCTAAAAAACGCAATCATTAAAAGTATAATCAAAATAAGAATTAGTTTTTTTTAAACAAAAAATTACGGCAAAATAGTCACCGTCAACAGGAGGACAAAAATTTAAAAGGCATCATGGGGAGGGGGTCCTATACTAAAACTGTACTGCCTGTGGAAATATGAAAAAAGTCGTCAAGCATGAATTTTATTTTGAAACCTCTTTTTTTTTTTTTTTTTTTTTTTAAATGATTTTGGTTTCACTACTTCACAATATTAATTTGGTCCTAATAATAATTGGGCTTCTGAAAAATTAAAACTTTAATTAGGTGGTGAAATTGGTACAGTCTGTAACAAAAGTGTCTGAACAGTAGCAAAAATTCCTGTGTAAAAAAAGTACACTTCATACAGTTTTGTTAAATAAATCCTTATTGAATCATGTGCTTGCACTAAGAACAGGATTTGACAAGGATTTATTTAACAAAACATTATTAACTCTACTTTTTTTACATAGGAATTTTTGTTAGTGTTCGGACACTTTTGTTACCAACTGTATAATATTTGAGAAATAATGCGAGAAAATTTCGCAAGAGTTTGCTAGTTAGTATTATATTTCAGATCAAACAACTTTAATAGCTTAAACATGCTATAAAAGCTTATATCCTATAATTTTCCATTCCTTAATTATATTAAGTGTGAACATCTTATTGGCAAACTAAGTATCTTAAATAGGAAATGTTTAGGGTGTTAGCTAAATTTTGAGATGAAGCAAAAAGGTTAAAAGTAAGCTAAATGTTACGAAGTTTTAAATGTTAGTTACCTTGTAATATGTAAATAAGACATTAGTGCCATATGGAAGTATGTAGCTAAGTTAAAATTTTAAATTGCAAATGATAAAAATATGAATTAGTATAATGTATATAAAGGCAAAGAACAATAGCATTGTTAAGAACAAAGACATAAATCTTCAACTAGTTCATTAAATTTTCCAGGCACTTGTTTCAATTAAAAATTAATATCAGTAATAGTATCAGTCATCCTAATAATAAAGATGGATATTTAAAAAAAAAAAAATTCCTAGAGTCAATCTGTAAAATGTGAATTCATACAACATGAATAAAGTCAAACATGTTTACTTTTTCAAAAGACATAAAATCTTTTTGTCATTATAGTTACTTTTGTGTTTCGAGCTTATGTGCAAATTTGTTACCTGCATCCTGGACTTGATTTTATAATATTGTAAACCCAATGAAGCTTCAAATGTTTATAAATTCGAAAGACTGTTAAAGTACTTATGTTTTTAATCCATAAAAAAAAAAAAAAAATATTTATTTATTTATTTTACAGTAAAAGATTAGTTAAATTACAAGCTGTTTATATTGCTGCACATATTTTGCATAATTAAAATTAAGCTACCAATAAATTATCTATCTTGTGCTTCATTGCTTCATAAATGCAGCTTTCTGCTTTTGTATAATGTTTATTTTTATGTGATCTTGTATAAACCTATATTATTTATTTTTAATAAAATTTTGTTAATATTTAATGAAATATTAATAAAAATTGGGTCTGCAGTGGGAATTATTCAAAATTTGCTTATTATAAACTTAGAGAAATATTTATATTTATATATAGTTCTTTAAAATGGGGTCTACTTTGTAATCAAACTTGCGTGGTCAACAACTTAAATAATAATTTGTGTTTATAGAAAGAATTAAGTGATAAGACTTCATATTTCTGAATGCTAATACTTCAAAAGTTCAAGCTTGCAGAAGGAAACTGTCATACTATAATGTAGCTAATAAAAACATTAAATGTAACTAAAGTTAAAAATTTAAACTAAAATTATATTTTCTCAGCAAACTTTAGTGGAAACGTATCTTTTGGTTATGCACATCTTTTCAACTGAAAAATATTAAGTTGAACAATTTGTTCCAGTATATGAAAAAAATTCTTGGAAAAACAAAATTATTGCTAAAAAGCTTTCAAATATGAAACAAACTTGCATTATTTGCACACATAGCATTCTTACAATCAGTAATGCAAGTTTCAATAATGAGTCATTTAATTGGTAGAATTTGTTGTCTGAATGAAGATTTTCTGTATAACTTCTATTAAAAAAACTTCTAAAGAACCAATTTTCTATGGCTCGGTGGGTGGCCTACTTAGTGAGGTTTCACTCTCTTATATATGCTTTTAATTGATTTATGGTTTAAAATAGTTTGAATATTTTTTTAAATGTTTTACTCCATTTTTGCAGACAATGTGTCTTATTAATGGTAATATACAAAATTTTACGGAACTCCTTAGTTAAAGCTTAATGTAAATTAACTGTAATTAGATTTTGGTATGCATATTGTGGTGCTATTTTGGTAGTGATAATCTATATACATAATTTAAACATAACTAAAACAAGGAAATCTAATTTAAAACTGAACTTTACCTTATTGGTTGTGTAGCCTAACACATAAATTTTTATTCATTATGAATGACTAATTCATTTATGTTCAATTTCAGTCATTGAACAAGAGAAAGGCCATCAGAAATTTGTTCAAGGAATTGAAAACTTCGACACTTCAAATTTGAAACATGCTGAAACACTGGAGAAGAATCCCCTTCCAACGAAAGAAGGTAATGCTTGTCCTTTTTTCCCCCCAATCATTAAAGCTACTTCCATGTCATTGATATTTTCCCCTTTTAATACTGAGCTCTGTTATTTTATTTATTGCAATTAAAAAAAAAAAACGATTCTTGAATAATTTAACCCTTTCGTTCCCAATTTTTTCCCTCCATAAAATAGTAAATCTTATATTTAGTTATAAATTTATTTCAAAGGTAATATATATAAATATTTTTTTAAAAATAAGAGTAATAGCTGAGTACGAATTAATATAGCTAACAAAGCAACTGAGAGGTGTTTATTTTTGTTTAATATAATCACTGATGCCATTTGAAATCATAACTTTTCAATAAATAAAAATGTCAAAATTTTGGAAGAAAAACATATTGCAGTTAATTAAAGTACAAATTATAAACATTAAAAAATAAAAAATATTTCAAATAGTTAATTTACTTAAATTACCCAAAACAGGAAACTGATTCAGATATTGTTGTCAGAATAGAGTAAAATATACTTTCAATTATCAACAAGGATAGTGTAATCATCTAAAACATTTTTTTTTTTTCGGCGGGAAAATGTATATAGATTTTAATATTGTTCATTTTGAATCAGCAGGTGTTTGTATTTCAGTATGTCAAAATTGGATTTTTTTTTTTTACCATATTTTTATTTAAAAAAAAAAAAAAAAAAAACCTTCAGAATTTTATATCTGTAGTGATTGCACATGCAGTGCTTTTTATAAAAAATGCTAAGATGCAGTTTGAATTTTGACAAATCTTTTAACTCATTTCATTTAGTAAACATTTTATCTGTCAAAAACTGTATACAAATTCCTAACAGCACATTGACAATTGATTATCTCTTTAAAATTTGAGTTATGAACTTAATATTTACCATGACATTTATCCTTCTGGAATCATACGACATTAACTTTTTACTTTTATAAAATTCACTCTAGAAAGATAAATGAATCTGTAAAGGGGGGGGGGGAACTAATAACTAACTGTTCTTATTTTTTGACAAGAAGTTTAATGCTGGTTTCTAAAAGTTAGGCAACAGTCTGTTTTACTGTTTCTTTTAATGATAGAAATTAGCGGCAAACTTGGAAGCCCGTGTTTCTATTGATGCTTAATCTGTTCATGCAAAAATTATTATAGGACATAATTCATAATTTTCTTTGACTTTGAATTAATAATTTTTCAAAATTCAAAAAATATTGTAAAGAAATAATTCTATAATGCTATTAGTCAAGGATACAATAGTACTAGGATTAGTCAATAGTACTATATTCATGCCAAACGATTTTATAAAAATCAACTGTTTCATAAATTAAAGACCACTCTTAAATTTATGAAACAGTTGATTAATAAAGATAATTTTAGTTTTGAACTTTAAGAGAAGTTCAGTTACTCTTAAAGTATAAAATAAAGGGTAAAATGCAGAATTTCTGAATTGTATATGAAAATGCCTCATGAAATTGAGCTGTCTGAAATAAAAGTGAGAAGAATGTGTGATTCTAAAAAGAAAAAGGAAAGTCTGAATGTAAAATAAGCAGGATTCTTATTCATTCAAAAATTGCTATTCATTTTCAACATATGAATTAAAAGTGGCCATTATGAAGAAATAAGATGATATTCCAGATTCTTTCCTTTAAAATTTATCTCTGCTGAATCGGGTGTCAAGTTATCCAGAGAAATTGTGAAAAAACACTTTACTAAATTTGCAAAACTTTTTTTTTTCCCTTTCCTATATGAAGTCTACTACTCAGATTCAAAAAATTAGAATAATGTAAAAAAGAATGAGTTTGATGTTGCTAACGCGTCAATTTGCATACTGCGTCCAGGAAAAAATATATTAAAAGTATCTAATTATCTTCAGAGCATTTATAAATATAACATAAATATTTATTTTTATCTGATATATTAATAATTAACTATTTAAAAAATATTAGAATAATTCAAAGAAATAGAATACCTCGATAGCATGGTTCAAAAAATTAGAATATTCAAATTTTTCTTATAAGTTGAGAGAACGGCTGCGGGATTAACATCTGTGGGACTATAAAATGTGCTCCGTTGAAAATGAAAAGTCGTTTGGCATTTGATTGTAGCGTAGTATTTGCTTAATATGGGACGAAAGAGTGATTTATCTGAGGCTGTGAAATATCGTATTGTGTACTTGCACGAAATAGGAAAAACACAACTTTTTATAGCAAAAGAAGTGAAATGCTCTCAAGCAAGTGTGAGTAGAGTTTTGAGAGAATATTCTAATAATAAGTGTTTTCAAAATAAACACTTTAAAAGTGGTCGAAAGCCAGTAACTTCAAGAAGAGATGAAAGGCAATTGAAAAAGATTGTGAAGAAACATCGTTTTCGGAGTGTGAGATATGTGCATAGGAAATGGAAAGAAATGGGTATAAATGTCTCCAAATCTACAACACTACGACGACTTCGCAAATTAGGTTTTAGATCACGTGTGCCTAAGATAAAGCCATTCTTATCATCTAAGCAAAGGGCTGCTAGAGTTAAATGGTGTAAACAAAGGCTATTTTGGGATCACGACGATTGGAAAAAGATACTTTTCAGCGATGAAAGTGTGTTTTGTGTGTCTCACGGAAATCAAGGTATACGTGTCTGGAGACTCAAACATGAAGCTTATAAGAAAGAATGTTTAAAACGTTCGTTTAAATTTGCGACCTCTGTTATGGTATGGGGCTGCATGACTGCTGAAGGCCCAGGCAGGTTGTGTATTGTTTCCACAACAGTCAATTCAGAAGTCTATCAAGAAATTCTTGAACATTTCATGATTCCTTCAGCTGAGGATTTATGTGATGACGATTTCTTGTTTCAGCAAGATTCAGCTTCTCCCCACACTTCCAAATCAACAACTAAATGGCTCAAAGAGAAGGACATACCTGTACTCCCTTGGCCTGCAAACTCACCCGATCTAAATCCTATCGAGAATTTGTGGGGAATTATGAAGAAACGACTTCAAGAAGTTGCGCCTAGAGACAAAAAAGAACTGATTTCTAGTATAAAGAGCATATGGACGAATTTGGATAAAAAAGATTGTGAACCTTTAGTTAAAAACATGCCAAAACGTTTAAGAGCTGTCATTAAAGCTAAGGGTGATGCAACAAAGTACTGATTAGCAAGTAAAAATACTTAGAGTTTAAATTATGTTCAATATATTTTCATTATTCTAATTTTTTGAACCATGTTAGAAAGTATTCTAATATTTTGAATTTTTTGTTGTTAGCTGATTTAAATATATTTTCTATTTCATTGTAATGTGTTTACATTTTTATAATCTGCAAAATATGCAGATTCATATTATAGTACTTTATATTTGATATTGTTGATTATTTATTTGATAAATTCGATTTTCATTTCCCTTGACCATATTTCTTTTCATTATTCTAATTTTTTGAATCGGAGTAGTAATATTAAAGCTGTTTGTGATGCCTTTTTGTTATATTGAATTAGTGTATTTCATCCACTGATGATTTTTTTTTTTTTTTTTTTTATCTTATTGGTCATTGGTGTTTCAATGATCTTCTATCTGTTGCTTGGCTTCTACTATGCTTAATAGATCATCTTTATTATATATATATAATATATATATATATATATATTTTTTTTTTTTGAATTAATTTGTGTAAGTTGTTACACTTCACTAAAAACTATGTACTGACATAGAATGATTCTGATTAAAATATTACTTTAATTACCCAAGTAGCAAAATATTCTGTGTTCTGTTACTTTTATAACACTGTAAACCAAACTTATTAAGGTTATCTTTACTTAAACATGTCTTAATTTTTACTTTTATTAAGGGCAATTATAGCAGAAGACCAATATGTAATGAGCTGTTTCTGAGACAGTCATACAAGATCTATTAATATTACTGCCGTTGGTCAATAACTGACTTCAACAATGAAAGAAAAGGGAAGAGCAAATTAATGTTTTTAATATATTAATTTCTGCAATTTTTAGTTTATTAATATGATCAGAAAAATATCCTATATAAAGTTTAAAAAATAAAAGCAATTAGTAAATCCTTTGGTAGCTGAAAATATGCATTTATTTAAATCATCAGAAAGTATTTAAAAAATAAAAATCATTATACTGGCGTTTGAGAGATTTGCATGAACCTTCTGAGTAACAGTTTCAACTCACAATTTTTTATATTCTCTGAAAAATATTTAATAAACCTGGGCCTTTTCCCAGTAACAAATTTCTGCAAATTACTTCACTTTACTTAACAGGTTATATTGAAACAGGAAAATAAGATTTGACTGTATATAAAAGATAAATGTTTATTAAAACTTGAGTTTAACTGAATGATTAAAAATTGAAGCTAATATGTATATATTATTTTCATGAACATCGTTTTAATGTCTGTGATAATATTTACAAAAGAAAATTATTTAAGCATTTTTTTTTTTTTTTTCTCCCCAGCTATTGCTATGGAGAAAAGCGCAGCTTGAAGCTCCAGTATAATCCATGATGCTGTTCTAAAGTCATATTTTTTTTACTTTTGATGTTTATTCCTTTTGACTTTTTGTATACAAAAAACTATGTATTTATGAATTTGCCAAGCCAAATTTCATGCGATGGCACATTAATTTTGTAACTTGTGATCTTCAGTGTTTATAATAAATGCTATAGATTATACATTTGATAAATTATTTTCTGTGTTATAATTTATCCCCGATAATTAGAAAATAAGTTGCATTACATAGGTTGAAACTTTCAAAGATTACACCTGAATTCAGGATTTTTTTTTTTTAATTTTGCTGTCTTTGACTATCATGTTAAATTATTTTATTTTAGTAGAAATTTCTTATTTTAAATGTCTAACTGGCCTTATAATGTATTAACACTAAACCTACCTATACTTCATGTCTACCTATTCCTACCACAGCGGGTCAAGTGACCCGTCTTTAAAATGTTATATATATTACTATAGCAAAAATATATTATTTAGCACAATTTGGTAGATGAAACATGAACAATGTGATAATGTTATTTGCAAGAAATTCTGACAAAAAGTTTAAAATGTGTTATTTGACCTGTCATGGTAGGTTTAGTGTTAAAAGCTCTCCAAATAACACCTTTAGGATTATATAAATCTTTAATAAGTCATATGATGTATTAAGTCTCTTTCCGTCATTCATTCTGGATGCATGTAACAGTTTTCAGGATTTTTACTTGTTAAATACTTTTACCCCTATTAATACTTTTAAATAATTGATTTTCTTCCTCTCTCCCTCTTCAAAGAAGGGGGGCGGGGGAGCAAACAGCTTTAAAGAACTCAATTTTAACCCTTTGACATCCCTAATGCTCTAAAGCATTCTAAACAGTGTTGCCAAATTTAGAAACTCTTTTATTCAACTCTAACCAATAATTTTGAGGAATGATAATCGATATACATAATGTACAAAATAACCTTTTTAAAAGTGGACAAATAACCCTAAAATGTAGTGTTGGATATTGAATAAAAAAAGTCCCTAAATTTAGGAACACGGACTACAAGAGTGGAATTAAATAGGACTGGCAAAGGGTTAAAACAAATTTATTCATGACTAATGAACTGTCTCAAAATACAAATTATAAATGTAGACTTATCTTTCTTATTTTCATTTTGTATAACAACTTAAGCTAGGTAGTTTGATTTAAGAACTAATTTGTTTTTGATGTTTTTCAATACCAGCTTCCCCTAAGGCTATCTATCATAGAGCATAAAGATCAATCAAAACCCATGTTAACCTATGGGGAAATGTATCTATTCCTTATTTTCCAAAAATACATAAACACTTTCAAGTTGTAAAATGCAAAATTTCACATTTTACAGCTTCAAAATATTAAATTAAGTAATAAGGACTAATTTTAATTTTTTTTTTTAACTAAATTTTTATGCAATTCAATAATAATGGAACACCCCCCCCCCTCCTCCCTCCATAGACTAACAACACTGTAAAATAATAACTATTAACAGCTACAAGAAACTGTGATTGGAGAAAATAATTATTTTCTCCAATCACAGAGAGTTTCTTGCAGCTGGTAATAGTTATTTTTTTTTCAGTGAAGGAGTTAGGCTGACTTTGATTTCTCTGACAGAGATCCATACCTTGTAAAATTTGTGGGAATTCTTATTTATATATTTTTAAATTGGCGAGTGTTTTTAAATTTTTCAATGAATTTCACCTTCCTTAAAAAAAAAAAGGTTGGTCAAAGTATTGAAATTCATATTTTCGACCAAATCTTAATATTTTCATGACTAACATACAAGAATAATCATTAAGGGACATTTAGTTATAATTTAAGAAGTATCTCATGTAGAGAATAAAAAGGAGCATCATTAACACATCTCATATTTTCTCAGCCATTAAAGTTTCACTTTGAAATGCAGCAGAATTGAACAATAATGGCACAACTGTTAAACCACTTAAAAAAAGAAAAAAAAAAAAAAAATTGATTAGCTGTAAAATATTTGATTGAACTATTGATTTAAAAAAAAAAAATGCAAAAGTAAATAAGCATGAATGTTAAAAATACCAAAATGGAAATACAATTTACACAGTGCAGTTTCAGTAGCATTAAGCATACCATTATTACTGCAGAATAACAAGATGAATTAGTGTTCCTAAATATAATACAGGGCAACTAATTCCAGAGCCAGATTAAGAGTGGACAAATCTAATTTTGCCAACAGCCAAGTTATTCTATGGGGATATATGCTTCCACGATTACTCGTCATCTGATAGTTTTATAAATTCAGTTTTCACATTCAGGAAATTTTACAACCATTGAGTACTCATTTTTAAAATTTTTAGTATTGTTGAGTTTTTAAACTAGAAAATAAAATATCAAATGAGTACGAATTTTAACGATTACGAATTTTCTGAATCAGTGTGAAAACAGAATTTCAAAAAATACATTAGGTAATGAATAATTGTGAGACAATTTTTACTTTCTTCTATATGTAATATAGAGAAAGTATTGGATTCGCGAAAATTTTCGACCTCCGTTTTTTGACGGATCTACACGTTTTGGGATGTCCTGAACACGAATTGATAGTTTTTAAAAATGTCTGTCTGCGTCTGTCTGTCTGTCTGTATCATTTTTTTGTGGACGCTGTATCTCACGAACCAATGAATGAAATTTAACCAAACTTGGTATTTAGTTGCACCCTGACATGAACTGGTGCCCATTAGATTTGGGGATCAATAGCTCAACAGGTGGCGCTGTGATCGCATTTTATAGGACAAAATTCCGTATAAATGGGCATAATGAGTTATTTTAAACTTGTGATTGTAAAATTAATATGAATTATTGATAATAGTAGTAGTTAACTAGGAAAAAAAAATTGTGCATGGGGGGGCATCGGTTCCCCCCCTGGGGGCGGAAGTACCCCCCCGGGGGGGGGGTTAAATTTTGAAGATGGGTATCATTCGAAAGATCTCGTCAATACCTACCTTTAAAACAAATGGTTGAACCATAAATCTGTGATAATTTAAAACAAAGTTATCGATTTTTTTTACTTTTAACAAAAAAAAAACTTGGAAAAAAAATAGTTTTTTTTTTTTTTTTTTTTAAACGAAATTTTACCAAACTTGGTATTTAGTTGGTCCCCGACATAAACTGGTGCTGATTATATTTGCGGATCAATAGCTCAACAGGAGGCGCTGTGATAGCATTTTATCTAAATTTTTAACATGACAGAATAAGACAAAAATTCGTATAAATGTGCATAATAAGAGTTATTTTACACTTGTGATTGTAAAATTAATATGAATTATTGATAATAGTAGTACGT
The DNA here is from genome assembly GCA_963930645.1 of Salticus scenicus. Taxonomy (NCBI): domain Eukaryota; kingdom Metazoa; phylum Arthropoda; class Arachnida; order Araneae; family Salticidae; genus Salticus; species Salticus scenicus. Next base: position 140,235,707 of record OZ005655.1, on the reverse strand, counting down.
AACTAGGAAAAAAGTTTTGTGCATGGGGGGGGCATCGCTTCCCCCCCTAAAAAAAATCGTATTTTTTTTTTTTTTTTTTTATATTGTTACTGATTGAATATGTATAGGAAAATATAGAAGAAAGTCTTGTGGTGGCCACAACATACTAGTTTTATACAATATCAATAGGCCTTCATTGTTGGAAAGATTACATCAAAATGAACTGGTAATTCTCCTAATCTGAACCCACTCGAAAACTTGTCTATCAAGAATTTTGTTACTGAAGACTAATTTAAAAAACAATGAAGGAATTAATGGCAAGATTTCAAAACACTTGGAATAATTATCCTGTCACAGGTCTCCAAAAAAAAAAAAAAATACGTGTGGCACTCGAGGACTGCCGCGGTAAAGCTATTGCATAGCATTTTTTATCAACTTATGCAATTATACTTATTTATTTATTTTATTTATGCAGTATTTTTTTTTTCTTTGATATTAATTCAAGTTACACTTTTTGAGCGTGGTGACCGATAAGAAAACAAATTTTTTTCTTTTAGTGAATAAATGAGACTATATATCCGCAATGAGAATATATCAAAAATATCCGCAATCCATTTGTAGGTATCGAAAACCTCGATGTACCAAATTTGAATGATCTAACTCTATTTTTTGAGAAAAGGTATTTTAATAGGTTTTTAAAGGCCTGTAAGTCGAATGGGGATATTCAAGTTTTTTCTTTGATATAATTTCAAGTTACTTTTTGAGCGTGGTGACCGATAAGAAAAAAACTTTTAATAGAGAAAAGGTATTTAATAGGTTTTAAAGGCCTGCAAGTCGAATGGGGATATTCAAGTTTTTTCTTTGATATTAATGAATAAGATAACAATAATAAGAAAACAAATTTTAATAGAGAAAAGGTATTTTAATAGGTTTTAAAGGCCTGCAAGTCGAATGGGGATATTCAAGTTTTTTCTTTGATATTAATTCAAGTTACACTTTTTGAGCGTGGTGACCGATAAGAAAGCAAATTTTAATAGAGAAAAGGTATTTAATAGGTTTTAAAGGCCTGCAAGTCGAATGGGGCCATTCAAGTTTTTTCTTTGATATTAATGAATAAGATAACAATAATGATAAGAAAACAAATTTTAATAGAGAAAAGGTATTTAATAGGTTTTAAAGGCCTGCAAGTCGAATGGGGATATTCAAGTTTTTTCTTTGATATTAATTCAAGTTACACTTTTTGAGCGTGGTGACCGATAAGAAAGCAAATTTTAATAGAGAAAAGGTATTTAATAGGTTTTGGCCTGCAAGTCGAATGGGGTTATTAAAGTTTTTTCTTTGATACTAATTCAAGTTACTTTTTGAGCGTGGTGACCGATAAGAAAACAAATTTTAATAGAGAATAGGTATTTAATAGGTTTTAAAGGCCTGCAAGTCGAATGGGGATATTCAAGTTTTTTCTTTAATATTAATGAATAAGATAACAATAATGATAAGATAACAATGATAAGAAAACAAATTTTAATAGAGAAAAGGTATTTAATAGGTTTTAAAGGCCTGCAAGCCGAATGGAGATATTCAAGTTTTATCTGATCTACTTTATACACAAATTTTAGGAGTACAGCTATTCACTGTTGTACATAGATGATGGATACCTATACACCTACATACTTTCTCACAAACAGCTGCTTATGTATTCGTCCGATTTCGGAGCAGCTCGTCTCGATGCTTCGTACAGCCGAAGTCTACCGAACTGTGTTAGGTTTTTTTTTCGTTACGGAATTTTTCGATTCGGTCGCCGCGCTCAAAGCCTGCGATAAAAGCTATACAATAGCTTAAAAAAAAACATCCAGTCCTTCAAACAGCATGTTAGAAGTTAAGGGCTTTTTCAATTAATCAAAAGGAATTATGTAAAATTTTTTGAATAGATTGAAATATTTTGTCTGAGAAAGTTTCATTACACAGCTTCTGTAATGTATTTCATTTCATAAGGCATCTGTTTTTAAGGTTTTCTTATGGATAGGAACCTGGGTTCTCTTGCCCTCTTGAGAAATAAGTTTTGATCCTAACCTGTGTGTTGCAGAAAATTGTTTGAATCAGTATTTTTATAAATTTAAAGTAATGTTAGATGAATACCTATAAAAGTTTTCTCAAGTAATCAAGCAAATTAGTAAAACAATTTTCTAAAATGCGTAATATCCAATGTTGAGAATAATTTATTACACTCCCCCCCCCTTTTCGGTGACATCTTTATTTCACTAAGCCATAGCTCAGAAATCGCTCTCTCTCTCTCTCTCTCTCTCTCTCTCTATATATATATATATATATATATATATATATATATATTATTATAATCTGTATTAGAAATGGCAACAACTGAATATTAAAAGAAAAAAAGTGTCTTAAGATTCTGCTCTTTTGACTTAATAGATATGACATAATACGGGTTTTAAACCCAGGTCATGCTCGTTGGCTAGTTTCCATGGCTTTCCCTTCCTCAGCATTTTTCCCAGGCCTAGGATCCATGCATATTCAAATATAATATGCTTTACTCCAAAACATATATACCATTTTCTAAAATGTTACTGGGTTTATTTTGTTTCATTGTTACATGCAACAAAATTTAAAATGAGTTTTCAGAACATTATTGGATGTAAATTTTATAGCCTTTACAACTTTAACTTAGAAAACATTCTGATAATTCAGCTAACAAAAATTTAATGCAATATGTTGACTGAATAAGCACTGAGTAGAAAATCCCTATGTGCTGGTTTTATCATTTTAATTAAATAATATCTATGGACTGTATCACTAATAAATCAATAGTCACTTATCAATTACACTAATGAATCACTGAATGCTACTTTATTGGAATTAAAACATGCAAGCAGCTTTTTGCTGCTGACTCTTTTAGTTCTACATCACAACTGAGAAGGAGCAAAACAAACCAAATTACTCAGTTTACTCAGGTGTGGTGCCATCTGGTGGTTAGAATACATACTCTTAAACATTGACAGGTTAATGTCACATGAATAGCAATACAGACTATTTCACATTAGAAGCAGAATAATCTGCATTTACTGTCATAAAGGCAAGCCACATCACTTTGCGATAATACCACTCTAAAAAAAAATTTTTTTTTATTGCAAAAGATTGTAATTTAGAAGTTGTTATTCCTTTCTTTTCTCTCCTATTTTTTTTTTAAAATCCCACAAGGCTTGACACATGTGAAATAAGCATGGAAGTAACTGTGAAACTAAAACAGTATAGATACTTATATGCTAGCCAAAATGGGTTTTACTTTTATTTAACCTAATATGTTATGTGTGTGGGTCAAATCTAATAATTGAAGTTTTATCCATTTACCGATATCTGAAATTTTGTATACATGCATAACTGCAACGCTCAAGTAGTAACAGATATACAGGTAAGGGTTTGAGGGCTATGGATCTTTAACTCCAGTTCAAAATTTACCTACTACATTTCGTCAGATTGAGTTGAAATTTTGCATACAGTATAACTCTGGTTACAATGTATGCTCAAGCCTTAAGTAGTGAGACTTAGGAGAGGGCTTAGGCCCCCCCCAACTCCAATCACAAAAATGTTTCCAGATTGTAACCCACTTCCTACCATTTGATTAAGCTGAAGTTTTGCATAGATGTAGATTATTCACATTTTGAAATTAAAAACTGTTTCTAAATTTTAATCTACGTATTATTTTGATTTGAAATTTCTAAGGAGAAGCAATAAAACAAATCTGAAATTTTCAGAATTTTTTAAAATTTAACCTAATTTTCTGTTCTAAGTACCTATTTTGGGAAAAGAATATGCTGACCATTAAACCAAACAGACAAGTAAAATAGAGGAAAAAGCACAAATTAATTCCATAATAGTTTTATTATTTATATATTGGATTATACAATCGGGCCGCTGCTAGGCATTAAGCAACTCGGGCAATGCTTAAGGGCAGTAGTTGTCCAAGGGCAGCACTTTAATCATTAAAATGAAGCACAAAGGGGAAAAAAATTATCTAGATTGAAAAAAGAAAAATTACAAAAATATAAATTTGGAGAAAATATTTTTTTTTTTCTCCAAACAGAATAACCTAAATTGGGTGCAAAAACTGCTAGTAGTAAAATTCACCTACCAGTCAAGAAAGATTTATGAAAAGGATGGTATGAGAATATGCACAAGGCCTTCCGATTTGAAATATGAAACAAACTTTGCATGGGCTCTACTTTTTTCAGAAAATTTCAAGATAACACTTTTTTAGTTTAGACAGATACATTCTGAGAAACCTCCACAGATGAGTAAGCACACAAGAGCTTCTACTGACCGGATATTGTAATTTGAATAGAGATAAAGGGAAATACGAAGTGTTTCATATTAAATGAGACAAAAAGAAAGCATACTTGGGAACGCTGTTATTACTTTATTTTGATAAATCAAATTTATAGTGAAACTATGGTTATCGAAGTTTCTATAGAGTCTCTATGTATGGACCTTTTGGTTACACGGCAAATATATATGGGGTATTCCAGTTCCTGCCACACTTGTAATAGATGCAATGGAGGCATACACTTAGATCCAGTATGGTCAAGGTAGCATCATTTGTTCATCCATTTATAATTTATATAATTGAATGTCAATTAAAAAATGCTTCTTGAGTACAATCTAATCATGAAACTTGATCTTGCTGCAAAATATTTATTAAAATATACTATGAAAATTGAATCTAATTGTTCCATTTCCAATAATTCTTTTTCAGAAATTTTGAAAAAAAAAAAATATATACTAATTTAAATAAAATGCTTTATAAATTAAAATTTTATAGCAGCATTTTAATAATAAAAACCTGATGTGGCATTCACACAACTTTCTCTTACCCTGCATTCCAATACTATAAAAATAGAATTCAGTTTAAGGACAAGTACTTTATATAAATCCACGTAAAAAACAATTCAATTTGATTTGGAACAGATTAATTGAACATATAATTCTGTGTGAAGGGGGATGCTGTCGCAACTCCCGTTTTAATAAAATACCTGTACTATGTAAAATTTAAGGTTATGAAATTTAAATGATTATTCAAAATTACTCGGACAACTTTTATCCCGCCACTCCTAGAAACGTATCAATCATGATCAAACGTTTTAAGTAACAACCCCATATGAACTTTCAAGATACAACATTTAAATTGCCTGCAATTGCATGTTTTAAATTACGTTAATAACTGACATACAGAAAGATTAACAATTTAACACTTGACGTTAATATTCAAGGGGCCTTAAAACATGCAACTATGCAGAAAACATGCACTGAAAATTGAAACTAAATACTTGATTTACCGTATGAGTATGAGGAATTAATTTTTTTCCTGAGCAGTTTTCCTGGACGTGGTAAAATGTAGTAAAGCATTAATACTAATTATATTCAATGGCAAAGAATATTTTCACTTAATTATTGGCAGCCCTGTATTTTGTCTAGAAATTATGTACATACCACATTGTGTACTTAAATATAATAGTATATTAATAACACATAACATAAACTTGAAATTAACTTCCAGCAATTTCCAAGAATAATCCCACTATATTCCAGTTCTTTTGGGTAGCCCTGTAAGTGAATTGTAAATAATTTTCATACCATATTCTACACAAACTATGCTTTTATGCATATAAAAATATATGTTCAGTTCATTTAGTTTCAGGCAGCCTATAGATGTTGAAATATACTGGCCAGAAATTTCGCTCATAGAAGTAACGTACTTTAATTATCTTGGATGTCCCTTGGACACAGACTTTTTGCTTGGTCTCAATGAAAATTTTTGTGTAGCATCCCTATGTGATACAGATTTAAAATACCGAGTTTGGACTTCTTGCCAGCGTTTGTTCTTGAGGTATGCTGATCACAGACCAGCTGCTAGAAATTATTTTGATATTCAGGTATCCTCTAGACATATATAAATGTAACAAAAACTCAATTTTGAAAATTTGACCTTCAAACTAAAACCATACTTTCTCCACCATATATGGGTAAGAGAAAGTTAAAAATACTGCTTTTATCAACATATAAATTTAAATACAGGCATGAGATTCTTCCGCGTTTTTCCGATTTAGTTTCCCTTTTTTTTTTGTATATTCTGTTATCCTTTTTTTTTTTTTTTTCTCACGACTTTCTACTATTTTCTTATTTTTCGTAAATTAAGATATCGCAGGTCGACATGTAAAATTTTGATTTTATAATTTTGGCTGATCTTTATGTTTTTGGTGTGCAGAAACTGAAAATGAAGCCAGTTTTTCTCTGTCTCGTATAGATTTTTGTCAATACAGGGTGCCTGCCTATACAATTTCTTCCATTACTCTTCCACCAATATAATTATATAGTAAGTTTTATGGTATGTTTCCATGATTAATTAATAATAGATGCCTATTGTAATTGTGAAGCACTAGTGCGGCTTAAAACCTTATCAACTAACCAACCGATTGTTATAATCGTATATGTAAGAAATCGTGTCTGTAAACACCCTGTATTGACAAAAATCTATACATGATACAGAAAATTGGGCTGCATTTTCAGTTTCAGCATATCAAAAAACAAAAGATCAGCTGAAATCATCAAATAAAATTTTGTCAACTTCATTTTTGTCGGTCTGTGTATTTAATAATTAGAAAAGCTGAAAAAAAAATTATAAAAATCATTTTTAAAAAGACTAGAAACTATAAAAAATACTTTCATGAAATCTGTACCAGTGAACCTTTAATACTATTTTCCTTCGATAGATGGCGCCACCAAATATTTGTATCACAAATTGTTAATGTTTTAAATATGACTGATATTTTTTACAATGAATAATAAAAAAAAATTGAAATGAGAATTTTCATATTTCAGCAGTGAAAAAATTTTGACATAATCAAATCAAAACATTAGAATCTTTTTAAATAATAATAATAATAATGAATTATTAAAAAATTAATTGCTATTTGCATGTCTATTACTTCAGACTTTTCAGACAGTTACTTCTTTTTTTTTTTTTTTTAGGAATTGGTGAATGCAGCAGAAAAGACTGTTCCTTGTAGATTGCACCCATACTTTAGAACTTTATATTTAAACTTTAGTAGAATTGATATTAAAATTTTACCCTGCTATTTAAAAGCATATTTTGCATTATATGAGTTACTCAAACAAAACTTGCATCCTAAATGCGAGGAAATGATTAAATTTAAAATTTTGAATTTTTTACACAATGCTTTTCACTATTTTCATTTAAGACTAGTTTATAAACTGATCTGGTATTAAAAAATGAACGTTCAAGTAACTACTATTTTAATAAGTACAAAACTTTGAATAAAAAGTTATAAAAGTTTATTTTTATAACTTTTAAGTTAAGAAAAAGTTATTCAGAGTTTTGTACTTATTACTTTAAAATGCCAGTTTAATTGTTGCCAATTTTTTTCGACAGAATAAAAAAAGTACATTTACTTAAAATGAGGGAAAAAAATTAGAAACATCAGTCTTATCGTTACAAATAAGGTACCAAATGAAAGGGACAATTTTTGCGAATCCGACGGATTAAACAGCTTATCGATCGGACAATTAGATTTAAGATTAACTAAAGTATGAATTTTAAGTGGCAACAGCAGAAAATTGTATGGAAACCTTTTGAAGAAAAAAAAAAGAAAATCTGCCACTCATTAAGTCACATGTTTTTGAAGTGAGATTAACAAATGGTTTTCAATTTTTTTTTTTTTTTTCCTCTCACAAACACAAAAATACAGTATACAGCCTGTACAACACAAGACCAACTTGTAGTTCAAATATATCGTATCGCATAAATCTTTTCGAATTTGGGTTTTAATAGTTTTTTTTAAACAGATTATTTAAACTCTATGAACCATATTTTTATTTTATCAGTTTCATAAATAGATCCTCCTGGGCGATTTTTTAAATTTTGGTGTTGAAGTACACCAAATGTTTTTCGACAAGAAGTTTAATATTATATAGCAACAGCCATTTTAATCTAAGTAGCGCATCAAAAATATAAAAAAAAAATTATAAAATATAACAAGAAAAAATACATATTAAACCTAAATAGTAGTCACATAAATGATTTATTTTTATAGAAAGTTTATAGAAAACATGCAGTTTTAAAGATAGCAAATTTATTTCAGCAAGCACTATTTTAAACCTAAAAACCATTAAAAATATAGGAAGGATTCTTATATATAAACAAAAAGGTGTCTGATAAAATTATTATTAGCAAAATAGTCTTCCCCTTTTCATACAAAGAAAAAAAAAATTACGTTGATAATATGGTGACAAAAATTCAAAAGCCGCCAATGGAGCAACATAATAATGTTGTGTAGCATGATAATGTTTACCTATTTATTTATTTTCATATATACTAATCACTATTAATTTATCATACAAATAAATGAGCCTCTGTGTGTGACTGCACTTGCACACTGTCAAACAGAAATATTTGATTAATTCTAATTAATATTTAAATAAAACTATGTTTAATCAGAAATATATATAACCATAAAAAGATTAGTTGTCTAAAATACGGAAGAAATAGCACTCATAGCCTATTGTTACAAGGATCAAGTCTAAAATGGTGCAAAAATTCAAAAGTTGCCAGAGAACTATATTAAGGATGTACTATAATCAGGTTTACAAACCATGAATTATATACAACCACAAAAATTGTCTCATGTGACAGACGTAGCCGGTCATAGCATATTGTAATACTTGGTGTGAAATTGCTGTCATTTTATGGCTGAACGGATAAACAAAATAAACATAGGTAATAACGTAAAAGCAAATATTATGTACATCTATTGTTCATATGTAACTGGGATTCAAATATAGAAGGGATACTTCAATTTTTTCAAAACTGTTGTCTAATAAGCACCTAAATGGAAGCCCACTGGTATGGCATTGTTACAGATAATAGGGACAGGCACCCGAGTTTTAGCGGTTAACCAAATCGCTGCCGAAGGCAGCAGGGACCTGAAGCAAGCTTTTGAGCAATTTCAGTATTTTGTTTTATTTTATTTCTATAAAGCTATATAGAAGAGTTTCTTTTAAATTTAATGACCAGCGAAGCGGGCAAAGCCTGCTAGTTTGAAATAAATTTTATGAACATATTTGTATAGTTTTTCCCACATTTGTTAGTTTTCATTTGAAATTCATTTTATGAACACACGTATTTCCTCTTGTTTTATTTTTCTGCACTTTCATGCCTGAAAATTAAAAGAAAAAAAATAAATTAAAAGGAGTTAATATAATAGTCATATCTTTTTTTTCTCCCTTCCCATGTAATCCAATCAGATTTTTGTTGTTTTGTATATATCTCGTTCAAAAATATGTTTTCAAATTCAGTTTTTTGAATTAAACATATCACCTTTTATCTCAGAGAGCAATAAAATAGATAAATAAATATTTTATTTCACTAAGCAAACTGAAGGCTCTGATTTTTATTCCCCCCCCCCCCCCCCAAAAAAAAAAAAAATATTTAATATATATGTATACATTGCTTCCTAAGATAAAATCTAACATGTTTAAAGAGAGAAATGCAAAAGACAGGATTCCAAAAATATCATTTTTTAATGAGATGTTCTTATAATATGAAGCTTCACCTTAAAAAATTTTAAGAGAAATGTATAATTGAATTTTTAATTTAAGATGAACAACATATGATGAATGGTATTAATAGGAAATAATAAATTCTGTAATAATATGCTCTTCCAGCACATAAAGGATCAAAACAAGAAATTTAATATAACAATAGTGCAAATATTTTACATAATTATCACTTTCAAAAGTTTTTACTTCTTTATACAAAGTATAGGAAAATATTGTAATCCTGATTTGCGAAATGAATTTTATATCTTGCATAGCTCAAAAACGAATCATCATAGAATGTTGCAAATTTATATGTGTGACTATCATGATGTCTAGTTGTACACCTGCAATTTTCGTTTTAATACGAGCTATCATCTTAGAGATATCAGCGACTTTACATGATTTTTCGTGACGTCTGTATGTATGTATGTGTGTGTATATGTATCTTGCATAACTCAAAAATGGTTGGACGTAGAATGCTGAAAATTGGTATAACATCTAGTTATGCACCTCCCTTTTTGGTCTTTCTGTGACTTACTGTTTTGGAGATATTTACGAAAATTATATTCATAATGACCAAATATACAAAGGTTTTGACCATTATTTAAGACCTACTATCATAGAGATTTCCAAATAAGCTAATGATAGAGCCCGTAATGATATTATGAAAGTTGACATTTCTGCATGTAGAAAGTAATTTGTAAAGACATAAGCAGGTTCTAGTTGACGAATATGTTTTATTTAATGAATAGTCAGGCTCTTAATGATATTTTTATGAAAGTTGTCGACATTTCTGCATGTGGAAAGTAATTCATAAAGACAAACAGGTTCTAGTCGAAGAATGTACTTTAATGAATACTCAGTACATAGATAGAGGGGGATTTTTTTTTTTTTAAGTATTATCAATGAGTGAACAATCCCTTGATGTTATTTCACCAAAAGTCTAAGTAACAACTTCTTTCTTTACTTTCTGCACATAACTTTTAAATAATTGAAGATATGAGCATAAAATTTGAATATGTTATATATCAAGTAATTAATCAAACTTCATAATATTACTTTAATATTGAATATATTTTTTTGATTTATTTTTTCAAAAATGTACTTTTAAGAAAAATATAAACTTTTATTAAAAAAAATAAATAAATAAACCTTTATATCTCTATGAATATAAGTGATAGCTTTATACTAATGAACATAAACATTGTAAGGGATCTAGCGAACAATTCTATGGTTACAAGCTATGTAAACTATTTCCATATACAAGGTGATACAAAATATTTTTTGTTATATTTGTAGAGAACAATTGTCAACAAAATGTTATTGGAAAATAAGTGGTCAAACATCTACTTCATATTCGCAAAGTTGTAGAAAGTTTTTTATGTATTTCTTAAAATATCTCACAAAACATATTAAACCAAAAACAGCCACATTATTTTGTCACTCACAAGAGTTAATAATCATGCTAACACAAACATAACACAAGAGTTTGGGATTTTTTCATATTTTCTAAGGTTTTATTAAGGATTTTTTTTTTTTTTTAATCGACTCCTTAAATGAAACCTAAGAAAATACGAAGAAATCCCAAACGTAGAAACTAAATATATTAAATTTTATGTTTCACAAAATAACATTAAAAAAATTACTACAATACTTTTATATTTATTTAGAAAAATGTTATTTTTCATTGTTTTCTTTGATTAAATGACACAGTAAAAATTACATTTTTAATATTTCTAATGGAATTTTGCAGTCTCTGTAAATAGTCACTATGGAATTCAACGAACTGAGAAAGTTGTTATGGCACTCAGTGCTTCAGATAATTTTGGCACCTCCTCTTCACTTTCATCTTCATTCAATAATCCAGAGACTGATGCAATAAACTCATTATCGGAGAAGGTTCCTGATGTCATTAAATCATCATTCACAGAAACGTGTGAATTATCATCCTCTGGAGGAACAATTTTTTGGGTAGTCTTCATTTTAACCAAAATATTTTTTTTTTTCCCCTCCCACCTAACCTACTGAACAAATAAAAGCCTCATTAGATAGATTTGAAGTCATCTGATTTCTTTTGCAACACTTCATGTAATCAGGATATTCATATTTCTTTGCATCATAAACTCTTTTGATAAAGCTTTATTGTCATAAGGAGTTGTTCTAAGTTTTTTTTTTTTTTTTTTCATTTTATTGCCAAATTGTTCAAATGCAGATATGATTAAATCTTTGTTTTTCAAATGGTAATTGCACTTATTACAGATTTTAACTTGTGCTTAGTCACCTTCAATATTACCATGTTTTTATTAACTCACTTTCTTGTTTGTTTGTTTGTCCAGTACAAATTTCGCAATTGATTTTTAACTAACTTCCCAACTAGCTAGACATTTGAAACTTTTAGAATGGAACACTATGACAATGCACTACCTCAAAGTCCGATTTTTGAATTTTTGATTAGTTCTCTTTTAATTAATCAAAATATGAAAATAATAACCCCCCTAATAGCTTTAAAATTAGCCATAATTTAATTGTTGCCAAAAAAAAAAATTAAAAGTTCATTTTCTTTCGACATAAAAATAAATACATTAATTAAATGTGAACATTAAAAAAATTATAAAAAGTTAAATTATGCATCTCACAAAAATTGATACCCTTATCACTTTAAAAATTTTATACACATTGATAAAGTGCAAATATAGTTCTATAACTATGATTCAACAGAAAATTTAAAAACACGGTACACAAAAAGTTTTGTTTTATCTTATAATTATTTTTTATTTTTATGTACCATCATCGTTTTTCATTTTCTACAAAAATCTATAATTTCAACAGCAAGATAAAATTCAATAAATATATGTGCACAAGGCTTATAAACTGATTTAGAATGTCTCCAATGCTTTATTGCTGTCATTCTGACTCTTTCATAATCAGAAGAAAATCAGTAACCAATACACATGTGATGAAAATAATCACATTCATTTCAAGATGTTCACAATATGCTTTGAAATTCATCACCCTCTCGTCAGGCATTTCTAAAAATACCCCCCCTCCTTTGTTCTCTCCATAGCTATAGTAATAAGGCATAGATTGATCAGCGAGGAGGAAAACGTAATACCTTTTTTCTCGGGAAAAGTCACTCTAATGGCTGCCTTTCCCCGAGTAAATCACAAACAGGAATACACATGAATAATTTAGTAAATAAAATTTGTGAATAATTTATTTACTAAAGGTGAATGAAAAACTCCAGATACAGTTTTGAATTCATTTTTCTTTTTTTCAATACTCTCTTATGGCTGATTTTAGAACTTTTTTTCGGCATCAAAAATTTTCGCTCGATAACATGGGAATGATAGATCTATATATATTACTATATCTATGGTTCTCTCTAGCTGCTGTAGACATTGTAGCAATAAATAGTTTTCTTACAAACATTTAATCCTGTTTTCTTAATCCTTTGCTGGCCCTATTACTCAAAGACACTCTAAACAGTGTTGCGACATTTAGGGACTCTTTTATTCAATTATCACCAATAGTTTTGATGAGTGATATTTGATATACATAATGGATGAATAATCTTTGAAGTGATTAGGCAATCATTACAGTTAAAATTTAGTGGTGGATATTGAATTAAAAAGTCATTAAATTTGGCAACAGGATCAGGAGTGAAATTAAATTTGATCGGCAAAGGGTTAATAATATCTGGACTTGAACATTTTCTTGGGGAAAGTCTCAAAACTCTTCTTTCATCTCTGGGTGATAACGATTTTCGCCTACCTCTGGTATTTCTTTCGCCATGATTATCATTCAAATTTTAGAAACTATGTGTAACATTTTTAAACCTTCCAATCTCTTTCTGCAATCCAGCTATTCAATCCTGATAACGTAAAAACTTTTTTTTTTTTCTTCTTTTAAATTTTGCTAATTGTTTTGCTCTTGGCATTATTACAAATACAGTGAAACTTGAATAATTCGAAATTCTGGATAATTCGAATTTTTTAGTCGGTCCCTTGAATTTTGTATTAAAATAATGTTAAAAAAGCATGGATAATTCGAATTCTATTTTGGATAATTCGAATTTTTCATACGATTACCTTTAAAATATTACAGTAAAATTTGTTCCAGAGATTTTTCTCAGCTAAAGTGTATTATGTTTTTTAACAGTCTTTCAAAAGAAGGATAAGGAAATACAAGAGTATTTCCTACCTACACTGTAAAACATAAGTCCTATTTACTGCCAGAAATTATCTGTAATTTGAGAAAATATGCATAATTTACGAAAAAGTTACGTTGTCAGAACGTATTTTTTCAAATTACAAAGAATTTCTGGCAGCAAATAGGATATATTTTTTACAGTGTAGTGCATCAGAAGGTATGGTCCATATACATGAACTTTGAGGGGGTTTTTTTAATTGAAAGTCATGTCTAATGTATAAGATTCTGTTTTTGTATCAATTGGTGGGTTGAAGTCATATTCTGTGACACAAGGATTGTACTTAAAGAAGCAATCAAAAATATCTGACTATTTAAAAAAGTGTTGAATAGCTAAGCTCGTAAAAAAAAATATTCATTTAATGGGAGGGGGTTAATGATGCAGTATTCTTAGATATAAAATTTATGTGTTAAATCTTTGATCATAGAGTTTTATATTTTTAATTTATCTCTTCTTGGCAAAATAGTATATGTAATTCGAATTTTTGGATATTTCGAATTTTTCTCTGGTCCCTTCAACTTCGAATTATCCAAGTTCTACTGTATAAAAACATTGCTTGCACATAATTACATTCTACAAACCTTCTAAAGCATAAAGCTGATTTTAGAGCATAAAATTATTCTACGAAAAAACATTACATTTTTACTATGGTCTTAAAAGTATTTTATATGATCCAATTAAGCAATTTATCATTTTCTATTTAATTGTAATTATTGTGTTCATCAATTAAAAATGTTATATATTAAATTAGTCCCCTAAAATTACAAATAAGCATATACTAGTTTAAATTTTTCTCATTTAAGGAAACTGAGCTAATTATTAGCTGGCCTTAAAGTTTTTACATACACTTTATATATATGGTTGTCAGTGAAAATGTTTTTAAATTGGTACATACTTCAATTTTAAAGTAAACAATTAAACATAGATGTTTCTAAAATTAATAACAATAAATTATCATTATAAGTTTTAAAAATGTTTATTTCTTACCAGTTCTACAGCAGTAAAATTTTGCTATTATGTGCTTCTTTATTTTATTAAGATTCATACAGCCTTTCTGATTTAAAAATAATGGTGCATCTTTTATGATCTGAAATTTATAAAATCCTGAAACCTATACATGGTCCTAAGTTACTTAGACTTGTGGTTCTCTACTGTATATGCCTAAAAGAAAAACAATTGAAATAAAAACCTATTCGAATACATGCAATGAAATAGAATACTGTTTACTGAACAAGAGATGGCAATACATGCTAAGAAAAGAAATGTCAAAAATGCAGGCTTCTAGTAGACAGAAGATGAAAGTGATAATATGAAGTTGGGGAAGCTTTGAGGCAAGTGCTGCATTCTGCATTATTTCAATTTTACAATTAAATAGGTATGTATAAAATTTTGTTACAAGAAAACATAGTAGAAATTTTATTCTGAAATATATGCTTTACTTTCACAAAGTAAAACAAAAAACACAATCCAATTAAATAAACAGACCTAGAAATCTGGCCAAATTATATCACTCATTGTCTTATTGGCACATGATGTCACTCGCCACATGATGACCAAGCAAAATAAAGTGCTGCTGTAAAAGAATGTACAGCTTGCCACTGTTTTCTCTTCTGTTAGCATGATTAGCATGAATTTTGTTAAACAATTATGTAAAAAATCTCAAATTTCAGCAACAAGTAGAAATTAAAAGTAAAGTAAGTCAATATTTCCAAAATGATTTCACATTTTGGAAATCAGAAGCAACAATATGACACATTTCAAAAATCAGCTTTGAGAAAAACACAAATTCCATCTATCAATTGCAGAATAATTCCATATTTCTGGAATTGGCAAAAAAAAAATTGCATTTAGGTACAATTAAACATAAAATAAACCAAATAGTGGTGAAAGAAACCCACATTTCAGAAATAGGGTGCAAAATTATCACAATTTTGCAATCCAGTATGTGCATACAGGATTCACAATACAGAATAGGATTGAGAAACATCATGTTTTAAAAAAATCTGTCACATGAAAGCTTTTTTTTTTTCCCCAAGTAATTTTTTTCAGCATTTTATTCACTTTTTAGTGGACCATTCTAAAGCATTTCTTAAGAGAATATGAAGATTGAAGATGTATATATTTTGTCAACAAACATTTATAAAGTTTAGAAATTAAAGTTTTTTTTTAACACACAAAATCCACATACAATGTAATATTAGGCATGAAATAATTTTGGTTATTCCAATAAATCGATCACTGCAGTTATTCCAGTAAATTGTGCTTTTTGAGGGCCATAAAACTGGGTTATGTGAACCCAAAATGATAAAAGGAATAAAATTACTCCGGGCACTGGTTTAGTAAAGTAATGGACTTGTATCCTTGGCAAAAAAATTAGAAACTCCGTCTATTACTTCAACAAATCAGTGTCAGAGGCAATTTTAAATCATTTTAAGGTTCAAATAACATCCAAGTAACATCAGTTTTAGAGTATTCAAAATCAAATAAAAAATAAATTTTGAAACAAATTAGGCGATAAAGACTTCAGCAATTCCATACTGCATTTCTGATAAAAATTTAGAATCTGATTCTGTACATTTTGACTAAGAGGAGAAGCATCAGTAGAAAAAGTCTTTAATCAGGGGGGAAGGGGAGGGGAAGAAAAAAATTATACATAACTTCCATTTTAACAGTACATTTACTTTGTATATTTATAAACCTTAAAATAAGTCTGCAAAATGTTAAAAAAGCAATTACTTAAATTAAAGAAATTCCACTAATTATTTTGTCACAGTCATAAAATCTCACCTCACTTATTTTCGAGTGTGAACCTTGACATAACAATAGAAGATTATCACTGATTTCCAGTGAAATAATTATGAATTTCAGTAAACATCTTTTGAAAAAAAAAAAAAGCATGAATTGGTTGATTAGTGGTGAAATAACTGTTCATTTCAACCTTGGTTGGTGGGAAAAAAGAAACAATATCATGTATTTCAGCAATTATCTGTAATTTGCTTCAATCAGCAATGAAATAATTCTGCATTTTGGCAACCAGCTGTAAAAAATGTCACACTTTACTTGGCAATCAACCACAAAAGAAGTGCCAACTTTACTGACTGTGGGAAAAATGACATTTACTGAAGCTATCTGGGGAAAAAATTTAAGACCAAAAATAAATCATACACAAAATCAATGATCTGGGAAGTGATTTTGTGAAGGTCTCAATTTTTTGTATGGGCACAATCATCAAAATCAGCATTGATAAAATTTACCCTACATACAAAAAAAAAAAAAAAAAAAAAAAAAAAGTGTAATTTGAAATGGACCCTTCATAAAAATGGACAAACTTAAAACAGGCTCATCTTAAAAATCTGGCAATCCTTAAAAAGATTCTTCAAGTAAATTTCATGAGATTATTGTTTATTTTGGTGCTAATTAGCTGGAAAATATGCAAAAACATGGCCAGTAAGCAAAAAGAATTTACCGACCACTGGTGAGTAACTTAAAATTTTAATTTTTAGGTCCAATGTATTTTCCCTACACACAAATACATAACACAATCTTCACTTTCTATCTCTATATTTCATTTTAAAGTTTTTTTTTCTTTTTTTAACAGCACAAGCTTATGATTGTGGAGTCTTAAAAAGGCCGTGAATGCTTTTTACTCGTAAAATATTTTGAATATCGAAAAATTTTCAGCTCATGCAAAATTGAAATGTATCTATATTTTTCTCTAAAATTTTCAATGTTGAAACTTTCTTTTATTTATAACATATCTTTGCAAGAATAAATTTTTATTTTATTCTTCTTAGGCTTCCAAAATAAAAAAATTTCTACTGTTATTATTATTTTTTTCCTTTAATTTTTATTTTGTGCTTTTAAGTAAAAAAAAAAAAAAAAAAAAGAATCAAAAATTCTTAGGATATTGTGCAGAAACTGAAAATTTTTTCTTTTATCAATTGACACATTTTCTATAAATTATCTGCAAAAATTAACACATCGGCTCTTTGAGGGTCGAACCTACACTGTAAAAAATATGTCCTATTTGCTGCCAGAAATTTTTTGTAATTTGAGAAAATACACATAATTTACGAAAACATTACATTGTAAGAACGTATTTTCTCAAATTACAGAGAATTTTTGGCAGCAAATAGGACATATTTTTTGCAGTGTATGACTATCATGTTATCAACATGGCACTTCAACATACTGAGCTAATAAGTCACAGAAAACTGCTTACATTTATGCTTATATTTACTTGTTATTATATACTTGTTAACATATTACATTACCTTGTTTTTTAGCGTGACACCAAGACACGATGATAAAAATCCAATTTCAGTTAAAAGCTTCTAATTAGTTATTTCATTGAGTTAAATTTTCAAGAACTTTTATACTATAATTAATTAATTTAAATACATTTAGTTATTTTTGTATCTAACATTTTCAGCTTGGTACCTAGCTTTCTTCAGGTGTTCTGATGATCAGTACCATATTTTTACTTGTTGATGATACTTTCAAAAACTTAATAAAATGCATAGTGTAACAAAAGTAAAGTCAAAATTCACTACAGCAATCCCCCTACAATAAAGATAGCTCATTAAAATTAAAAACAAAAGCAGAGAAAGTAGGCATTAACATTCTAATTAAACCAAACCGTAATATTTCCAAAGAATCCAGAACAATAAAGATCCAATTAATATCCTTGAAACATCTGGTATTTACCATACTGAATTTGAAAACAAAAGTAACGAAATAGGCACCTATATTGGCATGACAACCAGAAAAATAAACGCATCAAAGAACACTATAATGATATAAAATATAACTAACTGTACTACAAATGCACTAATCAAAATTAACCATGACAAGGAAAAAAAAAAAAAAATTGAAAAAAAATTAACAATTAGCAAATTATTATACGAAACAAATTTATGCAATTAACCATGAAAATATAGAAATACTTACCTGTGCATGTAATAACATACAGCCTTGGCGCAATATGGAAATCTGAAGCATCAACAAGTAGAAAAAAGCAACCGAATCATCAGAATACCTGAAGAAAGCTGGGTAGTCAGCTGAAAATGTTTGATGTAAAAAGAACTAGAAGATATTTAAGTTAATTAATTATAGTAAGTTATTTCATTATTTCTGTATCATTAAGGTATTAAAGATCTCTGTTAGTGAGCATCAAGATTATCCAAATCCCATGTTAACCTATGAGAAAATTCACCCCATTATTATTCATTATGCAATACATATATTTTAAAGTTTAGTTTTACATTCAAAAAATTCATGACCATTAAATCAGCTCTTGTTTTTCAAAAAATGGCATTTTAATTTTTTAATGCTTTATAACAACATTAAAATAAATTTGAAAAATTAACGAAAATTAATTTTTGAAAACCAAGAACTGATTTAACAACTATGAATTTTCTGAAGATGAAAACAGAATTTAAAAATAGGTATTATGTAATGAATAAGTAATTTCCCAAAGGTTAACGTGAGGTTTGTATGACCTTGACGTTCCCTAATAGTGAAACTTTTTATTTTAACTATTTATCTGCAGTACATTAACACCTTAACTGTCCTGGGTGTATATATATGTTTTTCCGAAGTACGATCCGTTGTACTATGCAGGGCCTGATTAACCTTTCAACTGAGGGGAAGCACAAATCCATTTGGGGGCCCCCCACGGATTGCTTGGTCTAAAGACTCATAAAAACATCTTGAAAAATTCACAAATTTTTTATTAAACTCTGTAGTTAGGTGGAATTAGAGAAAATGTGCTCAAGTAAATTTGTTTAATATAAGCACCAAAATGTAAACTGGTGAAAAGCCTGCATTCACCACAATATATGAAATTATTCCATTGTAACTGCATGTGTAAAAGCTTCATTAACATATTTCCCATATAATTGCAAAATGATAACTGTGCAATCAAGTCTACTGTGACTTTTTATAATCTGACAAGCTCACAATTTGGGATCCTTATTTTGCTAAATTTGGGGACTTTTCAAAATTTCTCAAGGGAAGTACATGCTTCTCGTGCCTACTGAATAATCAGGGCCTGGTACTATGCTGCTACCAGTGAAGCTACTGACAGTGCAATAAAATAAACATGAAAGTGATCTTGAAAGTTTCTGAAAGATTTACCCATTTCAGAGTTGAAGGAGAATGGTGGGACTTTGAAGTGAATCTCATAAATTCACTTTAAAGGCAGTAAGGGGTTAGTAACAGAATTTGTTTTTTAAGTCTAATATTTTTTACTGGAGAAAGAAAGAAAAATAGCCAGTAGTTTAAAATATCTGGAGTGACTCGACTCGACTGTTCAAACATTAAGTAATTAACAGTTGTTTAAATTTAAATAAATAAAAGAGAAAGTTATAATACAGGGTTTCCAGTACTTTTCCTCATATAGAATGTTGTTTAATTTAACATTATTGCACTTCAAATAATTTAAGCCCATAGGTCATAATGATAAAGAATTTTTTGTTGCATCTCTGTAAAAATTCATAAGTGCTAGATTCATCAAAATCTATTCTGTTCACAGGATGGTAACATATAACATGTAATATGAATTTTCAGCTTAATTGAATAAGGCATTTAGACACTATCGCACTTTAAATAATTTGAACCCATAAGCCATAATGGAGAAGAATTTTTCTTTGTGTCCCTGTAAAAAAACTATAAATGCTAGATTCACTAAAATCAATAGAGTTCATGCTACGATAAACTTCAACACACATACCAACTTTCAGTTCATTTGAACAAAAGTGTTTAGATGCTATCGTGTTCACTACATACACACATATACATACACACATATACATACATACATCACCATAAAAATAGCAAAAATGAACTCGGGGATCCTCAGAACTGCAAAGTTGAGTTTTTTCATGATCACAATACTTTCCTTACATTTGTATATTTGGGAAAGTAAAAAGTAGCCACTATGAAATCCTTACTAACCAAACTATTGGCTATTAATGAAGTTTCCAATTTTTACTTTTCAAATACACATATGTAAGAAAAGTATTGTAATCATGATGAAAATTAGACTTTGGGATTTAGGTGTTTCTACACATTTTGAGTTTTTCTCAGTGAGTGAACATGATAGTGTTCAACCTCTGTTTTAAGAAGCTGAAAGTTGGTATGTATGTTATAGATAGATCACCTAGCATGAACTCTATTGATTTTGGTAAATCTAGCATTTACAGATTTTTACAGAGACATACTAAAAAATTCTTTATCATTATGACCTCAAGGTTCCCACCCAATTTCACAAATAAAACTCCCTGACTTTTCTAGGTCTATTTTTAGAAAGTTCCATTCACAAAATTTGATTTGTGACATAAAAAATAGCTCACAGCATAAAACATAACATAGCTCGTGACATAACAGACAACATAGTAACAAGACTTGTGACATGAATTGAATGCTCAAAAAGCATTTTCCAGGTTTTGGGGCAATATTTGCAATTTTCCCTGACTTTTTTTTATTAATTTCAAATTCCCTGACTGTTCCAGGTTTTCCCTGACCCGTGGGAACCCTGTGACCTATGGGCTCGAATTATTTCGGGTGCAACAGCATCTAAATGCTTAATCCGATTGCTCTGAAAATTTATACACATGTTATAGGTCACTGTTGCACAAACTGTATTGATTTTGGTGAATCTAGTACTCATAGATTTTTACGGGGACACAACAAAATTTTATCATTATGACCCATGGGCTCAAATTATTTGAAATGCAATAATGTTAAATTAAAGAACGTATACTATATGGAGAAAAATACTCAAACTGTTGGAGAATTATAAACTCTGAAATTCATTTTTCATATTTAATCAAGGAACTTTCTTTTTAAATGTAGAAAAGATTCTATTTTTCAGTTGCCTTTGTATGCATATCAAAATTGCTTGTTCTGTGTTTTCTCTATTCTCTTTCTCTGTGGTTTTCCAAGTACATGTAGATTTATCTGTCTTTTGCTGCTGTTAATTTTAATATAGATGTAACAGCATTGCAATGGAAGAATGAGCTTTTAGCTCACTCTCCAATAATATAAATGGTATTAATAAATAACCAAGAGGAAAAGAATAGAAATTTTCAAATTATTTCTTCAAAAATACACAGAAAAGATAATATTTAATTAATACAAAATATCAAAGTTTATTTCAGTTTCACCAACGAGATATAGAAGAATCATAGATGCTGATGCAAGTATAAGAGGATTGTTTCACAGGTAAGTGCAATTTACTTACCTCTATCTATGCTTGTGTTGGTTATTTTATAATATTGTTACAAAATTGTAGATAATTGTGTTTATTCTTGTATAAATTCTTTCAAAGAGGCTTAGTAAGTTGATAAAGTGCTAATTTTGTGCATTTCTAGTCATTTTAGCATTAAAATAGCCTTATTTTCCCTTAAAAACACATTAAAAAGCCCCAATAAGGCAGATAAAGGATTTGGCGCCAAATTTTGTGACTTTTCCCCACCTTGGCGACTTTTTTGGCGCCCTTGGCGAGAAAATCATTAGGGATATACCAAATATGGAAGCTCTAATCTCATTGGCTGATGAGATACAGAAATTTCCACACTTTTCTACAGGGGTATATAAAGCTGTTTTCTTTGCCAAGGTGAGTCAGTCAGTTCAGTTCTCAGTCAGCTTCGCTAATGCTTGCATTGCGTTGAGCCTCTTTGAAAGAGACTTGCTTTAAGTGTTATTGCTATACAGTTTGTACTGTGGATTTGCTATTGTCAGCTGTTGTTTAGCTGTGTTTACTGGTTGAATTGAAGCTGATACTTGGTTTATAGACCTGTATTTTTCTGGAACTTTCTGTGAATAAATTACTGAATTTTTGTAAATTTTGCCTTTCATTCTCGGACAACTGATGAACCCCCGAGTACGCAACATTTCTGGTGTCAGAAGTGGGATTGTCTGTGAATTGTGATAACAAGAGCTATGGAGCAAGAAATGAAGAAACTTCTAGAAGGTCTCACTGCTCAGATGAATGAGTTAAGATCTGGATTGATAGAGAAAATGGAAACAGGACAGGAAAAGATGGAAACCATTTCATGATTATTGGAAACTGTTTCATGATTATTGATCGAAAGAATGAAAGAAGGACAGAGAGAGATGAAAGATAGCCTGAGTCAAGAGATGAAAGTAGTTCAGGAAAAGATGGAAGCCAGTTTGAGCGAAGAAAATAAATCCAACCAATATGAGATGAAGAGAGAGCTTTCAACGGCCAAAGAATCAATAGAGGGTAAATTAACGGTGATGGAAAATAGAATGGATGGAATAGAAGAGAAAGTTATAAAGATAGAAGAAAATTTTGGAGAGAAAGTTTTGAAAATAAAAGAGAGTTTTGAAGAGAAAGCTATGAAGATTGAGGAAAATGTTATGAAAGTAGAAAGGAATTTTGAAGAGAGATTTATGAAGATGGAAGAGAATTTCGAGCTGAAAGTCATGAAGAAAGTAGAGGAACATCTTGAAAGAAAAGTAGAAGAGAAGTTGATCTCCTCGCCCCTGGAAACTGAAAAGAAAGAGAGAAGAACCCAGAATTAGGAATTTATTAAGCTATCCACCTATGACGGCAGTTCCTCCTCAGGGGCGTAGCTTGAGGGGGGGGAGGGGGGGGAGTCTCCCCCCCCAATGTTTTAAAAAATAGGGCGGCATATTGAAGTTTCTGGGGGCGCTGTTTTGCGACTTAAATTTCATTTGAAAATGGATAATAATTTTGTTAATTATCGTTAGTTACCAAAATCACTTAAGAATTTTATGTATCACAAGCTGACCAACTGGTTCACCGACCAGCAAAAAAAGTTTGCGTTAAAATGTCTGACTGTAGCAGACTCCCGTTAGGTGTCGCCTACGGCGCCCTCTAAACTAATTAAACATGTAAAACAGCCTGTTTCCCCCCGTACAAATGACCCTTGAAAATTCTCATCGTATTCATGTCGCTTAAAAAAATCTGATCATAACAAATTCCTGTTTGGGGGCGCATATGGCATGATTTCCTGTTTTATTCACGTACATTAGTCTGTTCGTTTACCGTACAAAAGACTGTTGAAAATTCTAATCGTGTTCGGGACCCTTTAAGAATAAGTTAGTAGCAAATTCCAACTGAGTGGCGCCCTTCCCTGTTCAGGAACCTACAAAGGCATAATGAGGTTTCTGGGGGTGCTGTTTTGCGTCTTGAAGTTCATTTAAAAGTGGATCATAATTTTGTTGATTATCGTTAGTTACCAAAAACACTTAAGATTTTTATGCATCAGAAGCTGCCTTCGGCGACCAACTGGTTATCTGACCAGCAAAAAAAGTTTGCATTAAAATGTCTGACTATAGCAAAGTCCCCTTATGGCGCCCTCTTAACTAATTAGACACCTAAAACAGCCTTTTTAAAAGTGTATAACAGCCTATTTTCCTACTGTGCAAACAATCGTTGAAAATTCTCTTCGTATTCACAACACTTAAAAAAATCTGATCATAACAAATTCCTATTTGGGGGCGCCTATGGCATGATTTCCAATTTCAAACACTTACAATAGTCTGTTCGCTTACTGTGCAAAAGACTGTTGAAAATTTTGATCGTTTTCAGAACCCTTTAAGAATAAGTTAGCAACAAACTCCAGCTGAGCGGCGCGCTTCCCTGTTCAGGCACCTACAACAGCATGTTCGCTTACCATGCAACGACCCTTGAAAATTCTGACCTTAGCAAATTCGCGCTCTGTGGCGACTGCGGCGCCTTTCTCCATTTCACATACTTACAGCTGACGCGTAAGTATGTGCAATCGCTTTCTCACCTCCAAAAACTTAAAATTACGATTTTTTAAGACCTTAGCTCGAAAAAAAAAAAAAAAGCAATTTATTGTACGTTATGGCTATTGTATAAAAACGAAATTAGATGAGGTTTGGTTTGGATATAACGATTTCTCACAAACAATTTTTGATTCTAAGTGATCCGTTAAGCAAATTTTTTATTTTAGTTTCATCGCTTACGGGTTTTGAAATATTTATAAGTCTATAGAATTTAACTAGTGTTTCTTGACAAGAAATAGCACGAGGAAGCTGATTTAACGTCGCATTAATAGGCACATATTGGGCAATTAGCGACGGTTTGGGATTAACGCCCCAGTGGCGGTCCAAAGACAAGCCATCACAATTTTTATCTTCTGCGGAAGGGATGGCTCCCCCGCTTCAGTATCCCCAGAGTTATTATTTGCACGGAGCATGGAGAACATTGCAGCCACGACAGAGTTTACGTGCAGCAGAGACTGACTTTCATGATTGTCTTCAATTGGCTCGATTATTGAATCCGCAATCTTTCTGTCAAGCTGGTAGACGTGAAGTGCCGGGTACGATCCCAGGTCGCGCTTGTCGGCCTAGCCATTCAGAATTGTCCATGGTTTTCTCAGAAACTTGCGTAAATATGGGCTAGGACCTCTTAGAAAGACCCCCCCACAGAAGGCACTCCCCCTCAGGCCTAGGACCCTAGAGCAGTCAATCAGCAGTTTTCCGAAACACCGAAACCAACACCTAAGAAAAAAATAAATTTCTGTACAAAAAAAGATTTAATTTTGGACAACAGGACTTTTTTTTTTTTTTGTAGTTTGTTCTTCCACATAAAGGCATGCGGTAATTGTGTCGAGTTCCTTAGCAATGGTCCACTCTAAAAATATAAAGTTGCTTTCCTTAGCAACAGTTACTACTTTCATTTCTTAAAATTTATTTTGAAAATTTTATGTTTTACCTGAATTATAATGTAATATCTTTTAAACTTGTTGGAAAAGGGGGGGAAAATCTTTTTCAATTGTTCTACTTTATCTCAAACCAATCTCTGGTTGTTCTAAGAAAGATACTTTTGCTTAGTCTCATACGAGAATATATATATGTATATATATTTCTGCAAAGCACATTAACCATATCTTTCAAACGATACTACTTGTAAGCCCTTCCTTTTATATTGAAAGTAGGCTAAAAATGTAAGAGAAATTTCATGTCTGCGTATTAATAGATAGATTCGCTGAAGAAATTTAGAATGCTAAAAGAAAAAAGCTGCTAAATAAAGGAAAAAAAAAAGCTGCTAAATGGAGGGGGGGGGATCAGCTTTTTTTTTCTTGACAGATTTTAGGAATATGCCCCGAAGGAGAGGGGGGGGGGACATATTAACCGACGAGAGGGCCTGTGCCCTTGAACCCAAAGATGGCAACACTCTTGAAAGTATGTGGGTGGCATTTTCAGATGAGGAATACGAAAGGGCGCCAAACTTCGGGTCTCCCCCCCCAAATCAAATTTTCACGCTACGCCCCTGTTCCTCCTATCATGTATATAAGATGCAGTTTTCCATCGTAGCTGAAGCTAACGGCTGGGACTCTGTTGCAAAGACAGGCTGGTAGGGTCAGTGCGGGGCGATGCCGCAGATATTCTGGAGACCCTTTCGAAGGAACAGCGATATGACTTCGAAGCTTTAACCAGAGCACAGGAGCTACGTTTTGGAGCGAAATGGTCCAAAGAATATAGTCGACTCCAGCTAAGGTCCCATCATCAGAGACCAGGGAAAAGCTTACAAGAACTGGCATCAAACATCCAGAGGCTTTCACATTTGGCTTTCTCAGACTGTCATCCTGAAACACGCAATGGTCTGGCCCTAGAATATTTCATTGATGCTGTGGGAGATCCAGATATTCAAAAAGCCCTCAGACTCTCCGTCGTGAAGGATGTGGAGTCAGCCTTGGTGTATGCCCTAAAGATCGAGGCAGCCCAACAAGCCTCCCATAAACATCGCCAGAACAGCACAGTGACAGTAGACAAAGTGAACGGTTCTCAAGATGATCTTAAACAGATTCAGAAAATGATTGCAGATATTAATAGAAGACTACGCATTCTTGAGAGTAAGAAAGAAGGGAAGACTCCAACAACTAAATGCTGGAGCTGTGGAAAAGACGGGCATATCAAATGAAGCTGCCCAGTAAGAACACATAGAGAAGCAACCAAGAATGTCTCTGAAGTATGCCACCCAGAAGGAGCTCTTCGGGAAAATCCAGATGCCTTCTTGCGGAAGCCTCCGTCTGAAGATCATAAATACAGCTCTAAAGCCGAGGATAAACACCAAATAATAAGGCCAGTTGCTCGTCAAGCTACTGTCTCAACACCATCAGAACAAGATTCCGATCCATGGAGTGACGAAAAACTTAGACAAGCCCAGTTGGAAGATCCTGACATAAAGTCAATATTACAACTGAAGGAGACGACCAGCAACAGACCTACCTGTCAGGACATTTCCAGATTTAGTACCATCACGAAAAGTTATTGGGCACTTTGGGACTCTCTTCATATCAGAAACGGCGTATTATACAGAAAGTGGGAATCTGATGATGAGAAAAGCTTCAGATGGCAGATTGTATTACCAAGATCAAAAATTCCAGATGTTTTAGAACAACTGCAAAGTAGCTCTACCGGAGGCCATTTTGGGGTAATGAAGACTCTGCAGAATGTTCGGGAACGCTTCTACTGGTGCAAGGCAAAGGAGGACGTGGAGAAATGGTGTAAATCCTGTAATGCTTGTGCGGTACGTAAAGGCCCGCAGAAACGAAGTCGAGGAAGACTGCAACGGTATAACGTGGGAGCACCATTTGAACGAATTGCACTCAACATCTTGGGTCCTTTGCCATGGACCTTCAGTGGAAATAAATACATCCTCGTCGTGATGGACTATTTCACCAAGTGGCCTGAGGCATATCCCATTCCTAATCAAGAGGCATGTACAGTCACAGAGGTCCTAGTGCAGCAATGGGTGTCAAGGTACGGCACGCCCCTACAACTTCATACCGACCAAGGTAGGAACTTTACCTCTGCTGTTTTCAAAGGACTGTGTCAACTACTCAGCATAGACAGAACCCAGACAACACCCTTACATCCCCAGTCGGACGACATGGTCGAGAGGTTCAATTGTACCATCCTGAATAACCTCTCTCTTCTAGTATCAAGGAACCAGCAAGATTGGGACTTGAAGTTGCCGTTGTTCCTGCTGGCTTATCGAAGTGCTGTCCATGAATCCACCGGCTATACTCCAGTCCAGATGCTGTTTGGACGTGAACTTCGTCTCCCATGTGATCTCCTGTTTGGTTGTCCACTCGATGTGCCTTCATCGCCCGAGGAGTACATCCAAGGCACGATTTGAGGACGTACATAACTTTGCTAGGGAGTGGATTCACATGGCAACAGAGAAAATGAAGACGAGGTACGATCTAAAGGCTACACAACATGAGTTCCAAGAAGGAGACAAGGTCTGGTTGTGTAATCCTGTTCGACGCAAAGGACTCTCTCCCAAGTTACAGTGCAACTGAGACGGACCGTACACAGTCTTAAAAAGGCTGAATGATGCAGTAGTGCGAATCACTAAAACACCTTCATCAAAACCGAAGGTGTTGCACTATAACAGGCTAGCCAAGTACCACAATTAACGGTAATATGAAAATTTAAAATGTAAATACTGATGAAATTTGCGCATTCATAATGTAAATATTTGTATATAAATATTTGTACATATTTGTGAATTTTGTAAATATTTCTCACTTAATTTATATTTCTATTTTATCGTTATATGCAACTTAGTTTTTGTATTTTAGATTGTGTAAATTTGTTTAGTTTCGCCTCTTGACCAAGGGTTGCACTGCCCGGGATGTGCAGTCCTTGGGAGGGGGGCAGTGTTACAAAATTGTAGATAATTGTGTTTATTCTTGTATAAATTCTTTCAAAGAGGCTTAGTAAATTGATAAATTGCTAATTTTGTGCATTTCTAGTCGTTGTAGCGTTAAAATAGCCTCATTTTCCCTTAAAAATGCATTAAAAAGCCCCAACAAGGTAGGTAGTGGATTTGGCGCCAAATTTGGCGACTTTTTTCCACCTTGGCGATTTTTTTGGCGATCTTGGCGAGAAAATCCTTATAAGGGATATACCAAATATGGAAGCTCTAATCCCATTGGCTGTTGAGATACGGAAATTTCCGGAACTTTCCACACTTTTCTACAGGGGTATATAAGGAGCGCTTTCTCGCCAAGACAGTCAGTTCAGTTTTCAGCCAGCTTCGCTAGTACTTGCATTGCTTTGAGCCTCTTTGAAAGAGACTTGCTTCACGTGTTATTGTTATACAGTTTGTACTGTGGATTTGCTATCCGTGATTGTAATGAAATGCTCGCCCTCTGGTGGGCTAAGGTGAAATTATCATACCACTGATAGCTTTCACGCTGAAACAATGATAGAATAACAAGAAAGAACAATAATTAATACACGTGGCTATTATATTTACTAACAACTGCAGTTCAGAAAGCGTCATCTATCGATCATTACAAACGTGGATTGACAGCTGTTGTTTAAGCTGTGTTTACTGGTTGAATTGAAGCTGATATTTGGTTTATAGACCTGTATTTTTCTGCAACTTTCTGTGAATAAATTACTGAATTTTTGTGAGTTTGGCCTTTCATTCTCGGACAACTAACGAACCCCCAAGTACGCAACAATATATATAATCCTCTTTCTCTTTTTCAAAATCATTCCAGTGATTTTACCACTTCCACTAATTTTTAGCCTAAGTTGATAAAGTACTAATTTTGTGCATTTCGAGTCGTTTTAGCGTTAAAATAGCCTTACTTTCCCTTAAAAACACATTAAAAAACCCCAATAAGGCAGATAATGGATTTGGCGCAAAAATTTGGCAACTTTTTCCCACCTTGGTGATTTTTTTGTCGACCTTCGCGAGAAAATCCTTATTAGGGATATACCAAATATGGAAGCTCTAATCTCATTGGCTGATGAAATTCAGAAATTTCCACACTTTTCTACAGGGGTATATAAAGCTATTTTTTTCGCCAAGGTGAGTCAGTCAGTTCAGTTCTCAGTCAGCTTCGCTAATGCTTGCATTGCGTTGAGCTTCTTTGAAAGAGACTTGCTTTAAGTGTTATTGCTATACAGTTTGTACTGTGGATTTGCTATTGACAGCTGTTGTTTAGCTGTGTTTACTGGTTGAATTGAAGCTGATACTTGGTTTATAGACCTGTATTTTTCTGGAACTTTCTGTGAACAAATTACTGAATTTTTGTAAGTTTTGCCTTTCATTCTCGGACAACTGACGAACCCCCGAGTATGCAACAATTTAAATAAGTATATAATATTCATTCATATTAAGCGAGGAATTTATGATCTTATGCCACAATATTATTAAAACAAGCATCCTATTATGCTTTTCTCTTTTGTTTATTTATCTTCTCTTACTTTAATTTACTGATACAAATGTTAATTATTCAATGTTTAGAAAATCGAGTGGAGTAACTCCATATTTTTATCCTTTATGAATTGGAGACATAATAAATAACTAAAGAAAATTAGTCACGATAACATTAAAAATAACAATAGTACAATTAGAGTATATTATTACCCTGTACATTAGGGCCTCAAATTAAAAAAAAAAAAAAAAAAAAAAAACCTAGAATATCAAATGCATACTTGCCAACCAATTTTAATGAAAAAAGGGAAGATTTTTGTTGAAAAACCAGAAGATTTCATAAAAAAAGGGAAGGTTTTTTTTTTTTCCTTTGATGTAATAAACAATACAGTTTTACAATGTTAATATTTAGAAGCAATCTATAAAAACATTTTACCATAGATTGATTATACTAAATATATAAAAGTTTTAAATGAAGTTATTCCTCTTCAACATATAAATATTTACAAAACAGAATCTGTAAGAAATTTATTTAACAATACATAAAAAACTTAGTTAAGTTAAAGTATAACAAATTTTTTAAATAAATATAATATGATTTTTGTGTATACATTAATCATACATATAAAAAAAGGTAGCAGTAGCTAATTATCAGTTTCAGAAGTGCATAAAACCAACTATTAATTTTCTTAAATTGATTTGGAAAAAATTTTCCTACCTGAAAAAATTATTCTTCATTTTTTTCCCATGTTTGCATATTTGGTATAAATATGACATACAAATATTTAATTTAATTGAGGAAAAATAAACAGATTCATTAAATTCAGCAATAAAGATCTAAAAATAATTAAATACGTGAGAAATATTGACGACTTACATTGCTTTATTGTTTCTAGATCACAATCTGGGGAACAGGGGGGGGGGGGGGAATACAAAAATAATTACAGAGTAAGAAATATTAAACTCTTTCAACTCTACTTCTAGAATCTAATGAAAGAAGTTTAAAATTAATATTTATGTTGCAGATGGATAAAGATTAGGAAACAAAAGACTTCTGCAGAGCATTTGATTGCTGGCCACTGGTTGGAGATAAATGAAGGGGGGGGGGGGGGGAGCAAAAAATAATTACATCAGCAAGAAATATTTAACAATTCTATTTCTTTATATGTTCTAGAATCTCATAAAGCAAGTTTGAAATGAATATTGACATTTATGTAATGGATGGAAAAAGATTGAGAATAAGAAGTTTTCATAGAACATTTGGGTTTTCTTTTTAAAACGAACGATATCCGCGACTTTTTTAAAAACGGAAGATTTCATCATTTGTCCGGAAGACCGGAAGATACGTTAAAAAACCGGAAGTCTTCCGGGAAAACCGGAAAAGTTGGCAAGTATGCAAATGATACTCAAATCATTTAGGACAGGAGCCCTAAATCTTTGTATAATTCACTCATGTATCACCTGGATAACAAATGAACAGCTAATGAAAAAAGAATATAACTTTGTAGGAAATATGGCCTAAGGTAACTCTAGCTATTCTTGATCTTGCCAGCAGATAAAATCCCATACAATCCTATGTAGGTCGGGAAAACTTAATCTGCAAAATGACTTAGAACAAATAAACCAACCTGAACCTGCAATATTAAATTTACATTATAACATACTGAATTAAAATTCTGTTTACAAGTGTATACATGTACCTAACTACAAACAAAATTTCAGTGTACCTATAAAGAACACTAAGAAAGACAGAATTAAAAAATTATTTGAAAAATATATTTGTAGGTGAAAAATAAATGCAAATGAGACCCACACTTGACTTACGAAGTTTATAATCCATGGGTAACTGACCTGATAATCCCATGTTGTTACATGAAGAAACTTGGTCAGAGAATTAACCATTACCTTTTTTTTTTTTTTTTTCATTTGCACATTCACAAAGTTTACAGCCATTAAATTTCTTCTTGCTTTCTAAAAAATAACTTTTTTATTTCAAAATATAAAAATGTGAAAAATGATTTAAATGTATTTTCTGCTCTTTATAGTTTCAAACTGATTTAAAAAAAAAAAAAAAAAAAAAAAAAAAAGAACAATTTTAACAGTTGTGAATTTTCTGAATGTGAAAAATGGAATTTAAAAAAAATGCTTTAAATAATGAGTAATTTTATTGACATTTCCCCATACAATAAGATAAAAAATTTGGTGTCAGAAAAAGGAAAATTGTAAAAAGTAGGAAAAGACAACAAATATTCAAAAATTTAAAGCTATCAAAAAAGAAACAGCAAAAAAAAAAAAAAAAAAAAAAATTTTATTTTCATTTTTTTAAAAAGGTAATTGTCATTTTTTCTTAATAAAATGTATAATTCAAAATTTAACCTAGTTGTAAATAATATAATTTCCACTTTTGTGGCTTAATTAATTAATTTATTTATTTAATGCCAATATTTCTGAATAATAGTCACTAAGCTATTTAATAAAGATTATTATAAAACCTTTTTTCAGAAATAGTGTATCCAAAGAAGCATTCTGCATCTGCATATAGAAAAATCATGAATACTGTTGATAGTTTTTGTTTTATGATGAATGACTATATTAAATTACATAGAATGATATAATTATATATGATGAATGAATATGTTAACTATATAAAATTTAATATTGGGATAAATTTAAAAAGTAACAATGAATTTGAAAAATGAAAATTTTTATTTGATAGGTATTTAATTAATATCAATATCTCTACAAAAATATAAAGTATTTAAAATAAAATACTGAATCATTCCAGGGAAGAAAATGAAAAAAAAAAAAAAAAAAAATTATACAGACTTATTTTCTATGGATTTAACTTCTTTAATCAAATCAGAATCTAAACCTAAAATAGAAATGTCAAAATTGACCTCACGTTCATTATTGATTACTTGCAGAGCTAATCTTTTGTGATTATGGTCCACTGACCACATATCAGGCAAATATTTTGGCTGCATGGTATCAAGAAAATGTTGTCTCCACATTTTCTCCAATTTAAATAAACCACCATTACTGCAAAAATACTGATAAACTTTTAAACCATGAGGGACAAATGATTCATTCAATATACTAACATCAAGATTTAGTGCTTTTTCAATGAGTTCATCAGTTACTTCTGAAGCACTGAAATAATTTTTTATTGTATTTTCAAGTACCTCTTTACGACATTCAGGTATTTCATGACCAAACCTGGATAATGCTGAAGCAGCTGATTTAACATAAACCATTTCTTTATTTAATTTATATTTAGAATGTTTACTATCAATTAAAGGAGCGTCACACAATTCTGCAAGCTTTTTTCTCATTTCCCGATCTATAATATTGCTTTTCTTGTGGCATTCCACACATAACAATAATACGTCATGAGATAAACTTTTTTTCATTAATTCTGGAAAATATTTTCTATATTCAGAAGGTACTACAAGTTTTCGATGATATTTTTCAGTCTTTCCACATACTGCACAGCAGTTAAATTTTTCCAAAGTATAAAATATGTTGTCTAATTTAGGACGTCCCGAGGGTTCAAAATTTAATCTAACTGTATATGGTTGTTCACAAATAGTTTCTCCCAAGCCTTTATATACATACCATTCAGCTTTCCTTCTATCACAATTACAAAGTACTTCCCCATCAGGAGCAACAAGCCGACAGTTATCATACATTGGTTTTTGCCTGGGTTTACTATATCTTAGTTTATTTCTTAAAACAGGTTGTACTTGAGCACTTTTATTACCACTGTTGTTACTTG
The DNA here is from genome assembly GCA_963930645.1 of Salticus scenicus. NCBI lineage: Eukaryota > Metazoa > Arthropoda > Arachnida > Araneae > Salticidae > Salticus > Salticus scenicus. The sequence continues at coordinate 140,201,912 of OZ005655.1, read as the reverse complement.
AAGTTTGTTTAAATGGGAAATCTACATACAGTTCAATTTCTTTATAAAATTTGGAAAATGAACTGAACCAACCAACATTTTTAGATTTAACAGTTTCAAATAGCCTAGCAGATACAATAGCATCATCAGCAGCATATCTTATTTGACTAGAATTAAGAGAATCAGCATCCCAGTTACTGCATCGTAAAGTATCACTTTTATTCAAATTATATTTCAGCAATTCTTTAGCCATGGACTTTAAGCCAAATGACTTTCCTTGAAGCTCTGGCAAATCTTTCACTAAATATCTCAAATCAATATAACCAGATACTTCTAGGCAATAATCATGAAACAGTTTAGATGCATCGTCACCGACTCCAACACCAACTTTTAAAATACTCCCATCACTTAATAATTCTGATAATCCAGCTGGTATCATCCAAACTGGAATTTTCGATAAGCGAATGAGTACACAAAAGCCTTTATAATTTGCCAATTGCAATAAAGAAACAGGTTTTCGATTGTTACCATCCATTACCCATTCGCAATCCATTCCAATAAAACCAGATTGTTTAAACTCAATTAAAATTTCGTCTTCGTGGGCATTCCAGTCACCCGCAGACTGGATAACAAAACATTTGTCTTCTTTACGATCACGGTACTTTGATAAAATATACTTAAGAATAAATATCCCAGTAGTCGCAGCAACAACTGTTATTTTAACAGAATGTTTCCGAATGAGAGACATGATAACGATTTGGTTAGTATTGGTAAGTTTTGTTTAAATAAATAATAGAACGTTAATATGATCACTCATTTTTTTTTTTTTTTAAGTAACATTTTTCATTTTTATAATTTTACGAAGTATAACTTCAAGAAAAACACGAAAGCGTATATAAAACAAATTTGGCATTTCACAAGACAATATTATAAAAATTTGTTTTTTAACTAAATAAACATAAATAATAACTAATTTAAAAATTAGCATATAGTGATTGATAACTGGTATTCATGCTTTAACTGTAAAACAAAAACTGAATACAACTTCCTTTCTTTCGAAAATAGTGTCAACAACACTTCCCCTTCCACGTGTTGTTTACTTTTTTTTTTTTTTTTTTTTTTTTGCAAGATGACAGATGGGTTGGGTGGTTTGGTTGTTATGTTATTTCAAAACATGCAATTTTTGAGAAAAGAAAATTCAAAAAATTCATTTATTGCGATAATTTAAGTGACAATAATATGAAATTTTTGTTAAATGCAAGAAAAATAAGAGGTAATTGAGATATTGTCTATAAGATGCATGTGACTTCACTCTTTAAAATTCTTTGATAGAGCCAACCAACCAATAAATAAAACAAAACACACGTGTGCAACCATTATTGTGTAATAAACTCTATTAGAAAAAGTGACTATAGTGATAAAAAAAGAACATAAAAAATCCGTTTACTTGTTAGACCGTGCAATTAATGCTAACGTTATTTTTCTTTATAATTTTATTTTTTATAATAGTTATGATAAATATAACTTGCTTTAAAAAATTGTTGTTTTACTCCCCTACTTTCATTTGCATAATCTTAGCCGCTTGCTTTGAATTTCCATTATGTCTTTAGTCTTGAAACATTCTATGAAATTAGCATTTATAACAACTGCAACTGCTGGAGTACTCATCCTTAAATATTTCATATTTAAATATCGTAGTAATAGAAGAAGTAAATATGTTGTTGTTCAATCTGTTAAAGATTGGAATGCGAATGAAAAAGAAATTTTGAGTGAGTTATATTCTTCTAGTTTCATAGGAATGGATTGTGAATGGGTAACAGATGGCAATCGCAAACCAATATCATTACTGCAGTTAGGTAATAATAAAGGATTCTGTGTTCTGATTCGTTTGTCTTACATTCCCGTGTGGTTAATACCTCCTAGTTTATCAGAATTACTGAAGGATAAAAATATATTAAAAGTTGGTGTTGGCGTTGTTGAAGATGCAACTAAGTTATTCCATGATTATTGTCTTGAAGTGTCAGGCTTAGTGGATTTACGTTATTTAGCTAAAGACTTGCGTATGCTGCAAGGAAAATCTCTAGGTTTAAAGTCCTTGGCCAAAGAGTTATTAAATTATAATATGAATAAAAGTTATACCTTACAATGCAGTGATTGGGATGCTGAAAGCCTCACACCGGATCAAATAAGATATGCTGCTGATGATGCTATAGTGTCTGCTAAGCTTTTTGATAATATAAAATGTAGAAAAACTACTTGGTTTAATATTGGCTCACGTTTTAATGATGATATTGAATTATATATTGATATGCCATACAAGCAATCAAATAACAATGTTTTAAGTAAGAATGTAGCTGAACAACAGCCAGTCATAAAATATAAATCCCGATATAGTGTACCTAGGCAAAAACCTATGTATGATAACTGTCAACTCTTAGCTCCTGATGGAGAACTGCTTTGTATTTGTGAAAGAAGAAAAGCAGAGTGGTATGTTTATAAAGGCTTAGGAGAAACAATTAATGAAGACCCTTATACTGTTAAACTAAACTTTGAACCAACTGGTCGTCCTAGGCTAGATGATATATTTTATACTAAGAAAAAAGTAAATATCTGTGTAGTATGTGGAAAATCGGAGAATTTTTACCGAAAATTTGTTGTACCATCAGAATATAGAAAGTATTTTCCAGATTTGATGAAAAAAAATTTATCCCATGATGTATTACTCTTATGTGTTGATTGCCACAAAAGAAGCAATTTGTTGGATCATAAAATGAGAATTAAACTTGCAAAACTTTGTGATGCTCCTTTAACTAATGGTAAGTATGCTAAATACAAATTCAATAGTGAAATGGCACGTGTTAGAAGAGCTGGGCGAGTATTAGCTTCATCTGTTGATAAAATACCTGAGTCTCGCAGAACAGAACTTGAGAAGACTGTTACAGATTATTTTAAAGCTACAGAATTAACTGAAGAACTTATTGAAAAAGCCTCAAATCTTGATGTTAGTATTTTAAATGAATCATTTCTGTGTCATGGTTTAAAAGTATATCAGTACTTTTGCAATAATGGCGGTTTAATTAATTTTGAGAAAATGTGGAGACAACATTTTCTTGATACCATGCAACCTAAATATTTGCCTGATATGTGGTCAGTCGAACATAATCACAAGAGATTAGCTTTGCGAATTATTAATCATGAACGTGAAGTTGATTTTGATGTATCTATATTAGGTTTGGATTCAGGATTGATAAATGAAGTTGAAAAGCTTATTCTTTAGCTTTATTCCTTTATTAATCATTCCTACATTTAATTACTTTGTCTTTATTTTGCTATTTTGTACTAAATATATAAAGATTTGCCAGCCTAGCAGTAATAAGCAGAAAATAGTGATAACAGCTGCTGAGGGAAATGAATATATTTTAAATTACAAATTGAAAAACAGTTACAGTATAACTCTCCTTGACATAGCAATAAATGCTCTTGAAGGACCATGTGGAGCAGACAGACCTAGTATTTGAAATCAGTGCTAGGAATAGGATTTTTGGAACTTGGCATCATGTTGATGCCTAGATAAATTATTTTAGGCATCAAAATGAAAAGTTTAGGCACCATTCATGATTAACAATGTATAAGATTTAAAAAAAAAAATGTATCAAACAGTGAATAATGCATACAAGATAAGACAAAAACATATTTATGTAAAAAAAAAAATTACATTTATAATATTAAATACATTTAAAAAAATCTATTCTTTATCTAGAACCAAACCATCACAATTTAATGTCTGTTTCTGGATGGAAGTCTTAATTTAAGTCTGTTCAGTTTTATTATCAATAAATCTTGCACTATTTTCATTGAGCTATGATTTCTTATATCAGCTTTTAAGTGCAATTGGCTGAATCCTGTTTCACATTCAGTGGTACTCAATGGTAGAAACAACAATTCATGCCATTAATATTACTTCTGAACTAAATATCTTTGTATAAGTACGCCTAATTATTTTTGTTTATTGCAGTGAGCTCATTTTTCAACTTCAGAAGAGATGACCCATTCTTTTGAATCATATCAAATATTTTATTTTTGTTTGATATTAATCCTACCTGAACATTGTTTTTATTGTCAAAAATTTTTGTTGAAATAACTCTAATAAATTTTTAGTGCAATTGTGACATTTTAAAAACCGAAATAAACTGTAGAAATATCAACAATTTCATTTGTTTTAAATATCCTTTGACTTTGACAGCAAACTTATTGTTGTACATGAAAGTATTTTACATATGCATAATAATAGGAGAGAAATTATTAATTAAAACTTTGCAAGTGTGATTTTTTTTTTTTTTTTTTTTTTTCAACCATGGCCATAATTCCATTCCGGCCTACATAGTATAAAACATTTCTGACCAACAGTGACCTATTGATGCATTAAATTTTGTTAATCGCATATATCAGAATACAAAGATAAGTTTATTATTTAATGAATTTGGAAAACAGGATTGTTTTTGCTGTGATTTATTTCAATATTGATATTTTGTGATATTTTTAATACATGTGTTTAAATGTGTATTTATAATGTAAGAATACATATGTTACTTTTTACTTGGTTATCATTATTTCAATGATATATATAATTTAATTTGCATATTAAATTATTATTTTTATTTTACTTTTTAACATTTTTTGTAATTTAATTTTATTATACTATTTTTAATTAAAAAATAATAATAATAATGTACTTTTTTTGTTAAGAAATGGTTACTTTTTTGTTGGTATTATTAGAAAGAAAAGAAAAAAAATCTGTTGTGTTTAAATAAAGCATTAAAAATGGCTATTGATAGTTTTTTCTTAACTAAAAATCACATTTAGCACTTATGGATCTCACAAATGATCCTTTTTTGCTAAAACTCTCTTTTTTAAAACTAAGTATACCTAAAATTCAGTTTCTTTCCCCCTTTCTCATCCCCAGCAGTGGTGTTTGTGTTCTGGATCTTTTAACTATAATGTTTTTAACAGTAATACCATTTTATACTTTTCTAGTAATTTTCAGCAATTAACTATGAAAAAAATTACAATTCACAATTACTGGTGGTTACTAGTGGGAAAAAATCCAGAATGCAAATACCCTGTCCTGTGTCCTAGTTTTCCTTTTAAATAATTTAATTATTTTCTGCCTGAAACCAGTCATTTTCAATAAAGAACATGCCTAGGGCCTGATTAACACAGGGGCATACGGGGTACATGCCCCTGGCTCTGACAAGGGAAGTATAAATGAGTAAAATTCCGATTTAAACCAAATCAAGCTCAAATTAAAGAGCTTGGTCGAAAACATAAGATAGCGTTCAAATTTGCTGCAACAACTCCCCAGGGGGCAAGAAATGACCCTTAAACTTTCAGATGCTTTTTATCAAAATCGAAAAAAGAAGACTCCAGCTCGCAGAAGCGTGGTGCTGTGGCATGGTCTTGGATTCGTGTTACGTAGTTCCTGCGTTCGAGCCCTGACGGAACACTTATCTTTTTTTTTTCTTTCCCAAATATGCATATACAGATATATTATATGCAGGGCCCGAAATTTCAACTTAGATTACACTCGCTGAAAAAAAAGTTACTCGTCACAAAATATGATTAACTTACTCTATTTTTTACGTATAAGGTGACCAGAATTTTTTTATTGGAAAAAGAGGAGAAATTACACAGTGTCTTTTATTTTATAAGAAAATAGAAGACATTCAATTTTGAAAAAGAGGTTATTTTAAAGGACAGAAAATTGAATGAATATGATTATAAAAGTCGATTCAAAAGCTACTTTATATAAGTGGTGGAAATATTTTTGTCCCAAATGATGAATTTGGATTAGTACACCATAATTTAAATTAGTAACATACAGATACGAGAGGAAAAATCCCTTATTTTTATAAATGTCACTGGACAATATAGATTTTTTTTTTTTTTAAGTTTGTGTTCACCGTTCGATACAGCCAACAGAGCCTATCCAGCTTCCCAGTTTTGCGAAATTTTTGAAATTAAGGACTAAATCCTTTTCATTTGAAAAGGAGGAGAGGACAAAAACACAAAAAAAAAGGGCTTTTTAGTCCTGTAATTTTTTTTTTTTTCCGTTGAAGAAGGCAGAGCGTTGAAAAAGAAGGCTGTACTTTTAAAGAGAGGATATCTGGTCACCTTGCATAAGATCAGCATGATTATACGTTTTTAAATCGATATATATATATACATATTATAGCTCCGTGTACTGTAAGAATTCTATCTATATTTAGACTGAAATTTTACTCGCCACAGTAAAATTTCCACTCGCCAATGGCGAGCGGAAATTTCGTGCCCTGTTATATGCATACTTTTTTTAATAAAATAAAGGAAAAAAAATTAAGGTAGATAATTATTAAATTTAATTAAAAAATACATTTAAATGTTTAATTAAATTATTAAAACATTTTTTCTTCAACTGAAAAAAAATATTTTTAATTTTTCTTTGTAATTTATATAAATGACGAGTTTAAGAGAAAATAAATTTTATTTACACATTTTTTTTTTTTTTCTTTCCTAAGGTTTAGTTAATTTTTTTTTATCAATATTTTACGTCAAAGCCGCTAGAAGCAAATAATGATCGTCTGCTTTTAATTTTGTTATTCATCGTACATAAAAATGAATAATATTTCTATTAAATTATTAAAACATTTTATTTCAGGCGAAAAAATATTATTTTTTTTTTCTAAATTAAATAAATGAATAATTCAAAGAAAAGTATTACCTTTATTTATTTTTGCTTTATATAAATTCTTAATTAATATTTTTTTCCAACGCTGCTAAAGCATAAAGCGCCTCCAAAAGCTGATCGTCTGCTGCTTTTAATTGAATTATTTTTCATGCGAAAAAATAAAGAACTTTTACTTATATAGTCATTATTGTGATAACTTTTCGTTTGTACGTTGCGCTTATAAATTGAAAAATGCTTATGTTTTGATCATTTTTTTTATTTCTAATCATAGTCATTATTAACTTGACACGAAATTTGTAAATTTAAGCATATATATATATATATATATATTTTCCCCATAAGGAGATAATTTTACCCTATATTCCTTAATATCTTTGTATAAAGTATATTTATTTTTAATTTCATAATTATTTTCTCTAAAATTATTCATTTATTTTAATATTTTGTTTTATTTCATTTATATATATTAATAATAATATATATTTAAAAAAAAAAAAAAACGAGCAGTCGCCTGGGTTCGATCTCACGACCTTTCACACTGGAATTGAATACTCTAACCACTATCCCACACCGTCTTGCTAACGGAGTCTCTTTCGTAGGTTTTTACAGAAACAACTAAAACTTTTAGGGTCGTTTTCTCGCTCCATGGGGGGTTGTTGCAGCAAATTTGTACGCTACCGTATGTTTTAGACCATGCTCTTTAATTTAAGCTCGGTTTTGCTTAAATCGGAATTTTACTCATTCATACTTCCCTTGTGAGTAGCAGTGAGCCTTGAAACTGCCCCTCAAAATAGCATTTTGTCTTTTTGCTCCAAAAGATTCTATCGTAAAATACAAAAATTTTGTCATTTTGGGAGGGAGGGGGCCTACAAAAATGTGTGTGCCCCGGGCCTCACATTGAAGTTAATCAGGCCTTGAACATACCATAGTGAACGTGAATCACATGTATCACTTCCAAAGCATTATAAAAGAATGTTTACAAAAGCTAGAGTACAGGCACAGAGACAAACCCAAGTCATAAAAGAAGAATGTATTAAAATGTAATATCACCCATAATATATGTAAATAACTTTAAAAAAATGTTAAAAGTTACTATTTTTTATTAACATAAAATAATTAATAATTAAGAGCATACAATATGTAACTTCACCAACAGCCAAAACCTATGGGTATATTTGTTTCTGCAATTACTCATCACCTAATGTGTCTTTTAAATTCGGTATTCTCAGTCAAAAAATTTGTAATCATTAAATTAGTACTCATTTTCAAAAAATTGATTTTTCGTATTTTATTTTCTTGCTAAAAAGCATAATTGTTTGCTTTTTTAAAACTCGAAATAAACTATTAAAAAAATATTTTTTTTTTAATGAGTAGTACTAATTTAAATGGTGTGAATTTTCTGAATGGGGAAATGTAATTTTTGAAAATACATTAAACAATGAGTAAATGTGGAAATAAATTTCCCCATAGAGTAACATGGGCTTTGGCTGTCAGTGAAGTAAGGTATTGTATGCTCTTAAGAATAAAAATGTTTAGTTCAAATATGATTTATAAATTTTAATATTTTTTATTTTTGAAGAAAAATAAAACTAGAATAAATGAATCAAAATTCTGTTAATTTAGACAATATGTCTATTTTTTCCTTTTTTTTTTTAACAGGATGGTGCCAGGCATCCTCCTATATTCACTGTGGTTTTAAAAATTTATATAATGAATATATTGTAAACAAATGTTAATGTGTTTATTTTATTATTTTCTTTCGTTATGTATTTAAATTTGACATATTTGCTTTATTTCTTGTATTATTATTTTTCATGATGTACTTAAATGCAACATATTTCCTTCATCATTACTTTCTCTTGTATTTAAACTCAGCATTTTTATTTTATTATTATTACTCTTGAGGTGGTTGGCAATAAAATGCTAAACTCTTTTTTTTATTTTTCTGTCTGAAAGAAATGGTCCTCTTGTCCTAATAATTAAAAATTTTTAATTTAATATGAATTTAATTTAAAAAAATGATGTACCTATATTAAAATATTATAACTTCAGAATTAATCCATTATAATAATGAATTAATTCTGAAATAATTTAATTTGTATATATATAGGTCTATAGTGATTGCATCACTTGTTTGAACATGGTTTAATATGAAGGATAAGTAGTTTACTCTGTGTCTGTTTTTCAGTGAATCGAAGAATTAGTCCTCTAAAATACAACAAAAGTTAAATGTATGAAAAATGTTATTAAATTCAATTTCCATCACCATAGTCCTCTAAAATACTCGATGAAAATTAGATTTTTGAAAAATACAGAATTTGACAACATACTTAAAAAAAAGAGTATTATATACAATTACTTTGGAGTATTTTAGAAAATATGCAATATACTATTTATTCAAAAGCATATTCAATGTACTTTTAAAAAATTATAATTAGTTGTATCAGGGTTGGTTTTTTTTATGTCAAAAACTGATTTTTGACGTGACATGTGTCAAAAACTGGTTTAAACGTCAAAAACTGTCGAAAACCATATGTGAAAAATCTAAACTATAATGTTAAATGATTTTATGCATATTTTTAAGTTGCAATGTACTAAGTACATAAATTAACATTCATTATTTGTATATATATATAATATTTTTCTAGAAAAAAAAAAAATGAAATGTTAGGAAACATATCAATGCATCATCTTAAGGAAAGAGTGAACATTATAAATATTTTTCGCAGGGTTGGCAGGTTTTTGACACGTGACAGTTTTTGACGGTTTAAACCATGGTTAAAACCGTCATGTCAAAAACCACCTTGTCAAAAATGTCAAAAACTGTCAAAAACCTATATTTATAATTTAACTGTCGTATAAAATCTTAGCTTAATAAAATATAGTTCATAAAGATTTTTTGAAAAGTAAATAGATTGTTCTTTGAAAAACACATTGTTACAACATTTTGATTAATATAAAATACAAAACTTTAGGCTTTTAAAATTTTATTATGAATTATTTCTATGTTCATTCGAAATATGCTGTGATACTTTTATATATTATTACGAAATTTATAACTATGCTTAATATAGCACATGTTAAACTTAGTTATGTGATACTTTAAAAATATAGTTGTTTTTAATAGGATATTATTTATAAGTATGTTTTAAAAGGTAAATATTAATGTTTTTGGAGAAACATTATTATAACATTTTGATTAATAGAAAAACAAAACTTTAGGCTTCTAAAAATTGATGATTTATAAATCATTGATGGATCATTTTGAGTGACAAATCATTTTATTTGCAATACAACATTGTATAGTTCAATTTTATTAGTATTTTGCTTTTAGTATTATGTATTTAACTAGTAAAATAAAATTGCATAGCCTAATATTTTGTATTTAAATGTTTTATAGAAAAATATAATTTTTTTTTTTTTTTTTTTTTTTTGACTGCTGATATTGCAAGTTTTTAAGAAAAAGCAATAATTCTGAATGTTAAACAAGCTTGAATTGTGTCTGAAATTCTTATAATTACCGTGAGACACAAGAAATATGAATGCTTTCTGGATATGTATAAATTGTTATAAATTTACTATTTACCCGTTCAGATTTTTAAAAAAATTATTAGTCTAAGCTGTAGGTCCCACCAGTGGCCAAGTGGTACTACGCTCAAAGCTGGTAGACATGAGGTGTCTGATTCGATCCTAGGGCGTGCTTGTTGGCCTAGCCATTCAGAGTTTTTCGTGTTTTTCTCCGAAACTTGTATAAATACGGACTAGGACCCTGTAGACAGACCCACACGGAGGGCAATACCCCTTAGGCCTAAGACACTAGAGTAGTCAATCAGCCTTACTCCCAAAACACCAAACACCAATAGTCCAAGCTATAAACAGGTACAAATATTTATAAAATCGAATCAATAATAATAATAAACAGATAAAAATTCATTAATAAATTATAAGTATAATAAATGTAGATTATAAATATAATTATTTTCAAATTCATATTAATTTACTGCCCACTGCCCACATATATTATGTTTTACTTAAAGAAGAAAAAAAAAAAAAAAAATCCAGTATTCCTGTGTTTTCATGGCTTATGTGAAAATTCATAAGTAATTTTAGAATTTTATAAATATTAATATAAATAAACATACAAAATATATCTATGCATACTTTCTCCGAAACTCGCGTAAATACGGGCTAGGACCCCTTAGAAAGACCCCCACGGAGGGCATTCTCCCTATAGGCCTAGGACACATAAGGAGTCAATCGGCCTTAATCCTCCAACCAACCAACCAACCTATGCATACTTTGTATATATTTCTTAGATTATAAACCAGTATATTTACCTAATTTTTTTTATAAATTATCGACAAATTGTTTTCAGATTTGTTAATTTATAAACAGCATAATATTTAGATATTCACTTGTATATAGCAAATATTACTATAAATCCTATTTCTAACCAGATTCTAGCTCATTTATAGATGTTGAATTTTGACAATACAGGTTTTTGACAGTAGAGGTTTATGACAGGTTTTTGACGGTTTAAACCAGGTTTAAACCTTTGTCATGTCAAAAACCACTTTTTGACGTCAAAAACCCAACCCTGATTTTTCGTAAATTGTCCTAAAGCTATAATAATTTGCATATATAGGTGGTAAATTATAATAATACAATTAAGTATATTAAAAATTCTTTAAATAATAATAATAAAAAAAATTAAATAAAAATTAAAAAATTTTAAATTTTTCCTTCTAATTATTATTATTAATTTTTCCTCTTCGCTTTAGCATTGTTATGGTTAGTAGACGTCTACTAAATCAGTCTCTTCTAATATCAGTATTGTCTTACCCTATTTTCCTAAATCCAGTCAAACCATAGCTAAAATTCTCAAACAATATGATTTTAAAATAATATTTTCGGCTTCCAATAAACTCACCTTTTCTCAGTTAAAAGATTCCATTGATATGCATAATTCTTGGGGTATTTATTGTATTTCCTGTCAGTGTGGTTTATCATATATTGGCCAAACTAAACACAGTCTTAAATTTCGTCTAAAAGAACATATGAATTACATCTGCAAACAAGAAACCAATAAATCGGCTATTTCTAAACATTGCTGGGAGGAAAATCATAATTTTAAATTTAATTCAGCTAAAATAATTTGCAGACCTAAATCCATTCATGAACTCGATTTCTTTGAAGCTTTTCATATTTATAAAAATTTAAAAAACCTTGTAAATCGTGATTTCGCTATTCCCTATTTCTCTGACTGTAGATTTTATATTTGTGTGTGTGTGTGTGTGGGGGGGGGGGGGGGGGGTAGTATTGCAAAAGTATTTTACGTAATGTAACTATTGGGACCTGTGGACCATAAAAAATATTTAGATTTTTAATTTTATAAAACTGATTATCACAAATTTTCTGTGGTATGACATTGTTAGTTATTTCATTTAAAACATTTTTGCAATTAAAAGTTTGTTCTTTTCAGGAACGGTTGCAAAAAGAAAGGCTGTGAAATTTTAACACTTTATATCTTACACCAATTATCATTTTATTATTCATAAAAATTGTATATTTAAAAAAACTATGCAAACTTGAAAACCTGTGCAAAAGTTTTGCACTTTATTTCTTTCCTTATTTATCTATAAAATTTGAAACCCATAAAAATTATACCAATTTCATCACCTAATTAAAATTTTAATTTACCAGAAGCCAAAGTATTATTTGAACCAATTAATATTGTGCAATAATAGTGAAACCAAAATCAATTTCACCGCTTACTTAAAATTTTAATTTACCAAAAGCCAAGTTATTATTAGAACCAATTAATATTGTACAATAGTGGAACTAAAATCATTCAAAGAATTTCAAAATAAAATTCATGGTTAAGGACCCAGTTTTCGTAATTATGCAGAGTTTTAGTATAGGACCTACATGACCACCTTTTAAATTTTTATCTGTTAAGAGTGTGATGACTGAAGTGTACGGTTGTTTATATATATACACTGCTTGACATTGAAAATGCAACACCAAGAAGGAATGATAATAACGGAATTAAATTTGTTGGACACATACATTATAGTAGGAAGAGCAATTGATTAAAATTTCAGGAAATTTGGAGTAATATGTACTGAGAAAACCGTACATAAAGCAGCGACCTCTGTGAGCAATAACAGCACATATCTGCCTAGGCATTGAATCGGACAGCAATTGGATAACGTGTACGGGTAGAAGACTTCATGAAGTTTTAACACGATGCTACAATTCATCGATCAAAGTTACTGGTAAGTGGTGGGGGGGGGGCAGTCGCTTTTCAACGATTAGACAGTCATTTTCATTGGTGCGAGATCAGGAGAACGTGTTGGCCAGAGCAACAGTCGAACGCATTCGGCATCAATGAAGGTCCAGACAATATGGACAACTTGCGGTCGTGCATTGTCCTGCTTAAATGTTGCGCTTCGGAGGCCTTGAACATAGGGCAGAGCTATGGGTCTTAACTCGTCAGAAATGTAATGGCTGCTATTCAAAGTGGCGGGAATGAAAACAAGAGGTGACCAGGACGTGTATCCAATGGTACAACATACTGATATCTATCAATTGTCCTCGCACATAAAAATTGTTAATTTTATGAATATAAATGCTTATTTTTTATATATATAACTGTTAACTTACCTTTTATTTGAATTTAAAAGTTTTCTTTACTTAAACTCGGTCAGCCATCTTTTATTTACATCGCGCCATTACTAACACGGAGTAATATTAATAGGAGTTGAAGGTCCAATGGGAGAAAGCTGCGAAACTGTGATCTACATTTTTAGTAAATATTGAGGGCGCCACTTGTCATTCCTCCCTACCTCGGCGCGAATATACTGTTGTTTTCAATAGAATTTTGCTGGAGTACATTTAAAATTTTTTATTTTAAGCAATTTAATTTCTTTGTAAGTGCTTAAAACTGCATAATTCAGATGTTTCAAATAAATGCGTCGTTCCTAGTTGTAAAACAGGCTATGATAGTGATAAGAAAAAGAAAAAAAGCCCTAGGAGAAAAATAAAGTCCGAGTTCGTGTTTTCTGCACCTAAAGTAAGTTTATTTGTTTTTCTTTACAAAATTACATCCATTCTCCTTCCTCCCAATTGTCTGTTTTAGCTAGCTTCGGTTCATAAGGATCGTCATTTTTTAAAAGTTCTCTTTCAAAGTAAAATTAGTATAAAATGGCTCTTAAAAAAACATGTTGGTTAGAATACTCTATTTAATGAAATTTGCTTTCAATCGAAATTTTTTCAGCTTGATATTATTTTTAAAAAAATAATTAAAACGAGACATTTCCCCATTGAATAACATTGCGGAAGCTGGAGAGAAGGAAGGATTGCACGCTGGCGCCCTCTGTAAACATTATAAAACAACATCACAAAATTTCAGCATTACCTTCTTCTCCTGTCTTATTACTCCGTGATTACTAACGATGTTTTGTTTACATTGTTGCCGTTGCCAATCTTGCTCTGCATAATTTTCTTATTTTTACTGTTGCCACTGCTATCGAAATAGTTATAGTAAATTGTATTTTCGGCTATGACCGTTGAGTGGCAATGGTAATGTATTGTTTATATGTAGATTTTTGACTTTTCAGTCAGTATAAAAAGATCGCGGCAGGCATGTTAAAGTGCAGTTATCGGCAGTTGTTAGCAATGGCCAGCTAGTCTTCAATTAGACATGAAGCAGTAGTTTGTGAATAATGTGAGTAGCTTTAAGCTGTTGATGGCTAAGCAACGATGTATGTGCTTTTAGTATTGTTCCAGCTAAGCTAGTGGTGCTCTTTTGGCTATTGCATTTTTAGAAATGATGGCTGCCATTGTTGAGTTTTTTTTTACATATGTTAATTGTTAAGTTTCTATTTGCTAAATTGTTCCTTATTAAAGGATAAAGTTTTCGTCATTCACGGGTGATGGAAGTTTTGAATTAAATTGATAATCGACGCCCTTTTTGAGGCGAGGCTGTTACATTTGTTAGTTTCAATAATGTTATATTTTGTTTAGTTGCTTTTTAAGTGACATTCGTTAAGTTTGATAAAAGTTAGAAGTTAATTAAAAAGTTAAATTAAAGTCTTCTAAATTAAATCGTATAGTGGGTGAGCATAATCGTCTTTATTGCAACTTTATGTTAATTCATCTTGTCTCACTTTCGCTGATCAACCTGGCGATCGCGGATGTTCTGTGATGGTTCTTGAAGCGCATTGTCAGCTGTATTTGATTGTGTTTATCGCTATGTCTGGTTCTACACCTGTAAAAGGTAATCATGTTCTTGTTATAAATTTGAAATCATAATATATCTTTATATCTTGTTGAATAAAATTGTTTTTTGTTAAAACTTTAGTCTTTGATGTGTTATAACAGTTGAACACTGGTCGGGTTATTTTTTATTGAAACCCTTAAAACTTAAATATTAATGTTTCCACTGTATTTAATCTGCTTAATAGGAATCAATTAAAACATAGACTTTTAGTTTATAATATTTGGTTATGGGCAAATTTGAGGGTATCATCTTTTAAACTTGACCAGTTGTTCTTTTCTTGTTTTCTGTATAATTGATAATTAAGTAACTATTTAAAATGGCTTATAATATTGTACCTCAAATCACCAAGTTAAATGCAACTAACTACTCTGGTTGGAAGTGTGACATTAAATTTTTACTTATGGAAAAGAATGCTTATGATATTGTCACTGGTGACGAAACTAAGCCTAAAGTTAGTGAAACCGTGTCTGAGGAGGCAGTGCAAGACTTTAAAAGAAGGCAGAATGCTGCCATGTCAATTTTATATTTGAATATTGATAGTGAGTTTAGAAGTTTAATAAGTGAATGTACTGACCCCTCAGAAGCGTGGAAAATCTTAAAGGTTAACTTCCAGCCAGATAGTAGAAGTCATCATATGAAATTGTTTTCTGAAATAATGACATGTTTTTTAGAACCTGGCGAATCTATTGGTGTTTTTGCAGCTAGAATATCTAAAATTGCTGATCAATTAAAATCCATTAATAAACCTATTGCAGATGAATATTTATGTTTTCAAGCTTTGAGATACCTACCTGATAAATTTGATCAGGTTGTTCAACAAATTCTTCGTTGGCCTGATAAGGACTTTAACTTTAAAAATATTATTGTTGAGCTTTGTGCCGAGGAAACACGCCTTCAACTTAGAAATTTTGATAAAAGTAGAACGGAATGTTCTATTGAGGCCCAAAATGTAAAATTTAAACGTAGGCCTGTTTTTACTTGTTGGAGGTGTGGGAAAAAAGGCCATGTAATTAAAGATTGTAAAGTTAAGTTAAATAATGATCTAGCTGCAAAAGAAAAGGAAAAACCACTCAGAAGTAATTTTTCTAAGAGGGGTGGCTCCAGTCAACAGTCAAAACGTGATAAAACTCCTAAAGCTCAAAATTTTATTGCAGAAGCAAATTTAAGTAGTTTTGATAGAGAGGGAAGCTGGGCTTATGATACAGCGGCCTCTCATCACTTCTGCAAAGATAAATCTTTCTTTTGTAATTTTTCTGAAATTTCTGGTGATGAGTTACACGTGGCTGTTGATGGTGTCACTTTTCCCATTACTGGTAAAGGTGAAGTGGAGCTGAATTTTAATGGGACTGTTATTAAACTCTGGAATGTTTTATACTCGCCGAACTTGAGGAAAAATCTTTTGAGTGGTTCTAGATTCGACCAGGGTGGTGCAAAATTTATTGGTGAGGCTGGCAAAATAAACGTGGTCGACAAGTATGGTGATTTCCTTTTCTCTGCTAAACTCCATGACGGGATTTATTATACATTTCCAAAAGTACTTAAAAACAAGTACAGTGTTAAATTGAATGGGGGGCAGAATTCTAATGAAAATCTAAATGATAATACTGAAATTTCAGCTTTTCCTGTAATAAAACCTGTTAATATAAAAGATTTTGATACCTGGCATCTTCGTTTTGATCATCTAAGCCCTGAATTAATTTTTAATACTATCCGTAATTCTGCTGTTAAAGGTCTGCCCAATTTAAAATCAGTTGATAATTTTTTTTGTGATCCCTGTCATGTGAGTAAGCAAAATCGTATTTCTTTTAAACCTTTAAGTCATTCTTCTTCCAAAAAACCTTTAGATCGACTTTTCATGGATACTTGGGGGCCAATTAAAATTCCTGGCAAAAAGGGTGAACGTTTTTTCTTGTCTATAATAGATGATTTCTCTGGTAGGTCATCCGTTTACCCCCTCCAAGAAAAATCTATGTGTTTTGAGGTTTTTAAGAGACATGTTTTGAGGGCCGAAAGGTTTTTGGGAACCAAGTTGAAGTCGATCAGAACTGACAATGGCAAGGAGTTTGATAATGATTCTTTTAAGGATTTTTGTAGAGAAAATGGAATAAATCATGAATTGACCAACTTTTACACACCAGAAGAAAATGGAGTTTGTGAGAGGTTCAACCAGACAATCATGAACTGTGTTCGGGCAATGTTAAAGTCCAGTGGTTTATCTGATGATTTTTGGCCTGAAGCATGTTTACACTTTAATTATACGTGGAACCGTATTTGTCACGGTGGGATCTCTAAAACTCCATTTGAACTCTATTCAGGAAATAAACCTTCTGTCCGACATTTAAGACCATTCGGTACTTTGACATATGTGGGTGTTCCAAAGGTCAGACGTAAGCACAAGTTAGACTCCAAATCAAAACGTGGTGTCCTTGTGGGCTATGCTTTACGTACTCGTGGTTACAGGGTCTGGTTGGAAGATGAGAAGAAAGTTGTGGAAACTATAAACGTATCTTTTGTTGAAAGCGGTGATGTTCTACGCAGTGGAGCGGTGATGGGCGACTCTTCTTTTGAGTTGGTGCTTGTCCCGGAGGAACAACCACGGCCCGTTGACCGGTACCTTCTTCCTGGTCCGGAGCCTGGTA
Source organism: Salticus scenicus (assembly GCA_963930645.1). Taxonomy (NCBI): domain Eukaryota; kingdom Metazoa; phylum Arthropoda; class Arachnida; order Araneae; family Salticidae; genus Salticus; species Salticus scenicus. Next base: position 140,184,286 of record OZ005655.1, on the reverse strand, counting down.
CCTCTGGGGTCTTGCCCAGCGAGACTGAAGTTGTCGTCCCAGCCGTCTCTCCTGTTTCTCCTGCTTCTCAAGTTACCCCCCATACTCCTTCTTCTAACTGGATGACCAATCCCATATGGTACCGGAAGGTTGTACCTCGTCCTAAGGGGAAAAAGGTCGATATTTACTATTATCCTGATGGAGAGGGTAAAAAGTGTTGTCTAAGGTCACCTAATGATGTTGAAAATTTTTGTAATTCCAATAGTATTGATTTTAACCCTGCTGATTTTGATTTTTCTAAGTTTAATAATTTTTCTGGTGTTGTTAATCCTAGTGTTATACCTTCCGCGTCCAGCACGACTAGTTGACTAGATGTGGTGGTCCCGAGAACGTATAAACAGGCTTTAAAATCTGCACAGTCTGAAGAGTGGCATGAGGCTATGCTGGAGGAATTGGAATGTATGGCCACGAGAGGTGTCTGGCATCTTGTGAAACTCCCTGAGGACAAAATTGCGTTGGGAAACCGCTGGGTTTACACAGTAAAGTGTGAGGAGTCGGGCAACATTGTCAGATACAAGGCTAGATTAGTTGCGCAAGGTTTCAACCAGGTCCAGGGTGAATCCTATGATGAGACCTTTTCGCCTGTTATAAATTTTTCTGTTGTTAGATTTTTTTTCTCCCTTTTAGTCTCATGTTACGGTTGGTTTAATGTACAGTGTGATGTTAAGTGTGCCTATCTGTACGCTCCTTTAAAGGATGAGATTTACATGAGGCAACCAGTTGGCTTTGCTGAAAAAGGTAGAGAGGACTGGGTTTGTAAACTGGATAGAGCACTGTACAGATTACATCAATCTGGCAGGTTGTGGTTTTATGAATTAAATAAAGTGTTGTTGGAACTTGGTTTTAATAAATTTGAAAATTGTAACTGTGCATATTCATATTATGATTTCTCTGTTTTACTGGTTTATGTTGATGACATCGTTGTTTTTGCCAGGACTGAATCTCAAGCTAATGACATTTTAAGTTTGTTGAAATCAAAGTTTGATTTGAAAATTTTGAGTATCACACGTAAGTTGTTAGGTGTGGAGTTTGAGTATACAGATACAGGTGTTTTGATTCATCAAAATCAATATATTGATGAAGTGAGTAAAAGATTTCAAAATCACCGGGTACCTATCTCCTCCTTGCCTATCGTCAAAGGTATCCAGTTTTCAAAGAGTGATTGTCCTGTTATTCAAGCAGACATCGATGAAGCTTCTCATTTACCTTATAGAAATCTTTTGGGTTGTATTTCTTTTATTTCAAATCGCACAAGACCTGATATACGCATATGCTACTAACATTTTCTCACAGTTCCAACAAAATCCAGGTATTAAACATTGGCAGGGCTTACTTAAACTCCTAGGATATATAAAATACACCAGTCAATATAAGCTCCATCTTAAATGCACACAAGTTAAATTAATTTCTTATTCTGATGCTGATTTTGCTGCTAATAGGGACGATTACGTTTCTATGGGTGGCCAGTTAATTCTTTTGGATAGTGCTGCAGTTTCTTGGCGTACTAATAAACAAAAGGGAATTACCATCTCTACAATGGAATCAGAATTTGTTTCTATGTGTGATTGTGTTCGTGAGCAGGATTGATTTTACAATATTCTATGTGAGTGTTCTGGTTTAAATCTTATAGAAAATAATTTTGATATACCCACCTTATATGCTGATAATCAGGCTGCCATACGTTTTACAAAGTCCAGGATTGAGAATTTCCATACACGTCATGTTAATATTAAACTGTTTTTTATAAGGGATTGGTTTGATGAGGGCAAATTTCATATTGAATATATTTCCTCTAAATTAAATCTTGCCGACCCGTTTACGAAGCCGTTGACAAAAAATGATTTGTTAAAATTTATAAAAGTGATCTTTATATAAACCTTTTGTGTTTGAATTAATTTCTTCGCTTTGCAGATGCTTTTCATAATTTTTTATATTATGTTATCATGGTGTGAATGTGTGTGTGAAATCGTGAGGTGCCTTGCGTATTTGTTCATTTTGTATATATATTCATTTTTCATAATTTTCCATATATTGTATATATATTCATTATATTTATTCTTGTACATAAAATTGAATTGCATAATATAACTGTATATAATATTGTATATAATGTATATTTTCATATCACCTTTTCCTTTAGTATGTCTGCGGGGTGGAGAGTTGTATTACATCACTTGAAAATTGAAATTTTTGTCAATGATTATCTTCGTAATAACTAGTTTATTGTATCACTTGTGATACTTTTTATGGACTGTGGGGAATCTCATGATGGTATTTTGTTAATTAAATTTTTTTTATATGCTGCGGTGGGGGGCATTGATATCTATCAATTGTCCTCGCACATAAAAATTGTTAATTTTATGAATATAAATGCTTATTTTTTATATATATAACTGTTAACTTACCTTTTATTTGAATTTAAAAGTTTTCTTTACTTAAACTCGGTCAGCCACCTATTATTTACATCGCGCCATTACTAACGATGTTTTGTTTACATTGTTGCCGTTGCCAATCTTGCTCTGCATAATTTTCTTATTTTTACTGTTGCCACTGCTATCGAAATAGTTATAGTAAATTGTATTTTCGGCTATGACCGTTGAGTGGCAATGGTAATGTATTGTTTATATGTAGATTTTTGACTTTTCAGTCAGTATAAAAAGATCGCGGCAGGCATGTTAAAGTGCAGTTATCGGCAGTTGTTAGCAATGGCCAGCTAGTCTTCAATTAGACATGAAGCAGTAGTTTGTGAATAATGTGAGTAGCTTTAAGCTGTTGATGGCTAAGCAACGATGTATGTGCTTTTAGTATTGTTCCAGCTAAGCTAGTGGTGCTCTTTTGGCTATTGCATTTTTAGAAATGATGGCTGCCATTGTTGAGTTTTTTTTTACATATGTTAATTGTTAAGTTTCTATTTGCTAAATTGTTCCTTATTAAAGGATAAAGTTTTCGTCATTCACGGGTGATGGAAGTTTTGAATTAAATTGATAATCGACGCACTTTTTGAGGCGAGGCTGTTACATTTGTTAGTTTCAATAATGTTATATCTTGTTTAGTTGCTTTTTAAGTGACATTCGTTAAGTTTGATAAAAGTTAGAAGTTAATTAAAAAGTTAAATTAAAGTCTTCTAAATTAAATCGTATAGTGGATGAGCATAATCGTCTTTATTGCAACTTTATGTTAATTCATCTTGTCTCACTTTCGCTGATCAACCTGGCGATCGCGAAAGTATATTTTTTGTCATATTTTCCCGCTGATCAACCTGGCGATCGCGGATGTTCTGTGATGGTTCTTGAAGCGCATTGTCAGCTGTATTTGATTGTGTTTATCGCTATGTCTGGTTCTACACCTGTAAAAGGTAATCATGTTCTTGTTATAAATTTGAAATCTTAATATATCTTTATATCTTGTTGAATAAAATTGTTTTTTGTTAAAACTTTAGTCTTTGATGTGTTATAACAGTTGAACACTGGTCGGGTTATTTTTTATTGAAACCCTTAAAACTTAAATATTAATGTTTCCACTGTATTTAATCTGCTTAATAGGAATCAATTAAAACATAGACTTTTAGTTTATAATACATACCATCAATCCATGTGATGACTCAGTATGCAGCTACCAAAATTCTGATTACCCTCAAAACTTCATCACTGATATGGGTGCCATTAATGTGTGACCAACGATGAACCTGGACGCAGGAATGGCATGAAGTCACTTTTCAGACAAATCACAATCCTGTTTACAGCATCAAGATTGACTTATCCTTATTTAACGGCATTATGAATAATGCACATTGCCAGCTGGGATTTGACATCATCATACTGTCCATCATTTGCAATGATGTTATGGGTTCCCATTGGATACATGTCTTGATTACTTCATGTTCGTATTCCTGGTACTCTGAACAGTGGCCATTAAATTTCTGATGAGTTAAGGCCTGCCCCTCTGCCCTGTATTCGAGGCCTCCGTAACGCAAAATTTAAGCAAGATAATGCAAGACCACAAGTTGTTTGTATTGTCCGGACTTTCTTTGATACAGAATGTGTTCGACTGTTGCTCTGGCCAGCGCGTTCTCCTGATCTCGCGCCAATGAAAATGACTGTTTAATCATTGAAAAGCGACTAGCCCCCACCACTCAACAATAACTTTGATCGATGAATTGTGGCATCGTGTTGAAGCTTCATGAAGTGCTCTACCCGTACACATCATCCAATCGCTGTTCGATTCAATGCCTACGCAGATATGTGCTGTTATTGCTCACAGAGGTCGCTGCTTTATGTACTGTTTTCTCAGTACATATTACTCAAAATTTCCTGAAATTTTAGTCAATTGTTCTTCCTTCTATAATGTATGTATCCAACAAATTTCATTCCGTTATTATCATTCCTTCTTGGAGTTGCATTTTCAATGTCAATCAGTGTACAGTCGGCTGCAAAATTATTCGAGCACTAGCAATAATCCTTGCCAAAAAAAAGTACACTTAATACAGCTTTGTTAAATAAATCCTTGTCGAGTCATGTTCTTAATCAGTCTAAGAACATGATTCGACAAGGATTTACTTAGCAAAACAGTCTTAAGTGTACTTTTTAAATATAGGAAATATTGGCTAGCGCTCGAATAATTTTGCAGCTGACTGTATGTATACCAACAATGTGAAAAATGCCAGAGCCGGGAGTCGAACCTGGGCCCTATGCTCAACATTTCTCACATTATGTCCGTTGGTAAGGTCACCGTATCTGCAAATGCAGATTTAGGGCGTGTTCAGTAGAGCGCCCGATCCACGACCGGTCGATTGATTCCGAGCCAAAGCGTTCAGTGGTGTCGACCGATCCAGAGTCACATCGTTCAGTGGAATGGACCGATCTCGACCGGTCGTGGATCAGAAAGCCCAGAAAAATTTCTTGATCCATTGGGTCACGCGATGGATCAAATGCGCAATAGGATAAAAATCAGGCTCTGACTGACACTACCCAGTAAGAACCTGAACAATGAACATATGTTTTTGACAAAATGATTGTTTATTTGTTTAATTAGCTGAGGATTAATACAGATGTACCTATTTATATGCATTGTTTGTGCTGTAGAAAATAAAGTAAGTAATTCCATGAAATGCTAAACTATATTATGTTTATTTATTTATTTTGTAAAAAAGATTTTTTACGTAATAACGATTTTCGATACGCAATTTCTTTTATTGATGAACGTAACTTTTAAACAAAAATTTACACAATTTTAATTGAAACAAGAATACTTTTTTATCTTTAATTCGGACGCTATCATATTTTGTTAATTTAATATATAAAAATAAGCTGGGAAAAATTAATTATTTCATTTTTTTTTTTTTTTTTTTTTTTTTTCAGACAAAGCTTTTCACTCATGCGATTGTCTTTTGTTTACAAATAGAAAAGTTTGTAAACGATTGTATTTTTTACCTTTAAAAAAATAAGTTAACTATAAGTAAATAAATTAAAATCATTCCACACACATTAAAAAACAAACTAATTTACCTTACATAAGTCCTAGTTATTTTCACAATGCATTTCAGGCGCTAGCGCACCCGTCATCAGGTGAAATGTGACAGCTCTCTTCACTGTTGTCATCGGGAAACATCGGCTTCGTTTCTTCACTTCGGTTCGTATTGGTGGATCTTTTGATCAATTGGCTCCATTCCCTTGGGATTCTTGCATGTTCGCGATCGTTGATTGCCTTGGGGTTAGTAAGGAAAATTTTCTAATATTTTTCAACATATTAGAAACGATAAAGACAGAATTGACAATAGATCCACTTCCGGGATTTACAAAATAGATTTCAACTACAATAATAACTCCAGTGCTTGCTATATCGGTGTCACTAAAAGGAAAATCCAAGACCGCGAAAAAGAACATAAATCGGACCTTATACACAACCGTCAATCTACCGCGCTTGCTTCCACTCACCTCAATAACCCAATTAATATTAACAGCATATATACTAATAAAATCGCCCACTACAATAATCACAATTACGCCTACAAAAGAGAAGCTTTAGAGATCCTTACTAACCCCAAGGCAATCAACGATCGCGAACATGCAAGAATCCCAAGGGAATGGAGCCAAATTGATCAAAAGATCCACCAATACGAACCGAAGTGAAGAAACGAAGCCGATGTTTCCCGATGACAACAGTGAAGAGAGCTGTCACATTTCACCTGATGACGGGTGCGCTAGCGCCTGAAATGCATTGTGAAAATAACTAGGACTTATGTAAGGTAAATTAGTTTGTTTTTTAATGTGAATTGTCGTCCTATAACAAAAGTAATTATTATCATTCCACATATTTTTAATTTTGGTAAAAATAAGTTTAAGATGTCAATTATTAAATTTAATAAACAAAACAGTCTGTAAAAAAAGTAGCTATAAAATTATGCAGTGGTTACATTGCTAGTTTATTTTAATATTCAGTCGGTAATAAGAGAAAAAGCTCTTTATATTGATTCATTAATCGAAGAAGAAAGTAAGATTATTTTTCATAACTAAACAGCATATTTCATATTTTATATAATTTATTTATTTATTATTATTTTCAAAAACGTTTTTGTTGTACATTTCTGTTCATAATAAAATTCGAAGAGAAAGAAAGATGTTTTCTTATATCAAGAAGTGCTCATTTAAGATAAATCCACTCTGCTCTTTTAAAAATAAATGTAACGTAACATTCTTAACATTTTCATGATTAAAATTTATACGTGAATTTAGAAAAATTATAACCAAAGTAATGTATATTAGTAATTTATCAGTACACTCAATTAATAGCTTCTTATTTTTTGTTAGCAGAATACAGAATTCTACATTTATAAGAAAGAAGTAAAACTGTTATTACATGAAAGATCTTCTTTCTTTCTTTTTTTTTTTTTTTTAAAGAAAAAACGTAATATAGTTTAGCATTTTATGGAATTACGCATTAAAAGTCCAGACAAAATAAACAACAGTAATACAATAAATAACTTGCTAATACAGGTCAAATTAGATAGATGGCGCTGCTCCAATTACGTCAGATTGTTCCAAATCGTTCAGTAGACGCCTGGCCCGATCCAGGATCAGTGACGCCATCGCCCGATCGCATTGATCCATCTCGGGCGCTCTACTGAACACGCTCATAGCAGGTAAGAATATTGATTGTATAGCACAACTCCAATAGACCAGGAAATATTTATTAAGAAATTTTAATCAATAATTCATCAACCAGGAAAATTCATTTCAGAAAGGTTGAAGTGAAATGTTGATTTTTTATATACCGTAAAGTTCTGATAGTAACACCCCCCCACCACCCACCCAAATATACCTTACTCTGTGATTTTCTGATGTTTTCATTTTCGAAAAACCTTCTGTTCTCTCGACTATTATAATCTGAAATTTTTCCTAAATTTTCTGCTTTTTAAAAATCTGATAATATCACACCTTCTTATTGTAATGATTTTTATTTGTAAAAGAAAGGGGGGTTATAATCGGAATTTTATGGTGTGTATATATATATATATATATATATATATACCAACAATGTGAAAAATGCCAGAGCAGTAATTGAAATACGGACCCTCCACATAACATAACATGCATATGCTCTTCCACTGAGCCACCCTGGCTGATAACCAGCTACGCATTTCTCACATTATGTCCATTGGGAAGGTCACTGTGTCTGCAAACGCAGATATAGATGAGAATCTTGATTGCAGCACAACTCCAATGGACCACGAAATATCTATTAAAAAATTTTAATAATTCATCAATCATAAAAATTTATTTCAGAAAGGTTGAAGTATAAGATTGATGTCAGAGACAGGAATTGAACCCAGTCCCTCCACATAACATGTGGATGGTCATGGTCTTCCACTGAGCCACTCTGGCTGATAACCAGTTCAGCATTTCTCCCATTATGTCCGTTGGTGTCCACGGTTATCACCATGTCTGCATACGCAGATATGACTGGTGAGAATCTTAATAGTAGCACAACTCCAATAATAGACCACGAAATATATCTTAAGAAATTTTAATCAATAATTCATCAACCATGAAAATCCATTTCAGAAAGGTTGAAGTGTAAGGTTGACTTTTTTTATATATGCCAGCAATGTGAAAAATGTGAGGGCCAGGAATCGAACCCAAGCCCTCCACTTAACATGAGGATGCTCTTCCACTGAGCCACATTTGCTGATAACCAGCTCAGCATTTCTCACATTGTGTCCATTGGCAAGGGCACTGTGTCTGCAAACACAGATATAACAGGTGAGAATCAAAATCATGGCACAGATTTTCAATAGACCATGAAATATCTATTGTTACGAATTTGTAGATAAGAGTAGCTATTTCTATATAAATTCATTCAAAAAGGCTTATTCATGTTGTGAAATGTTAATTTTCAGCATTTCTAGCTTACTTTTGCATTAAAATAGCTTATTTCTGCTTAAAAAGCTCATTAAGACAGGTAATGGTTTTAGCGCCAAATTTGGCGAGTTTTTCGCTCTTTGGCGACCTTCGTGAGAAAATCATCATCGATATACCAAATATCTAAGCCAGTGATTCTCAACATTTTTTTTTTGTCGCGGCACACTTTTAACGATTTCAAAATTTCGCGGCACACATTTCACTTGGAGCAAATATTTCACTTTATGAAAGGTCACAGTTATTGAAGATAAAAACAGTTAAAAATGTGGTATTTAACTGTAAAAACAACAGTTTTCATTTACAGTGTACTTTTCTTTAATTTAAACAAACTTTACTTGTAATAAAAAAAAAGCGTTATAATTTTTATTGTATACATTTATAAAATTTAGCGGCACACAAAAGTCACGTGGCACAGTGGTTGAGAATCACTGAACTAAGCTCGAACTTGATTGGTTGGAAAGTTTCTGGAACATTCTCCATTTTTTACGTGGGTATATAAGGAACCGAATTGTGCCAAGTGAGAGAGTGTCTAGTAGGTAATGGCTTTGGCACCAAATATGGCGGTTTTTTCGCTTCTCGGCAAGAAAATCCTTATTATCGATATACCAAATATCTAAGCTCTAATTTGATTGGTTGGGAAGTTTCTGGAACATTCTCCATTTTCTACGCGGGTATTTAAAGAATCGAATGGCGCCAAATGAGTCAGTTTTCGCGAAGGCATTACTGGATAAAGAGTTATGCTTGGCTAAATCTGTCCTATTGTTTACAGCCCATTGCTGTGTGTTAATGCTATAATACAGTTTATATTGTGAATTTGATGTTTTCAGCTGTTATTTAAGCTGTGTTTTCTGGTGAAATCGATAGTTGGTATATAGACCTGTAATCTTCTAGAATTTTCTGTAAATAAACTTTTAAGCCTCTGCAATATTCGCCTTTAATTCCGAGACAATAGGTAGGTAGACGGGTACTGAGCTGTTTGCTTTGCCATAACAGGCAGCCTAACCTCGAAAGATACAATCAGGAGGAGAGGCCAAAGCCTGAACCAAGATTAGTTAAGAGTGGAAAGAGCATGTTTCGAGAACTGGATAAGATGGAGGATGCCGTAAAGAGAACTAAAAGCAGCAGTCATGATGTTGTCATAAGAGATAGAAGCATTAACGTTTGGGGCAGCTAGAAGAGACAATTCACGAAAACAGAGTATGCAACAATTCTGGTGTCAGGAGTGGAGTTGTCTGTTGAATGGTGATAACTAGATGTTTGGAGCAAGAAATTGAGAAACTTCTCAAAGGGTTAGCTGCTCAGATGAGTGAAATGAAAACAGGACAGGAAAAGATGGAAACCGGATTGAATGAAAGAAGGGCAAAAGGAAATGAGAGATAATTTGAGTAAAGAAATAAAAGTAAATTTGAGAAAATTAAAGAAAGATTAGGAGATAAATTGCAAAAGAAGATCCGGAGTCTGGAAGAAAAGTTAGTATCCATGTCCCAGGAAGATGAAAGGAGAGATAAAAGAATACGGAATCAAGAGTCAATTAAGCTATCCACCTACGATGGCAGATCATCTTGGCAAGTATATAAGACAGTTTCCATCGTAGCTGAAGAGCTAATAGCTGAGACTCTACTGCCAAGACAGTCCATTTAGGAGCAGCATTATGGGGCGATGCAGCTGACGTACTGGAAACTCTTTCCAAGGAAAAGCGGTATGACTTTGGGGTTTAAAAAGAGCGCTAAAGCTGCGTTTTGGAGAAAAATGTTCAAAAGAATACAGTCGTCCCCAGTTAAAGTTCCGTTACCAAAAAGCAGCGGGAAATTTACTAAAGTTGGCATCAGATATTCAGAGACTACCACACTTACAGTGGTGGTGAGAATTATAAGGTCAACTGAAAATTGCACAGTAAAAGTTTATTTCTGAAGTAAATAAAGAGAAATGCATACATAAAATGCTTTTTTATGCTAGAAATCATTGTAGAATGCAAAACCTTCGTAAATGCAAAATATGAATGTTTTGCCGTAATTGATGTAAAATGTCATTTTTAAAACTGCAAAATTATGAGGGCAATGAAAGTTTTGACCTAAAATACGCTAATAATTCATAATCTCCGCCATTCTTTTCAATCATTTTTATCAGTCTTGACGTCATGAAGTTTGACAGTTCCTTCAGAACATTCTTGGAAATTTTTATCCAGGCTTTTTCGATAAAGAACACATGTTCCTGCTTGTTTTTCTGGCCATCCGGTCAATTCGTTTCACGAAGTAAACAACAAACTATGATTTTGAAGTCTGAGAAATATGTACTGTTGGAACAAATAATCTCCTCTCGTAATTAATGCTACTTCCGGTAAAACACTATCTCCCAATGTATCAACATAACACTCAGAATTCATTCGGTCCTGCGTCCTGCACAAAACTTATATTTCAGCAGTTCCGTCAGTTGCGAATTTTGCTTTTTAGAGCACGCAAATGCAGTTGTGCTTATAATTTTGTCCATATCACATAGCTGTCAAAATCCAAAATAAATGGTATGAATATGAATTTCCCATGCATTTCTATAAAAATTAATTAAAAATGCTTCATTTATTTTTCATTTCCAGACATAAAATTTGCATCATTTTACGGTCAACTGTAACCAAAATTTGGTGATTTTTCCTTTGTCATTATACAAAATTATAAGGACAAAAGGGATAAAGAACCACCAATGTAGCTTTCTCAGACTGCCACGCTGAAACTTGAGATGATTTGGCCCTCCAATGTTTCTTCGATGCCGTGTGAGATCCAGAAACTCGAAAAGCACTTATGTTAGACTAAGACTCGACAATTTCAGGGATGGCAGGTCAGCTTTGGCATATACATTAAAGACTGAGGCAGCCCAACAAGTCTTCCGTAAAGACCGCCATGCCATCAGTGCAATCTATTTAGATGATTCACAAGCTGATATGAAGGATGCGCAGTCTTGAAAGTAATAAAAGAAGTAAATAATCCGATGATAAAGTGCTGGGGCTGTAGAAGAGATGGACATGTGAAGAACTACTGCCTAACACAACAAAATGAAAATAACCCAGTTTCATGGTCACTGGCACTGGAAGGAAACTAAGAGAAGGCCATCTCGCGGGACAGTTGTTGCCAGAAATTAAAGAGCCCCACTTTGCAGTATTCTATGTTTCTTTGATGAGTGATGGCGAGAATGGACTGTATGTTTACAGGCAAGTTAATATCCCTTCCAGCCGTAATATTCTCAATACTGGAGTCAATGTAACCATCTTTAGAATGGATGTAGCTCAAGAATTTAAAGAGAAGATCATCTAGACGCCGCCCTGCGTTAAACATTTGGAAATGCCAGTTACCAACATATGGCATATGTGGCAGATATAAGTGATCTTCTAATTCTTGGGCTTGGTTTCCTGAGAAAGTATAATTTTAATTTGGATTTTAAGAATAATAAACTGTATTCCAATTCAGAAGACATAGCTGTGTTTAACGATGAAAATCCAGACATTCAACCAAATTGTCAGATAATATCCAAATCCGAAATTTCTACCCCTCCGCATACTGAAACACTAGTTCCTGGGACACCTCTTATAGAACATTACTTCAGCTATGGACTGATTGAAAACCCGAATTCAGACAATAGCTTGAAAGGAGTTTTTGTGGCTTCATCTCTTATCTCTAGTTGACCTTTCAAAGAACATTTTCCTGTGATAGTCGCTAACATAAGCGATAAAGTAAAGATAGTGGAAAAACATGACGTGTTAACAGCCTGCACTCCTATTGCATGCATTAAACGACACATGCAATCACCGAGACCAAGACTTCTGAGTTTTTAACAATGGAATTACTCAAGAAGGCAGAATTAGAAATTGAACAGAGACGTGCTGCGGAGAAGCTACTCTACGAATTTCGAGACCTGTTTTCTCAAACAACTGAAGACGTTGGAAGGACCAACACCACCTAGCACAGAATTGATACAGGAAATCATCCTCCAATCAAGCAATATCCAAGAAGACTTCCATTCGCTAAGCAGGAAGAGGTGGCTGAACTTCTAAATGAGATGCAGCGTAATAACATCGAACCATCAACGAGTCTTTTGGGTTTCTTCTATAGCTTTTGTGCGAAAGAAGGATGGTTCAACGAGATTTTAGGTGGATTATCGTCGTTCACGAAGAAAGATAGTTATCCTCTTCCTAGAACTCACGAGACTTTAGACACACTTTTTGGCAATCGGTGGTTCCTGACTTTGGATCTGAAGAGAGGCTATTGGCAAATAGAGTTAGATCCTGACGACCGTGAGAAGACTGCATTCACTACAAGACAAGGACTGTGGAAATTCAAAGTTATACCATTTGGATACTCTCCGTGTAGGATCAAAATTGTGATGGCATGTCTCCGGACCACTTCTAGGGATGAGTCCCAGACTCCCAGACTGTCACCAATCGCTCATTGCGCAGCACTAGGGTGACGTAAGAAACCCAACCAACCAGTCATTTGCATTATGTAAGTAACTGCAACCTTTGAACGCCTGATGGAGACAGTGTTAAAAGGACTTTCCTATGAAGCCTGTCTTGTGTACCTGGATGGTATTATCATTGTTCAGCGTACTTTTGAAGATAATTTAAGAAACATCCATTAGGTGCTGAAAACACTCAGAATGACTAACCTCAAGTTGAATCATAGCAAGTGCAACTTGTTTCATCGTAAAGTTAGTTATCTCAGCAATATCATCTCTGCTGAAGGTGTGAGAACTTATCCTGAGATCTCTGCAGTCGAGAACCGGAGTCACCCTGAAAATGTCCATCAACTGCGAAGTTTCCTGGGATTATGCACATACTACGGAAAATTAATTAAGGGCTTCTCGAATATTGCCAAACCGCTCTATAAATTGACAGTAGTTAAACAGAAGGAGAAGTTCCTGTGGACTGAAGAATGTAAAAAGGTATTCAAGAGATTTAAAGAGGCTTTAACATCTTTGCCTATTTTGACATATCCACAGTCCGACAAACTGTATATATTTGACACTGATGCAAGCCATGAAAGTGTCGGTGCTGTTCTGTTGCAGGAAGTTTATGGCCAAGAGCATGTTGTTGCCTACTGGAGTAAATGCTTGTCTAAATCGGAATGAAACTACTGTACCACCAGGAAGGAACTACTCGCCATCGTAAAGGCCATGGAACATTTTTATCCTCTGTATGGTAGAAGATTCCTGCTTTGGACTAACCACGCACCTTTAAGTAGTTGCTTAATTTCAAGAATCCGGAAGGACAGATTGCCAGGTGGATACAACGTCTCCAGGAATATGACTTCGAGATACGTCACCGTAAATGAATTCTACATGGAAATGCAGATGCCTTGTCACGGAAGCCTTGCTTGAAAAGTTACAAGTACTGCTTTAGGGCTGAAGAGAAATACCAGCAGAAGAATCCAGTTGCTTGCAAAGCTACAGTTTCAACGTCATCGAAACTGGACCCGTGAAGTGATAAGGATGTTAGACAAGCCCAGTTGGAAGATCCTGATATAAAGTCAATACTTCAATTTAAGGCGACGACCAGCAACAGACCTACCTGGCAGGGACATTTCCACATTTAGCCTCATCACAACATGTTACTGGGCTCTCTTGGACTCTCTTCATATTAGAAACGACGTAGTGGGCAGAAAATGGGAGTCTGACAATGGAAGGAGTTTCAAATGGCAGATCTTACTACCTAGATTGAAGAGTTCAGACGTTTTAGAGCAGCTGCATAGTAGCCCTACAGGATACCATTTTGGAGTGATGAAGACTCTCCAGAAAATTCGAGAAAGCTTCTACTGGTGCAAGGCAAGGGAGAACGTGGAGAAATGGTGCAAATCCTGTGATGCTTGTTCGGCACGTAAAGGCCTGAAGGAACGAAGCCAAGGAAGACTACACCGGTATAACATGGGAGCACCGTTTGTGCAGATCGCACTCGACATCTTGGGTCCTTTGCCACGGACAACCAGAGGCAATAAATACATCCTCGTTGTAATGGACTATTTCACCAAGTAGCCTGAGGCGTATCCCATTCCCGATAAAGAGGCATGCAGAGTTGCAGAGGTTCTAGTGCAGCAATGGGTGTCAAGGTATGGCACACCCCTATAGCTTCATTACCGACCAGGGTATGAACTTCACCTCTGCGGTATTCAAAGGACTGTGTCAGCTGCTCGGCATTGACAAAACTCAGACAACATTCCCAGTAGGATGGCATGCTCAAGAGGTTTAACCGCACCATCCTGAATAACCTCTCTATTCTAGTATCAAGGAATCAGCATGATTGGAGCTCGAAGTTGTCATTGTTCCTGCTGGCTTATCGAAGCGCTGTCCACGAAACCGCCGGCTATACCCCAGCTCAAATGCTGTTTGGACGCGAACTTCGTCCCCCATATGATCTCCTGCTTGGTTGTCCACCATATGCGCCTTCCTCACCAGAGGAGTACATCCAAGATGTTCAGGCCTGATTTGAAGAAATACACAACTTTCTCGGGAGCGGATTCATATAGAAACGGAAGAATGAAGACAAAAGATATGACCTAAAGTACACACAACATGAATTCAAGAAAGGAAACAAAGTTTGGTGGTGGAACCCTGTTCGACGCAAAGGACTTTCTTCCAAGTTTCAGTGGAACTGGGAAACACCTTCATCAAGATCGCACTTTAGGATGTACAAAACAAGGAAAAAAGCTAAAAATCCATAGAAACACGGCAAAAAGGAGTCCAAATTCCATAGAAAAAAGCATGGGACGAAAACAAAAAAACTCACAATGTCAAATGTGAATAATAAAAAAAAAAGGCTAACATCGGAAGGAATAAAAGGACAAATTTGACTAGAAAAAGTCATCGAGGAGCGGGAAGGTAGGGTTGGGGCATTAAACCTATTGTCCAGGGTAAATACGACTCGCCTAGTATGACTGCATAGCCACATACCACGGGTAACGGTAGTTTTAATTTTATATATTGTGATGTGAAAATTTTTGCATAAATTGTTATACTTATTTTGTAAATATTTCAATCACCTTATTTTGCAATATGTATTGTTATTTTATTGTCATACTAGCAAAGTGGATTTCGGGAATGAACCGAATTCCGAATGCGGCAAAAATTTCAAAATCAAACTCGAAATGTACAAAACTCGGCCTGGTGTTGCCTGCGTGCCAATAGATCAAAGTTTGTTAACGAAACCATTTTTTAATTCATGAAATCAATGAAGGTAGTGAATCAACGAAGACTTTTCTCGCTTCGCTGGTCACTATATTTAAAGGACACTCTTTTATATATCGCTTTACAAACAAAAATAAAATTTAAAGAAATCATGAAATTGCTTTAAAGCCCGCTTTGGTTTCCCGCTGCCTTGGGCAGCGACCACTCATTCGTAGACTCTCGGGTGTCTGTCCCTATTGCCTGTAACAATAGCTTACCAGTGGGCTTCCATTTGGGTGCTTATCAGATTACAGTTTCGAAACGGACAGTATCGAAAAAATTGAAGTAGCCAATATTAGCAACCATTTTATATTTGAATCCCAGTTATATATGAACAACACTATAAGTGGTGTACATAACATTTTCTTTCACGTTATTTTCTATATTTACTTGATTTATTCGATCAACCATAAATTGACAACAATTTCACACCAAATATAATTTTACAATGTGCTATGATCGGCTACGTCTATCGCATGAGACACTTAATTTTTGTGGTTATAATAATAGTTGGTAAATAGAAAAATAAATAATGAAATATGTAAACCTGATCATGGTACAGCATTAATGTAGCTCCCCTCGGCGACTTTTGAATTTTTTATCGTCACTTTAGACAAAAATAAATAGTGTGTTACTATTATTATTTTGTTTCTTTCTTTTCTCTTCTTTTTCCTTTCCTTTCTTTTCTGTTTTTCAATATTATATATATATATAAATCTAAATAGAATGAAAAAGAAAAACATCAACATATGTAACTGAAGAGGAGCGAAAGAAAAAATGGAGACAAAAGTATCTAAATGGCAGGGGGGAGTTGTGACCACCCCACTCCGGTTAAACATGTTTTACGACCGGTCAACACTCCCGGATACCAGATACTTTGTCAAAACTTAGAATAAACTTACATGTAAATGGCAAAATAAGGAATAAATCCCAAATAAAAACCTTTAAAATAATTTATAAGAAAAACCAAATCACAATTTAAAACGACATACAAGAAAAATCATGAAGCAATATGCCACCCATTCAACACAATTCAAACATAGAAACAAACAGTTAGTGAAAGTTACAGTTAATGAAAGGAAGAAACCTTAAAATCGAATTGATAAACGATTCAAGAAACGTGATTTACAAGTAAGATAATCTAATTGGTAATATTGTTTAAGAATATTTAACAGAAAATAAAGAGGATAATTATTATCTAAGGCAATTTGTATAAAATTAACTACAAAAGAGTCACTGTCATAACTATAAGTAAAAATTCGACTGCATCGAATAAGTTGGTTAATTATAATATTTCTGAATATATTTTTATGTAAACAAGAAGACCAAGAAGAAATTCGATTAATTTTAAATTTAAAAGCATCACGTTTATCATAGATTTTAATTACGATTGTTTCATTATTAATACAAATATTAAGGTCTAAGAAATCAACACTATAATCATTGTTAGGTGCAGTTTCAATTAAATTTAGATTATTGGGTAAAAATTAAAATTCAGTTTAAATTCTTCTTGTTCATATCCAATTAGAATATCATCAACATATCTTATATACAAAATTTCATTTAAAACATGAGTACCAAATTCATAATGAGGTAAATAGATATCTGCAAGGGCAGAGGAACATCCTCCCCCCATAGGGATACCGTAAATTTGTTGGTAATATCCAATCCCATTATATAAAATGTTTTCATTTAAGACGATAGTCAAAAGGGCTTTAAATTTTGGAAATGTAATGAATTCTTGTAAATCATATTGTTCAAAGTAATTTAATAAAACCTGAAATAAAATGTGAATGTCTATAGTATTAAACAAATCAGCAAAATCAAAACTTACAACTTTTTTAACTGTGCTATTTGAAATTAATTTAACTACATTATAACTATTTTTAACAAAAAAACAGCCATCGATCCTAAATTTGTCAATTAGTTTATTTAAAATTTTTAACAGTTTGTCGTTAGCTAGAGTAAGATATGTATTGCATGCTATTGTGACAAGACGAAACTTGATTCTATTGAACTATTTTTCAATTAACATAGCATTGTTTTAAATTAGCTTTAAAATTTTCACGGGTAAAAACCCGTTGGGGATTTTTACGTAAAAATTTTTCTTTTGGGGAGGAACTGTGAGGTAGTAGTATATTAGCGTAATGCTACCATTAAAATTCACACTTTAAGAGTAAAACATGAATGCGAAGAATTTAGGATTCGGTAGAGTTGTAGTACTGTCAGTAGTACTGTTTTCTCAGTACATATTACTCCAAATTTCCTGAAATTTTAATCAATTGTTCTTCCTACTATAATGTATGTGCCCAAGAAATTCCATTCCGTTATTATTATTCCTTCTTGGTGTAGCAATTTTAATGGCCAGTAGTGTACGTTGAATACCGAAATATAGATGCAAGAGTGGCTGTATTGATTTATAAACAGCCAAACTCAAGCATATTAAATTCAGTGAATATTGAAGAAATGATTCGTAACTTTCATTTAAAAAAAAAAAAAAAAAAAAAAAAAAAAAAAAAAAAGTTGCACTCCGGGAGTGCCGACAGAAGTGAAAACGTGAACAATTACGTGTGTATTTCTTGAATCGTCAGGAAATATTTTATTGTGCAGGAAATACTTTTAAATGAGGTGTTTTTTTTATTCATTAATATAAACTACTACTACAAAAATTATATTACAATTTCATTTAATGCGCTAACGGCAATAGAGGCAGTGTCCGAAGATGAGAGATGTCGCGTAGAGCCGCACCAGATTGTAAAAACGTGAGAAAAATGGCGGCTCTGGCCTTTCTCACTGCTTTGTGAGGTCTAACTGCAACGTTTCCGGCACAATCTTTAAGAGACAGTGTCCGGAGATGAGAGAAGTCGTGTGGAGCCGCACCTGATTGTAAAAACGTGAGAAAAATGGCGGCTCTGACCTTTCTCACTGCTTTGTGAGGTCTAACTGCAACGTTTCCGGCATAATCTTTAAGAGACAGTGTCCGGAGATGAGAGAAGTCGTGTGGAGCCGCACCAGATTGTAAAAACGTGAGAAAAATGGCGGCTTTAGCCTTTCTCACGGTTTTGTGAGGTCTAACTGCAATAGAGACAGTGTCCAGAGATGAGAGAAGTCGTGTAGAGCCGCACCTGATTGTAAAAACGTGTGAAAAATGGCGGTTGCGGCCTTTCTCACTGTTTTGTGATGTCTAACTGCAACGTTTCCGTCTGCAATCTTTAAGAGACAGTGTCAGGAGATGAGAGAAGTCGTGTAGAGCCGCACCAGATTGTAAAAACGTGAGAAAAAAGGCGGCTTTGGCCTTTCTCACGGTTCTGTGAAGTCTAACTGCAACGATTCCGGTTGCAATCTTTAAGAGACAGTGTCCGGAGATGAGAGAAGTCGTGTAGAGCCGCACCAGATTGTAAAAACGTGAGAAAAATGGCGGCTTTGGCCTTTCTCACCGTTTTGTGAGGTCTAACTGGAATAGAGACAATGTCCGGAGATGAGAGAAGTCGTGTAGAGCCGCACCATATTGTGAAAACGTGAGAAAAACGACGGCTTTGGCCTTTCTCACTGTTTTGTGAGGTCTAACTGCAACGTTTCCGGCTGCAATCTTTAAGAGACAGTGTCCGGAGATGAGAGAAGTCGTATAGAGCCGCACCAGATTGTAAAAACGTGAGAAAAATGGCAGCTTTGTGCTTTCTCACGGTTTTGTGAGGTCTAACTGCAATAGAGACAGTGCCCGGAGATGAGAGAAGTCGTGTAGAGCCGCACCAGATTTTAAAACTATATACAGTATATAATTATTAACACTTCACATTAGCAAGTTAATTATATGATACATTATTTGTATCATACAAGGATGGAAAGCGTCAGCTGACGATGATGTGAGTTCAATGATTTTTGTTCACCCAAAAGTTTTCACTTCAAATGGAAAGCGTCAGCTGACGATGACGCGATTTCAAAGATTTTTGTTCACCCAAAAGTGCTCAACGCGCCTAAAGAAGTTTTCACTTAAAAAAAAAAAAAAAAGAGGTAGAATTATACTATAAACAAGATAATCGGGCCTAACTGATAATAACGAACTTTGATTACACATTTCTAGCGATAATACAACAGACATCGCAGTTATGCAGAACATTTCAGATTATATTATTAAGGAATTACTTTAGAATCGTTACATTACTATTAACTTGTTTTAAAATAAAACTCAAAAATAATCTTACCGCTAAAATTGCTCAACATAACGCTACGTCTATTTTGAAAACTCTACGTGAGACCAAAACTTGCGCAGTTGACAGCAAAACATCCGAGCACTAACAATAATCCCTATCTAAAACAAGTACACTTAATACTGCTTTGTTAAATAAATCCTTGTCAAGTCATGTCCTTTATAGTCAATCTAAGAACATGATTCGACAAGGATTTATTTAACAAAACATTTTTAAGTGTACTTTTTTGACATATGAATTATTGGCTAGTGCTCGGATACTTTTGCTGCCGACTGTAGCTTCTTTTACTGCAGCGGTTTCAGGCAACCCTGTCTGGCAACTATAAAAAGGTTTCGACCGCTAGTTAGTTTCTTTGCAATACAAAGTTATTTTTTTTAAATTTGTCTTCCAACAGATGGCGGTAGTTACGACTTTAAGGCTGGGATTGCGGTGCCTCGTTCTTAAGTCTGATCTTAAATCTTACGAACTTTCGTAGAATGGGTGTGGTTACGATTGATATTAACTTGGTTAGAACTCCTACATATACAGGCTGACGCATCCGCCATTTTCTATCCCACAAGACTGGCTGACTATTTATTATTGGTGGTTTTTCTGAAATAAATTGCACGAATAACTCCAGAAAAGGGCACCGCCTGTTTATATTTTCTTCTAACCCAGAAAGAAAGAAAAAGTGGATTATAAATTGCAGATGTAACTCGTGGATACCTGAAGCAGAAGCACAACTTTGTAGCGTAAGATTTCCCTTATTTTCAAATTATTTCATTTTTTTTTTTTTTTTTTTTTTTTTTGCAAAGTTGTTTGACAAATTTAATATGAATGTACTGCTTTTTTTAAGTTATTGTTTTAAATTCTTTTAAAATGAACTTTAATATTACATTTCTTTTAACTTGAAGGGTTGCAGTTTTGAGAATGTTGGCGATGTTCTTAAAATTGCCAACTTGTTTGTTTCCTGATAAGAAGTTCTAGCTCACTTGATCTGTATAGAAGTTTAAAGGCGATAACAACGCTAATCAGGTAACCTAGCTTTTTCTACCGTCATATAGGAGTCTTAAATTTGGTATTGCGGTGCCTCAAGCGTAAGTTCGCGCGTGTCCTCCTAAGAGAAAGAAGCCAGCCAATGGGAGACGCAGAGCGAGCTATGCTGTGATTGCGCGCGCATTCAGTTACGATTTGACTTAAGATAGCTCTGAGGTTGTCGTAAGGAATTGAGACACTGCAATACGACTTGCGTTTTGTTTACATTTTAAGACAGGATTTACGCTTAAGATAGCCTTAAGCGAGGCACCGCAATCCCAGCCTAAAAGCCTTCCCTTCTTTATTATATTAGAGATTCTTTGGTCAAAACGGCAAACAATGGAATGATTCTGACCAGCTTCCCCGCGCCCCAAAAAGTGTCGCCTACAGAAGTCCAGAATAAAGTTACTCCTGATTGCGTTTTTCGACAGCAATGGCATGGTCCATCAAAAATGTGTCCCGCAAGGGCAAACTGTCAATGCTGAATTATACGAAACTGTTTTGAAGCGTTTACTCCTGCGAATCCGACGTGTATTTTCTCACGGAAGGGGAGTCTTCTACATGACAACGCACGCACGCAAACTGCGATCCCTGCACGCAACTTCTTGGTCCAACCAAAGCTTTACAGATTAAGCTCGTTCACATAATGTTTACAAATCTCGCAAAGTAAACTCGACGTTAGCGCTTCTCCTCGTGCAGTGGCTGCGGTACCCAAATAAAAGCTGTGAAAAATCCGCCCTTATTGGGCTTTCTTTAAAAATGTTATCTCTTATGGTTTTAATATAAACAAGAATTAATTCTAGCCCTAAATGAACATTATAGATGTGATTATTTACTTGAAGTTATTAGCGTACATTTGACTTTAAATACAAAATATGTTAGATGTTAGCTAATAAACAATCACATTATTATTAGTTAACATCTAACATATTTTGTATTTAAAGTCAAATATACGTTAATAACTTCAAGTAAATAATCACATCTATAGTGTTTACTTAGAGCTAGAATTAATTAGTGTAAAATATAATTTTTTAAATCGATCTTCTAATGTTGTAAATTGTATTGTAAATACGAAAAAATTCATGTATTAGTAATTTAAGAAGAAATGTTAGCTTGTGCAATTTTCAAAATTAAAGTTTTGGTAAAAAAAAATTAAATTTTAGAAAAGAAATCGCTTATAAAAGATGACTTTATCATTATCTCTTTTACTAAAAAAAGTAATATGTCATGTTCCATAAAATCAATCAGACGCAGACGAAACCATTCGCAAAAATTTTATCTTCTAAACAAAATATATTTGTAATCGCTTTATAACCAAATCTATAACTAAAATAACATTTAGGAATGATAAAATAACATTTAGGAATGAACAAATATAATCAAAACTAACTTCTTCTAACCTCATAACAAATAAAACAACCGAATTCAAAATTCCATAGATATCTCTTGATCCGTAATGAATGAAAATTCAAGAGATTAAGATTTCAATAATTTTATAAATTGTAAGAAGTATTAACAAAAATAATTTTTAAGAATTGATTTAAAATATATTACTTATCTTAAAATACGGGAAAACATGCGAAATATGAATATTTTAAAAATACATGATTTTTTTTCGTTTAGATGTGCATTCATTCAAACACAGTTCCATTTAAATTTTAAATATGGAGCATCACGCGAGTAAACGGGCGGGTTCAGGCTCTCGACCGATCCAGGATCGATCCAATTGGTCGTGGAACAATGCGTCCAGTCTCATCGACCGGTCTGGATCAAAGTCGTCCAGTGTAATGTGTTCCATGGACCGGTCGTGAATCAAATCGCCCAAGAACTTTTTCCGAGTCATTTGATCCATTTAGAAATCCATTGCTCTGATTGGCCGTTGGTTATTGCTCTGGTTCCGCCATCTATCGGTCCTTACAAACGCGAATATGCATACAAGCATTTTTTTTTTTTTTTTTTTTTGTAAAGAACTGTATAATTGTTTTAGAATTATAAATATATTCATGCAATGGATTGAAATATAATACAATAATGCAAAAAGAAAATTATCGAATATTATTTAAATTTAATAAAATAAAATTTTAAAATGCTCCCTGCTAACAATTTTTAAATTTTCAATTTAACAAAATATTTTAAATATGTTTTGTACTGCTTTGTTAATATATTTGCATTAAATTTTAGCATTCAAACATAAAAGTAATTAACAATATTTAAAAATCAATTTTTAATTTGTATTTAAATTTAAAAAAAAACATAAATATATTAAACATTTAAAATATTATTGATTGAAATCATAATTAATTGTATTTACAAACCAATCAATGAAATGATAATTTAAAAAACTTTTTTTTTTTTGTAATCATTGATTTAAGTTAGAATTAAAATTTTATATTTTTTTAGCAATGTGTAATAGTTTCATATTTCTTACCTTAGATCATAATAATAAAACTTGAACCTACTTCTTATTTACATCAAATATTTGAATGCTAAATATTTACTTTAAATTTCAACATTCCACCTTAAAAATATTTAACAAAAATTAGCTTGATAATAAATCCATAAAATATTACTTAAAATTGTTTACAATATATCGTTAAAATACAAAAATGCATAATTGAGGGAAATAATTAAAAAAAATTTGCTGGAAAATTTTCTAAAATTAAAATTTTATTGTTATTATTTTTTTAAAAGAATTATATAATTAATATTATTGTATCTCATTGCATATGTACCCAACTATGCAGAATAGAAAAAAATAGATATGCATCTATCTTTTTTTATTCATAGTTAAATTACATTTTTAATTAACAAATTAAATTTTTCTTTAACTAATTTAATTCTAATATTTTAAAGCTAGTTTCAAACTAAGCCTACAGATGGCAGCACTGATTTTGATCCAATAGAGGGATCGGAATCGTCCAGCCTCTTCTTTCGACCGGTCGTGGATCAAATGTCTCAGAGCCCAGTTGGATCGGTCGAAGTGTTCCAGAGGCTGGACTCGCCTATTAAATTCTATTCAAGCATGCGCAGTTTCAGCCTGAGTAGTTCAGTCACCTCCAACACGAGATGTCTTTGGCTGTTATTCACCAATAACTTCAACTCCCGGTTGAACATGAAAATTTGAAAAGTGTATAATGGCGGGGTGTAAATTTTCATTAAATTTTGCCGCGTTGTTGCTGCCATCTAGCGGTATAGTTATTTTCAGACTTTTTAAGTGAAAGTGACCAATCAAAGATTATATGAAATCCTCGACGCTAGATGGCAGAGACAGCGTGCCAAATTTTGTTGGAAAACTGTACCCTGCCTTTAGATGCTTTTCAAGTTTTTGCGTTGAACCGGCAGTTGAAGTTAATGGTGAATACGGCCATTAGTCATCGATCTATGACGTAACCATGACGCAACCATGACATAGTACGCTACCCATTGCTCCATTGTACTGAATATGCTTACTCTGTAAAGCTTTGGGCCTAACATCGTGTAAATTAGCGGTTACATCCAAGCTGAAACATTGTGATCACAAAGAGGTAAACAATCACAAATCTGGCTGTGTTTCAATCCAAACGCAACATTTGTTTACAAAACTGATCGCAAAGTTGTGAGCGATGAGGGGAAAATTTGCGACTGCCTCGGAGCTCTCACAAGTCGATCGCAGGTCTGCTATCGTCTGTAAAAACATGGCCGCTGGTGACTGTGTTAGAAATTAATAATGATTTTCATTCAATGAATTAACATGGCGAAGCTTTTCTTTGCACGAAAATGACACTTTCTCGGTATCTGATGGTTTTATTTGTTCACGTAAGTAAGAATAGATATTAAAAATATTAATATGGATCATGCTGAAAATTATAGTTGTAACATTTGTATATTTCTTAAATGTTAGGCTTATTTAATGTAGATCAAACGTGATATATCATGTTGGTGTAATTGTTTATTCATTTTTTAAAATAACATAATATATTGTATTATTTTACAAGATGACTACAATATTCAGTAAAACTTTACAATTTGTTGTGATACAGATATACATAAATATACTTCTAAATGTAAATAAAGGCTACAACATTCGTTTGTAAAGCCCGATTTGTCAATTATTTTTATAGTTATCTATACTATTGACAGCAATATTTGGTAAAACAGTAGAATTCGGTGCGGTAAACCATAAAAGTTCTTTAT
This sequence comes from Salticus scenicus, assembly GCA_963930645.1. Classification (NCBI taxonomy): domain Eukaryota; kingdom Metazoa; phylum Arthropoda; class Arachnida; order Araneae; family Salticidae; genus Salticus; species Salticus scenicus. The sequence goes on along the minus strand of OZ005655.1, from coordinate 140,159,235 downwards.
TGTAAATAACAGCTACTGCATTTGATTATAAAAGCCTGATTAGTCAATTATTTATTTTATTATGTGTAAAACTCTATGTAGATGAAAATATACAACTTATTATTAGTGTTGAAAATGAGTTTTAAAGAATAAAAATATTTTACTCTCAAATAACTATACATATGTGGAATTTTTATCTGCAGCTGGTTCATTACATTTAAATTCAGTATTTAACTGTTTGTAATCTTTAAATGAAAACTTCATGTTTAAACACTATAAATTACAAAATTTTGTCCATTAAAAATGGAGGGGGGAGATATGCTGCTGCCCCTCCCATTACTTTGTTTATGGTTACAAGATCACACAATATTCCCCCCCCCCTTCAATACATTTTCTTCTCTATATTTTTATATTTCCTTCTTCACTGTGTTTGAATTCTCTGCTGCTGGATCTAATTTTTCCCAATTGCTTATTACTTTGTTACTGAATTTTTTTCTTCATATACATTCATTTTAGCTAAATGACTAAATAACTTGATACAGTCGATTGAATACAACACACAAGCATTAACCAATTACTTAGCCTTGAATTAAAGCATTGTAGCCTGAAAGAGAAACATTAATAATATTTTTAATAGCAAAATTTTAAATTCAAAGCTTACTAACAGCTGATATTGAATTTAAATATAATGAAATAGCTGCAGCTATTAATTATATATATTATGCATAATTATTTGATAAAAATACTTTTATTTTTCAAAACACAATTACAGCATTAATAGTAAAAGAATGTGGCTTGTATTTTTTCAGCTATATAGAATATCATAAATAATAAAAATAAATAAATAACTGACTAATCAGACAGTTACAATTAAATGTGATAGCGGTTATTTACAATATGAATATTTAAGCAAATATTACCACACAAGATTGTTTAACCGAATATTGTAGTTATCTCATTATTATACAATATATTACGCTATTTTAAGTAATAAATAAGCAATTGCACAAATGTGATACATCATGTTTGATGTACATTAAATAAGCCTAAAATTTATTAACTATCTAAATGTTACATTTATAATTTTCTGCGTACTAATCCATTTACAAAAAAGCGAACATACAAAACCATCATATCCATATTTTTATACTTGACATATATCATCATTGAAAGCTTTTAGTATTTTTTCCAAGAAATGATAAACCTTGTTGCACCATGGAACTGTGATTAAAAAAATATAAAAAATTTGAATAAACACCATAAAATGTAATAATTCACAACAGTTGTTTTGGGTCAAAAGAAAACACTACCTTTTGACGGGCGAACAAAGTAGGCAAGAGTGCTGCAAATAAACACTCATGCCTACTTTATTCGCCTGACAAAGGGTCATGTTTTCTTTAACTTCTTTTTTTTTTTTTTTTTTTTTTTACCTTCAGAAAATTTATAAGCATACTACTACTTGTTTTCACAAAATATTCTAACATTTTATTCAACTGAAAAATACACTTATATATATATACACTGATGGAAAAAAAAATCCCAACACCAAGAAAAAATTATTGTACAGTAATGAAATTTCAGCAATACATTTGTCTAGGTAACATATTTAATTGATTAAAGTATCAAGATCACAGGTAGAGCCATTGGCGAGAAGAGCCATTTCAAATGTGAAATGTTGGTATATTAATAACCGGTGTAACCGCCAGAATTTTGAATGCAAGCATGCAAACGTGCATGCATTGTGTCGTACAGGTATCGGATATCAGTTTGTGGGATGGAGTTCCATGCTTGTTGCACTTGGGCGGTTAATGCTGGTTGTGGATGACGCTGGAGTTGTCGTCCAATGATGTCCCATACGTGCTCGATTGGAGAAAGATCTGGTGATCTAGCAGGCCAAGGCAACATGTCGACACTCTGTAGAGCATGTTGGGTTACAACAGCGGTATGAGGGCGAGCGTTATCCTGTTGGAAAACACCCCCTTGAATGCTGTTCATGAATGGCAGCACAACAGGTTGTATCACTAGACTACGTACAAATTTGCAGTCAGGGTGCGTGGGATAACCACGAGAGTGCTCCTGCTGTCATACAAAATTGCTCCCCAAACCACAACTCCAGGAGTAGGCCGTGTGTGTCTAGGCCGCAGACTGGTCGCTAGCAGGCATTCACCTGGCCTCCTTCTAACCAACACACGGCTATCACTGCGACCAAGGCAGAACCGGCTTTCATCAGAAAATACAACAGATCTCCACTCCGTCCTCCAATGAGCTCTAGCTTGACATCACTCACGTCGCAAACGGCAGTGGTTTGGAGTCAGTGGAATGCACGCTACAGGGCGTCTGGCTCGGAGCTGTCCTTGAAGTAACCGATTTGTAACAGTTCGTTGTGTCACTGTGGTGCCAAATGCAGCTCGAATTTCACCTGCAGATGCAGTACGATTAGCCACAGCCATACGCCGAACACGGTGGTTTTCCCTCTCAGTAGTGCCACGTGGCCGCCCGGAACCCGGTCTTCTATAGGCAGTACCTTCCCTTGACCACTGCTGCCAACACTCATGCACAGTGGATACATTCCTGCCAAGTCTTTCTGCAATATCGCGGAAAGAAAACCCACCTTCTTGTAGCCCTACTACACGACCTTGTTCAAACTCAGTGAGCTGTTGATAATGGCTTCTTCGTCTTCTTAGAGGCATGCTTGACTAACATTAACCCACTACGTCAAATCTCAACTGTAAATAACGATCACGAACCTTACTGTGCTTATTTAAAGCAAACCTCATTTGCTCGAAATTGAATCGACGTCATCTTTCAGATGTATAAACACGCCTACCAAATTTCGTTTATCTAGCACAGCTCCTTCCTGGTGTTGGAAATTTTTTTCTATCAGTGTATATATATATTTTTTTTTTCAACTCAAAAGTAAAATATTAATTTTTAAAAAAGTAATACTAATTGAACGGTTATAAATTTTCAGAACATGAATACATTATTAAAAAATGCATTAAACAATGAGTAATTGTAGAAACAAATTTCCCCATAGAAGAACGTGAGTTTGGCTTCTGGTTAGCAACTGACTTTGAATACCAACTCGGCATTTCCCACATAATGTCGGTTAGCATGTAAAGTTAAATTTTTATACCAACTATATGAAAACGACAGAGCTGATAATTTAACTTGGGCACTTAAACAGATATATGGGAAATGCCAAGTTGGTTATCAGCCAGGGTAGCTCATTGATATACAGTAAGTGGAGTACTCAATTTCAGTTCCCAGCTCTGGTCTTTTTCACGTAGTTTGTATACAAAATTCAATCTTGCACTCAAATTTCTCTAAATTTAATAAATCATGATTCATGAATGGTTTAAGTAAAAATTACAGGGTCTATCAGAGTTGTGCCATGAATTAATCTTTATATATTTATACGTTAAATCTGCATTTGCAAACATAGTGATATTACCAACAGATATCATGTGGGAAATGCCAAGTTGATAATCAGCCAAAGTGGCTTAGTGGTGGAGCGTCTGCACTGTAAGTGGAGTGCTCGAGTTTGATTTCCAGCTCAGGCATTTTTCGCATAGTTCATACAAAACAATCAACCTTACACTCCAATTTCTCAAAATAAATATTCATAGCTCATGAATGATATTTCTAACAAGGAAACATTCAAAAGGTGTCGTCTTCAAAAAGTATGTGATTGTACTCTTCCTAAAACACCTGAAATTGAAAAAATTATCGGCTGAATTGAATTACAGCGACAACAAAAAATTATCAAAATTAAGAATATTTGGCGATTGATTTTGAGTACTTGGCAGAGAAACAAAACACGGTTCTGTTCTTACATAGCAATCTCGGTACTAGCGAACTGAATGCCTAACAGTGCTAAATCGCCAAATATGCTTAATTTTGATAATTTTTTGTGGTCGCTGTAATTCATTTCAGCCGATAACTTTTTCACTTCCTGGTGTATTATAAAGAGTAGAATCACATATTTTTTTCAATATTTTTTGAATGTTTCCTTGTAAGTAAAAATTACATGGTTTATCAGATTTGTGCCACAATTAATTTTACAGTGAAGCATCAGCAGAAAACAGTTGTTGCCTGATTACTGATTTATAGATGTTCCAAAAATGTATTAAAATAGTCGACCAGACAGACATTTTCTAAAAACTATTAATTCGTGTTCTCCACATTCCAAAACATGTAAATCCATCAAAAAGTGGACTTCGAAAATTTTCGCGAATCCAATACTTTCTCTATATTACATATAGAAGAAAGTAAAAAAAATACTTTTTAAAAATGCATATGATCGAACCTCGTTAACATGAATCTCTAGAGGAAACATTTTTTTTCATGTTTTCAGTAGTTCATGCTATCAGTAATCAATCTTCATTTTGACAGGGATTAAGGAAACAGTTCATGTTTTGTTAGTGAGGTTTGACTGTATATACCTAATGCATGAAAAACATAATTAATTAAAATAAGTTAAAATTTTACTTACAAACAATCTCTTTTTACTTCCTTATACAATGTATGGGGAAGTATTGTAATCCCGATTTGTGAAATGGATTTTGTATCTCTCATAGCTCAAAAACGAATCATTATAGAATGTTGCAAATTTATATGTGTCATTGTCATGATGTCCAACTGTAAACCTGCAAGTTTCGCTTTAGAGATATCAGCGACTTAACACCATTTTTCGTGCCATCTGTATGTGTGTATGTATCTCGCATAACTCAAAAACAGTTGGATGATTGGTTAGGTTTTGCATCGCACTAGTGCTGTGTAATGGGCAATTGGCGACGGTCTGGGACTCATCTCTAGAGGTGGTCCGGAGACATGCCATAACAGTTTTGATCATCCACGGAAGGGATGGCTCTCCCACTTTGGGGACCACCAGAGGTATAATTTTTTATGGGAACATGTAGGGCATTGCATTCATGACAGTTTACATGCACCAGCCACCATTAGTGTATACAACAGTCTTTGGCCGGCTTGAGTACCAAACCTGCAATCTTCCAATTACAAGCCTGGCACTTTACCGACTGGGCTACAGCGGCCCCCAAAAACAGTTGGACATAGAAGATTGAAAATTGGTATACAAGTTTGTTATAACATCTAGTTGTGCACCTCCCTTTTTTTTGGTCTTTCTGTGACTTTTCGTTTTGGTGATATTTACGAAAACTGTATTCATAATAACCAAATATGCAAAGGTTTTAATTAATACATGACCCACCATCATAGAGATTTAAAAATAAGCTAATGATAGAGCCCATAATTGTATTATTATGAAAGTCGTTGACATTTTTGCATGTAGAAAGTAATTTGTAAAGACATAAGCAAGTTTTAGTCGACAAATGCATTTTATTTTAGGAACATTCAGCCCGTAAATAGAACATGTAATGATATTTTTATGAAAGTTGCCGACATGCAAAAACAGGTTCTAGACGACGAATGCACTTTAATGAATATTGAGCACGTAGATAGAGCATGTAATGATATTGTTTTGAAAGTTGCCAACATTTTCAGTGAAGAAGGTAATTTTTAGTATGTAAGCAGGTTCTAGTCGACAAATGCCCTTTATTTTGTTTTAGTCTTGTTTGTCATATAAAGAATTTTCGAAGAATTTAGTTTAGTGCTATAAACCAGTGGATCTTTCCAGAATTCTATTCCTATTGAAATTAGAACTTCCAAACTTTGGCAACCCTAAACTACAAATTTTCGCCAAATTTGATGCCAAGACCAAAATCAGTATTGGCTACAAACTTGGCAAGATGAGCGATCAAATTTGGCACAAATATTGTTTCAGGATAGCCTGAATTAGTAAATCCTTTCTCAATTTTAACTGAATTAATTGTTTCGGTAAAGTGTATCATTTTTCACCTCTAATTTTCGGCAAAGAGAACAAAAGTAGTTCATCTATACTCAAAGGATTTTTAATAAATTCTAAGCTATGAATTTGCTAAAAAAGATTGTTATTAAAGGAACCTCACTCAGACCCATAACATTATTAAATGTCATTAACCCAAATACCTCCACATTACCCTATTTATATAAACAAAATTTATTGCTGTCTGCACCCAAGTGCTTCCATATCTTTACTATATAACTAATGATGTAATCATAGTGAAGGGAAATGGATATTTGTCTATAATAATGAATTATAGTAAAGTACCGTTCCATTTTGCCGGTGCAAGCGATAAAGGTCGCCAAAAATGATACTACCAACACCAAATGAAATATCCTTACTGGTAACTTTTTACCACCACATTTTCAAAACAAGTTGCAGTTATTTCTTATCAGTCACATCTTTTTCCTAATACATCAAAAATGGATGAGAAACCAAAATCAATAAAAACTTGGGATTTGCCCAAACAGAGGAAGAATCTGTCAGTTTATTTCAAGCAAAAGACAACTACTGCTTGTGATAAAAAGTTCTTAGAACTAACTTTTATTAAAAAATTTTTATATGTATACTATGTGCTTTCGACAGAAAAGTTTGCTTGGCGAGATTTGGAGCATGATTAACATTTTTGTGCCAGTGAAATGGAAAAGTACCGACAATAATAAACCTTTTTTTTTTTTTTTTTTTTTTTAATTGAGCAATATATTACTTGTTTCTAGTCATTAAATAATATGAAAGAGCCTGACACAACTAAAACTCAAATCCATTTTCATTAAAATCATTTCTGAATTAAAGAATTGTGGATATTAATATGAAACAAAATTAATGTCTATATCTATCTATATATATGCACCTGTGTGTGTGTGTAGAAAATTAATTTTACATCTATTAACATTATATAAAACATTACGAAAAAGATTTTTTTTTTTTTTTTAATGCTCACATCTATAAGTACTAACTATAACATTTTTAAGCTGCTGAATTTTATTAATGTGAATTTTTATTTTCAAAACATTATATACTTATACAGCTAGTTATTTACTTATTATTTTAATTATTCTAACCAATGAATGTTACTACAAATGAGGAAAATAGTTTATCGAAAATTAAATCAATCAGTTTACAAAAGCTTTGTATAAGCTTTTAATTGTTGAAAACCACCTACTAAACAATTAAAATAAAATCTAGTTTTCATATACTAGGCAAATATAACAATTTTAGAATTTTTTTTAAAGTAAATGCTTAAAATATAGATTAAATGTTAGACTAGTTGATGCATATACATAAGTATACTTAAAGAGTTAAATTTAGGCTTCATTCCAAAAATTGTAAGAATGTACACTTAAAACTTATTGTAACCTATTTACTAAATAAAATTCAATATAGACAATAAATGAATGATAACATTTAACGTTTCTGAAACCAAAAATATAAAAGATACAAATACATTAATATTTTTAAACTAAGTTTAAAAAAGCTGCATGTAAACAATCTATTAAAAAAAAAAAAGTTCAACTAATTTTTTTTAAAGCACAAAAACTGCATTAAACTTCATATATAAGTGTGAATATCGTCTTATTTTGTATTTTATCTCCCTCTGATAATACACAGGGAGATACATTTTCAGAAAAATAATTACATTTAAACACTTCCGTATTTTTAATTACAGATACGCTAATAAATAAATATAAACAAAAACGCAAGCATATGCTATATGGTCAGATGTTTCTCACTAGCCAATCATTACGGCTTATCGTTTAAAATAATCGATGTATTGGAAACCGGAAATCACAAACTTGCGATCAGCCGCTGTCGTTTGTGAGCGACTGAAATTGTTCCGTTTGGAATGAAACTTTCTTGGCGATCACAAATTTCGGATTTGTGATCACTCGATTGCGAGCGAGCGAGCGTTGCAGTCTGGATGTAACTGTAGGGCGACCAGATTTTTTTGATGCAAAATGAGGACAAATTATTCAATGTCCTCATTTCCGTGAGAAAAATGAGGACAGTCTTTAAAAATGAGGACATTTCTGAGGACATAAAATTTCATAAAATATAGCGCAAAATTAGCTTATATTAACTCTACTTGCAGCCATTAATCGTCACTATGATAAATTTATACTACTTATGAACTTATTATACGATAAACATTATAAAAAAAATATTTATATAAGCATTATTGAATTTATAATAAACATTATCATAAACTCGTACACATTATACTTCTCTTCCTGTAATATAATGGCATGCTATGTTGTTGATATTAATTTCTGATATGTGATTGAAATGAAAGTGCTAAACTACTTTATATCTGCTTCTATTAATACTTTTATAAACTATTTTAAAACAATTGTCACTGTTGTATAGATCAAGTTTTTAGAATAAACGAAATCATAACTACTTCAAATGGAAATGATCGAATAAATAACATTTTAAAGGGAAAAGGCAATCTGAAGAATGTCAAAAACTGGCTAGGCTAGGAATAAGAATTAATCTATAAACTGAGTTATTATGATTACCTTCGAGCAGCACTATTTACTCACTTGAGAACAAAAAATCATGAGATGTTAACAAGATAATCTGTTTTTAGCTCAAATCCCTGATTAGTCAGTTTTCAGTATTGCTAAAAAATGATTTTTCATTTAAAATGTTATTTAAATTTAGTTAGTTATAAAATCTAATTAGTAATAAAATAACTTCCAACTTCATGTTAAATTTTTAAATACTTTTTTTTTTTCAAATCTTTATATTTTAAAGTATAATGTTGCATAGACTAAAATCTCCCAATATAAAAATATATTCTGTGTAATAGGGTTGGATTGGATGGGTTTTTACGTCACACAAGTGCTGCGCAATGGGCAATTGGTGACGGTCTGGGACCCACCCCAAGAGGTGATCCGGAGACATGCCATCACAATTTTGGTCCTCCACGAGGGATGTAATAGTGTTGGAGATGATTTAAAGATAAATGTAATTATCACGAAATCGTGATTTTTTTTTACGTTGTGTTGAGTTGAAAAATCAGTATTGCAAACTAATAAGGTCAGCAGTATCTCTATAGTTGAAATCTTAAGTAAAGAAGGAAATTAGTGAAAAATGAGGTTGGTTGGTTGGGTTTTACGTCGCACTAGTGCTGCGCAGATGGGCAATTGGCGACGGTCTGGGACACACCCCTAGAGGTGGTTCCGAGACATGCCATCACAATTTTGATCCTCCAGAGAAGGGATAGCTGAAAAATGAGGACAAATGAGAACAAACGTCCGAAAATGAGGACAAATGAGGATATGAGAACTTCTGAAAGCAACTGAGGACAGCACTTGAAAAATGAGGACTGTCCTCAGAAAATGAGGACATCTGGTCACCCTAGTGTAAATGATCAAGGGCACAAGTTTTGCAGACATCCGACAACGTGTGAATCTGTGTTTCGTTCGATCCCAAAAGAGGCCTTCGCTGATTCATTCCAGCAGTTTTATTAACGATGTCATAAATAAGTGCATTGTGGCCAACGGATGTTACTGTGAGTGTGATTAAAGGTATTTTGTTTCTATGTTTTGCTTTATTTGTTTTATGCTTCCATTCACTGAACTTTTTAGACGCACCTTGTAAATATATTTCTTTAGAATAGAATAGAATGTTGATGAAATTTCAAATGTCAGAATATTGCATCTTTTAATTCTTCTAATAAATTTATGAAAAGAAATTGGATAAGTTATCATAAAAGTAAATTATATTTGACTAAATTATGAAAAATATAATTTTTATAATGAGTTGCTTTGTTATTATTAAGAAATAAAATCTGGTTTGATTTTTAATGGAATATGTTTTTTAAAGTTTGATATTTTTTAAGATTTTATGTTGGTAAGTAATATAGAATTTTCAAAATTCTTTTAAATATAGTTAGAAGCGGCGTAGGTAAAGAACGTTAGTTTTAGTAAATAAAAAGAGTTTAACTTTGAATATTAACTAAATTAATAAACATATGAAAGAAAAGAAAAAAGAAAAATCAACTTGAAATTGTATCTGCAGTTTTTCATTCACCTTTAGTACATAAATCATTCAAAAACTTTATTTTCTAAATTATCTGTGTGTATTCACTCGGAGAAAGACGGCCATATTGTGGACTTTTCTCCGGGTAAAAAGGAATAAATTTTTCCCCCTTGTGATCAATCTGTCTTATTACTATATCTATGATTCTAATATCTAGTCGATGAATGAAACGTTACTTTTTTTAACGGTAGATGGCAACCAGATACCACAGAACAGTTTCGCATTCAGCCAATCAGAAGGCTTTATGTTTCGTGTACTGCTCAAACGAGTGGGATTAGAAAAATTCACCCTGTACTAGTACGACCGTGACCAAATACACAAAATTACTAAACCAACCAACCAACGAATAGTAACAAAACAAAACGATACAATACACGTGTGCACGGATTGTAACCGAAAAACTGTATGACGGTTAAACAAATAAAGGGAATCCATTGGCCTGTGCAGTATATGAACTAATAAAAAGATGTGATATAATTTTATTTATTTATTTGATTCTTGTGTTATTTAGTTATGATTATATTAACTGAGTTTGAAAATGTATTGAATTTCCATCATGTCTTTCATTGAGAAATATTCTACAAAATTAGCATTTATAACAGCAACTACTGCTGTTGGAGTATTTGCGCTAAAATATTTTATATGTAAGCTTCAAAACGATAAAAGAAGCAAACATATTATTATTCAATCTGTCAAAGATTGGAATGATCACGAAAAAGAAATTTTAAGTGAGTTATACTCTTCTAGTTTCATCGGAATGGATTGTGAATGGGTAACAACAGATGGTAATCGTAAACCAATATCTTTATTACAATTGGCTAATAATAAAGGATTTTGTGTTTTGATTCGCTTGCCTCGCATTTCTGTGGGGTTAATACCTCCTTGTTTATCAAAATTACTGAAGGATAGAAATATATTAAAAGTTGGTGTTGGCGTTGTTGATGATGCAACTAAGTTATTTCATGACTATTGTATTGAAGTGTCAGGTTTGATTGATTTACGTCATTTAGCTGAAGACTTGTATTTGCTGCAAGGAAAATCTTTGGGTTTAAAGTCTTTGGCTAAAGAGTTATTAAATTATAATATGAATAAAAGTTACACTTTACGATGCAGTGATTGGGATGCTGAAAGCCTCACATCTGATCAAATAAGATATGCTGCTGATGATGCTATAGTATCTGCTAAACTCTTTGATAGTATTAAAGCTAGAAAAAATGCTTGGTTCAGCTCAAATGGTTCATGTTTTAATGATAATATTGATTTATACATTGATATACCATTCAAGCAAAAGAATAACAGCTATACTGTAACGAAGAATGCATCTGAACACTCAGTTATAAAGTATAAATCAGGATACAGATACAGAGAACCTAGGAAAAAACCTGTGTATGATAACTGTCGACTCTTAGCTCCTGATGGAGAATTACTTTGTATCTGTGAAAGAAGAAAAGCTGAAAGGTATGTTAAGAAAAGATTGGGAGAAGTAATTAATGAAGAACCATATACAGTTAAATTAAACTTTGAACCTGTTGGTCGATCTAGATCACAAGATATTTTATATGATGCATTTTATACTATGGAAAAAACAAATATTTGTGTAGCATGTGGTAAGCCTGAGAATCTTTATCGAAAATTTATTGTGCCATTAGAATATCGAAATTATTTTCCAAATGTTCTGAAGAAAAACGTAACTCATGATATAGTACCTTTATGTATTAACTGCCACAAGAGAAGTAATATATTGGACCAAGAGATGAGAATCAAACTTGCTGAACTTTGTGATGCTCCAATAAATAGTGGTAAGTATGCTAAATATGTATTTATCCGAGAAAATGCTCAGGTTAAAGGAGCAGGACGAACGTTGATTTTATCTGGAGATAAACTACCTGAGTCTCAGAAAATAAAATTTGAAAACATTATTACAGACTATTTTAAAGCTTCAGAGTTAACTAAAGAATTAATTGTAAAGGCATCAAATCTTGATGCTAATGTATTAAATGAATCATTTATCCCTCATGGTTTAAAAGTATATCAGTACTTTTGCAATAATGATGGTTTATTTAAATTGGAAAAAATGTGGAGACAGCATTTTCTCAATAGCATGAAACCAAAATATTTGCCCGATATGTGGTCAGTTGACCATAATCACAAAAGAGTAGCTTTGCAAATAATTAATAATGAACTGAAAGTTGATTTCGATGTATCAATATTAGGTTTAGAATCAGAATTTATGAATTGAATAGTTAAAAAGGTTGTTTCTTAGTTTTGCTTTTTTTATTTATGATTCTTGTATTTAAATAAATTTATAATTTTTTATTTTTTTTTTTATTATTATCATTTTCTACAATTAACTGGTATTAGTTAATGAAGATAAGATATCTTTTAAGACAATAAAACTCAAAAGACAAAACTTGTTTTTACAATGTTGATAGCTGGTGATATTTTATCTTTTATAAAGATATTGTTTTTGTATTGTATAAAGAATTTTTTTTGGTTGTTAATAAAAGGATTATTTTTATTATATATATTGTAATTTTTGTTGGAGCAAATGTATAATCTACCATTTGGTGAGTTGCCAAACTGTTTATTTAAAATTAAAACCATTTGAAAATTGTAGAGTGTTTTCTCTAGAAACAAGGTCATTAATTAAAAAATATGTATATTCTAATTAATTTTCAATCCTAATTAAAGAAGAATGATAAATAATATATTTATAGAGGCTGAAATTTATTTGCATGTGTGCTTCATCAGTTTGTCATATATCATGTTTTCGCCATAGAGAGTGAAGAGCTTTCACTGTTACATCATTTGTTTATATGTAGTGTAAGCCGTGTAATGTGCTGGGTGGAGTTTTATTACAATGCATGCATTTGTTTCCATTAAATGTGTTTGTAATGTAGATGGTAAATGTGTTTTGCTGGTTCAACAAAGTGTGATGATTAAAATATTTTCTGTATATATATATATACTTGTTTAACCCTTTCACGCCCAAGGGAAATATTTTTCCCTTCTACAAAAATCGTTATCGATTGTTCAATTATTATTGAATCGATATTTTTTTACTGAATGTCAAAATAAAACATATGTCCAAAGCAGCAAATGTGTTTCTGAACGAATAAAAAAAAAACGTATAGAAAATAGGACACATAATAAATGTGTTATGTGCAATGTCCACTTGTGCTTCACAAGTAAACGAAATTGTTTCGTAGAATACCATAACTAGCTATTTATTTTACTTTTCTGATAATTTTTATATTACAAAGCAATAAATTTGTATTACAAAGCAATAAATAAAATACCGATATAATAAACCTAACTCTTCGTTTATTTACTTTTATGGTCCATAGGGAAAATATTTCCCATGAAATATTTTTATGGGAAATCCACCCTGCTATGTTTTTCTGGTGATATTCTCTTACTTTACACACACAATAGCTAAAATATTGTGTTGTATTGGCATATTTAGTCTTGGAAATCTTATGGTCCTGAAAGGGTTAAACAACCAAAATGGCTCTCCATAACATTTTTTATAAATGTGAATAGATGTGTAAGCAAGTAGGGATGACTAATATGAAATGTCAATATTCTTTGCAACCCTTTAATTAGAGATCTAATATCTGATGAATAAATTGTGAAAGAGAAGGAAAATTTCTAAGAGGTAGAAAGAGTTCCAGACACTTCAGGTGTAAAAAGAAAAATATATAGAGGTAAGTGATCTACCATATAATACTTTTGTATAAGCCCACTTTTGATGGAGGAATGGGCTTATACACAGATCAAACATTTCTCAAAATTTTAAATTAAAAAAATTTTAAAATTTTGTGAATTTGAATGTACTTTTTAATTTAATTTAAACAAAAATATTTAGCATAACACCAAGTAATAAAATGAAACTTATCATTATTTATTAATATAAGTTACAGTAGAGAGTCAAAAATCCACACAGCTCGGGACCAGAGGTTGTGCGGATTTTGTGGATTTCGGGGCCCATAAAAAATGATTTTCACTTTGAATAATAAAAACAGAATATTATTCAAACTAAACACATACTAGTGAATAATAACACTGAATATTAAATTACTAGGTACATAAGAATAATAATGAACATTAACAAAAATATATATAATGAAAACAATAAATAAAAATGAAAAAAAAAAATTGTCAAACTTAGATTAAATCTGTTCACACGTAGCTAATTTTAAACTGAACTTGACCTGCACGATTTATTTATCTTTTTATTTATTGTAAATAGTAGTAACCCAAATTTATTTTTCTACGAATTTTATTGAGTTCTTCCTTACAAATTATGCTTTCATCAAAAAGCATTTAAAAAAATTAGTTTGTTATTATTTACCTGATTGATATCATCATATCACAATAATCATTATTTTCTTTTGATGAATTTAATATACTGTCAACAATTTCATTAGCAGCAACTTGGATCTTGCAGTCTTTCATATTATTATTTTGTTTTTCTTTTTTATAATCATAAAATGCAAACATTATTATTTAAAATCTTTTTCAAAAATTCTGATTTGCAGTTTTGTAATTTATTAATAGTGAATTTCATTGTTTATATCTGACAAGTTGTGCGGATTTCGGACTTTGGCGGATTTTTGGCTCTCTACTGTATATAGTTTGCAACAAAATATATGAGCCTGAAAAGAATCAAAACCAGCTTTTTTTTTTTTTTTCAGCAATTCTCCCTGCTATTTGCTTTAAATAAACAATTGAGCCATTCTATCATTATTTCTTTGTCAACCTAGCCATTAGTATGAGCTCAAACTATTAGACTTTACAGGAAAATGGCTGATTTAGGAAGGCTTTCGCACTTAAATATTACCATAGGTGGTAGCTTGTCTCTGTTGGCGAAGCATCATAACATAACTGTGACACCAGGGCTTGAAAAATCCAAAAATATTTACATGCCCTGTCGGGCATGTTAGTCTTAAAGATACATGTCCGAATTAAACTTTTACTTGCTCAAATATCTTATTCAAATGCATATTAATAATAATAAAAAAAAATATTTACATACCTAGTGAAAAGAATTTAATATTATACCTATAGTGGCATTGTTTATTTGCTTTTAATTTAAGTCAGTGTCAAGACTGTAAGGTGCGCCAAATCTGGCAAACCTGCGCCGCCACAAATAAGTATGGCAACCCAACTCTCGGAACAAGAAGGAGATCTCGGGAGAGGGAGTCGGGGGTTGAAGGTAGCACTAGGATGTGTGCTGGTGTCAGCGAGTATAGTAGTTATGAACGAAATATAAGCCAGAATTTATTCTTTGTACATATGGCATATTAAATACCATAAAATTCATTATGTAATTCATCTGTGATGTGTCCCATTATAGAAATTTTAATAAATACTTGGGACTAATTATGACTTTATTATCATTGTTGTCTCTCACTACTCACCAAGAATTCCACGTCCAAGATGTGCTAAATTACATTGGTGTCAGAAGTAAGGGATGGTGAAGAGAGACGAAAAAATGATTGTGGTGTCACAGCGGAATGGCCACAATAGCCGATGGTCATCTGGTCATCGAAATAAGATGATAGAAGTATTACGTGCAGTTTTTAAGGCTGTAAATGCTACAGCGTTCGGCAGGCTACATAGAGCCTAGCGTGAATAAATAATACTGTATCAACAGTATGTTGTGTGTATGTAGAGCACCTACGTGCTAGCGAAAGTTTACAAAATAAGATGACGGAATTGGTGCATGTTCTTAAATTCTTCAGTGTTCAACACTTTACGTGCTAGCGAAAGTTTACCTGCTATTTTTAAATCCTTAAAGTCTCTAGTGTTCCTAACGTATAATGCTGGAGCGACAATATTTTGTGTAGAAGTGGTGCTACATATTCTAGAAAGTGTTCTTGTTCTACAATTTTAGGTGCAGTCTTACGATTTGTGAATAAAGTGAAAACAACGAAGAAAAAAAATCTTGTGTATACAGAGTATTCAACGTTTGTATGTTAGAAATGTTCTTTTTATGCAGCTCCGGACATCCGAACAAAATTTATCGATGTCGTGATTTCTTTTACCTTCGCACTAAGGTACTGTAAGTACTATATATTTTTTTCTTCGATTAGAATTTTAATCGTTAAGGAATATCAGCAAGTTTAAGAAGAGTGTATTAAATTTAGTTGATTATCGAATCATGTGAAATATTTTTATACATATATATATATTTATTATGGTTATTTGATTTCTAATGTGAAATATAAAGGGTTAATAATTTTTAATTAGTGCAATTATTACATATATATATATTTTTTTTTTCATAAAAAGGTAAAGAAAAAGGAATATATTTAGTTTATTAAACATATTTCAATATATGTGTAATCGAAATGTTTTATAATTATGGATTTGTTTCTTTTTACCCTGAAAACAAAAGTAAGGCCCAGACAGGTATTGTTCTTGTTCTGAGTGGCGCCAATTTAGTCATTTTCGGTAGATCGTAATGATATTTCTTCCTTTTTTTTTTTGGTTTGATCATCAATGTTGGAAAAAAGAGTTTTTTTTTTCTTATTTTATTAATGCTTAGTAAAAGTTAGAAAAATAAATCTATTTCCTGTCTCAGTATATAAATGGGATATATATTGCTGTGGGTTATGAAATACTTAAATGATAAATTTATTTATTTTATTTTGTTTTTGAGAAGACAGTTAAAAGTACTTTTTTTTTCTTTCTCTGGTTCATGGTGACTGAATAATTAGAGATAGATTTAATGCATCATTATTTCTTTCCTAAGTAATTATTATTATTGTTTTTTTTTAAACAAAAAGGAATGAATGAATAAATATATATATTTTATTTGTTTATTTGATGACAAAGGCATGAGTATAATTAAACAGCTCTGGTTTATTTCTGATAAATGTTTTATATCTTTTTTTTTGTTTGTTCTCGTATAAAAATAATTCATCGTATAAAAAGAGAGTAATGTTTCTTTTGATATTTCTTGAATATTTTGGATATATTTTGCTTTTTATTCTCATTTTATTGTAAGGTAATTTGGCATTAGGGTGGCCCAGAAAAATAGATAAATAGAAAAAAATGTCTTTTCTAATCAAAAGTAAAAAGGCAGATTTAATTTGCCTGGCTCAAGATTATGGGGAAAAGGTTGATGAAAAGTTATCTAAATCGGAATTAAAGGAATTAATTTTAGCTAATAAGCGATATAAAGAAGAAGAAGCAAAGGAATATTTAGATGCTATCATAGCTGAAAGAATAGAACGGGAACAAAAACTGGAAAATGAAAATAAGTTAAAACTAGAGCGGGAATTTATGTTACAGACAGAGAGAGAAAGGGAGAAATTTGAATTGGAAAAACTTCGTTTAGAAGTTGAATTATCTAAGAGTAATAAAAATTTGGTTCAAAATAGTGATCAAACCACGCGTATAAAATCTTTAGATGAAATAGTTAGGATGGTTAGACTCTTAACAGTTAAGGTTCCTAGTAAATCAGATGGATGGGACTATTTTTTCTCGAGTTTGGAGAAAGCGTTTGTAAATGAAAATGTTAACGACGAATTTAAACCTAAAGTTTTACTTTGCTTATTAGGGGAAAAAGTAACTAATCTGTTAGCTAATATTGAAGAAAAGGAATTAAGTAATTATGAAAACTTGAAAAAATTAGTGTTACAAGAGTATGAACCTTCTCCAAAATTATGTTTAGAAAATTTTCGTAGGGCAAAACGTAATCCTGACGAAAATTTTTCTCAATTCGCGTCCAGGTTAACCTCAATGTGGCTGTATTACTGCAAGGCCAGGAAGGTAAGTGATTTTGAGTCGCTGAATCAGCTCATTGTTTCGGATAAAATCTTCCAAACATTAGATGCAGAAACTGCAACCCACATAGGAGTTCTTCAAGGAGAAGATTGGTTCAAGCCAAAGGATTTAGGTAAGCATTGTGATGTATTTTATGCATCTAAGGGTAAGTCCTATGAGGGGTCAGTAAGAGCCAAAGGGATGGATTTTGATAAAAAGGGGTATCATACTAATTTGGGCAAACCGCAGTTTAGTGAAAAAAGGTCCGATTTTAACAATTTTTTCCCCAAGAAAAATTTCGAAAAATCAAAGCTCTCAGAAATTAAAAAACCAACGTGTTTCACATGTGGGTCCGACAAACATTTCAGACGGGATTGTCCAAAAAATAAAGGGTCAGATACTAGGAGGCTTAATATTAATAAAGTTTCTGCAGAGGGCACAGACTCAAAGGAAGAAACTGTATCTGCTAGGGTAGACTTACTAGGGGAAGTCATCCCTAGGCGAGCTATTGAGGATAAATTAAGCAAACTAAAAAAGACATCTATCAGTGTAGATGGTAAATTAGTTGACGCATTGGTAGATTCGGGAACAGAAATTACGGTTGTCAAAAAAGAACTAGTTCCGGGAATTTCGGTCGAAGGGGCTTCTACAATTTTCTTGAAGGGTATTTTTGGTCCGACGGTGAAATGTCCTTTAGTTGACGTTCCGTTAGGTCTTGCTACTGGTGGCCAGGTTAATGTGGTGCATCAGCAAGTGTTGTGTGCTTTGGCAGATGTTTTGGTGGAAGACGTGTTACTTCCACCGGATGTTTTGAACATGTTGGGAGGAGCCCGGAGTGAAGGAATTTCACTGGCTCAGAACTCTCAGGACCTGAGGAGGGACTCAGGAAATTTAGATGGAACGACGGAAGTTTCATCTGGGACACTGTCAGGAAAAGCACAGGACAATTTTATTTTTGAGGAATCTCAAAGGGAAATTACTTCATGTGGAAATGAAGTGGGAACGGTAAACGCTAAGGATGGTGAGGCAATCACTGAGCCAAATAAGAAAAGTATGGTAGCTGATACTTTTCGCTCTGAGCAAGAGCAGTGTACCGATTTAGCAGTTGCCTGGAAGCATGCTAAGGAAGGTAAGGGTAATTACTATGAGGTAGATGGTTACTTATTTCATAGGGACAAAATACTCGGGGAGAGCATTGGGCAACTTGTACTTCCAGATTGTAGGCGGAAGGAGGTACTGAAACTGGCTCATAACTCAGTGTTTAGCAGCCATATGGGTCCTAGAAAAACTCTAGAGAGGATCAAATACTCATTCTTCTGGGAAGGTATGAGGGCTGACGTAAAAAAATATTGTAGATCATGTAAAGAGTGTCAACTCACTCAAGCAGTTAGAACAAATGACCGAACGCCAATCACACCGGTGACGAGACCGGAATTACCATTTCAGGTAGTGAATATAGATTTGATAGGTCCGATCGATCCTCCAAGTTCGAAGGGACATAAATATATATTGTGTATGGTCGACCAACATACTAGGTGGGGCGAGGCCATACCATTGACTAGTCTAAATGCAAAAACAACTTGTGAGGCGTTGCTAAGCATTTTTTCAAGGACCGGAATACCGAATGTTATCGCGTCTGACAACGGGACAAACTTCATAGCTGAACTGACTAAAGAGTTCGAGAAACGTATAGGGAGCAGTCCAAGATTCTCAACCCCTGGATATCCACAATCGAACGGATTGGTGGAGAGATTCAATAGAACATTGAAAAACATGTTACATAATGTAATAAGGGAAGAAGGTAGAGGGTGGCATTTACAAATTCCTTATGTGTTGTGGGCGTACAGAGAAATACCCCATTCAACTACAGGTGTGTCTCCATTTCAGTTACTGTATGGTAGGCAACCACAAGGTCCTTTGTCCATCTTAAAGTCTACTTGGACCGGGAGACATAATAATATACAGTTAGATACTACTCCTGTTGCTAAATATTTAGAAGATTTAAAATTAAAACTTGAGAAGGCTGCGGAGCAAGCTAAACTTGTTTCGGCAGTACAACAGGAAAAAACAGCTTACTACCACAATTTGAGATCGTCTAACAAAGTATTCAAAGTTGGGGATCAGGTGATAGTTTTAATACCCGATTCAACAAATAAATTATTTGCCAGATGGCAGGGTCCCGCAACTATTGTTGAAAAACGCAATCCTCATTCTTTTATTGTGAAATTACCAGATAGGGCGACCAAACATATTCATCAAAATAAATTAAAACATTATATAGCTAGTTCGAATTCTGTAAATGTTATTTTTGAGGAAGAAAAAGAATTCGGTCATGTTGAAACGTTACCTACCGCTACCAAGGAATCTAAATTCTTTGAAATTCTTGATAGTCTTAAAGCTGAACATTTAAATGCTTCTGAGTGGAAAACTCTTAGAAATTTAATTGTAAAATTTAAATATATCTTTACTAAGCCTGTTCAACCAACCTCGGTGGGCACTCATAAAATTGAATTATTACCAAATGCAATTCGGAAAAAACCCCATTGTTACAGTGTTCCCATGGCATATAGAAAGGAAGTTGAACGTCAGGTTCAAGAGTTGTTAGATCTAGATTTAATAGAACCATCAGAATCTGAAATAGCTCATCCAATTGTTTGCGTTGCGAAAAAAGATTCTTCCGTAAGAATGTGTATCGATTTCAGGGCTTTAAATGCGGTTAAAAACTAAAGTTCCGGTTTTTCCCATGAAAGATATGCAAGAGTTAATTTTCACTGCAGGATCAGCCCACTGGTTAACCAGTTTAGATCTTTTAAAGGGGTACTGGCAAATTAAAATGGATAAGGAAAGTAAATCATTAACAGCATTTACCACTCACAATGCTGTGTACCAGTGGAAGACAATGCCTTTTGGTCTAGCAGGGGCATCGGCTACTTTTCAACGAGAAATGAACCGTATCTTAAAAGCTCATTCAGATTATGCACAGGCATACATGGATGATGTGGTCATTTTCTCTAGGTCTTTTGAAGAACATTTGGCCCATTTAGAGTTAATTCTAACCGAGTTATATAAATTAGGTTTCTCGGTGAGATTGGATAAATGTTCTTTTGCTGCACGGAAAATAAAATATTTGGGTCACGTGATAGGGGGAGGTAGGCATGGTCCTGAAGAAGATAAGATATCAGCTATTAGAAAGTTAGCTAACCCTGTCACTAAAAAGGATGTCAGGTCTGTTTTGGGACTGATGGGTTTCTATCGCACTTATATACCGAATTATGCGGAAATATCTTCTCCACTCACGGAGCTGACCAAGAAAAATAAATCAAACATAGTCAGTTGGGGTGAGGCCGAACAAAAATCTTTTGACCAATTAAAAGAGTTATTGTGTAAGGTAACTAGCCTGGCTACCCCTGATGCCAACTTGCCATTCCAAGTTCATTGCGATGCATCTGACTATGGTGTAGGATGTTGTTTAACCCAACAAGATGCTGATGGATCTTATCGCCCAATAGCGTTCGCAAGCCAGAAGTTCAATACGACGCAGAAAAATTGGGCAAGCATCGAAAAAGAAGCATGGGCAGTTTTATTCGGACTGAACAAATTCGATAAATGGGTTTATGGGGCTAAGGTAGAGATCATTTCTGATCATAATCCACTTAAGTATTTAACTCATACTACTCCTAAGAGTCCGAAGTTAACCCGTTGGGCTCTAGCTCTTCAAAGATGGAATCATTCCATCACTCATAGACCAGGTGTCCAGCACAGAGGTGCAGACGCTCTGTCTAGGCTGGAATAGAAGTTTACTTACATTATTTTTATTTTTATATTCTATATATATTAAAATTGAAATTATATTATAGTGTATTGATTAATATTTTGAAAGTATATGTTTTGTAATAGTATTTATATATATATGTGTTTTTTTTTGTTTTTAAAAAGTGATAAAATCAGCCACTGTGGGCGCATTTTATGTTTAGGTGGGGCGTGTAAGGTGCGCCAAATCTGGCAAACCTGCGCCGCCACAAATAAGTATGGCAACCCAACTCTCGGAACGAGAAGGAGATCTCGGGAGAGGGAGTCGGGGGTTGAAGGTAGCACTATACTCGGGGCAAAGCTAACTTGAGAACAGTGTGGAAGGTACAAGAGACTTTTCACTCCCTTTTCCATGTATTCATACGGATAGGAGAATCTAGGAGTACTAGATTTGGCTGTTTATCCTTATTTCGAAGAATATTTTGTACATTACATGTGAAATGAAATTAAACAGTTCAATAAGATAACCTTTATTTTATCTAATATTTATTTATTTATTTTAGGATATTAAAAGAGTTTGCTGCATAATAAATGCATTAGCAGGTTGTTATTTGGCCGTAATAGATGTTTGCATTTGTTATTGATGCAGATAAAATATTACGAAATTAAATATGCTCAAAATAACTTAATATAATTATTTAGTCTTAAAAATAACAATTGCAGTTTAATCCATCAAAATATTTAATTATATATTTTTCGTGTCATAGTTTAAATGAAGAATTTTTAATTATAACATAAGCTGTCTTTTTTTTTTTTTTTTTTTTTTTTTTAATTTTTTTATATTTATTTTAAGCGACATATTTTCAATATTTTTGAGATTGTGTTCATTAACACTTAAAAAGTGCTTCTGACTTCAATTCATCTGTCAGTCTATCTTATTTGCAGGGTTTTTAGCTGTCTTTTAATTGAATACCACTTTTTTCAATAAAACTCTTCGTAAGTCAAAGAACCACTATAAAATCTGAATATTATAATTACTGAAATTTACGATTAAAAAAGTGGTATTCAATTCACGAACTGCTGAAAAACCTCGTTTTTCGTACATATTTTTAGAATGCCCTTGAAATGACAAATTGTATTCAGGTCCTTTTTGGTATGATTCTCATGAAAATAATTTAAATAGCATTATTTGTCTTTTGCCCATGTCCTCAAAAAAAAAAAAAAAAAAAAAAAAAAAAAAATCAGACAAATATTTACATATGTTTATAAACATCATAGCTTTAAAAATATTTTTTGTTTTAAACTATGGAGAAAAGTATTTCACAAAAGCATCTTTTTTACAGCTTTATTCGTAAAGGAAAAACCTTTGAAATATATTGCTTTTGTGCGCGTTGTTTAGAATCTGAAATTTGATTATACACTGATAAAAATAATTACACACTAATAATAAATAAATAAATAAAATCCTGATAATCCTGAAAATTTACCTTGAATAATTTCCTTTTATATCTCAATATGTATCTCAACAAATTTGTATGGCCCTGTGAATCAATTAAGTTAATCATATCTTATTCTTAAGAAAAAAAGGTTTTGTGGATTTTAATAATGTGTAAGAATTTAATGTGTAAAGATATCAAAACATGTTTTAAAAAAATGTTTTAATAGATTCATAGACCGTAATGCATTAGAAGTTTTTTGTGTATTCCTGTGCACAAACTGAACAATTTATACCATTTTCAAAAATGAAAATACTGTGAAAACTGATGACACATATCACTTTC
The DNA here is from genome assembly GCA_963930645.1 of Salticus scenicus. Classification (NCBI taxonomy): domain Eukaryota; kingdom Metazoa; phylum Arthropoda; class Arachnida; order Araneae; family Salticidae; genus Salticus; species Salticus scenicus. The sequence continues at coordinate 140,136,003 of OZ005655.1, read as the reverse complement.
ATGGTATTCTAAAATTATTTACTTAAACTGCAGCTCGTACAAAGACAAATAGACGAAACGAATTCATAATTAGTTTTAAAATTTGTTGAAAATGTTTGAAACAAACAACACGACTGAAAATGTAATTTTAGTAATTTGCTTTTCGATCCAGGTTTTATGTTTGGATTTTATTTTTGTAGTACATAAAAAATTTAAGGAAGAAAAAAAAAAGCGAGATCTTCTTATGGATTTTATTTATTTTTTGTGAAAAATGTATTATTGTGTAACAGTTATCACTTTAGCGGTCACTCGTATATAATGCCAAACATTCATTCAACAGTGTTTTATTAAATAAAGTGTACGGAATAGTTTGAAATAATACTGAAAAGATGAAAAATTTCATTAAAGGAATTTTTTTTATAAAGTTAAATTTTGTGAAACAGCTTTTGTAGGAATTTGAATTATACGAAAGGACCAATTTTATGGATTTCAATTTTAAGAAGAAGCGCATTTTATAGATTTAAATTTTGTGAAAGGCCTGCAAAAAGGCTATAATTTTTCTCTCTAAGTTCTTGAATAGTGAACTTGAATAACATATATCAGTTTCAAAGCATTCTAGCAATATTTACGGAAAACAGAGTGCGGATAGACAGACAGATTGAAGTCATAGACATTTTTCAACTTCTTTGGAAAATTATAAAAAATAAAATATATTTAAAAGTAATACTTTGGTAAAATGCATTGAAGGGAAAATACAGTTTAAATATGTATAATAATAATAATAATAATAATAAAATTTGTTTTACAGATAACGTAATATAATTCCCCCCTCCCCTAAGATAGAGTTCAGGTTAAATGATACTTTTATTATATATGAGAATATAAAGACAGGCAATTTTTTTTTCTTCTAAACTTAATTTTGAAAATTTAATTAATTTGATATTTTTAAAATTAAATAATAATAATAAAGTTATAAAAATCTTAAGGTACTCTAAATTATATAATTATGTCTTTTTTGGTGCTAAGAAAATCATTTTTTAATTATTTATTTTTAAAACCAGATTTCCGACACCTAAAAATAAAAATTTGTATAATATATGAAATTTAGCAAATGATGCATAAATTTTATGAAAAGAAAAATATATTGCATAAAATATGTTTCTGTAATGATATATATATATATTTCTTCTTCTTCTTTTGTCTTTATCAGACGAGTTCATGGGTTCGAGCATATAATTTTTTTACTTTCCTGTGAGTTTGAAAATTAAGCGAAAATTCATTTCAAGAAGAGGCTATTGATTGACATATAAGAAAAGAGGGTTTACTGCTATAGTAACTGAAGAAAAGGGGGTGGAAGAAAAGCAAGTGTCAGGTGTCCGAGTAATGAATGACCACAGAGAAGATCCTGGGGTGGGGAATTGAGGGTTGCTGGAAGCGGTGTCGTCCAACTGCGACCCGACATACCAGGTGTTTCAATTTCTTCTTCCCCCACCTATACCAACTGCGACCAGCCTTTTATAATCCCTTATGCCAACTGCGTCCGCTGAAAATTTTGCCAAGTACGACGAATCGCCAAATAAGAATAATAAAATTGTATTAGTAATATTTCAGCATAAAAGACTTGATAAATCTCGTACTTTAATAACTTTTATATCAAATTTATAGAGATTTGAAATCTTTAATGCATGTCTATGTAAAAATTTGCAAAAAATATTATATTTGTTACAATTTTATTCTTTTTTAACACTAAAAATAGCTAATGTCACCAAAAACTGCAGGTTAAAAGATAAATATACTTAATAATTTCTTCTACTGTACACGGGTGTACGAAATTAAAGCAATAATTTGTTTTCTTATTTTGCGCGTAATTTTTAAGCAAATGAACACAGTGAAGATTCATATACATGCATGTGTTAGAATTAAACCAGATTTTTCTTTCTAATTTTCCTTCTTTTTTTCGCATGTGAATAACTTTTTCAAAAATATACATACAAACATGAAAACTGGTTCGTTAAAAAATATATAGTCTTCGCTTATGATCCGAATAATTGTTTTAATACTGAAGTTAATTCATCTTTAAATTTCAAAAGAATTTTTGCACTGATATTATTTTATTAATGTATTACTATATATGTATATATATATATATATATATATATATTATCGACATTTTATTATCATGATGAAGGTTATAGTTTACAAATTAGTAATTATATATATATATATATATATATATATATATATATATATTATATATATATTAAGTGAAAGAAAGAGAAAGAAAAATCAGGATTAAGTTTGACATTTGGAGGCATGTGCGTCTTCACCTAACTGTAATGCATCCTTACCACTATATTTCTTTTCTTTTTTAAAATTGTTAAAATTTAATCTTTGTCAAAGCTTACGTTTGAGAAAAATTAAATAACTATTAGTTTAAAAATTATTACATATGCTAAAGTTATATAAAATTCGATTAATGATGTGATAACTAATATGCCATTCAAATTTTATGCTCATATGTTGACTTGTTTAAAAGTTATGCGCAAAAGAAGAAAATGGGAAAGGAGGTTTTTCCTTTAATTTTGAACACCAGTGTGTATAGCACATTAAAACCTATCACTTAAGTTTTTTTTTTTTTTTTTTTTTTTTAAGTATATTTGGGGAATGGTGGACGTTAAAAATCAAAATTTTAATCCTCATATTTGAATTGTGAAAGTTTATATATATATATTGAAAAGAATCAGCATTAAGTATATTAAAATTTCTCTAAAACGGTTACTTAAAAAAACTAGTATGTTGTGGCCACCACATGACTTTCTTCTATATTTTCCTATACAAATTCAGTATTATTTTAAAAAACGATCTTCCATGATAATGCAGACGATTTCCAATTTTACAGAAGTAGTATACCACTAAATATCCCCCCCAAAAAAGTCAATTTTATTGTCAATATTACATAAGAAAACAAAATGATAACTTTATTTTAAATTATCGCAGATCGATTAATTCATTTTAAAGGTATTGGCGAGCTCTTTTGAAAGATACCCATCATGAAAATTTACTCTCCCCGAGGGGGGAGGCGAGGCTCCTACATACACATTTTTTTTTTTTTTTTCCTGTTGACTATCTCTATTACACAAAATATATATTCGTTTCATTTTGTTTAGTGCAGTTTATATATGTTAAACTCTACTTACCTGCAATTTCCCCCATAGACGTAATGTACTTGAATACTTTTGAGTGTCTCTGTACACGAACCATTTGCTTCAGCTCAACGAAAAGCTTAGTGTAGCATCCCTATATGATACAAGGTGTCACTACATACTAATTTGTATGAAATTCTGTGCAGTAGTTCCTGAGATATAGTTGCACAAAATTTTGTCACACAGAGACAGACAGGCATTTTCTAAAAATGGTCAAATCGTGTTCTACAGCTCTCAAAACGTGTAAATCCATCAAAAACCCGAAGTCGAAAATTTTTACGAATCCAATACTTTCTTTTATTGAATATAAAAGAAAGTAAAAAGATAAAATTCACAATTATAATTTATTATTACTATTATCATTTGAAAAATTTTAAAAATGTTTATGCCAACTAATTTTTTAATTTTTTGCTAAATTTGAAATTATTGTAGTTTAACAATATATTCTAAACACATTTGGTATTACTCTGCAGATTAATTGCTAAATTAATTTTAGTTTTTTTTTTTTTTTTTTTTTCTGTTTAAATGCTGAAATTTTACGCAAATATTTACTGTTTAAGCCAAAAAATATGGTAAAAAAAATTTTCTGATGAATCAGTACACAAAGTAATATCCATTTAAGTTTAGCATATATTAATAAAATATAAAAGTGTAATATCGAAAGCAAAATTTAAAAACTAATTAGCATGGAACAATTAGAAATGTTTAAATTTTTCAATTTATTTTTTATTTAAATATTTTTCGATGTTTCAATATAGTTGACACATTTCAATATATACATATATATGTATACTAACTTTCAGAACTGTAAGTAATTTAAAAGAGCTAGTTATACCGTCCACCATCTTTTTAATGCGGCAGTTTTCGCTTATGGATCACTTAAAAAACAGCCTTGAATTTTTATTATACAGATAGATTGCTTTTTAATCATGATGCCATTTTCCACTGATTTCATGCAAATATGAGATAAAATATGTCAGTTTCTTTATTTCTTTTCTTATTTACGATTAAATAAAAGTAATTTTGGTCACAGAAACTAAATTTGGCACAACTGCATGCACACACGCGCGTACGCACACACACACACACACACACACACAAAAAAAAAAAAAAAATTGTATTGATATTTCAAAATTATACACAATTTTCTTTAATTTCAAAATTTAATGGAAGTTCTTGTTTTCAATACAGATACTTAAAATAACATTTCCAAAACTCTATGAATTTTCAATAACAAATACATAAGTTCACATATTTCTGATAATATCTGTTTATCACCAATATTATCTTGTTTAACGAAAAAGGATAATAAAATTAGAAATTCTAACTTCTAAACTTTTCTTAAATTATTTATTTTAATTTATAATTGTTGCCAAAAAAATTAAACTTTAAATTTTACATCTACTTTTTAAGATAGCATTCTCTCTCTCTCTCTCTCTCTCTCTCTCTATATATATATATATATATATATATATAGAGAGAGAGAGAGAGAGAGAGTTTTAACTGTATGCGTGCTGCATTTTTCAATTATATTTCTTCATATTTATGTAACTGCATTAACCTTTAAATGCATGATTTTTATTTATTCCAAAAGATTGTATTCAAATGTAAGATAATTTTATTGCACAGAAAATTCAACGGAAAAAAAAAAAAAAAAAAAAAAAAAAAAAAATCAGGTTTCTTTTTTTTGTGTAATATGCTAATTTGTATATTATATATTGATTAGTTAATGGAAACTTCACCAAGAATTACAAAAACCTATTTATATATATATATATATATGATTCAAATATGCATCACTATGCATTTAAAGGTTATTATTTTTTTTTTTTTCTCTATGCTTATATAGTAATTTAATGTGCTTCCCCATCCTTTCCCCAAAAAATAAATCAGTAAAAATTAGATGGAAATGTAAATTTCTGAAGCCATTACTAAGAAAAGCAACACGCTATAAATCAAAATTTATTACCTAAAAAATTAAAAATTACTCGTCCCATACTAAATTATAACCATGTGCAAAATTCTTTGGCGATTTTGGCGAAAAACGTTCTTTGGCAGGAACTTCAGGGGAACATTCCTGGGTCGCACTTGGTATAGGTGGGGAGATTTCCTGGGTCGCAGTTGACCTATGGGGGAGATAAAAATATTATTTTGGGTCGCAGTTAACCTAGCCCCGCTGGAAGTTTTTACTTTTCAGTAAATCGCCAAAACAAAGAAAGTTTATAACTGGATAAGTAGATTGTGACGTATCATTTATTTTTGTTAAAAACAATTTCTAAATCATTAAAACCGTCACTTTAAGTTGAGTAGATAGATTTAACGGATATTATCAAATACAATACCGATATTTTCTTTTAAATTCAATTTATTTTCAACACTACAAATGAGTAAATGAAAAGAACTATTTATCCCTGGCGGAATTATACAGCCCTAGCCTTTGACAGTGTTCTCAAGTTAGCTTTGCCCCGAGTATAGGATGTGTGCTGGTGTCAGCGAGTATAGTAGTTATGAACGAAATATAAGCCAGAATTTATTCTTTGTACATATGGCATTGTAAATACCATAAAATTCATTATGTAATTCATCTGTGATGTGTCCCATTATAGAAATTTTAATAAATACTTGGGACTAATTATGACTTTATTATCATTGTTGTCTCTCACTACTCACCAAGAATTCCACGTCCAAGATGTGCTAAATTACAAAGACACTATATTTTATCACTTTATTTTTGGAAAAGTTCTTTTGATTAAATATTTGCATGCCCAGCTGGGCATGCAAGAGGGAAAAAATACATGCCCAGTTTGAATCTTTACATGCCCCAGGCATGTCGGGCAATATAATTTTCGAGCCCTGCGTGAAACGAGTTTTATCCATATTTGCGATTTGTAAAATATCGGAATCATGCTTCATTCGTAAGCGAATAAAAAATTTTTGTCAATCAATCATAGAAATGGAAATGGTCTGGAAAAAAAAAGTTTTTATCTGGAGGGATTTATTTTCACTCTGAAAAATTTGAAATTTCTAGTGCAAAATAACGTATTTAGAAATTGATAATATTTACATTACGAGGTTTTTTTCTTTAAATATACATATATATATTATGTTCAGTATCCCTCATGAAAATATTAACTTAGATAATACAATCTGAAATATAATTTAATTTCCCTGTACATCAAATTATCATTTACTACTTTTCTCACTAAAAATGAAAATGTATACACAGAATTAATTACTATATCAATAATATCAATTAATGGAAATGTTAAAATTGAATTTCTTAATTTATGTTCATATTTCGAAAATAAAATTTTAATCATATAATCAAATGGTAATCCTAAAAATATTTAAACTAATAGTGAGCATCTCCCTTTACATACATTTTAAATTATTTACTCTTTTCAATTTTCTTTATGCTTTCTGCCTTTTTTCTTGAATATAGATTCTTAGACTTTTCTTACTGTATTATTTTAATGTGTGCTTGTGAGTGTTGGGATTTCCATTAGAGAGTAAGACCATGAGAATCTCATATTTTTTTCATTTTCTTATTTAAAATTTTTACCATTGCGAGAAATTCACACACTTTTCAAGTTCAAGGGTCTAGAAAAAGTTTTGTTCAAAAAATGGGTTCTTCAAGCAGGGTCAGAAAAAACCCAGCCCAATGGGTTTTATTAGGGTTTTTTTTTTTTGTATTTTATCGGGTTTAATGGGTTTTTCCAGAGTATTTTCGGGTTTTATCAGAATTTTCAGAAATATTTTCTTTCTTCCTTTTATTAAGCATTAAGTGCATCATTCATAATAAGATAATTTAAAAAATTAAAATATTATTTATTCATTAAAATCAAAATTTTAAAAATAAAATTCTTTTTATCTGCCCTTTACAACAAAAAATTGGGTTTTAATAATTATTTCAGGTTGCTTTATTAAACTTTTCGTAGTCAATAGATTTTCGTAATACATTTTTAATTATTGTCCCTCTACATTACATAACAGTGTTGCAGTGTTAAAGTTTTCAAAAATTTATATATTTTTTAATTCCTTGAGTCCTACAGTTTTCTTTATATTGACAAGCAGCTCTGTTTTTTTCTTGCTTTTATTTTTCAGTATAATATTTTATTCTGTTTTAATAAGATAATTGTACATTTTTTTCATGGGAAATTTTTCAGGATTTTTTTTCTGTAAAGCAGTTTTGAGCATCTCCAATAATTCTGAAAATTCTTTCTAATGTTCTAATAAGGTATATAATATTTATTTTATGTTTGTATGTTTATTGTAAATTAGACAAAAGTACATTTTTAAACAAGAATTTTGAAAAAATCCCACTTGGGCTTTTTCTTCGGTTTTTTCAAGTGGGTTTTATTGAAAAAACCCACCCGGGTTTTTTCGGGTCAGGCAAAATCGAGCCAACTCTGCCTTCAAGAAAACTGGCCATAGTAAAACATAATCTTAAAAAAAAAAAAAAAAAAAAAATTCCTCGAATTTTAAATAGATCTTTCATAAAAACCAACAATTTTAAAATGAACGCCACAAAAATTGGATGATTTTAAAGTTTTCAAAAAATTTTGTTGAAAAAATTATACGTCTAATGTATGTTTCTATTCTCACAGACTTTTTGGAAATCTTACTTTATTTCCGAGTAAGGGTGAGGAATTCTCACCCAATTTTTTTCTCTGATGAGATGAGAACAATGTGAGTGTGTGTGTATATTTATATATATAAGCACACACATATGTACAAATACATATAACAAACTTACCAGAAGCAACTGGATCTAGTGGGTTGTGCAGTGCAAAGTCTATACCTCCAGGTAGTAGAATTAATGTGATTCGTGGATTCCCAAATTGTTGTTCTGCTTCAAAAACCAGATGAACTTCTATATTTTACTACAATTTGACGTAACTTTTTCAATATTTAGTGCAAGATTATCTACTTTTCTTGTGATGTAATCAAATGTATTACAAATGTAATAATGACCCTTTTAACCTAAAAGTTTTCTGCTGCATGGATCTATTGGCAACAAAAAACTTCTCTTTTTAAAATTTCCAGAACATTTTTTTCTTCCTTCCCATTCACACCCTGCTCAAAATTAATGGTTGAATAATGATTTGACTAATTCGGCTAGTTTTTGGTGTTTTGACAAGAAAAGCTACTGCCAGTTATGAAACAGAAAGGCTAATCTTTTAATCACAAAAGTTTTATCTGTATTTCTATTAAGAAGAAAAAAAAATATAGATTGTACATATTTTAAAATGTTTAATACTTTCTATTTTCCAAGAAAATATTTAAGAAAAACTCATTTTTACGCATAAAAAATAAATTTTTCCAGAAAAAAACTAGTTTTTTTTTTTCCAACGCCCTCAAAATTTATAGAAATTTTGAGGGTGCAAGCAGCTTTTCTTCTAAATGTTCTGGATGTTTATGGGAAATCTTTGTTTTTTGCCTTAAAGTGAGACCAAACCTTCCCATAAAACGTGAGCACGTACAGAGGTCATGAAATTCTTACAATTTCCATTGAACTCATGTTTAGCAAAATACAATGCTTTTAAAGATATTGATGCTCTCATAATAATCAAACATTTATGCCTATTCTTACAAATCCAATCAAATAATTTTTCCTTCAACTTAGGAAATCATGCAGCTTTACTGCACATGACTTTCTTTTTTTTGCGGGGAAGCATTTTCAAAACATTTTCTGTTTTTTTCTATTCTTGTACTTTGTTTAGTGTTTATATCAAAATGACGTGCTGCAATAGAATTATTTCTTCCTTTGTCTAAAGAAATAACTTTCAATTTAAAAGCTGCCTCATAGGAACATCACTTTTGTATAAATATTTTTAACAAATTGGTATCACATTGACGCTTTCACATGCAGATACATAAAAAAGCAAAATGTGGGAATTTGAGGAATGCAGCAATGGCAAAATGCTAAATTAAGGTAACCCAAGTTAATCAGTTGTCCAGATGGCCTTATTATCTCTTATTGGTTTGTTGTGTTAAAAATAACAGTTTTTAACGATTTATGGCTAATATTCGAAAAAAATAAAATAATGGATCAGTTATGGCTAATTTTTAATTTAATTTTCTTATTTATTTAACATTAAAAAAACAATACATTGTTATGAATTTGTAAATAATAGTAATTATTTTTATGTAATTTCATTCAAAGGGAGTTAGTCAGGTTATAAAATACTATTTTTCTGCAATTTTAGCTTGTTTTGGCGTTAAAATAGCTCCTTTTCCTTTAAAAACTCGTTAAAAAGCTTCACCAAGGCAGGTAATGTCCTAGGTGCCAAATTTAGCAACTTTTTCACTCCTTTGGGACATTTTGGTGACCTTGGCAAGAAAATCCTTATTATCAACTAGCCGCCTTCGGCGACCAGCTGGTTCGCGATACTTGAAAAATCCGACTTTATGAAACTCCTGCTCGGTGGCGACTGCGGCGCCTTTTTCTCGTTTCAGATCTTACAACAGCTTATTGACATATAGTAATTTAATCGCAGTAAATTCCCGCCCGGTAGCCTGTGGCACCCTCTTCCACTTTCAATATCTGAAACAGCCTGTTCGCTCACCATGTTATGATCTTTCAAATTTCTGACTTTAGCAAAGTTCCTTATCCCCGTTTTAGAACATACAACACCTCCCTCGCTTATTAGAATTTAAAATTTTGAAATTTGAAAATATTACAGCACCATCTGGCGGTAGTAATTTCTTTAATCTACTGTTCAATTCTAAATCCACAAACCTTTCAAATGATGTATTACTTATGAAAATATTTTAATTAGTAGCTGAGATACAAAAGAAAACCTAAACAGGAAACCTTAAAACATGTAAATCAGGTAAAATTTCGAATTCCACTTTCGATAATATAAAAGAACTTTAAAATACCTTTCGAATGATGTATTAAAAATAATATAATTAGAATTTGAATATTGAAATTTTAAAATATTTCAGCGCAATCTGGCGGTAGAAAATTCTGTTATCTACTGTTCGATTCCAAATCAACAAAGCTTTCTAATGATGTATTACTTATGAAATTATTTTAATTAGTAGCTGAGATACAAAAGAAAACTGATTCGGGACACCTCAAAACGTGTAAATCTGGTGAAAACTTTTGATAATATAAAATAACTTTAAAATATCTTTTGAATGATGTATTAAAAATAATTTAATCATAATTAGAAACTGAAATACGCTTATTAGAATAAAATTTAATTTGCAATTAAAATGTAAATTTTTTCAAGCTGTAAATTGTGCACACAAAGTTTCAAAAAAATTTAGAAGAAAATTGAAGCATTTTGAAATTAGCAATTTTTATTCCTAGTAGAAAAAGCAGGTGATCTCAAGTGGTAAAATATTTCCTTCGTTTGGGTGGATATCGAATTCTCTCTTCTCTGTCAAGGTCGGTTGCCATGGTAACCCACCCCATGAATCAAGATAGCAAAGCAGTATTCAGTTCATTGCGGAATGGCGATGGCCGTTTTCAATGGTTTACTACCTAAAATTAAAAAAATTATAATTCATTCAGTTTTTGAAATTTTCTCTCAATCTTTTGGGAATTGAATTGTTGAAGCGAGATCTATATACAAAAAAAAAAAAAAAAAAAAAAAAAATGATTTATTTCTAAACGCTTTTGAGTTATAAAATGTTTTGTGAAAAAATCGATGTTTCGTAAAATCTAAAAATATGGATCGCTAATCCGTATTTTGTAAAAATGTTTATATGGTTCGAAAGAGGATTAAATGTCCTTTCCAAATATACCAGTTGTTAAGAAATGGAACAGTTACTTTGTCGTACAGGGTGTTTCAAAAAAGACGATCGAGAAAAAGAGAAATTTTTGACCTTTTTTAAAACTTTTTTTTTTAAATATAAAAAATCCGCATTTAAAAAAAAAAAAAATGTACCGTAAGAATCGGTAATAAATGCTCTTTCTCGTGGTACAGGTGTATTTTCGATATTTCCAACAGATCGGCAGCGATCGCTTTAGAAAAACCCGCGAAATTTTTCTCTCTCTGCTTTCTCTTTTTAGGAACACGCTGAATTGAAGGGCTACTTGAAGGGGACTACTTGAAGGGCGGAAATTACGACCCGCTCGCTTTTTAATTAGACATTGGTCGACGTTTTAATTAATATCTCCGGAACTAATTAAAATTTTTAAATTCTGTTTTCACTATCAACTTGGGAAGGCTTCTGAGCACCCGTATGTCAAATTTTATACTTCTGCGTTCAGTAGGGGCTGAACGTCGTATAGATGCACAGACAGACATCTTCTTTTATTATTATAGATATACCGATTATTTAAGCTTTAATTCGATTATTTAAGCTTAAACTCGAATATTACAGAAGTTACTGGAAAATTCTCATATTGTACGACAGTATATAAGGGAATTGCATCTCGGCCAAGAAAGTCAGTTTCCATGTCAAGCAGCGGCAGACCTACAAATCTCGAGGCCTGGGGCGGAAATCTCACTTGGGGCCCCCCTAACTGGAGTCCCTATTACATTGAACCCCCCCCCCCCTTGCACTTCTTTACGAATTTATTACAATAAAAAAGCTATGAAGCTAGTTAGTTTTAAGATTTATTCAGAAGCCAAACCAACAAGAATGCCAGGGGCATTGGTCAAGCTTGGCATAAATGAGTTTTTTTGGTTTTGAACTTGTCACTTTAGGGTCACATTTGTATATTAAGGCTCATTAGACAGGAACCTATGGTTTATAGGGGAATTGCAGGGAATGTTTCAGATTAAAATAATAGCACGATAAATAATGACACAATCAGATTAAAATAATGACAACTTCACTAGATAAATATACTTAAATGTTAAGTTCCTTTGGAGGCGCCCTTAAGACCAGAGGCCCGGGGCGGGTTGCCCCCCTCCACCCCACCCTTGGTACGCCAGTGATGTCAAGCAACGTAATGTTAATAACACTCTGACTGGGTCTTGCTAATTGTTTGATTACATCCTTTTGCTGTGTGTTAATGCTATGGTACAGTTCATGCTGTGAACTTGATGTTGTCAGCTGTGTGACCAATGTGACCGTCGTTAAAACAAATGTCAAGGTTGTTGATTTTTTTTTTTTTTTTTTTAATCAGATTTTAAATTAAATCAAGATTTGATTTAATGATTTTTATTATGTATTCATACATTATTGTACAACATTTGTATTTTATTATCTGTGTGTGTGTATATATATATATATGCACAACATCCACACTATTAATCATTTTACTTAAATTATAAAAATATAAATAGAATTCTATTCCCATATAAAAAATCCATGTAGGCATTTATTACCAATATTTTTATTCAACATAGCATCTTCATAATAAGAGTAATTTTATAGCAATCGTAAATGCGGTAGTATGAGCCACTCAACTTGTAACTTTGACTTTGTAGCTACAATAATGTATTGAAATAAAGTAAAATCTTACCCATGGTATTGAACACAAAATAACTTTGGAATAAGATAATGTAATAGGGAAAATGTCATAAATCTGAAGCAATGTATTAAAAAAAAAGAAATTTTTGCTCATACTTTCTAATCAAAATAAAAAAAATAAGGAATTACTGAAAAAAAAAAAAAAAAAAAAATGATATCCTAAAAAAATCTTACTTAAGGTTTAACAAATATCATTTGAATCAAGAAAAAATTTTCACACTTTACTCTTTTTCAAAATCACATTTTCATTGCCATCTTAATACTTTCACTTATTCTTTCATCTTTTTACTTTCTTCTATATTCAGTAGAAGAAAGTATTGGATTCGTAAAAATTTTCGACCTCGGGTTTTTGATGGATTTATACGTTTTGAGAGTTGTAGAGCACGATTTGACCATTTTTAGAAAATGTGTGTGTGTGTGACAAAATTTTGTGGCAACTGTATCTCAGGAACTACTGCACAGATTTTCATACAAATTGGTATGTAGTTACACATTGACATAAATTAGTGCCTATCGACTTTTTCCAAATTTTTAACATGGTGGTATAGGACAAAATTTTGCATAAATGTGCATAAAGAGAATTATTTTTTAATAATCATTATGAAATTTACAAGAATTATTTATAACAGAGATAGTCAACTGGGAAAATTTTTTTGTATATGTAGGAGCATCGCCTCCCCCCTGGGGGGGGAAGTCACCCCTCGAGGGGAATAAATTTTCATGATGGGTATCTTTCAAAAGAGCTCGGCAATACCTTTAAAATGAATGGTTGAACCATCGATCTGCGATAATTTAAAATAAAGTTATAAATTTTATTTATTTATTTAATTTCTTTTTTTTGTATGTAATATTGAGAATAAAATAAACTTTTTTTGGATATTTAGTGTTGTACTACTTCTCTAATATGGAAATCGTACTGCATTATCATGGAAGATAATTTTATTAAATAATGATTTTAATAAATTATTTTTACTGAGTGAATTTACATAGGAAAATATAGAAGAAAGTCACGTGATGGCCGCAACATTCTAGTTTTTATATTTAGAGGGTATAATTCATTAAACAAGCAGTGACAGCAACCTCAAACTATATTTAACTGGTTATATATATTGTTAAATTAAAAGGCTATGATGTTTCTAAAACTTTTTATAGCATTCAGGGCTTTTTAAACACTACAATGTAAAATATGCGTATCATTTTTAAAATATCATATGATCCAATGTTAATTGACATAAACTGGTATGAGAGCTAAATAAACAAGGAAATATTTTCTTTTCAAAATATCAGCCACAAGGTGGGCAAAGGTGAACTAGAATATATATAATATTAATCAATGAATTATATACACTAATTAAATATTTACAATTCATACACCAGCCATAAGGCTATGCTTGTATAAATAATTAAAATATAATGAATCATTAAAATATATAATAAAATGTATAAACAATTAAGAAAGTTATGGTATAATTTATTTTTATGTTTATTAATGTTGCTTAGTAGAGATACATCTAAAGTCAAGAAATGAAATATCAACTCGTCTAATGAAATATTTTATGTTTTACAAATTGTCTTTTTAAATTTACGTAAGAAATAATTAAAAATCTCATTTTTTTAAAGTCAGTTAAAAAAATTTATTCCATTAAAGCCAATAACTCTGTTTTTTAAAATAAACGATTTAAATCGGGGATTTTTTTATTTAAAAAAAAAAAAAAAAAAAAATCAATTGATTTAAATCTCTACAACTCTGACAAATGTTGCTCAAGAACTTAAAGGGAAGGTTAACTGACTGGCAACCAATTCAAAATTTATGGAAAAATGAGCTTGACCATCATATTTTGAAATGTCAATTACCAACATGTGGCAGATTTAAGTAATCTTTTAATTCTTGGACTTGATTTCCTGAGAAAATATAATTTTCAATTGGATTTTAAGAAAAATTAACTACAATTTAATTCAGAAGACATAGCTGTGTTTAACGTTGAAAATCCAAGATGCAGCGAGATGACATCATTGAACCATCTACAAGTCCTTGGGTCTCTCCCATAGTTCTGGTGCGAAAAAAGGACAATTCAACAAGATTCTGCATGGATTATCGTCTTTTAACCCTTTCATTCCCAATTTTTTTCTATCCATAAAACAATAAATCGCATATTTAGTCATAAATTTATTTCAAAGGTATCCGCGATTGTAAGGACTAGCGTCTCGCCGCAGCGCTGGCTCCCTACGAAAAAGTTGAATTGCCTTGGCAGGTTTGGCATGCTGTAATTTGACGGTGCACTACTACACTTCTAATGGGTTGTAAGATTGTTTACCATTTATGTTTATGCGTTAGATGTGTATGGTAGTTCATTTTTTTTTTTTTTTTTTTTTTTTTTTTTTTTAACAGTAACTTAATTTTTAGGAAAATTAATAGATAATTAAAGAAAATTTAACTAAAAACTTTTTTAAAAAAACCAAACAGCCATTTTCTTGAAATATGTTCAATACAGATTTAAATTTATTGCATTTTTTTTTTTTTTTTTTTTTTTTTTTTTTTTAATCTCTTATACAGTTTATTATTATTTTTACTTAGCTTAAAAAAAAAAAAAAAAAAACTTGAATTACAATACAAATTTAAAATATGTAAAATATTTATTTTTATGTTTAAATAGTAAACAAAAATTATTTTATTTACATTTTAATTATTATTTATACTTGTTTAAATTTGTTAAATATGTTATTTAAGTTACTTCTTTTAAAAATTCCTTTAATGCAAAAATGTTTCAAATGACGAACCCCCCCCCCCCACACACACACACACACTAAATATTTCTTTCCATATTTGATTACAATAATTGCAATTTATGAATTAATAGACTACAAAGAGAATTTGAAAAATAGACCAGATAAAATGTTTTATTAAAAAATAACTTTTTTTAAAAGGAACATTAATAGATAATTCAAAAATTCTTTAAAAACGAAACTGCCATTTTCTTAAAATATCTTCAATACAAATTTAAATTTATTGCTTTTTTTTTTTTTTTTTTTTTTTTTTAAAATCTATTAAACAGTTTATTTTATTTTACTTAGCTTAAAAAATAAATAAAAATAAACGTGGATTACAATAAAAATAATTACAAGATAAAAAGATCTTTTTATATACCATGTTTTTAAATTTTCTGTTCAATCATATAAACGCTACCGAAGGCCGCGGAAACCCCGAGCAATTGGATAAATTTTTAAAAAAATTCATTGCTCTCCTGTTTTGAGCTATTATAAAAGTTTCAAATGTCTAGCGAGTCGGGAAGTTAGTGAAAAATCGATTGCAAGCCTTGTACTGGTAACGCTGCCGAAGGCAGCAGGAACCCGAAACATTTGGTTAAAAATATTTTTAAAATGCATTTTCACCGTATTCTGAACTATTCTGAAAGTTTCAAATGTCTAGCTAGTCAGGAAGTTAGTTAAATAAATTTTCTGTTGAATCATATAAACGCTGCTGAAGGCAGTAGGGACCTGAAACAGTTGACTAAAAGTATAAAAAAAATGTATTGTCACTGTATTCTGAGCTATCCCGAAAGTTTCAAATGTCTAGCTAGTCGAGAAGTTAGGGAAAAATCGATTGCAATCTTGGTACTGATAACGCTGCCGAAGGCAGCAGGAACCGAAACAATTGGCTAAAGGTATTAAAAAAATGCATTTTAACCGTATTCTGAACTATTCTGAAAGTTTCAAATGTCTAGCTAGTCGGGAAGTTTGTTAAATAAATTTTCGTTCGAATCATATAAACGCTGCCGAAGGCAGTAGGGACCTGAAACAGTTGACTAAAAGTATAAAAAAAAATGTATTGTCACTGTATTCTGAGCTACCCTGAAAGTTTCAAATGTCTAGCTAGTCGAGAAGTTAGTAAAAAATCGATTACAAGCTTTATACTGGTAACGCTGCCGAAGGCAGCAGGAACCCGGAGTAGTTGGTTAAAAGTATTTACAAAATGCATTTTCACTTTCACCGTGTTCAGAACTATTCTGAAAGTTTCCAATGTCTAGCTAGCCGGGAAGTTAGTTAAATAAATTTTCTGTTGAATCATATAAACGCTGCCGAAGGCAGTGGGGACCTGAAACAGTTGACTAAAAGTATTAAAAAAATGTATTGTCACCGTGTTTTGAGCTATCCTGAAAGTTTCAAATGTCTAGCTAGTCGGAAAGTTAGGAAAAAATCGATTGCAATGCTTGTACTGATAACGCTGCCGAAGGCAGCGGAAACCCGAAACAGTTAGCTAAAGGTATTAAAAATATGCATTTTAACCTTATTCTGAAAGTTTCAAATGTCTAGCTAGTCGGGAAGTTAGTTAAATAAATTTTCTGCCGAATCATATAAACGCTGTCGAAGGCAGCGGAACCTGAAGCAGTTAACTAAAATTATTAGAAAATTGTATTGTCACCGTGTTGTGAGCTGTCCTGAAAATTTCAAATATCTAGCTAGTCGGGAAGTTAGTTAAAAGTCGATTGCAAGATTTGTCCCTGACAAACACACAAGAATCGAAGTTAATAAAAACATGGTAAATTATAATAAAATTTTTAAATATGTAAAATATTTATTCTTATGTTTTAATATCAAACAAAAATTATTTTATTTAAATATTAATTATTATTTAAACTTATTTAAATTAGTTAAACATGTTATTTAAATTACTTCTTTTTAAAATTCCTTTAATGCAAAGTTGTTTCAAATGATAAAAACACTCCCCCCCCCCTCCTAAATATTTCTTTCCATATTTTATTACAATAACTGCAATTTATGAATTCATAGACTACAAAGCGAATTTAATAAACTGACCAGGTAAAAAGTTTTAGTAAAAAATAACATTTTTTTTTTTTTTTTTTTTTTTTTTTTTAGAAAAATTAATAAATAATAATAATAATAATAAAAACTTAAAAAATGAAACTGCCATTTTCTTAAAATATCTTCAATACAAACTTAAATCTATTGTTTTTTTTTTTTTAATCTGTTAAACAGTTTATTTTATTTTTATTTTATTTTTTTTTTTTTTAAGTGGATTATAATAAAAATTTATAATAGAATTTTTAAATATGTAAAATGTTTATTTTTATGTTTAAATAGTAAACAAAAATTACTTCATTTAAATTTTAATTATTTTTTAAACTTGTTTAAATTCGTTAAATATAATTTCTTTTTAAAATTCCTTTAATGCAAAGATGTTTCAAATGACAAAAACAACTCCCTCCTAAATATATCTTTCCATATGTTATTAAAATAGCTGCAATTTATGAATTAATACACTACATAGAGATTAAAAAAAAAAAAAAAAAAGACCAGGTAAAAAGTTTTATTTATTTTTTTATTTATTGTTACGAAAATTAATAGATAATAATAATAATAATAAAAGTTCTTTAAAAACGAAACTGCTTTTTAAATATTTTATTTAATTACTTCTTAAAGTCTCAACAAACATTTATGAATGCATTTTTAAGGAGTTTAGTGCTTTATCTTGGTGCTCAGGGCAGGGGCCCCAGGTTCCCGTGCTATAGTCAAGCTTTGACTACAGATGAAAATTTGTTGTCAAAACCTGTTTAATATTTTTTATTTATATGGAAAAAAAAAATAAAAAATAAAAATACTACCAAAATATCAGTTTAAAAAAAGCCCTTTTAGAATTTGAAATCTGTATTTCAAACAAATTTCTTATTCTAAATTTATTGCACTGGCAAAGAGATTCTGTCATCCAAGGTGATAGATGGTAGGCGCTAGCTTTGAATCAGGCACACACTTTTTAACCTAGTTATGTGACTTTTCCATGGTCTTCTTAGGAACTCGCACTAGAATGTGCTAGGTCACCTTAAAAAGACTGCACTGAGAACATCTCACTCAGGCCTAATCCCACATTCAGAAACAAACTTTTAAAGATTCTGTAAAAAAATGGCTGCAATGTGCTGATGCATTCATGTTGCACATTTGGCTGTTTTTTTTTTTTTTTTTTTTTTTTTGGTATGATGGTGAGTCATGCTTTATTAAATTGAAACAATTGTTGAATGCTTTTACAATTTGAGGGGTTTTCTTATTTTCTTCACATTAATTAACTTAAATAACTCTCATATATATATATATTTTTTTTTTAAATCTTTGCAGGAAATCTATGTACTGTGTTAATTCATAAATTGCAGTTATTATAATAAAATATGAAAAGAAATATTTAAGGGGAGGGGGGTGTTTCTGTCATTTGAAACATTTTTGCATTAATGGAATTTTAAAAAGAAGTAATTTAAATAACTATTAACAAATTTAAACAAGTTTATATAATAAATTAAAATTTAAATCAAATAATTTATGTTTATTATTTAAACATAAAAATAAATATTTTACATATTTTAAATTTGTATTGTAATACAAGTTTTTTTTTTTTTTTTTTTTTTTTTTTTCAGCTAAGCAAAAATAAATAAAATAAAATAAAAAACTAAATAAGAGATTTAAAAAAAAAAAAAAAAAAACATGCAATAAATTTAAATCTGTATTGAACATATTTCAAGAAAATGGCAGTTTCGTATTTAAAAAAAAATATTAGTTAATTTTTTTAAATTATCTATTTTAATTTTCCTAAAAATAAAGTTACTGTTAAAAAAAAAAAAAAAAAAAAAAAAAAAAAAATTAGAAATATTTAGGTGTGGGGATGGTTTTGTCATTAGAAACATTCTTGTATTAAAGGAATACACATAAATTAGAAAAATGTGCTAAAAGGGTGATGCCTCGCCAAACTCTGTTCAACTTGTTCGAATCCACAACAACTTTCAAAAATCCAAGTCTGTACGCATGCTCAATTAGCATTTTTGTAGGGAGCCGGCGCACAGTGGATCGAAGTATAGGCAGTGGCGAACATAGGAAGGTTCTTGTATTATTAATATCTATGTATGATGTTTTTTGTCACATTTGGACTTAAATATGTATATATGTATGATACTAAAAGCGGTTGTATGTTTTTTTAACCCTTTATAAGGCCACAGGAATATTTTCCCCACCAAATGCGTTATCATTTTATTCAACTGGCACCATTTTTAAAAAAAATAATGATTCCTGTGTATCATTTCTCTAGAAAAATATCGGTATAAGTATTATTTTTATAATATTGGTGCGAAAAAAATAAAAAATATAGTCATTTGTGGCAATTCTGCTTATGCTAATATAATGGAAATGGTAGGTTTGCGGTAATTAAGAGAATAATGTGTCAAAATTAAAATTAATTATTTCTAATAAGCTAAATGAATTATTTTCTTTACATCAATTTTTATTCGTGAAATTAGTTTAATGTGCCATTTGAGGAAAAATTGGCATTAAAAAGGGATTAAACGGTATCATATTTTTCTGCTCCTAACAGGTATTTAGAAACATATAATAACAGGAGACTTAGCGTTGGAATATTAAAACTCGAATAAACTACTACGTTAGAAACGCCAAAGAAAAATATTTGAGATGCATACAGCTGTTTCGGTAGCCGCGTACCGTCATCAGTGCAAAAAGAAAGCTGTATGCATCTCAAATATTTTTCTTTGGTGTTTCTAACGTAGTAGTTTATTCGAGAATTTAGAAACATACCTGATAAAGAAACAAATGTTGCAAAAAAGAAGAGAATAAAAGGAAATAAATAAAAATTTCGTGAAGAAAATCTATATTTATAACACAATTAATTTACCACACAATGTTAAATATATCATCACATTACTTCTTCTTTTTTCTTTCTTTTTTAATATAGTATTTTAATAGAAAACTCATGCAAGAATTTACTTACAAACTCTATGAAAAATTCACATTTGTCTTTATTTTTATTGCACAGAAACTTTTACTTTAAATCGTAATATAGGATTATAATATTTAATTTTAACATTTAGTAATTTAACATTAAACATTTATTTAATTCTAACATCTTATGACATATCACAGCAACCATTTACATTTCCCCCCTTTATTGGGTCCAACGGTACTTTTCAGTACTTTTTAACGTAAAATTAATTACTTTATTAAATATTTAAAAAAAAATAAGAAGAAATAAATTCTGATTTATTAAATCTATTTTAATCATCGAATTTCTATAATATTTTCACTATAAAAATTTTAATATATTTTCTGTCATTAATGAATACAGTTATTCAGACAAATTTCTGGATTGATAATTTGGGGGTAAACAGAACAAAAATTTATTTTTCTCTAAAAGTGGCGATTTGTGGCGAAAATCCTTTTCACAGATTAAAATGTATACTTTTGGGAGTAGTAAAATGTGTTTGAAATTTTGGACAATTTTGGACAAAAAAAGTTGCACAACTTATAAATTTAATTTTGTTGTTAATTTTATATTCACATTTCATGCGTGAATCACAACATAAAAAACCAACAAAATGTTGGCAGAAGTACCTTAAACTTTTATTAGGACATTATTAAAAGTATTTTTATTTCGTAGTTTTTCATAGTTATCTTAAGTGCCACTTGATGGCTTTTCAAATAAAGTCACTGAAATTCATCGAAAAATCTTATTTCTGAAAGTTTTCGTTTTGAACTTATTTATTTATAATAAAACTTCGTGTAATTGAAGAAATAACCATATATTTGTATTTTTTAGACACTCTTTTAAGTTATTTCACTGCAAAATATGAGTTATTTAGAGATTGATTTTTGGGCCTATGTTCGTATTTTAACATTGTTCGATCCACTGTGCGGCGCTGCGGCGAGACGCCAGTGATTGTAATGAAATGCTCGCCCTCTGGTGGGCTAAGGGGAAATTATAATAAACATGCTTTAATTCGAATTCCATCAAGCCGCCATTGCTAGCCGATGTTTAGTTTCACATATATTTATTGAATAAAAATGAATAAATCCGGTAAAAAAGATAACACATACTGTTGTGTGCTCCAGTGTAACTGCAAAGGACCAAGAAATCCAGAATCAAGCTTCCATTTATTTCCAAATGACAAATTTAAAATTTCAGTTGCTTCGACTAATGGAAGTAAAGAATTAATCAGATGATTTGAAACTAATATTTGTTCAGCTTCAGTTAAATATCTACTTTCGATCGAACTTTGAATAAACTGAAATATTTTTTTCCAAAAGCAATCAATTTTCCATGATGTAATGGCGGAGAAATTATAGTACGAATATTAAGTAGAATAACAAAAATAGATACACGTGGCTGTAATATTTACTAACAACAAGAGCTGAAAAAGCGCCATCTATTGATCATTACAAACGCGGATTGTATAAAAATATTTGTTTTTAAATAGGAGTAATAGCCGAGTACGAATTAATAAAGCTAACAAAGCAACTGAGAGGTGTTTATTTATGTTTAATATAACCACTGATGCCATTTAAAATCATAACTTTTCAATAAATAAAAATATAAAAATGGACTATATTCCTGTGACGTCACAGTAGGTAAAATCGCCGAACACGTGGCCGATATTTTGTAAACAAATTAGATTCAAGATGCCATTTTATTGTTACGCATAACATTTTCCTAAATATTTCTGCAGTGAAACTTAATAATAACGTTCAAACAAGAACAAAAGAGAAATGTAAACAACTGAATCGAATGATAAAGTTAAGACTATTCCATATCGTAAAATTGCAGAACATTTTATGTATACACACACACATACACATATATATATAATGAATAAAAGATTAATAAGAACATTTTATACATACACACATATATATATAGGCATCAAAGCTTAAATAATTAGAATTTCAATCACTTTAATAAAGGAATTTATTAAATGGAACATCCATTTAAATTTGTTAACATCGCCACAGTTCACACGGCAACTTTTAATATTACATATGTTGATTAATATTAAAGTATATTACTAAAACTGGATTAAAAACAAAACAAAGGTATCACTATATCACTCTTACTTCAATTTCATATAATCTGTAACTCTTATAAATAATATTGCAAGATAAAAATTTGCAAGCCACAATGCTTTGTTATGGTAGAGTTGAGGATTGTTTTCCTAACCAGCTGATATTTTTGTAGCCTCGAACCAAAAGTGGGAATATGGTCCATTTTGAAAGAAATACATATTGCAATTAATTAAAATACAAATTATAAACATAAAAAAAAAAAAAAAAAAAAAAAAAAAAAAAATTCAAGCAGTTAATTTACTTAAAAACTCTTTATATCCCAAATTACCTTATTTTTGGAAAAATAGTTAGAAACTTTTTTTATTATATTTCTTTATGCATGAGAAACATCTCATATTAAATCAATTTAGCTTAAACTATAGGTACTTTGAAGTCCTAATGAAATCCTGTAGTAAATTTAGGCTATATTGAGGAATTTTTTTTATGGGACTTCACAAGTCCCGTGGGCAGGGGCGTGCCGAGCTGGTGTGCGAAGTATGCGGCTCACACAAGTGCCTGGTTAAAAAAGGCGCCAGCTGAGGATAAATTATTTGAAAGAATATATATATATATATATATATATATATATATCAGCATATATAGTTACACTCATCAGTGCCTGACTCTGTCACACTTTAGGCTTAAGGGATTTCCTTGGACTCTGTCTCCTAATTTTCATACCTTAGTTAATTTTAAAAAATCTAATTGTACGATCGATAAGCTGTTTAATCCGACGGATTAAAAAAAAAATGCCCCTTTCATTTGGTACCTTATTTGTAACGAATTTTTGATTAGATTTTTTAAAATTAATTAAAATATGAAAATAACAGCTTTAAAATAGACATTTAAATTTTTAATTGTTGCCAATTTTATTTATTTTATTTTATTTTTTCAGCATAAAATAAAATATGCTTTCACGTGAAAATATATATACTAGCAGGCTTTGCCCGCTTCGCTGGACATTAAACTTAAATGAGTTGTCAAAATCGCATATCTTTATTAATAACCTAAGTTCTTGCTGTGATTGGTAGAGGTTTTTCACGCTCGCAACGTGAGGAGTCTGGGTCCCCAATGCCTTCGGCAGCAACTTACCCACTTCTTACTTCCCCTTCCTCTGAGGGTGAGTTCGAAGTTTTGTAAAATCACACTAATGTACATAATGCGTACACTTAATCAATATCCACACACCAAAATTCGCCATTCTAGGATAATTCAAACGGAAAAACTTGTTTTTACACATGTTTATTGCCCTCCGACTCCGAGAAGATGGGGGGGGGGGGGATTTCGAATTTCGTGAAATCCAGTTACAATAAGTGCCGGATGCATATAAACAATTTACGCACCAAATTTCGTGACCACAGAAGTCTTTAATAGAAAATATTATAAATAAATAAATACAAAAGGCACAGCTTTGGTATGGGACCCCTTTGGTGACTTTAAATATTTTAAGCCATTTTTGCGATGAATTGAATTGGCTATCTCAATTGTGCAATTAAAGATCTTGGCGAGAAACCTCCGATCTACTTCGGTGCCAAATTTCAAACTTTGTCAAAGGGATCCGATACTAAAGCTGTTCCATATACACAAAATAAATAAATAAAATAAAATAAAAACTCTTTTCTGATATTTACAAAATAAAAATAAAAAATCTTAATAAAATCCAAATTATAATCATTTACAATTAAGGGGAGAACATAAAAGAACCTTATAATCTACATAATAACAACAAAAAATTTTGTTTTACTGCAGGAAAGAAAAGTATTGCTTAATTAAATAAAAATTTTAAACTAATGCCAAATATCTATGAAAATATTTATCCACATACAAATTCCTGATTAAAAAAAAAAAAAAAAAAATCACCAACTTTTGTAGGTCAATTATTTATTTTTCTCTCTAATTTTTATTATTATTCACGTAAAATTAAAAGTATTTCATTTTATTTCTGGAAAATAAACATATATATAAATGCGTATATATAAATATAAGACCTTCTACCGAATCTGGGTTGAAAACGGAAAAAGGGTAAAGTAAATTTGAAATATCAGACCTATATTTATAGATTTGATACCAAATGAAAGGGGCGATTTTTCTGGATCCAGGGGTGCAAACAGTTTTTCGATGCGACAATTAGAGTTTAAAAAATAACTAAAGTAGTAAATTTAAGTGGCAACGGAAAAAGGAAAAAATAAATTAGAAATATCAGACCTATCGTTACAAATTCAGTACCAAATGAAAGGGGTGATTTTTCTGAATTCTGGGATGTAAACAGTTTTTCGATACGACAATTAGATTTTTTAAAATTAACTAAAGTATGAAATTTAGATGGAAACATTTCATTTCAATCTTTTCATAATTTGTAGTGCGAATCACGCGAATAAAAAATTCTTTAACTTACAAATTTATATTTTATTTTTCCATTCAAAGCGTTTTAATGAAAAGATATTTATGGCACATGCGCAGGCGTTTTTTACCCACAATTCAAAAACTAATCTTTTTTTTTTTTTTTTTTTTTTTTTTAAATTTCTATAGATATAATTTTAAGTTGGGTGAAGACCTAAGTTTCTGCCAAGTGCCGTTGAATTCCATCCAGCCGTTCTCGAGTGATGCCCGGACAAAAAAAGCGACATACAGACACGATGACACGCACACGCACACACAGGCAAAATTTTCTGAAGGCATTCTCGGTTTTCATGGGGTGTGAAACGTGAAGATATCGCAAAATTTTTTGATTCCGAAAAATTTACAGACAAAACTCTGATTTTATTAATATAGATAATATTAAATTTGCTCAAGCATATGAAAAAATGACGTCTATTATAATTATTAATTTTAAAGGTAACGAAGAGATAAATGAAGTGTGAAAATTTCACACGGGCTTGCTAGCAAGTGAATTATTTGAAGTGAGAAATAAATAAAATGAAATGATCATTTTTCAACGGGCGCCTTAGTCGCCCTACAACTAACTAGTTGATTATAGTTACAGTATCTAAAATTAATAACATTACGTACACTCGCACAAAAAAAAAAAAAAAAAAAAAGTAGAAGTAGTAGTCTAACCCTTTTTTTTGACTCAGTGAGCCCGGTCTGGTATCACCTAAACATTCTCATTTTAAATGCTGAAAATTTTGACTCAAAGAAGAAAATGTTGACTTCTACCAAAATCATAAAACGGTGCTGCTATTACAACTTTTTTAATACATGTACTATAAAGGATTAGATTCAGCTGGGGGTAATTATGACTACTTATTACATTTTTTCAACTTACAAGGGAGGGTCACCAACTGTTCAAAAGGTATTTATACATATTTTATATCATCTGAAAGGTTTTACTGAGCTGGCAACGAAAATATCCATCTTATCGGCAAATGCGCAACCTAGCGCGAGTTATTCTCAGTTAAAGTTTTCAAATTACAGATTCTTTAACAATGTACTTCGTATCGTTTCTATCATTATAAACAGTTTTGTAAGAGATTCTCATTCTAAAAACCATTGTATATACTGATAGTAAAAGTCACCCGTGTATTGTTGTGTCCCTAACTCCCTCACAGTAAGGCCGGGTTCGAATCCTGGACAAAGCATGGATTTGTTATCCCTGTAAGTGGTGGCGGTGGCCGCCTATTGGGTACTCCTTCACAAATGGTTATCAATTCATCGACCGCACAGTCAATGCTCATTTGCAAGTACCGCACTATTGAAAAAAAAAAAAAAAAAAAAAAAATATATATATATATATATATAATTACATGTAAAGTATTTTATTGTTTAATAATTACTTTGTGTCAACAATAAATTTATACATGCTAAAGTGTATGAAAAGGAAAAAAAAAGCAATTAAAGGAAAAAAGAATCTGTTGTAATTTTTATAGTAGCGAAGAAAACTATTACTTTATGTATTCATTTTCATTAAAATATTATATTGTAGGTAATAATATAATTATTAATTTTTTAAAAGTAGAAATTATTTTTCCGCTTATTTCTCCCCATCCATTACTATGTTAATGCATTAAATTTCTTTTATTGTTCCCCCATGTAGTGTCAATATCCAATGTATCGATTATGTCGATGTACAGCAAAATCTTTCTGATTGTAAATACTTTACACATGGCTACATATATAAAGTATTGGATTGATAAATTTAATGCTGTCACAAAATAATTACTAAACACATAATATAATACTTTATACTTTACTAAGAATATAAATAGTCATAATTAGCATAGGAATCTGTTAAAAAATTGATTCTACTGATAGAAATTTTTCAAAGTACATTACTGAAGAGCCTGTAATTTACAAATTTTAATTGAGAATAACTCTGGCGCTAGGGGGCGCATTTGCCAATAAGATGAATATTTTTATTATCAGCTCACTTAGAGCTTTAAGAGAATATATAATATGTATAAATACCTTTTGAACAGTTGGTGACCCTCCCTTGTTAGTAAACTTTTTATTCCCTTCCTAATGAAAATAATTTTGTTTAAAATAATTAGGGTTAAGGGTAACTTTAACTTTTCAAGAACTCCCTATTAATTTTTTTTACTTCTTTAGGCTTCTTTATTCGAAACTAAAGGGGGTGATTATAATTACCCCACCAAAAGTACAGAATTACAAAAAGTTAGGGTAATTCTGACTACCAGTAGAAAAATTATAAACCCTTTGTTTCCTTTTTATATTAACTAATATAAATTATGTTGTAGGCACTGAGACCACGACTGCGTTTTAATTTGGTGTTAAGTAATTTTTAACTATTCATAATTCTATTATTTGTTGTTTTGGAAAATCGCCTTGGTGGTTAAATAAATAATGCAAAATAAATAATTACTATTTATTAAATCAGTTTAAAGAGTAACAACATCTTGCACTAAAGGTATTATAAATTATTTTAACAAGTCAAAATAAATGTCTAGGACTGTTCAGAAACAGCAACTGTTCCTGAAAAAACATACATGTATATTTCTTCCTAATCATTTGTGCCTCGTCTTTATATGCTTTCAAAAACCAAAACACCAGTGATTTTATTTTATTTTTTTATTTACCATATTGATTGCTTCCGGAAGTTTCCAGATAAAGTAAAAGACAATGGAGGATTCCTTATTTAATATGATCTAAGCATTCTGAAGCAGACTAATTAAAATAATAATAATAATATTTCTGCTGTTACTATTTTATTCTAGTGTGGTCATAATTATCCCGCTTTTGAAAAACAATTGGGGTAATTATGATTATACATTTAAAAACATGCAACTACACTCATGTCCATAAATTAAGGATAATACTAGCTGAGGCAAATAAAGGTTCAGAAACAAAACAAACATGACTTATTCATAAAGTCCATTTATTAAACAAAAGATCACGAACAAAAAAAGGTGGTTTATGTAGGATACCATTTATAAAAACTACGATTTTCACTCCCTGAAGCAATTACAAAAAATATCTCCCTTACAAAAACTTAACATTACATGGTTGGTATGATGGTTAATAAAATTGTATGTCGCTCAGATGATGAAATACAGCCCTTACAACGCCTAGGAATGCTGATTATTAAATTATTGATCTTATCTTGGGGAAAGTTACTCTACTCAGTAAGCAATGCTCTCCGAAGTTCCGGTACACATGTAGGAGGTGGTTGACGGACTACAACTCGTTGGAAAAGCATGTCCTACACATGCTCTATCGGATTCTAGTCAGGTGAGAATGCTGGCCATTCCATGCGAGTGATAGCTTCAGATTGTAGGCATCCGTGTACAACGTTTGCACGGTGAGGACGCGCATTGTCATCCATAAACACAAATTCTGGGCTCATGGCATCCCTAAACAAACGTACATGTTGTTCCCGACTGATGTCCCGATAAGTTTGGCCTACCATTCTTCCGATTTTAACATGCAGATCTGTTCTGGGGCCCAATATGACCCCCCCCCCTCCAAATGAGCACTCCTGCCCCACACGGTGTCGTTCAATGACTTTGTTTTGGTGGTTACGGGTACCTGACGTTCTACATATGAAAGTCTGGCGTGAATCACACTGCAAGCTAAACCTGGACTCGTCGGAAAACATCACACAAGCTCACTGTGCCGCTGTCCACATTGCATGTTCTCTACTCCAAGTTAACCGCTTGCACAGTGCACTGCCGTGAGTGGAACACATCTAACAGGCCTGCGAGCATATAGACCAATATCTCCCAAACGTCTATCCACGGTTTGTCTTGAAACTGTGGCTTTCGTGGCTGCAGACAGCTGACGAGACAGGTCTGATGCTGTGCTTTATCTGCTTATTTTGGCAGTTACTACCAAATACCGGTGGTCATTCGGAATTGTAACTCGTCGCCGACCAATACTGTAACGTCGACTGGCATTTCCATCATTTTGGAATCGTTGCCAAAGCCTAGAGATGACACTTTGGGCGATTCTAAGTTTCTCCGATACTTCTATCTGAGTACGCCCACATTCTAGTCGGCCGATTGTTCTACCACGTAAAAAATTATCTGCATGCGTCCTCTGCGCCATAACTATTCGGTTGTGGCACTGAGCAGCACACAGAACGCTTGTGAACAATTTTCCTTCTTTGCTCCCATTCCTTATCACCTTATCTATCCCCTTCTTACACTTTCGTCATTGTAACATCATATCAGCGTCATCTGATGGCTTCCTATAATTTGCATATTATTCTTAAAGATGTGTGTGGTATTTCTACAGGTGAAATTTTTGCATTAAAGTTCGATTTCAGTGTGAATCTGAATTATCCTTAATTTATGGACATGAGTGTATATTAGAAAGATTAAAAGCATATCAGATGCATAAATGCATTGCTAGCAAGCTAGCATGCTTTTAAATATGAATATATGAATTTTTTTGACTTGAAGTATTTTCCTTTTATATTAGCTAACTTTGAATACTGAGCTGTCAGATTCGTTTTTCAAACTTGTCGGTAGGCTGTTAAATTAACACTTATAGCTGCTTTAATGTGCATCAGATTAATAAAGAAAAATATCTACCATGGAAAATACATTATAAGCATCACATCTATAATTTTGGAAAATAAATAAAAATACCTCTAAGTTTTCTTGAAAATGGCATTGGTCACAATTACTGCATGGTCATAATCATAATTACCCCATTTGACCCTATATTTTTTAAACCACATTTATTTTTTTTCTCTGTACGCACATCTATAATTTTGGAAAAATAAATAAAAATACCTCTAAGTTTTCTTGAAAATAGCATTGGTCACAATTACTGCATGGCCATAATCATAATTACCCCATCTGACCCTATATTTTTTAAACCACATTTATTTTTTTTCTCTGTACGCAAAATAGGTGTAATTCCAATCTAATTACTACGCCACCTAATTGCATGTATGTGAAGAGAAGAAAAATAGCATTGCTCGGCATGAAAATTGCCTCTGACACCATTTCATCATATTCTTATGTAAAGTGACCTCCTGAATCCGAATAGGACGCCCATTTTTCTCTATCACCAACCGTTTTTTAGGAATGGCCCCCTATTTTTATCATTTTTCGGTGATTTTTAGGAGGATAGAGGATTATTTTAACCGTTAAATATCTTCTGAGGGGCTACAGAGTTGGAAAATTCTAAAACATGGACATTTGCGACAAGGGATTTTTTTTTTTTTTTTTTTTTTTTTTTTTGGGGGGGGGGGGGGGTTGCCACTGAAATTATGCATTACGTATCTTATATTTTTTTAATCTGTTATTAATGTTATTTTTTAAACTTTATATATTTTTGTTTTTAGGTGTTAAATTAATTATTTTTCATTCTTCAAATCAAATTCATGGTCATAAAATTATCGAACAGGGAAAGAAATTGAGGGAGGGGTGGCGTATCTAGAAAACGGTGGGTGACTGGGCAAAATGGGGACATATTCGGATTCAGGAGGTCGTTTTACATAAGAATAAGCAAGAATGGTATCAGATCTCGATTTTTTTTTTTTTTTTTTTTTTGCATAGCAGTGTAATTGGCGATA
Source organism: Salticus scenicus (assembly GCA_963930645.1). Classification (NCBI taxonomy): domain Eukaryota; kingdom Metazoa; phylum Arthropoda; class Arachnida; order Araneae; family Salticidae; genus Salticus; species Salticus scenicus. Next base: position 140,105,520 of record OZ005655.1, on the reverse strand, counting down.
AAAAATAGGGAAAATGGTTTTAAGAGAATAACTGAATAAAATAATTATAAGACAAAATTTTTTTTTTTTTACCATGTATTTAAATTTTCTGATGAATCATTAATAAAATACCGATTATAAAAAATAATATATAAGCAATATTTAAGCACGCGGACTCAGTTCAGTGAACTAATAATAATAACGGAAAAAAAAAAAAAAATGGTTTTAAAAATAAAATATTACTCCTTTTAGAACAACTTTTTTTTTTTTTTTTTTTTTTTTTTTTGCATCATGCATTAGCACTTATCAATGTGTATAAAATTTTTAAAGTGATAATATGACGTCATTTTTTTTTTTTTTTTTTTTTTTTTTTGAGATGCATCATTTAACTTTTTATAATCTTTTAACGTTCACATTTAATTAAATGTATTTCTTTTATGTCGAAAGAAAGTGAACTCGTAAATTTTTTTTGGCAACAATTAAATTATAGCTAATATTTTAATGGCTATTTTTATTGCTATTAGGGGCTTATTATTTCATATTTTAATTAATTAAAACAAAACTGTTCGAAAATTCGAAAATCTGACTTCGAAGTATTGTGTTGTCACCGGGTTCTGAGCTATTGTGAAAGTTTCAAATGTCTAGCTATTAGGGAAGTTTGTTAAAAATAGATTGCAAAATTTGTACTGGACAAACACACGAACAAACAAACAAGAATAGAAGTTAATAAAAACATGGTAAATAATTATAAGATATCAAAAAAAAAAAAAAAAAAAAAAAAAAACTTTTTATACACCATGTTTTAAATTTTCTGGTGAATCATAGAGCTCTTATCAATGTGCATAAAATTTTTAAATTGATAATGACGTCAATTTTTGTGAGATGCATCATTTAACTTTTTATAATTTTTTAACGTTCACGTTTAATTAAATGTATTTATTTTTATGTCGAAAGAAAATGAACTCATAATTTTTTTTTTTTTTTTTTTTTTTGGCAACAATTAAATTATAGCTAATTTTTAATGGTTATTTTAACGCTATTAGGATGTTATTATTTTCATATTTTAATTAATTATAAGAAAATTAATCAAAAATACGAAAATCAGACTTAGAAGTAATGTGTTGTCACCGGGTTCTGAGCTACTGCGAAAGTTTCAAATGTCTAGTTAGTAGGGAAGTTAGTTAAAATTCGATTGCAAGATTTGTACCGGACAAACAAACAAGAATAGACGTTAATAAAAACATGGTAATAATAAAAATAAAAATAAACTGAATAAATTAAGTACAAATCAATTATTTATTTTTTTCCCTCTCTCACTAGAGGAAAATATGCCTTTAATACGGTTTAATACGAACATAATATTTAACATTTCTGTTTCTTCCTTTTGCTTTTGGAGAAACCGGATACTTTGCGCCTGATTGCTTATGATCACATATAGCTAACTGGTAAATTACTATGAATATGAACCCGGATAATCAGTTCAGTATCAGTTAGTTATATTTAAATCCCTTCTCTGAAGTTACAAAACATAAAGGACGTCAAACCGTTATCATTATGAAACAGACGAAAAACTGTAATTGAAATGTATTTTTTTTAGTTACTTAAGAGTATTTTTGAGAGTTTTTAGTGCCCGCTTCACTCACCGCCGCCGGAAGCCGAAGCTAATGTTATTCTATGGGAAATTTTTCTTTACAAATAACTTATTAATAAATACATATTTATAAATTCTGTTTTCACATTCAGAAAATTCTCAACTGTTAAATTGACGGACCTTTCTTAAAAATGTTTTTTAATTTTTTATATTTTATTTTGAAGCTTTAAAATACGAATTTTCAATATGTGAATTTTTTTCATTTTGCAATTCCAAAATAAAATAATAATTAAAAAAAATACATTTTTAAAAAAGGCCCGTCAATTTAACAGTTGGGAATTTTCGGAATGTGAAAACAGAATTTAAAAATACGTACTAGCTAATAAGTTATTTGTAAAGAAAATTTCCCTATAGAATAACATTGGCTCGGGCTTCCGGCGACGGTAAGTGAAGAGGACCGTTAAGAGTATTTTTGTTTTGTTTTTTTATATTTAAGAGATACATGCAATAAAAATTATGCGTAGCACCTCATTGAAACCTTTGGACAGCCCCTGCCTGCCTGGACGTGCCAAGCTTAACGGGTTGGATGCTGAATGCGTAGCACCTCGTCCTAGTAATAAGGAGAATTTACTGAGGTTTTACTTCAGTGTATCATTGGTACAAAGAAGTCAAAAATTATATTAGGAGCTTGAAAAAGTATAAAAAGGTATTTACTCTTTATGTTCCTTATATTACTTCCATTAACCTGCTACCGTAGGTAATGGAAGTATTGTATTCGGTCAAAAAAAGTCGATATCGAGTTTTCACCTGGTTTACACGTTTTAAGGCCTCCTGAGTAAAAAAAAAGTGGTTTTCGGCAATTGGTCAGTGTGCATGTATGTGTGTAATCCTCTGGCTATCATATATCCGAAACTAATAAAGATAGAATACGAAAGTGTACAGATGAATTTTCCAAATTTTGGTGAACATTGGAAAAACGGAAGTTGGACAGTATGAAAAGCTCAAAAACGGATCTAACGATTTTCATCAAAATTGCTGTATAAACACTCTATTAGATATCCTTTCGAATGATATAGTTGGTTAGTTCACGAAAATTGATAGGTGTCCTGTATAAATAGCTCAATTTGAGGACTCGCAAGTGCGTTCCATTAAAAACGGCAGCACGGTTTTTTTTTTTTTTTTTTTTTTTTTTTTTTTTTTTCAAGCTCTGCATAATAACTCTTTTTTAGATATCCTTTCACATGTAATTGTTGTTTTCCGGTCAACAATTGAATTTGTCAAGTTTCGGGGAAAGCCTGTATCTCAAAAACGACTCTAACGATTTTCTTAAAAATTGTTACATAAATCAATTTTAGATATTCTTTCTCATGTATTACATGGTTTTTACAGGAAAATTAACAGTCATCCTGCTTAGGTAGGTAAATTTTAGATCTCAGAAATTGGTGTTTCAAAAGATAACTCAACCATTTTTTCTGTTATTTTCTTACTTGCCAGGTAAACTTTGTTTTATATGTCTTTACTCGTGTATTAAGTTTCTCATACCAGAAAATTTTTAGGTTTCTACTTCGTTAGGTCAATTTTTTAAGTCTTCTGATCATATTATCTCATAAAATAAAAAAGTAAATAAATAAATAATAATAATAAAATAAATATGCATATAATGCAATGAAAGTCGTGTGGTTGTTTCACACAAGATTTAAAAAAAAAAGATTGATGGTAAATTCTTGAGGATGTATAGGAATAAATTATAACACACGTGAAGAATGTGAAAAATGCCAAACAAAAACAGCGAGAGCACTCTGAACAAAACAACTACATGTAGTGTCCTGGTGTATGTCGTGAATTTAAAATACGGTATATATGTTTTATTCTTATAAATACCTTTGACTTACTTTTCTACCGTAAGTTCGATTTTATACACTTTTTATACTAAAAGTACTTTAAACTACTGTCAGGAGATAAAGGGATTAAAAAAAAAAAAAAAAAGATGTTATTTGTAAAAACTTGAATGTGTATTCCTTTTCAAATTTTTTGTCCTTTAAATAAAGTAACAGTATGTAAAAATTTATTTCATATTTTAAAGTAGTCCAACGCACAAGCTAGTACATAATTTTTATGCCTGAAACCAACCTTCCGTATTAGTTATACAAATGAATTACGTGCTACATTCTCCCGATAAAATAATATAGTTTAAGACAAAAATTTTTACTTTTAAGTAACTACATGAAGGTGTGAATATTCATTTTCCAATTTACGAAAGATAGCAGCCAGTAAAATATGTTCGTATTCGATTAGAGATTCATAAGAAAGAACTTCTGTAACTTTTAATAACATATTGATCTTGAGATGCTGAAGTCACTGACAATAAGCATACGTATTCTCTTTCTATTACTATTATTATTTATTAGTATAAAAATAATTTTTGGCTACTATTGCAACTAGTAAATTTTTCCATCGTAACATTTTCTTCTAAATTTTCCTATACGAATGCATGCTGTATGTATTATTTATTAAGATTTTCTTCCATGCTGAATCAGGCGATTTTCATCTCACTAAATGCTCAAAGATGTCAATTCTTTGCCGTACAGACAACATCTGGAAAGATGCAATTTTTTTTAAAATGAAAAATACCAATAATTTTATTTTAAAATGTCACAGATCATATGGTTCAACCATTCGTTTTAAAAGTATTGACAAGTTTTTTTTTTTTTTTTTTAAATGATACTTATATTGAAAATTTACACACCAGGGGGATCTGGGGGGGGGGGGTATATACATTTTTCCATTGGTTTATTATTAGTATTGTAAATAAATAAATACATATATTATTTTCATAATCACTGGTTATAAAAAAATCTCATTTTTATGAAATTTCGGCATATACTATCACATTAAAAATATATGTATATATATATTGCAATTAAAAAAATAAAATAAAAATAATAATAATAATAAAGAAGAAGAAGAAGGAAAGAAAAAAAAAAAAAGGAAAGAAAACACGTGACTTATCCTTTAACATGAGTTGGAGTTGGGAGTTGGAGAATTGACAGCTCGCAAATTTTAAAATATCAGCGTAAAGTTGAATGAAAAGGAAAAAAAAAAAAAAAAAAAAAAAAAGACAGGTCACATTTTAATTAATTAAAAAAAATTCTAGAAAATATCTAATTTTCAACCGAATTTAGAGATTTTTGGACTGTGAACTCATAATCACTATCCCTCATTGAGATGGGGATATTGCTATCTCTCTAGTAAATTTAATCATAAAAAAAGAATATATATGTACTAATTTAAGAAATTTTTGTTAACTACCCTGTCACAAAGGTAATGTAATTCCCTTCTTCCCCTAAACGGCGTCTAACCTGATTGAAAAAGCGTCATTGTAGTAATGAACTAGTTTTTGTCATTCAGGCCATAAGGCTTTTCCAGAAATTGAAGATGCAAAACTCACGTTTCACGAGGACCCTTAGCTTACGTAAATGACTACTTGACACAACTACTGGTCATTAGCATATGGTGATTAACATTCATAAAAGTTTTCATTCTCTTACATCGGTCACAGTTATAACCGGTTTAATACATTTTGGTTCTTTCAATAAACAAATATAACCGTTTGGTAACACTAATAAAATTTGAAAGAAAGAGATCAGCAGCTACCTTGGCTTACGCACGCTATAATTTAGCATTTTAATTGCGAACACCCCGAAGGCACGAGCTTGTTTTTGTTTTCAAAGAGAAAAAGCGCGGCCGCATGTTTATACCTTTCACTTTTGTGAATCAGAAACTAATATGTTAGGTTTCGGATAAAAATCTACGTCACGAAGGATACTAGCCAATGAATGGAAAAATCGACTTGGAAACCGGAGCAGACGTTTATGTTTAGCGCATGCGTGAAATTGTCGCGCGCTCTTACCTTTGTGTTGTAATGGGAACATCAACACAGGTTGTTTGATGTTGAACCGAGTTGGATAAGTGAATTGTTTGATGTACCGAAAATAACTGTTGGAATAACTGTCACACAGGTAAAGAATAATTTATTTATAGATATGCTATATTTCGTGATAAAAATAATAATAGTACCAATAATAATAATAAATAAATAAATAAATAATGAATAATATAACATTTTGCTCGAAATTAGAGAAAGTTTCAAATGTACAACCATTTAAAGATAAGAAATTTCTCTATAAATTTTTATATACTTATTATAAATTAATTATAAAATAATGATAAAATAAGATTCATTTTATCATTTATTTTTAAAACTTTTTTTAAATGCAGAAAATTTTATGTGAAAAATTAAATTGAATAAACGAATGAAAAAATGAAAAAATAAATAAAAAATAAAAAAATCCAGAAAAAAAAAAAGAGTAAAAAGTGCAAAAAATAAAAGTAAATTTCAAATAATAATGATAATATATATATATATAATGTTCGAAGAATGATATTGTTAATTTTTAAAATATGATGTTTTTTTTTTTTTTTTTTTTTTTTTTTTAACATTAAAAAAAAAAAAAAAAAAAAAAAAAAAAAGTTAGACAAAATGTGCAACTTTAATAGTTAACGCATGAAATTGTATTACTTACTTAAAAATGGAATATCACACCGGAATGCACATTTATTTAACAATCCAATAACATATTTTAACTAATATTCAAGTTTACGGAAATTCTACAAATAGAAAATTCTGATAAAGGTACAGCTTAAAATAGGTAAGAAGTTTTTATCTCTTTTTTATAAAAAAAAAAAAAAAAAATCTAGCATATGTCTTTCGTTGTAAAATGCAGTATTTTAATAGAGGGGAAGAATTAAATTTAAATATTAAACATTGAATCAGATTATTTATTGGAATAAAATTATCAAAGAAGAGAGTATGGTATAACGCCGCAATAATAAACGTTTTATTAATAAATTTTTTAATTATGTTTTTACATTTATATAAATTAATTTAATTTTTATTTATGCTTTAGATAATCATAAAAATTCATTATTGAAGCATTGTTTTTGCCAAAACTGTCTGATTATTATTATTATTATAAAACATATAACTATTTATGTTATACATCGGTTTGATTTCTTATCTCCACGTGAAAAAAAATTATAGTATGAAAAATTTTTTCTTTCTTTATTTTTTTTAAATGCTGTACTCTACTTATATTTATTTGCATACATGATTTAATGGGTATAATAAAATTTTTTCTTAAAATAATAGTATGCAAATAATATCTATCTAGTATACCTATATATGTGTGCGTGTGTGCGAAACTTTGTCATATATTTGGAGAAAAAGGATTAAAAAAATATATAAAAGATGCCATTAAAAATATAAAGCAAACATTAAATATAAAATATATTCTACTGATAGCTGTAAGAAATTAATCTGAATTGTTTCTGAAACATTGGTAGATGAGATCATATATAACTACTTATTTTAATTTCATTTGATAAATGTATTTCATATTTTATTTTGTTGAAACCATTTATTAAAAAAAAAAAATTAAAAAATTTCATTTACATAAAAAATATTTAAAAAAGTATTTCATTTATTTAAAAAAAAAAAAAAAAAAAAAAAAAAAGAAGAATGAATGAATGAATGAATGAATGAACAAATAAATAAATAATTTAAAAAAATATTATAAAAATGTGCATCTAAAAATTAAAATAAAGTAAAGTAAATTAAAATTAAGTGATAATAAATTATCTCATCCGTTCGAAAGTTATGCCCAATTACAATAAAGAGATAAAAATTTAAATGAACGTTTTCTCAACTGTCTTACTCGAATAAAAATGGATTAATAAAATGTTTCTTATAACTTCCTTGTTAGTATCCATTTGTAGTAAAATAAATAATCAATGACTTTAAAACATTTTTTAGATATTTAAAAATGGATACCTGCGCAATCTGAAGTTTGTAATTCTAGTACACTTATCCAATCGGTATCAATACAACTACTACATATGGTCACACATATAACTGGCGAAATTATTAAAGAAAACCGGTATAAACAAATGTGATAACACATAAATATCAATTAAGTATTTATTGTGGCAGATGATTTTATAATTAAATATTTTGTTATTCATCTTAAATTAAGTTTTGCAAGCTATATGCTTTTCACCAAATGACAAATTTATTTTTGAAAATTTTAAGAATTTACAGAAATCCTATAAATTATGTGTAAAGCATGACAAATACCCTGAAAACATAAAACATACAGAGTGTGTTTCTGTATTCCATTATAATGAAAAGCGAGGAAAATATGTAAATGAGGAAGTGTATTTTATTTTTTGTTTGTGCACTAAGATATCCTAAAGTACAGACTGAGTTTACTAGCTGTCTGGAAAATGAAAATGAGGGGGGGGGGGGGGAGTATTAAAGCTCGATTATTATTATTATTATCCTTATTATATTAGGTATTGTAAAATACAATCGTACATACTACACACACACACACACACACACACAGCGAGAGAGAAAGAGAGAGGACTTTTTATATTTTGTTACCAAAATCGAAGGAGCACATCGCTCGCGGACTGACTGAGCTAGAGCTTAAAGAAAAGAAAAAAAAAAAAAAAAGTTGAATTATATTTAATAAAGCTTTAATCGAACAGTTAAATTTTAAAATAACGAATTTATTTTAATCACTTTAAACTCTGATTATTAATTTAAAAATTCAATGAAGTTACTAAAAGATTTTTTGACTTTCTTTGTAAACATTTAAAGAAAAAATTTCAAATTATTTGTCTTCATAATTATTTACCATGTTTTTATTAACTTCTATTCTTGTTTGTTTGTTTGTTTGGTACAAATCTTGCAATCGAATTTTAACTAACTTCACTACTAGCTAGACATTTGAAACTTTTACAGTAGCTCAGAACCCGGTGACAACACAATACTTCGAAGTCCGATTTTCGAATTTTTGATTAGTTTTCTTATAATTAATTAAAATATGAAAATAATAACATCCTAATAGCGTTAACACAGCCATTAAAATATTAGGTATAATTTAATTGTTGCCAAAAAAAAAAATTACCAGTTCATTTTCTTTCTACACAAAAATAAATACATTTAATTAAACGTGAACGTTAAAAAATTATAAAAAGTTGTGCTCTATGATTCATCAGAAAATTTAAAACATGGTATATAAAAAGTTTTTTTTTTTAATCTTATAATTATTTTTGAAGTAGTATGCAGTAAAAACTATTTCATTAAATATAAAGTTTACTATTAAACTCCATTGTAAATAAATTTTCTTTTTCAAACAAAACTAGCAGTTTAATATTTTAAAGCATATATGATGTAATGGTTCATTCATATAATCAAATAACAATATTCCAATCAATTGGGGTCAAGGAAACGAATGAAATCACAGTTACTTATAGCCTATAAAACCTACAATTCTTATTTATTTATTGAAAATCTAAAGATCTTTAACTTATTTTTTAAATGTTTCTCGTAACTTTCTGCTGACAAACCAAGATGTTCGTAATTAAATAATTAGTCATATACTTCATAGCATATATTCTTAACTCTACAACCTGTCTTCAAGCTATTCTACATCTTTGTAAGGTCAAATCAATACAAATACTTCATTTATACGGTAATCAGTTTTACATTGTTTATATGCCTGTCATTAACTTCTGAATGATTGCATTTTTTGCAAGAAAATTGTCATGACGGTGCTTTTTTTCTTTTTGGTTTAATAATAATAATAATAATTTGTTTATTAAAAAAAAATAATAATAACTATTTTCTGGTGTAAATTCACCAGACTAATGCTACTAATGCTATCACTAGTATGTGAAATAAGAAAAATCATTTCTATCATTTAGTATGTGAAATAAGAAAAATAAACAATTCTGTTCTGATATAGGATATGCATTGTACTTAATATTTTTGATTCGGCTCAGAAATATAATGAATACAAAAAAAAAAAAAAAAAAAAAATCAGAAAGTGAAAAATCACCCCATGATTTTGAAAGGGTGCAAGAAGGCAGAGGGTTAGTAATTTTACGCGTTATTAAATTTTCCATGGTTAGCGTTTATGGTGGCACTCTTAAGTTGTAAACACCCCCACCCCTGTTTTGAAATTATAAGATTTTTCTGCGCCGAAATATTTATCCCCCCCCCCCTTCCTGATGTTTTTGGCTAAAAAAAACTTCGTATATTTATAATCTGGCAGTATGGAATGTAATTATTTATCCTTATTGCAGTGAAGTATCATATCATAATATCATAGCTGTGAAATGTTCCGACTTTTTCGAAACGAATGTCATCAACTATTTTCGAAAGTAATTTTGTACTTATTAACATTGAAAAATATAGCAATAGATTATTATTTATTTATTTATTAAAAATATTGATGACGATTGTACTGAAAAAATCGGAATTATTGTCAACTATGTAACATACATATAAACTAAACGGAAAATATAATAGAAGGTAGCTCTTTCATACGGCTAATGAAAAGTTCATGAATGGTTTAAGTAAATACAATTATTTTTTTTTTATTTTTTTTTTTAATAATACTTCTGAAACTTGACAAGCTACTATTTCAGTGTTATGAAGTTTAAATACGTAGTTTTGGTATTTATTTTATTTAAATATATTTTTCTTTGTTACGGACGCTTATTTTCTATTGTTTTTTTTTTTTTTTTTTTTTTGATAAATACTTTTACCTTTCTTTCAACTAAATCTGGCATATTTCAAGATGACATATCAAATATTACAGCTTTTGTTTCTTAAAGGGAAAACGTGTTGTTGTATTTTTTGAACAATGTGAAAGTGCATTAAAAAGGTTTTTTTTTTTTTTTTTTTTTTTTTTAATTATACTATTATGCGAGCAAGATTTGTATATATATGTATGTATATTTCACTGTTCTCGAAAACGGTAGGTCGGACAGTCACGTGATTCGACACAAAGGTCCCCCCCGAGGGGTCATTGTGCCCATCGAAGCCCGATTTTCGAATTTTTGATTAGTTTTCTTTTAATTAATTAAAATATGAAAATAACCCCATAATAGCTGTAAAATTAGACATTTAAATTTTATCCATAATTTAATTGTTGCCAAAAACAATTACGAGTTTTTTTTTTTTTTTTTTTTTTTTTTTTACAGGAAAATAAATACCTTTACTTAAACGTAAACAACAACAAAAAAAAAGTTATGCATCTCATAAAAATTGACGTCATTATCACTTTAAAAGATTTATACGCATAGATAAAGTGCTAATATAATTTACGATGCTAATGTATGTTGTACTATTTTTTTTTAAGTACTATTTTTTATATTTTTACTGTCAAGTTGCTATTAAAAAAAACTGCCCATGACGTCACATTCGATTGCCTAGCGTTTCTTTACTACTCTAAATAAATAATAAAATATTACAACAAGAAAAAAGAAATTAAACCGAAATAGTGGTCACATAAATGATCTATTTTTACCTAAGTAGATAATTTTATAGAAAAAAAAAAAAAATGCAGTTTTAAAAATAGAAAATTTATTTCAACAAGCACTATTTTAAACCTAAGAACCATTAAAAATATAAACAGAATAGGAAGGATTATTATATATTAATGAAAAGGCATTCGATAAAAGTATTAGAAAAATAGGCTTTCCCTTTTCATACAAGAAATTATAAAAAATAAATAAAAATTAAAAAAAAAAAATCCATCGCTAATATGGCGACAAAAATTCAAAAGCGACTAAGGGATCGATATAATAAAGTTGTGTAGCACAATAATGCTTACTTATTTATTTATTTTTTATATACCAATCACTACGCTAATTTAACATACAAATAATTAAACTGCTGTGTGTGATTACAATTCATTTATTTTCATTTGCACGCTGTCGGGAAGAAACATTTGATTAATTCAAATTAATATTTAAATAACTAAATAAAAATATGTTTAATGGGAAATATATATAACCATAGAAACATTAGTTGTCTAAAATACGGCCGAAATAATGCTCATTGCATATTGTTACAAGGGATTAAGACTTTTTCCGGCATCAGTCGTACTGTTGCAATGAAAGTAGTTTTACAGGCAAAGTGAAAATAAAAGGGCAGTTCATTCACTTCCAGTGGGGTCAGCCTTGGCGACAAACTTGGCGAGTGGGCTACCAAATTTGGGGGGAAATGGCAGTTTAGGGTTTCGAAGCTCTCCGACACACGGGAACATAGATCTCGAGCTTTCTATGTGATTTTCGATGAAATCATGGCCAAAAGTTATAAATGGGAGTGAGTTGATTTCTGCGAAAGAGTGTGTAGTCACTGCGATTCACAGTCTAAAAAAAAGTACACTTAATACTGCTTTGTTAAATAAATCCTTGTCGAGTCATGTTCTTAGTAAGTCTAAGAACATGATTCGATAAGGATTTATTTAACAAAAAAATTTTAAGTGTACTTTTTTGATAGCGGAATTATTGAAAAATAAAATATTCTAATATTTTGAACCAATATAAATTTTATTCTTATATTTTGGTGTGTTTCAGAAAGCTATTGTATACCTAATTTATCGTATTTTATATTTTGTAAATGTTAAAATCTTATATAAACATTCCACATTTAATTTATAAGAATTTTAATTGCATTTACTTAGTATCAAAAATAAATAAATGGAAAATAATTTCTTTCTTATTACTTTTTCTCAATTGTTCTAATATTTTGAATATGAGTTGTACTTTACATAGATTTTTCACGTAGTTTAATGGAGGATTTGTTAACTGAAATTAAATGAAACCTAAAATAATTAAGGAAACTTATTTTGTTTTTGCAGCAGTATGTCTTTAAATTATAACGAATTTAAAAATTCATGATTTTCCTTTCTTTTTTTTTAATTCTTGTTACGAGGTTTTATTTATTTATTTTTATTATTATGTTTTAGAGTGAATTAAAAAAAAAAAAAAAAAAAAAAAAAAAAAAATTCAAACACTAAATACATGAACACTAAATACATCTTTAAAAGATACAACTTAACATTTCTTATTTCAAATATGCCATAAGTTATATTTTCATACTATTTCAAAAATTTAGCATGAAATGATGCACTCAAAACTTAAAAAAAAACTTTTTCGATATCGTTTGTTTCGATACTGATTATTATTAAATTTCTTTTCTTTTTCTTTCAAAAAAAAAAAAAAAAAAAAAGAAATTCTAGCAAAAGCAGAATTTAGTTTAGGACGGAGGACTATTCGTTTTTTTTTTTTTTTCAAATTATAACATCGCTTTCAAATTATTCAATTATATTTTCGATAAATTTTAGATTTCGATAAATATCTAACTATCGAAAAATGATTTCGACAAATGTCTAATTATCGAAAAATGACGCCGTGAAAATCCCCAGATTGAGACTAATAGTCCTCAGTCCTAAAAAAATAAAAAAATAAATGAAAGTGTTTCAAAGTCTTATAGAAATGTACTTTACGTAGATTTTTCATGTGTTGGACCATTTTTGAAATAAAATTAAATTAAACTTAGAATAATTAAGGAAATTAATTTTCTTTTTACAGTAATAGTATATGCCTTTCAAACATACGTATATCAAATTTAATATTGAAAGATTTTTTCTGTTTATTATTATCTAGTCACTAAGTTTTTATTATTATTATTATTTAGAGTAAATTTAGCAAAAAATAAATAAATAAAATAAAAAGAAAGAAAGAAAGAAAGAAAATGTTTCAAAATCTTATACAAATATACTTTACATGGATTTTTCTTGTAGATTATTGAATTAATTTTTTAAGTGAAATTAAATAAATTGACGTATAGATCTTATTTCTTCTAAATATTACAATCTAATCTGTTATTACCTATTAATATATATAGATATATATATTCCTACAAAAACTTTTGACTTCAGATAATTTGATATGCATAATAACATTAATACATCATGAAAAAAATCTACCAAAGACTGCTAGATTACATAAGGGTATAATTTGTAATCCATTAAGAGACAAGAACTTTAGATTTCTTTTTTTTTTTTTTTTTTTTTTTTTTTTTTTAAATACCAAAATGAAGTAACCTTGATAGATCAATTATTTTATTAATCGTTAAATTATTATAGTAACTACGTAAGTAAGTGAAACTTTTATATAAAGGCACACTGTTAAAAATGACACTACTTAATAGAGGTATACATCATTATTCTTCCCTAAAATTTCAAAAGTAAATTTGTACTGGATCAACAGGTTAAAACTTGAGTTATTCTTTAGGAAAACTCCATGCAAAAAATTCAATTGCAGCAATAAAGTAATATATATATATATATAACTTGAATAATTTAATTCCTTTACAACACTCAGCAAATGAAAGATAGATGAAAGTATCAACATATGAAATTTTAAATGAGATGTATTTCGAATAAAATTATTGTCACGATGATAATTTAATTTAAGTACACTGAATAGTAAAAGCATGTTAAAGTACTTACGCAAAAGAGAAATGACACAAACATAACACCTAAGCCTAACGATGAGATAATTTGCATAATCCATTAATCCAATATAAACTTTCATCAGATAATAGAAATGGAAAGAGATAAATTAACCAAAATGATCTGTTAAAAGAAAAGAGAATTCATGAAATGAAAAATAGAATTTTAAATGCTGAAAACCAGAAATGTTCACACATCAGGAAACTTGTATCTCTGTCAGCATTATGCAAGATTTCGGAAAGCTGTATGGCTAATTCATGCAATATACAACTCAAGTCTCTATCTTTCAACAAAACAAAGTAAAAAAGGAAATTAGATTAAACAGTAACACAACCAAAATTGAAAAATGGAATAAGCATTTTTAATAAGTCCACATGTAACCGATTCCATACAGAGATAGTAGAAATAAACAGGTTGCCAAAACGAACATTAGTGAAAAGAAAAGATTAAAAGTAAAGAAATGATTAATCGATCTAGTTGCTTCTGAAATGAAATAAATGAATGCAGTAAGTGATAGTTATTAATCTTTAAAATTTAAAAGCTAAAAACACTATTAAAAGATGATATTTAACAGAGTTATTAATTTTAACGTTAATCTTTTCTATTTTCAGTTTATATATTCATTTGTATATATATAATAATAATTCATCATTACAACGACCAAGCTCCAGGAAAGAAGAGTTGAATTAATGAACAAACAAGCACCTATGGAAATGAAGCTTTATATAAGGCAAAAAATATTTGAAAAATTAATATGAATTGTTTATGAAACATTGGTAGATGAGATCATATATGGAAAATATGATCAAAGAATAACAGAAAAAAAAAAAAAAAAAAAAAAAACTGTAAGATAAAGAAGGAGCGGAGGTCACCTAAGGCAAGTGGAGTGAGTTAAGTTTTCCAGTCGCCCAATTGCCCCCAAAATCCTCTGCAAGACCATACAGTAACAAAATAAAAAATTAAAATGAAGATAATAGTGTAAATACAGCAAAAAGAAAAAAAAAAAAGCAAGGAAAAATTTAAAACTTAAAGAAAAAATCATGAAAAATTTAATTAATTAAAATAGTATTTATATGTCTAGAAGGTATACGAGTATATACTAGAATGATTATTAATGAGAATGATTATTAATGAATATTAATGAGAAAGTGATTTAAAAAAATGTTTAAATAAAAACTTATAAAACAAGACGCATTCAAATTAAGGAATCGAAAGTAGGCTTTTTCTTAAACTATAAAAATATAAAACTTTGATAATGAGTTAAGAAACAAGCGACGTATTTTTTAATTCCAACCTGTCCTGATTTAGCTATACATTCTATTAACAAAATGACATATATCATTTCCGACCGACAAAAATTTCATTTTTTTTGCACTACTTTTCCTGATGCATTTCAATTACTTGTTTAGATTTTCATGCTCCATGATTCGACACGATCTAATTGCTGTTATCGTATTTTATTGTCACTTTCGTAGACGACAACAATGCCAACTCCATACTGTTCACAGTGAATAGTATCTAATTTTAAACAAGGCTCTTTGAAAGAAATCACGTGTCACGTGAGATCGAACTGTTTAAAGTCTCAAAGATGGTTTATTATTTTGAATAAACGTGGTGCATGTGTATTTTGCACATATATTTTAAAATTGTTACAAATATATACAGTTCCCGCCGCTTATTAAAATCACATTCGTCCTGAGCCAAAGTGATTTTATTAAGCGGCTGATTTATATATCCGGCGAACGTTCCAGCATTCAAGTAAAAGGTATTACTTCCCTGAATTTGGAAAGAAATTTCAAAAGGTAACGAATAACGGAATTAATAAACAATATTAATTAATTTTGATAGATAATTATTCCTCCGATATAAGTAAATTAAACGCATTCCAAATTTCTATGCGCTTTCCTTCGAAGAAAATCATCATTTTACCAAAAGATTACGCTTTTCTTATAAATTTAAAATCTCTTAATTTATAGCTATTTCAAAATAAGAACTAAAAATTGTCTTTTAATAATTAAAAATTAATATGTATATATATGCAAATATATATCATTTGCAAATCAAATCAAATTTGCAACATATTACTGCGCTTTGAAGAATACGTTCCTTGAAATTGTTACAGAGATATTATGGGGCATGTTTAATTTGTAACTATGCTGCAAGTGTAAAATTTTCGACAATGAGCAATAACGGGTACTTTAATTTCTTTTTTTATTAAAAAAAAAAAAAAAAAAAAAAAAAAAAAAAAATCTCAATGAAATAAAAATTTTTTTTAGTGTGCATAAATGATAATTCTGGTTGTTGAGGAGGTTTTTTTTAAGTTTATTAACCGGCGGCTTCAACAATAGTTTGTATTGATTTGATTCCGGTCCGGGCAATTTGATCAGATTAAGCGGCTGATTTTATTAACCAGTGATTTTATTAAACGGCGGTTACTGTATATATATATATTGATATATTCAAAAAAATTAGATTTGCTGTGTGTAGCATATTAATTTTTTTTTTTTTTTTTTTTCTCTTACACTGTTACTACGCATCTTGATTGTGTATGATAATATACGTTTTTCCCTTGTTAGTATAACTGTATTTTATGATTATGATTTGATCATGACTATCGTTTTGCGTTTTCCTTTTCAATTAATTTTTAATATACAGGGTGATTATAATTAAAAGTTATGATTTCAAAACGCTATAATTTTAAAACTACAGGTCAGAATCGTTTGATATTTTACCAGAACTACAGCGTCTAGAATAAACAGTGTGGCAAGCGGCAAATAAAATTGTACTAAAAAAATTAAGCCTGTCACCAGATGTCATTGTAATCGAAGCTAGTGTCACGACATCAAAACCGGGACTCCCTATTGGTTAATTATGTGTTTAGATCACGTGATTGAGCTGACGAAACTGGGAAAAGCCAATCAGGTCTTAGATTTGAGCAATAGCTTCGATCACAGCGACATCTGGGGAAGCTTAATTTTTGTAGCATTATTTTAACATCACGGTTATAGGTGATTTCCACACTGTTTATTCTAGACGCTGTACCAGCACAATAGTTATAGGCGATAAAATTTTATTTGGCAAAGGTTAGTTGGTTGGGTTTTGCGTCGCACTAGTGTTGCGCAATGGGTTAGATTTATCATTTGGTTATCTATCTGGTTAGATCTATCATCTTATCGTGGGCTAGATCTAGTTTCATCGCCTAACTATTGTTCTGGTTAAGTATCAAACCATTCTGACCTGTAGTTTTAAAATTATAGCGTTTTGAAATCATAACTTTAATTATAATCACCTTGTATTATGTAGTATGTAAAAGTTATAATTTGTTCATGAAGTTATTTTAAAAATAGGGATACACTACTGTCTATGGTTAGAAAGTACTAGAGATGTCTTTCCACTGTAATTAATATTTTTTGATAAATTCTAATACATTTTATAGTGTGAGAATATAATTATTTGTACAACAGTTATCCATTGAAATCCAAATAAATAACGAATCTGGTTAGGGTTGCCCTAAAAAATACAAATGATCAGTGAATGGTTATACTAACCTATATTTTGCTTAACTTACACCATTTAAGCGGGAAACAAATCATATTCGTTATCGGCGTTCATTGCAACATATTCTATAACCAGTTTCGATTTTACGAGTTGGAAATTTTTTCTTTTTTTTTTTTTTTTAAATCATTTGTAAAATCAAATGAGTATAAATCATAGTTCCGTAAATACTTATAATATATATATATATATATGATTGTTAAAACCTGAATAAATTACTACGTCAGAAACGCCAAAGAAAATATTTGAGGTGCATACAGCTGTTTCGGTAGCCTAAAGCGTACCGTCTTCAGTGCAAAAAGAATTCTGAATCAGGAGAAGTGCTCATATATATAGGAGAGGGACCGGATTTAGTACAACCAATAGGATTACGGAAGAGGTGGGGAGTGTGGCCAATAGAAATTTAGGAATGTGTAGCTGTGTAAACAGTAGAAAAATTAAGAAAATGTGGACTGAATGTAAAATTTCCAACAATCAGACAAATAGGGAACAGCGAAATCACAATTTACAAGGTTTTTAAAATTTTTATAGATATGAAAAGCTTAAAAAAAATCGAGTTCATGAATGGATTTAGGTCTGCAAATTATTTTAGCTGAATTAAATTTAAAATTATGATTTTCCTCCCAGCAATGTTTAGTAATAGCCGATTTATTGGTTTCTTGTTTGCGGACGTAATTCATATGTTCTTTTAGACGAAATTTAAGACTGCGTTTAGTTTGGCCAATATATGATAAACCACACTGACAGGAAATACTATAAATGCCCCAAGAATTATGAATATCAATATTGATATTCATAATTCTATTAACCGGAATTTTTTGTGACTCAATGACTTCCGTTGTTCTATTAAGAATTCGATCGAAAAACAAGTGATTTGCACAAAATTTTATTTTACACAATGTTTTAATTATTATTATTATTTTAACTACTGCACTACATAAATGTAAGGAAACATAAAGAAACAAATTAATGAATTTGTAGCTTTATAGAAAGTTGTAACCATTTATAACATTTGATCATTTTTTTGGGACGTGTTATTATTCCATGTCACAATTTACAATTCAAGTCGAATAGTTTATCGTTAACCTTTTATTATTTATTTATTTATTTTTGAGTGATTAAAAGATGCAACGGATTCTTCTTCTTCTTCTTTTAAGTTTAATGCAATCTACTCTTTTTTTTACATACTTAATTTCTTTATATAAAAAAATACTCAAATTATTTAAAACGTGATTGACAGTTTTGTTTTAATGTAAATAATGCAAATAATAATAAGTTTTACTTGCTGCAACACCCTTCTTTTGTATTTTTATTTTCATTAATTTGGAAAATAACTGTATGAAAATTATAACATTCGAGAAAAATGAAGTAAATTTAAATATTTTAAAATGTAAAGCATTTTTAAGATAATTGTTGAATTAATTATTATTACTGTTTAATTAAAATTATCGAAAGAACAAATAAAACTGAAATATTTCGTGTTTCAATCAATTCTGTCAAGACAAATTAAATAAATAAATAAATAAAAGTAAAAGAATAAATAAATAAATAAAAGCCCCAAAATTATAACAATTGATTAAAATGACATATATATATATAAATATAAATGATAGATATCTTAATAAACATTAACCTTAATATTTTATCATTTAATAAATACATGTCAATACCAACACAGCAAGAATAAATCTAATAATAACACATTGCTAAAACTATCACAAAAAAGTTGCAATACAGGTTAAGATCCAATAACAGACAAAAACAATTTAAATTACTTACGCCCACATACCCCCCCCCCCCCCAAAAAAAAAAAAAAAAAAAAAAAAAAAAAGGACCATCAAACATAATGGCGAAAAAAGTAATTAAAGGACTTCAGAATAATAATTGGAATAAAAAATGGATTAATAATTGGAATAAAAAATGCTTAAAAGTAGAAGTATTAACGCATCAGGGGGCAAGTACTTCATAAAGCTGTGAAATCTGCAACGATTTCGTAAAACAATATTGCTAACAATAGCAAATTTATATTGTTCAGGCCCCTAGCGAGCAGCAAAACCATTTTGAATGAGAAATGAAATAAAATATTAAATCAAATCATCAAGGCAACCAGTGAGGGAAAAAAAAAAAAAAAAAATCGGAGAAACCACATGTAAAGCTATCAACTCAACATGGAGAAAAGGAAGTTGCCATCATATTAATGAAGTTAAAAATAAATTCTTGGCAAGCTTCGATTAACTGATAAAGAATTAACAACTGAGCATTTTCATTAACGATAAAATTCACAGTGTAATTGTTGATTTAGTTAAATTTAAATTTAATTTTAGTTAAATCAATGAATTTTAAAAACTTTATGGAAAAGAAAATTAATGACAGCTAATATTAATTCAGCAGTGAGCAAGCGCCATTATTATATATATAATATTAACAATAAACTTATTTTAATAATAAATTATGGTGCAAAATCCATATATTTTTTGGATAAAATTTATAACTTTTTATTTTATTATTATTATTGTTTTTAACTTTTAATGAAATTGATAAAATTTTGGGTAGAGAATGAAGTATAATTATGAAATATATCGAAGATTTCTTTTATTTTAATATAGTTTTTTATTTTTTCCTTATTTGTCTATAATATTAATGAAAATTATCCTTCTTAAAAATATATTTAGCAGAGATAAAGAAATTTGTAAAAAAAATTCCGAAAACAAAAAAAATATATATATACAATTTATTTCTAAAGTACTTAAATGTGAAATTACAGATATATGGATTATTAAACAGAAATTAATTTATTTGATTGTCTTATTTTCGTAATACAATTCAATTTTTTAAGCAAAAGAATGGAGTTAAGATGAAGAATTATCGTGGAACGCTGTGTAAAAAATCAAATTAATAACAACATCAGCTCAATTTTTAAAATCTGAATTAATTTTAATTATTTTATTTTCATAGCTGCAGGCAAATGGAATTTATTATGTAAAGAAAATAGTATATTAAATGCAAATTTTAACGGCACCAAGCTACTTTCACAAGAAATAACTTTTTCGAACGTCTAATAGCAGTTTACCATTCAAGCATTTGAAATCTTTTATAAATAAAACAATAATAATGAAATTTTTTAGATACAAATTGTAGTGCTTAATATCAGCTAGGTTATGTTATATGCGTATTTTAAGTACTATTTTAAGAGAGTTTCTTTGTTTCCAACTGGTTATTATTGAATTCAGATTCTATATACAATATCTATAATAATAATAATAATAATAATAATAAAAACAATAATAAAAACATGAACACATAACAGTAATTAATAATTTATTAGGTCCATATGTTAAATTATTGTATGCGAAAATACAGGTAGTTTCTATAATCTGCAAGCTTAAAACTAAGATATAACAGATTTATACGCCCAATTCAAATGGATTCAGTTTAACAGGAGAAAAAAGTAGTAAATGAAAATCCTCAGCCTTAAAAAAAAAAAAAAAAAAAACATGCATACACACATATAAATATATGGAAAGAGAGATCGATTTTTAAAAATATTGTAGCAGTAATTTTTTTTTTAAACATTTCCTCTTTTTTTTTATGTTTATTTATTTTTTAAACATTTTCTCTATTTATTTATTTATGTTAATACTCTCTCTCTCCCTCTGTTTTTTCTTCCCCATTTCACTATAGCGTGTATCAAGGTAACTGTTTTTTCTGTCAAATTCTTATAGAAAACTTTTCCTGAACAACAGATTTTTTATTTGTTCGACATTTGTTCTAGAAAAGGTTAAAATGCATAAAATAAAGAGAAAAAAAAAATACTTGCTCCAGTTGTATTAATTTATTGTTTGCAAATGTAAAAAATGTAAAGTGACATCTTTCATTAAGATTTCTTTATTAGTAGGATAATTTAACCAACTGCTATTTCAATGCCAAAACAAATCGCTTCATTGAAAAACTGACTATATGTTTTTTGCTTGTTATTAGAAAAACTATTCGAGAATAGACATATATAAATCAGCAGCTGTTATGGTATGTTTTTAAATCAACCAACAATGGTTGCATGGAAAGATTTTCTTTATGCAGAGAAAATGGTAACAGCATGTATAGTTTGAATCAGAAATTACGTTTGTAATTAAGGGAAGCGAAATTCTTAAACTAATTACTTAAGAGTTCTTCTGTTTCATTTTATTTCAACATCTGCAATTATTTTGTGAATTTTAAAAACTGGCTGTTAAACACAGGCTATTATACTAAAATTTTTCAAGTTTTATTACAGGGACTAAAAAAAAAAAAAAAAAAAAAAAAAAAAAAAACTTGCACTTGGATCATACATATAAAACTCGAATCTTCTATTCTTTTATCGTCGCATTCTACTTCAGACTAATGTAATTATTTGCTGATTTGCATTCCGTACAGTGATGCCAGATGGTCGAAAATTATTTCCCCAAATCACAGTTTTTTTTTTTTTTTTTTTTTTTTTCGAAAAAATCCCCAACTTGATTTCTACTAAAAACAGAAAATAAAAATATTTTCAAAAAAAAAAAAAAAAAAAAAAAATCAAACAGATTTTTCTATGATTTAAGTTCAGATTTTTCCCCAAATGAAGGCATTTTTTAAAAAAAATCCCCAAATAACAATAAAGCTATAGAAAGTCTCTAGAAGTAGGGATAAATCATTACGTTGCCAACATTGACAGAAAGTTGAAGAACTCCCCAGATTTGTCCCCAGAAGTTTTAGAATTCCCCAAAAAAGTCCCCACAAACATTTGGTCCCCAAAATTGTCCCCAGAAGCCTCAAAAATCCCCAAAATGGGGACAAAATCCCCAAACTGGCATCAGTGATTCTGTACCCTTTTTTGTTACAACACCTTGAATATTATCTATTTAATTTATAATACGCTATCTACCAATAAGTATTTGGACACAGCCGTTTTGTCAATTATCTAGGAAAATTCTTGAGGAATTATCTTGAAACTTTGGAAGTGTAAAGAACATGTTATTTCTCATATATTTCAATAAAAGATTTGTCCGGAAGAGGAAAAGGGGACCAGTAAAAAATTAAACTAAAGTCAAAATGTTTTGGATCATCTAGTAAAAAGTGATGCTTTAAATGCATTTTTGTTGTAGCATGTAATTTTGAGGATTGTTCTAATTATCTGTATAAATTTTTATGAGGCTACCACATATATTCATAAAAATATAATGGTTTCTTTATGACATAACAAGTATTGTTATTACATAACAGTACTTGTTATGTTACCTCTTAATCTCCAACCTGTATTTATAGTATTAAATTTCAGGGTAAGAGAAAGTCGTGTGAGTAACACACCAGATTATTTGCTACCATTTCACTCCCTTGTAAGGGACTGAACAGCGTTTTAATAACATAGGGAATATGATAAGTACAAAACTTTGAATAAACACCATAAAATGCAATAAACTCGCAACAATTGTTTCGGGTCGAAAGAACCTTCATCAGACACACAAAGTAGGCACGAGTACTGCAGTCAAAGTAGGAACACACGACTCCAGCACTCGTGCCTACATTGTTCGCCTGACGAAGGGTCGTGTGTTCTTTCGACCCGAAACAATTGTTGCGAGTTTATTGCATTTTATGGTGTTTATTCAAAGTTTTGTACTTATTACTTTAAAATGCCAGTTCTGTGGTGCTTTCTTATTATATTAGTGAATATGAACTTGAATGAAGAAGCTTTATTCCAAATATAAAGTTTTTAGCTAAAGCGGTTTCCAAATTGCACAGCATATCCCCGTATTTTTACTCCCATTTCATCGATACCTTTTACCCCTTTATGGGGGTTGTTGAGGATGTTTTTAGGAAATGGATAAGAACTTGAATGAAGAATCTTCATATCTCATATCAAGCTTCGAGATCAAGCTATTTCTAAATTGCACAGAATAACTCCTCATTTCACCCTCATTTCAACCCCCTTTAGGGGGTCAAGGAACATTTTAATAGCATAGTAAATATGTACTTGAATGAAGAATTAATCAATATAAATAAAGCAAAGAGTATGTCCGGAAAACATCCGGATGGACCACTCCCATTTTTGACTGGTCTAGATTTAACTACTTTGGTGATGTAAGTTGGTCATTTTTTTTTTTTTTTTTTTTTTTTTTTAGTAAAAACTGATGAATTTTTTAAAAAGATACTGCATAGATGTTATACTTTTGAAAGAACTCTAAAACTTGTTCATTTTTTGTGTGGACATTTTATACATCAAGTTATTAAAGATATTACGTTGCAAACTTTCCTTTTAATTAATTAAAATATGAAAATAAATGTTAGTTATAATTTAATAGTTGGAAAAAAAAAAACAGTTCATTTTCTTTCGACATAAAAATAAATACATTTAATTAAACGGGAACATTAAAAATTTGTAAAAAATTAAATTATGCATCTCACAAAAATTGACGTCATTATCACTTTAAAATTTTCTACACATTGATAAAGTTCTAATGTAGCTATAAGATTCAACAGAAAATTTAAAAACGTGGTATATAAAAAGTTTTTTTTTTTTTAAATCTTATAATTATTTATAATTTTGTTGTCATTTCGGCGATGAGTTGATACGGATATCGCAAATGCATAAGTAAACATTTTGGCGAGAAACGTCCGAGCTACTTCAGTGCCAAATTTAAAATTCCGCCAAGAGGTCCAAGCTTTTTCAATGTTTTTGTACAATTTTTCTCAATTTTATTTTAAATATTTTTGTAATGCGGGTGGGAAAAAAAGGAAAAGCATTTTTTAAAATTGGTCTAATTATACAAAATAACTCCATGTAAAATATTATGCGTTTTCCGTTCTGTTTATTATCAAAAAGAAAATGACTAATGCGGTTTTTCCTGTACTATTGACATTTCTATAAATAAAATAAAATAAAATTATTCAGTACCAAGACGTTGCGGTGAAGAAGTCTCTGCCGAAGTCAGCGAGGGCCCGAAGCGAAGTTTTTAAGCAATGTCAATGTATTTTCTTTTTAGTTTTAATTTGTAGAACGGTATAAAAAATATTGATTCTTTTTTTTAATTTATTTAAATATAGTGACCAGCGAAGTGGGCAAAGCCTGCTAGTACCATATAAAGAAAAAATGAAAATTTCTGTCTGTCTGTTTCTCTATCTCTCTCCCTCTCTTTCTTATATATATATATAATAAAGATGATCTATTAAGCATAGCAGAAGCCAAGCAACAGATACAAGATCACTGAAACACCAATGACCAATAAGATTAAAAATAATAAAAAATTATCAGTGGATGAAATACACTAATATAAAGAAACCAGATCTATTAATTACCAGCCTCTAAAACAAACGAATCAATAAAGTAACACAACAAATCTTAACTTAAAATTATAAACTTATCAAATTTAATGAAAAAACAACCCAAGAAACACAAGATAGGAAGAAGGAGGCAGGCGGCAAGACTCGTGACTTGCCTGTGGGGTTAAACTAGTTTCACGCCGGCAACACTCCCCCAGCCTGCCACGACCAGAACAGGAACCATATGGATTTAAAAAAGCAAATTTTCAAAGCAGATGAACATCAATGATACCACGAAGCAACAATGAAATTCACCGATTGATTACATTGTGTTTAACAGTATAATTAGAACATTAAATATAGTTGACAACTCAAAAAGGAAGAAACTGAAATTTTATTGGAAAAAGAAAGTTTGCATAGTAATACAAAGCAAATGCAACAAGCCTTCTACTTTTTTTTTTTTAATTTAATTTCACAAACCCACCCAACCATCCAGCCTTACAACACCACCCCACCTCCGTAATGAAACATCTGCTCACCCAACCGCCACCTTTTTTATTTTCTTTTATATATGTATATATATATATATATATGTAAATAATATTTTTTATTAAAAAATTTGAGCATATAAAAGGTCAACATTTAAGCATATTTAAAAAAAAAATCATTAAAAATTTTGTAAAATTCATCTGGTGGATCCTGGTTTCTGGAGACACTTCAAAAAGCGAAGGACAGGAATTCCCAAAAACGAATGCACCGATTGTACTGAAATTTTGCACAAACCTTCAAAATAGAATTGTATCTAATGCTTGAATGAAGGATTTTTCTTTTTCTTTTGACGATTACAATTAATTTTATAACGTAGGGTAAAATAATTTGCCATGCAAACACTCTATTAAATGTCCTTTCGAATGATATTGTTGATTAATTCAGAATAATTGATAGTCGTTCTGTATAAATAGCTCAATTTCAGGTCTCACAAGTGCGTTCTTTTAAAAAATGGCTGTACGGTTTTTTTTTTCAAACTCGTCATATTAACAGGGCCTGATTATCGAACAGGCCGACAAGGCCTCGCCTAGGGCACCTCTATCTAGAGGCACCAAAATAATTTTTAAATTTAAAAAATGTTATTTTTGGAAAAGATTTCCTTAAAAAAAATCAACCAAAAGTTAGCTAACGATAATAATCTTTAGTTGAAAGTAGAGATTTTTTAATATCTTTTAACCAATTATCCGATTAAATTAAAAAATACAGCATTAGCTGGTTTAGGAAATATACCAGTTTTCGTGAAGATCGGTCGAGTGATATAACATTTTACAGCGGACCAAAAATCCAGATAAATTTTCACTTGCAGACTTACAGTTATATAATAAAAATTAAAGAACTTTGTATCATCCTAATGGAAAATATCTTTACATTTTCAGTAGTATTTGGTTATGTGTTCATATTTACATACCCGCTGACTTCGTATGGTATGAATGAGGTAGATTATGATTAAAAAAGAAAACAGTATTATAAAGAATACCTTGTAAAAAATTACATTTATATGCAAGTGGATTCCAACAGTCATAAAAGAAAGATTACCCCTGCACCAATAATAATAATAATAATAATTTGAGGTCTCGTCGCAAAAGAAGTTAAAACTAATTTCTTATGAAGGTGATGCTTTAACTTTTTTACCAGCAGTCAAACTTTGTGCACAAATTAGATTAAAAAAAAAAAAAAAAAAAAAAAAAAAAAACCTTTAATTTGTTCAAGAGGGGGGGGGGGGGGGCACGAAAATCGTCCTAGGCCTCGGGCCCCAACAGGTGGTAATCAGGCTCTGCATATTAACTCCCTTTTAAATATCCTTTTGTATGTAATTATTGTTTTCCGGTCAATAATTGAGTATGCCAAGTTTTGGTAAGATTTGGTATCTCAAAAACGGCTGTAACGATTTTCTTGAAAGTTGTTACAGAAATCAATCTTAGATATCTTACGGAAAATTAACAGTCATCCTGCTTAGGTAGGTTAATTTTAGATCTCGGAAATTGGTGTTTCAAAAAATAACTAAACCATTTCTTTTCTGTTATTTTCTAACTTGCTATGTAAACTTTGTTTTATATGTCTTTAGTTGTATATTAAGTTTCTCATACCGGAAAAATTTTAGGTTTCTACTTCGTTAGGTCAGTTTTATGTCTTCTGATCATATTATCTAAAAAAAAGAAAGAAGGAAAGAAAGAAATGCATATAATACGTGTAATAGTGGGTAATGGAAGTCGTGTGGTTGTTTCACACCGGATTTTTTTTTTTTTTTTAAATCTTTCTAGAAAATATGCTTTTTTTTAGCTTCTGAAACCCATGCAATCCCTTAAGTGGTACCCAAATTTTCCAACATACGGAGGAAAGAGGACAAATTTTAATAGTATAGTGACTCTTTCAAGGTGCTAAGAAATATATGCACCAATTTTCTTTCGAATCCGCCAATGAGTACGGATTTATAAAGCGAACAAACAAACAGACTTTCACATTCATAAATATTCTTTTTATTTCTTTCGCTAATTCTTAACGTTTTTGTCTTGAACATAAATAATTTATTAATGATATTCTGAGATTATATCATCAGTGATGTCTTTTAAACGCATTTGCAATGATGCCTTGCTGGGTTTTTCCTCTTTTTCACCAGACTTCCAAGATTAGGCTCGTTCGTCGCGTGACATCAGTTTTGTTTGGCTAGACATACAAACACGTGCTTTTCAAATGGTAATTTACCATTTCTTTTTCTTTCTTTTTTGAGTCTTACAGAATACCGTTTGCAAAATATATTTATGTCAGAATGTATCCATTAATATTTGATCACATGAACATTTCTCCATTTTTATTTTCTTTAATGTTTTTCAGCTTTTCGGTCAATTTACGCGTTCCTAAAATCACTTTGACCATTATTAGAAAAATTTTGTCTGTCTATGTGTTACCAAAATTTCGTGAACGTTGTATCTCACTAACTAATGAACATGGTTCAAAACTTTACATTTACCTTGACTTAAACTGGTGCTGATTACACTGTAAAAAATATGTCCTAGTTGCTGCCAGAAATTCTCTGTAATTTGAGAAAATAACGTTCTGACAACGTAATTTTTTCGTAAATTACGCGTATTTTCTCAAATTACAGAGGATTTCTGGTCGCAAATAGGACATTTTTTACAGTGTAGATTTTGGAATAAATCGTTCAACAAGTGCGGCGCAACTATACCGCAATTTCAATGAATGCTATATCTCAGCTTTTATTGTGTATAAATGCATGAAATATGATATGTATGTGAGCTATGATAAAAAACTGTGTTGATGTAATTTGGGTGCATATTGGCTGATAGGTAGTGCTTCTGTGCTGCAGTTTAACATCGTTTATGGGAATTCAGTATCTCAGTTTCTATGATATATAAATGCACTTTTATTATTTATATAATATATCATGCACTGCGATGAATACTATTAAAGATTATGCTTATTCAATTTGTGTGCACATAGATGACAGGCTGTGCTACTATGCTATAATTATTTCCCATTTGCAGAAGGGCTGTATCATAGCTTTTATGATATATATTATAAAGGCACTAAATTTAATATGTGAAAGCGATATTATAAAAAATTATGCTAATTAAATTTCGGTATATATTGGCCAACAGGTGGTGCTGCTGTCACTCAGTTTCTGAAGATGGCTATATCTTAGCATCTATTGGTTAAAGTTGTTCCATAGAATAAATTAAATAATAAAATTGGCCACAGAATAACAGTAAACATTTTAGAAGTCAAAAATTTAAAAGATTTCGAATGTAAAATTATTCATATAAATTTTTTCTTCTAATTAAAAGTGTTAATTTTATTCATTATATGAAATAAACGTTATATTATTGAATATGTATAATACTAAGCAAGTAAATGATGGGTAGGGTACGTATACGAAAGAGAAATGAAAATTTAATGAACAATATATTACTTTATTTTTATTAATTTATTTTATTTATTTATTTTGTGAAACGTTGAATCTTATTCTAAATAAATATTTCAGTTTCCTTCCCCAGTTTTATTCTGTATACTTGTAAAGTTTTAACCCTCTATATTTTTCTTCTTTTGGCGTATAGTTTATTTGAAATAGATTTTTCTTTTTAAATCGATAAATGAATGCCCTCAATAATTGATTTTAAAATAATAAATGTATCAAATTACATAAATTTATTAAACTAAGTAAGTTTATTGAATTTATATATAGGTAACTATTCAATTTGCGTTTTAAACATTACATAATATGATTGCAGAAAAAATTTACAATAAAAGAATTTACAGATGCTGCAAGACTCGATTGTCTTGTCAATCAAGATTCTCTAAAAACTATATTTTCCAGATGTTTCAGTTTTTTTTTTTTTTTTTTTTTTTTAATTTAAAATATTTGCATTTTTAGCTGTAAGTTACAGAATGGAATGTTATTGTTGCCAGACAGCGGGAAATTTTTTTTTCATTACGGCAGAACCTCGATCCATCGTTTTTCACGGGGTTGGGGAAAAAAACGATGAAAACGGGAAAACGGCGAATGCGGATTTAAGTAAAAACACGAAGAAAACAATGTTTATGAATTAATACATGACACAATGTATATAGTATACTACCAATAAAAACTAATTTGTTACTTTTCAAACGGTCAAAGAAATAAATCAATGTTGTAGAGCATTAAGTAAAATATATTTTTAAAAATCAGTAATTTTATGTTGGGTTTTTTGTTCCTTTTATACAGGAATTCTTCCAGATTTACAACAAATTTCTGGTTCTTTTATGTAATTTCGTGTGCTTATATAAAAGCGCGTGCATTTTCAAACGCCACATGGCATCGCAATTTTGATCCTCCATGAAAATGGAGAAAAGAATTATTTTAGGTTGAAAGAAGAAATTCAAGTTTGTATGCCATATAGAATCGCCTTGATTTTCAAATTCATTTCGGTCAGAAGAAATATTTTAAAACGATGAATGCGGGAAAATTAATTTTTGAAGAACGATACATGCGGGTTCTGTTAACATTATTTAAATACAGTTTGTGCAGGGACCATAGAAATAAAACGATCAATGCGGGAACGATAGATCGGGGTTTCACTGTATTAACAAAAAATTTTACTCTTTTTTTTTTTTTTCCAACTATCCTTATAGAAAACTATTTGCAATTTATTTTATTATGATTTATTGTTCATAATACAAGAAATATTAAACTGTGATATATGTTGAATATAGAGGATAAAATATATTTTTGACGCAAAAGTACTATCCCGACCTTACCAAATTAAGAAAATGAGTAAATAAAAATCTGAAGTGATTTCACTCGATTTTCCGAATACTTACTTATTAATTAACGGTCATTTAAATAAATTGATTAATTTCCCCAAATGAATGTTATATTTTTTGCAACATTTTTCAGGTTAAGTTTTAATTTCACTAAAAAGGTTTTGAAATATATATATATTATTCTCCTTTGATATTTTAAATTTGATATTATATTTTGTAACTTTTATTTTTATTTTTTAATTATTTTAAAATTAAATTAAATAAAGCAGAAAATAAAAATTACTAAAAAATTTAAAAAAAAAATTATAATATATTTTTACTGTTACGTACCGAAAACTTTATACATAATAATTTTAACCTTAATTTTATAAAATGTGTTCTTCACTCTTCCGAGAACGAGACTTGACTTAATCCCCTTGACTCATAATTCAATAGAAATTAATCAAATTTTTACATACGTTATTCAAAAATTAGTTATCTGTATATACAATAACTTTCATAAAGTGTAAAGACTTATAAGATAAATTTTTAGTCTATGATAAAGTCGACAGTAAGTAGAAAAAATGTAATCACATTTTCCCCTTAATGTTTCTAACATTAAAGATTATGCATTAAAACTTTTACGTTAATGGCATAATTTTATTTTCATGCTCTTTTTTTTTTTTTTTTTTTTTAAGTACGACAGGACTTATTTCTTTCAAACTGTGATTTTGTTTTGCCGCCATTTTTAGTGTTCCACCTTGACTTTTTTACTTTTTATGTCGGGAAAAAAAAAATTTAAATAATTAAAATTAAATTTAGAAAAATCTCGCTAAAGAAATGCAACAGTCGATATAATTTCTTTCATTTTCGGTAGTTTATAGCATGTTTCCCATGATTAATTATACTATAAACATTATCATATTATTATATTGGTACAAGAGTCTCGTAAGAAATTATGTCAGTAGACACCCTGTACTGACAAAGATTTATACATAATAGAGAAAAACTGGCTGCTGTTTCGGTTTTAGTACACCAAAAAAAAAACATAAAGATCAGTCAAAATTATCAAATCGAAATTTTATATATAGACCTGCGTTATCTACACTGTTGAAAATAAAATCCTATATTTCACCGTAAAAATGCTTCCAATGAGCTGCAACCAATATTTTGGTGCAATGCTTCACCATTTTAGTGGTGCCAATTGAGTAGTAAATACCACTGAAATGGTGAAATATAGCTCCAGAATATTGGTTGCAGCTAAAATTTCCTGTTTGTCAACATTCTTTTACTGAAATATTGAACTATTATTACTTTCTTCTATATTCAATAGAAGAAAGTATTGGATTCGTACAAATTTTCGACCTCGGGTTTTTGATGGATTTACACGTTTTGAGAGCTATAGAACACGATTTGACATTTTTAGAAAATGTCTGTCTGTCTGTCTCTCTCTCTGTGTGTGTGTGTGTGTGTGTGCCAAAATTTTGTGGCAATTGTACCTCAGGAACTACTGCACAGAATTTCATACAAATTGGTATGTAGTTACACCTTGACATAAATTAATGCCTATCAACTTTTGGTAAAAATTCTCTTACAGAATGCGTTACCATCTCGCTTTTTCTAAATTTTTAACATGGTGGTTTAGGACACAATTTTGTATAAATGTGCATAAAAAGAATTATCTTGTAATAATCATTATGAAATTTAGAAGAATTATTTTTAATAGAGATAGTCAACTGGGAATTTTTTTTTGTATATATAGGAGCATCTCGCCCCCCCCCTGGGAGGGAAGTCCAAATTTTCAAGATGGATATCTTTCAAAAGAGCTCGTCAATACCTTTAAAATAAATGGTTGAACCATCGAACTGCGATAATTTAAAATAAAGTTATCGATTTTTTTTTTTTTTTTTTTTTTTTTTTTTTTTTATGTAATATTGAGAATAAAATGAACTTTTTTTTTTTATATTTAGTGTTATACTACTTCTCTAATATGGAAATCGTACTGCATTATCATGGAAGATAATTTTATTAAATAACGATTTTAATAAACTATTTTTTTCTGAGTGAATTTGCATAGGAAAATGTAGAAGAAAGTCATGGAGTGGCCACAACAATCTAGTTTTTAGATATAAATCTGTGTTATTCAAATATTCTTAAAAGCTGTTAGAAATGCGAAACAAAACAACTAAAATGCTCAAAATCTAAAAAAAAAAAAAAAAAAAAAAAAAAACCCTTGACCTACCTACTTTTAACACGATAAAAGTTGAAATGCCAAGCATAAAAACTCTTAACTCTATACAATTGTAAAATACACATTACGAATTCACTTAATACAAGAAGTGTGTTAAAAAATTAAAAACGAAACAAAAAAACATTGATTTCATTGTAGGCCGAAAATAGGCTTATCCTTGCCCTTTTTCAAACACTCTCTATTCCGGGTGTATTTTAAATTTTTTTAGGGCGTTGCCAATTAACCATCTCTGTATGTACCTATTGTCGGATAGCATTAGAGAAAGCCTTACATGTAATTATTGGTTGTTATGTTAGTAGGAAGCAATTCGTTTCCGTGTGATGTTTCCCAAGTTCAGCGAACCGGTTACGAAGATATACCGCACTGCATACTGAGTACCTACTTATTGAAAAATGGAAGTTGTAAGGTGGTGGGTGATGTGGAAATGAGACTTACAACCTTTATCACTGTATCTAAATCTTTCGTTTTCTAGAAAATATACTAAATGAAAAATAAAATGATGTTTTGATGTTTCAGATTTTGCAAGTATAGTGTTTAGTACTGATAAAATGAGGAAATTCTAGTAAAGGAATTTTAACATAGCCAAGGGTGATTGGGTTCCGGATTTTTTTCATCCACAATTTTTTAAGAGTAACATTTTTGACTACCGTAATTTCTGGTAGATACCCCGCAGGTTATATAATCCAGTTTTGCACCAGAAATTTCAATTGATAAATAAATTTATATTTGTACGAGCTCTTCATCGAAAAGGTATAGATTTCTCTGTTAAATAAAATTTCTGGTGGAGAAATGACACATCTTACCTGCGGGTTATCTACCAGAAATTACGGTAATTTCTGGTAATTTTCAGCAATTAACTATAGTAAAAAATAACAATTCAAAATTATTGAACTGTTCGAAATTACAAAACGTTAATAACCCTGCATAATTATATAGATTAATTATAAATTATCAAGCTGATATAAAACCAATATACTTAGAAATTTTGCGTTGTAAAGTAAGGGAAAAAAAAAAAAAAGCAGCTGTAAGAATTTTTATGAGTTTCTTTGTGTAAACTTACTTAACCAGTTTTGATATTTCAGTTACAAAAGAAAGGTTATTATTATTTTTTTTTTTTTTTAAGGACAAAGAGACCTTTAATATCATTTAAAATATTCTATTTTTA
The DNA here is from genome assembly GCA_963930645.1 of Salticus scenicus. Lineage (NCBI taxonomy): Eukaryota > Metazoa > Arthropoda > Arachnida > Araneae > Salticidae > Salticus > Salticus scenicus. The sequence continues at coordinate 140,071,984 of OZ005655.1, read as the reverse complement.
TGAAAAATTACAAATCTCACGATTATTTAAAATCTAAATAACTATTCTTACAAGACGAAATGAACCTCTTTTATTAAAAAAAAAAAAAAAAAAAAAAAAAAAAACTTTGAGGCTAAATTATATTTTAAATATAGGATATCAATACAAATATAGTATACTCTAATAACTCTCTCATTCAGTTTAATTATATGCTTCTTCAAGGATACATACCTCTAAAAGACGCAGAAGCAGAAAACAAGAATTTTGATTATTTTGTAAAAGACTTTACGTATTATACATATTTTATATATTGCCTAGCTTATAAATTATAAGACAGTTTATTATTGAAATGATCCTTGACGATTGAGGAACTAAAATTTCAGTTGTAGAATCTAGCTGAAATATTTTTTTAAAAGCAAAACAGAAAATCTAATTTGAAAAGAAGTTTATTAGTACACTCATGTCTATAAATTAAGGATAATGCTATCTGCAGCAAATAAAGGTTCAGAAGCAAAACAAACAGGACTTGTTCATAAAGCGGATTTATTAAACAAAAGATCAAGAACAAAAAAGGTGGCTTATCTAGAATACCATTCATAAAAACTACGAATTTTGCTTCCTGAAGTAATTAGAAAAAATATCTCTCTTTCAAAAACTTAACATAACATGGTTGGTATGAGGGTTAATACAATGCATGTCTCCCAGATGATGAAATACAGTCAGTACAACGCCTAGGCATGCTGATATTAAATCATCGAGCTGATCTTGGGGAAGATTACTCCATTCATTAAGCAATGCTCTCCGAAGTTCCGGTACACATGCAGGAGGTGGTTGACGGGCTGCAACTCATCGGCCAAGCATGTCCTACACATGCTCTATCGGATTCTAGTCAGGTGAGAATACTGGCCATTCCACATGGGTGATATCGTCAGATTGTAGGCCTCCGTGTACAATGTTTGCACGGTGAGGACGCGAATTGTCATCCATAAATATATATTCTGGGCCCATGGCACCCCTAAACAAGCGTACATGTTGTTTCCGAATGATGCCCTGATAAATTTGGCCTGCCATGGTTCCGATTTGAGCATGTAGATCTGTTCTGGAGCCCAGTCTGATCCCCCCCTCCCCCCCAAACGAGCACTCTTTCCTCACCATAATGGTGTCGTTCAGTGATGTTTGCCTTGGTGGTAACGGGTACCTGGAGTTTTCCCTATGAAAATCCGACATGAATCTGACTGCAAGCTAAACCTAGACTCGTCGGAAAACATCAGACAAGCCCACTGTGCCGCTGCCCACATTGCATGTTCTTTATTCCAAGCTAACCGCTGGCCACAGTGCGTTGCCGTGAGCGGAACACATCTGACAGACCTGCGAGCATATAGACCAATATCTCCCTAACGTCTGTACACGGTTTGCCTTGAAACTGTGGTACCCGAGGTTGCAGATTGCTGACGAGAAAGGTCTGCTGCTGGGCTTCATCTGCTTATTTTGGCAGTTACTGCCAAATACCGGTCATCATTCCGTGTTGTAACTCGGAACCGACCAGTACTGTAACGTTGACTGGTATTTCCCTCATTTTGGAATCGTTGCCAAAGCCTAGAGATGATACTTTTGGCGATTCCAACTTCCTTCGAAACTTCCATCTGAGTACGCCCACATTCCAGTCGGTCGATAATTCTACCACGATAAAATCATCCACATGCGTCCTCTGTCTCATAACTATTCTGTTGTGGCACTGAGCAGCACACAGAACGCTTGTGAACAATTTTCCTTCTTTGCTCCTATTCCTTATCTACTCCTTTCTTACAATTTCGTCATTGTGACATCATATCGGCGTCGTCTAATGGCTTCTTATAATTTGCATATTATTCTTAAAGATATGTGTGTTATTTATTTCTACATGTGAAAATTTTGCATTAAAGTTCGATTTCCGTGTGATTCTGAATTATCCTTAATTTATGGACATGAGTGAATATTAAAGATCTTGATTCGATTCCTAAATAAGAGAAGGATCTCTATGAGTTATTAATCTTACATGAATTATCTAATTGACACTGTGTTGATTTCCTACTTTTTCCGTGCCAGTATTAGATAATGCTTCGGGCAGTTATGAACAAATGTATCAGTAATTAAAGCAACAATTTAAGTCATCTTTATTTATTTATTATTATTATCATCATTATTAAGCGATGGAGGTTATTATTGCTTTCAATCACCGAAAAATAAAAGTATCATTTATGAGATAATCATTTTGAATATGAAAAAAAGAAAGATGCAGTGATTATTATGTTGTTTAGGGATACGTATTTCTGTAAACTGCAGAAATTCATGTTTCTGGTCGAAAAAATAGTACGACCCTTCGTCAGACTAACAAAGTAAGCAAGCATGAGTGCAGCATACAAAGCGGCTATTTAAAAAAAAAAAAAAAAAAAAAAAAAATCAAAAGCACTTAAAAACAATAGTGTTGAAGATGATTCTAGGTATGAGACAATTTGAACTTGCAAAATATTCTAGGAGATCTTAAAGTGTATCTTTGTACCAAGCCCAGAGTTGTCATTTTATGTAAACATCTAAAGTGCATGAATATAAACATTAAGAAAGCATGTGAAAATCAGTATAACGAATTAATTCTATAGTATTGAAAATGATACTATGATATGATTCAATGATGAGTTCACGAAAGGGTCCTTTCCGACTAGCACTGCGTTTTTTACGCTGACCTGTTTCAATGTCTTGAGTATTTCTGAGTTGACACACATTTGATGGGAAGAAATGGGGGAATAAAGAAATAAGAAATAAAATTAAATTAATATCTGTACACCATTTCTTGTATGGGTCACGTATCTTCTTTAGTTTATGAGATGTTTATTCAAACGATTTTCTAAGTCTCTCTCTCTTTTTTTTTACATTACGTAACAATAAAATCGTAAAGTTTCTTCTTTAGAAGAATCGTGAGCAGTCTCTTTTATATTTCATCCTTTTCTATTTTTAAAGGGCTTTGTGTATGATATTTATAGTTTATTTTCAGATTTATATGATAAACAATACTTCCCCCTCCCCCTCAAATGACATTATTTTATGGATTTCGAATCACGATTTTCTCTCTCTTGTTTTTTTTATCAATTTTCTATTACAATGAAGTTTTCGTTGCAAATGAAGGGCTGGAAGGTTTAATTTTCTTTAGATGCTTTCCGGAAATTTCAAGTACCATGAAAGGAATAATCCAATGTACTTTATCATTCAACTGATTTTCCATTGCAATGACATTACAAACATGTCATTTATATATATATATAACACGTATAAAATTATTTAATGCATTATTATCAAAAGTTCCTGTTTTTCTTTCTTTTGAAAGTTTGATTTCTTTTCTCTCTTTGGGGATTTAACTAAAATAGGGAATAGAACCAAATAGTGTACATATGTATGTATGCAATTTTTTGCATGCAATTAGTTCATTTACTTTGAGTGTAGCACATTAAAATTATTCTTGAAACTATTTTTGTAATTTCAAACTATACACCATTTTCTTATGTATTTTTAGTTGAACCATTTTTGTGGTTTTTGCCATTACAGACAATCTTTTCGCATGCCCCCAATAACTCCTGCACGTACTCCCAAGGGTACGCGTACTCCAGGTTGAGAACCATTGGTTTATTAGAATCATTAAAATATCTAATAATTAATCAAAATACACGGTTTAAAAATTTAGAGTCGTTAAATTTTTCAAAATTCCCCGAATTGATTTCTTGCGACATTTATTACAGTAATAATAATAATAATAATTATATGATATTTATTATCGAGCATTTATTATAATTATTATTATATGACATTTATCACATTTATTATCGAATATATTTATTACAGTTGTTATTATATGATATACTTTTTACTTCCATTACCCGACTACTGTAGGTAAAGAAAGTATTGTATTCGATAAAAGAAATTCGATGTCGAGTTTTCACCTGATTTACATGCTTTAAGGTGTCCTGAATTAAAAAAAGTGGTTTTGGCAATTGGTCAGTGTATGTTTCTGTGTGTGTGTGTGTGTGTGTGTGTGTGTATGTGGGGAAACTTTTGACTATTATATTTCCAAAACTAATAACGATAGAACTATGAAACTTCAGAATTGAGACAGGTCTACTCTCAATGTGTACAGATGTTTATTCCATTTTTTGTTGAAAATTAAAGAACTAGAAGTGGGACATCGTAAACCGTAAGTAAGACCGTAAGTCCGTATCTCAAAAACGGCTCAAACGATTTTCTTCAAAGTTGCTAAAAAACACTCTGTTAGGTGTCTTTTCATGTGACTTAGTTAGTTCAGAAAAACTGATAAGCGTCCTCTATAAGTAGCTTAATTTCAGGTCTCGCAAGTGCGTTCTTTCAAAAACGGCTCTCTAGGTTTTTTTCAAAAACGCTATATTAACCCTCTTTTAGGTATTCTTTTATATGTAATTGTTATTTTACAGTTAACAATTAAGTTTACCAAGTTTTGGTAAAAGTCGGTATTTCAAAAACGGCTCTAACGATTTTCGTGAAAATTGTTACATAAACCTTATATCTTACTAAAAATAATATCTTACAAATCCTTTCTCGTGTATTACGTGGTTATTACAAGAAAATTAAGTCATCCTGATTAAGTAGGTCGGTTCAAAAAATGGCCCCACCACTTTTTTTTTCTTATTTTTTTAACTCAATTGTAAGTTCTGTTTTATATGTCTTTACACGTGTATCAACTATCTCTTAATGAAAATTTTTAAGTGTTTACTCTTTTAAGTCAATTTTATGTCTTCTGATCACATTATCTTCAAAAAGTGCACATAATACGTGTAACAGTGGGTAATGGAAGTCGTCTGGTTGTCTCACAACAGATTTTTTATATTAAAAAAAAAAAAAAAAGCTTGAGACATTAAAAAAAAAAATAATCTTCTGCGAAAATTAATATTCTTGTCATTATTTTGCATTTTACATTTTATATTTATAAATAAGTAATATGTTGCAGTTAAAATTTTTATTAGAGTAATATGTTTTCTACTTTATGTGATAGTTTTTTTTTTTTCTTTTTAGTTAAGATAATGTATGAACTAATGCAGGATTTGAAAAGAATATATATACCCTATTACATAATCTGTGTTTAAATAATTTTGTTTTTGACTAAATGTCAATTGTCGATTAATTCTTTCTTAAAGAATAATTTAATAAAACGACTCTTTCCATGAATGTTGTTGGTAGTAAAATTAATAAATTCAAAAATTACATTAATAAAAAAAATCTGGAGTGACTCCACTCGACTTTCCGAACATTGAGTAACTAACAGTTTTGTAGATAAAATAAAGAAAGAGGAGTTGCTAAACAAACAAAAAAGAGAAAACCATAACAGAGTGTTTGAGTATTTTTCTCCATATATCACACGAGATTTTATTTAACGCTACTGAACTTTGAGCCCTTAGATCATAACGATAAAGAATTTTTCGTTGTGTCCCTGTAAAAATCTATAAATGCTAGATTCACCAAAATGCTTATAGTTAGTGCAACAGTGATTTATAATATTCATACAAATTTTCAGCTCAATTGAATAAGGCGTTTAGATGCTATCGCTGGTCTCATAGGCCATAAAGATAAAGAATTTTTTTTTGTGTCCCTGTAAAAAAACTGTAAGTGCTAGATTCACCAAAATCTATACAGTTGGTTCAAATGTAACCTATAACATGTGTACAAATTCTTTGCTGAGATTAATAAGGCGTTTAGACGCTATCACACTTTTAAAAATTTGGCAAAGAATTTTTCTTTGTGTCCCTGTAAAAAAAACTATAAGTGCTAGATTCTCCAAACTCTATACAGATTCAGTATCTGTGACCTATAATATGTGTATAAAGTTTTTGCTCAATTGAACAAGGCGTTTAGATGCTATCGCACTTTTAAGATTTTGGTCCCTTGGCCATAATGATAAAGAATATTTCTTTGTGTCCCTGTAAAAAAACTATAAGTGCTAGATTCACCAAAATCTATAGGGTTCGTACTATGATGACTTACAATATACGTACCAACTTTCAGCTTATTCGAACAAATCGTTTAGACGCTAGCGTGTTCACTCACAGACATACACACATACATACACACATACATACACACATACATACACACATACATACACACACACATACATACATCATCGTAAAAATAGTGAAAACGGACTCGTTGGACCTCGAAACGTATAGAAACATCAAAATCTCGAATTCGGATTTTTAACATGATTACAATACTTTCCTCACTATAGTGTTCGGAAAGTAACCAGAACAGAGTGTTTGAATATTTTTCTCCATATATCACACAAGGTTTTATTTAACGCTACTGAACTTTGAGCCCTTAGATCGTAAGGATAAAGAATTTTTCGTTGTGTCCCTGTAAAAATCTATAAATGCTAGATTCACCAAAATGCTTATAGTTAGTGCAACAGTGATTTATAATATTCATACAAATTTTCAGCTCAATTGAATAAGGCGTTTAGATGCTATCGCTGGTCTCATAGGCCATAAAGATAAAGAATTTTTCTTTGTGTCCCTGTAAAAAAACTGTAAGTGCTAGATTCACCAAAATCTGTACAGTTGGTTCAAATGTGACCTATAACATGTGTACAAATTCTTTGCTGAGATTAATAAGGCGTTTAGACGCTATCACACTTTTAAAAATTTGGCAAAGAATTTTTCTTTGTGTCCCTGTAAAAAAACTATAAGTGCTAGATTCTCCAAAATCTATACAGATTGAGTATCTGTGACCTATAATATGTGTATAAAGTTTTTGCTCAATTGAATAAGGCGTTTAGATGCTATCGCACTTTTAAGATTTTGGTCCCTTGGCCATAATGATAAAGAATTTTTCTTTGTGTCCCTGTAAGAAAACTATAAGTGCTACATTCACCAAAATCTATAGGGTTCGTACTATGGTGACTTACAATATACGTACCAACTTTCAGCTTATTCGAACAAAGCGTTTAGACGCTAGCGTGTTCACTCACAGACATACACACATACATACACACATACATACACACACACATACATACATCATCGTAAAAATAGTGAAAACGGACTCGTTGGACCTCGAAACGTATAGAAACATCAAAATCTCCAATTCGGATTTTTGACATGATTACAATACTTTCCTCACTATAGTGTTCGGAAAGTAAAAATTTTCATGTCTTAATTTTGTAAATTTATTTATGTGTTATTTATGCAATATAATTCGCGATTCTGTGTTGAGATTTGTAACCTTACTCTATACACGATATATTTTCGATATAAACATACCAGACTTCAGTTCACAAAGAAATATGATCGTAGCTTTGTATTTATACTTTGAATCAGTTGCATAGTAAATTCATTAAAACTTGTAAACAATGTAAAACATTAGTGAGAAGAATTCAAATGTCGAATTAATCCGTTTTTTGCTTCTTTTTTATTTTATTTTATTGTTTTTACTTTACATGTTTAAATAATTACAACAGATTATTTTCGAAATATGCCAAATATTTTTAAATCATAATGTAATTTATTATGTATTTTTTTCCCCTTTTTTAAATTAATTAAAGTTTTATAGGTTGTAGATTTTCATTCACATTTCAAATTTCATATCTACACTAATAATTATACAAACATTCTTATTTATTTACTTTTGTTTAGACTGAACTAAATTTTAGTGTCACACTAACTTTTCTCATAATTTGATGAAAACATTCTGTGATGTGTTGTTTTGTAAACAATAAATTGTACCAAGTTAGACCAAAATTTGGTAGTCCAAATGTTTTTAAAATAAAACGCTTTTTTTTTTTTTTTTTTTTTTTTTTTTTAATAGTCTTCCATTACCCCCCCCCCCCCCCCGCGCTCACAAACCTATGTTGTTTTCTTACTGTAAAATGGTGCAGAGATCAAGTCGGAACCACTAATATGGTTTGCTTAATCTAAATCGGTGCAAAAATCGCGTAAGCTGAGGTCCCTAATGTTGTATCTTACTCTAAATTGGCGCGGAAGTATCGTATGTCGGGAACCCTAATGTTATAAGCTCATCCAAATTATCTCCATTATTTTTTATTTTATTTTTTAACTATGTGTTTTTTTGTATGTAACTGTAAAGACGTATATATTCAATTTTTTTATCGAATCAATTACCGGAAAAAAAAAAAAAAAGTATAAAATTTGAATTTTTTCTGAATTTTTGTCTTGCGACTGAATTTGAGAGTTCGAAATAAAAGAAATAATTTCTTCATTACAAAATTAATACCCCATTTTGTGACAAATACACCGGTTGACATTCATACAAATTTTTACAAGGATTGGATGAAAAAAAATTCGCATGGAATTCGCATTCATGTGTAACAGGTTATTCCCGAAATTTGGAACCGGAGAAAAATAAATTTAAAGTTCAAAATTTTATGAAAGATTTTAAATAATGTTTAAAAAACTGTAGATTGATATTATTTTTAAAGTACTATATACCTACATTTTATAATAATTAACTGGTTATTTTTAATTGAATAGATTTTGACGATTATTGTAGTATTTTGTCCTCTTAAAAAATCATATTAGGATATATCAGATTATTTTGAAGCATTGAATTATTTAAATTCGAACTAAAATTTTTAACACTGTCTAATGTTACAATGCAGCGTTATTAGAAAAAATATTATTCTATCAGATAAAGTGTCTTCTTCGAACCTCTAGACTCGAAACTAGTATGATTTAAGAAGAGAATTACAAGTCCGCAGTCCAACAATACCAATCTCTCTTTCCTATACTAAAACTATCAAAATAAAAAGGCTAATGAAAATATTAACCTTATCATAAAAAAAAAAAAAAAAAAAAAAAAAAAAAAAATATTTATGAAGAATAAAAATATGGGCATTTGTTTTGTATAGCTGCAGGATTATAAGAAAGTTTTTTAACATAAAAACACGATAAAAATTCGAAATCGGAATTTTTCTTAAAGCTGTTACAATAGTCATTCTTATTATAAGAAAAAAATAATTATAGGTTTTTAAAAGTGTTTTTCCTTCAAAGTCTTTGAACCATATCTTGACGTGCCGTGTTACAAGAAAACTTATTGTAAATGATGCCAAGGTTAAAATTCTTCTTTGAAAATCTTACATTAAGGAAAAGATAAAATACAATTAAATGAAATAGTTAAAAGTAATTCACTGTCAAAACTGAAGGAATTTAAAAATTATACATTTTCCCTATCTGTTACTTTCCTTATGCGACTATGAAACGCTATATATTAATTTATATACTATTATCATTTATTTAACTAAAATGATATGATAATTTTTCCATGCTCTATGAATTTTCTTTTAAGTTAAAGCGTTGGACCATTTTTACTTTCCAAACATTTATTATGTATATAAAGTATGGTACACGTTAAAAAAAAAAAAATAAAAAGGTTTGTGAGATTTTGATATCTATATTCTTTGAGATCTCCTGTAATCATTACTGTTATTTTTATGGTGATCTATGTATGTATGTATGTGCGTTTGATTAAATACGATTACGCTTAAACATTGTGTTCAATTGAGTTCAAAGTTGGTAGGTATGTTCACTATCGCCTACGATGAGTATACGATTTATAGTTTTTTTTGGAAGGATACAAACGAAAAGTACTTCATCATTATGGCCTATATACTCAAATTATTCTGAATGCGATTGTGTCTAAACGCGTTTTTTTTTATTGAATTGAAAGTTGGTTAGGTATCTGATTATTTTGGCCTATGGATTCAAATTATTTAAAATGTGATAGCATCTGAACGCCTTATTCGATTGATCTAAAAGTTGATAATTATGTTATAGGTTACCGTCGCACGATTCGTATAGACTTTAATAAGTGTAGAACTGTAGTTTTTTTTTTTTTTTTTTTTTTTTTTTTTTTTAACTTTTTAACAGAAATGAAAAGCAATTCTTTATCATTGTAGTTAACGGACTCAAATTATTTGAAGCATGACAGCGTCTTAACATCTTATTCGATTGAACTAAAAGTTAGTAAGTATATTATGGGTCATTATCGCATGATTTATATGATTTGTATAGATTTTGATAAATATAGGACATATAGTTCTTTTACTGGGACATAAAGAAAATTCCTTATCATTACAGAATATTAGACACGAATTATTTGAAATGTACTAGAGTGTACAATCTTCAGTCGATTAAGATATAAATTAGTATGCATGTTTATCATCGAAAGGACCATATTGATTTACATAAGTATAGGACTTATAATTTTTATTAATTTATTAATTTTTTATTTTTTATTTGGATACAAAGCAAAATTTTTATATACTGCCCAAATTATTTAAACTCCGTTTTAGTAATGTGAAAAACTTTTTTTTTTTTTTTTTTTTTTCTAAAGGCCATAAGTATTTGATATTGTGAGTTTGCCGTTTTTTAGTTCTTTTACAGGGATGCACAAAAAGAATTTTGATATTTTACTATTCGTTAAACCAACGTAAGAAGAAATACTCAAATACCTATTATGATTTTACCTTTTGTTTATTCAACACCTCTCATTTAAATTTATTTACCCAACCGTTAATTACGAAATGTTCGGAAAATAAAGTGAAATCACTCTTTTTTTTTTTTTTTTTTTTTTTTTTTGTTACAATATCATTTTTTATATTTTATTCCCTTCTTTTGTCAGATTATTATTACTATCATTATTATTATTATTATTATTATTAATAGTAGTAGTAGTACTGAAATCAATAAAATAATTCTCACTCAAAAACATTATTCTCTCTAGAAAAAAAAATGACTATTGAGATAATCATAAAATTAACATCATTACACTGAGAAAAAGTTCTATAACTGACATCTAGAATCTAAATTATTAATAAAAAAAAAAATTAAAAAGAAAATAAATAAATCCATGTCATCCTTATAAATTCTAGTCTCCTTTGAAAGCGAGTTCTAGAAACCCCTATTAGAATTCTAGAGCGTTTGCTTATATTATCGAGGGCAAAGTTATTTTAAAATCTCTGCAAAAAAATGTGAATACAAGAGCAACTATAATCTTAGTTTATGACCCAATTCTAGAAAAGCAAGCGAGAATTTCTCATAATACAAAAGATTCAGATTACTCAGAATATTCAGAATATTGTTTCACCATTTAGAAATCTATAGACTAGAAATTCTCGATCATTTCGTCTATTCAGTTTATTGGCGTGCCTTATGCTCATAGCTCGGAAATCTATATTTCTAGTTTAGGAATTTAGAAAATGACCACTTATTCATTCTAGATGAAGGCGGTATTTTTTTTTTTCTCGTTATAGTTTCTGAAATTTGTAATTATAAATAAATAATAAAAATAACAATGAACACATTTTCAAATTATTCCTTTCGGGAAAATTAAACTATCCGTTGTTATATTTTTAGGAAACAAATTTATTTTTAAATTTAAATGAATTTATTTTATAAGTAAAATAATTCTGTCATTTTAACATTTACCAAATCTGTTTGTTCAATTTTTTTAATACATTGAAGAAGTGCTCTAAGATGCCCAAAAATTGCTTTACAGTTAAGTCAAAACATATGTTTATTTCATATCCATAATCTATCTGTATAGTAACATTTTCTACCTGAAACATTTTTAATGATAACGAGTAAAGAAATGGTTTGAAATTCGAGTTGCAAACTTTTTTTTTTTTTTTTTTTTTTGTCAAATAAAAAATAAGTACGAAGACAAAATATAAATAAATAAATAATTTCAGACATAACCTTAAAAATAATACTTTATGCGTTTATTTTAAAGGACAAAGATTAGACAAGGAAAGTGTAAGCATTTATGTAAAAATTAATATTTGCATATGAGGAAATAATATTTCATAGCTTAAAGCTAATAATTAAAAAATTGTTATTATTATTATTTTAATTATTCCTTCAAATTTAAGGGCTTACATAATCAACCTCTGTTTATATACACTAAACGCTAAATACATAAGCTGCTAAATTTTTTTGTTAAAATATATATATATATATATATATATATATGTATATTGAGTTTTATTTCTATGGTGTATTTGCAGGGAATTATCCATATGAACTTCTACTTAAAGATTTCACAACATTTGCAAGATCCTGCGCTGTGACTTTCGAAGCTTTAAACTTGGAGATACTTATTGCTATATATTTTACGAGAATTCTAATTCTAATGCAGTTTTTCCACTGATAACGACGCGAAGGAATTTTTATGTTCTAAAATAAAGTTGTGACTTTAAATGGAAGAATGGATATTTAGTCCCATTAAATTTAGGTATAGATTCCACGAAATACATTTGAACCATATAAGATCCCTCTTCCCTCATTCCAGCCACTTTCTGCACATTTTCTCCCTCTTCGAAAAAGGAAAGAAGCAAAAAGGAACAAAAAACAAAACCAAAGTTAAAACTTAGCAAAGGTTAAAAGTTCATTTGATTAAAAAAAAAAAAAGAACTTTTTTACTTCCTTTATGACAAAATAATAATAATGAAGAAAAAGAAAAACTTATCAGCAAAAGAATTACACCAAGTAAAGTAAATAAAATCTTCAATTTGAAGCGAAAACTTTAAACAGTTCAGATTAAACACAGGTGTACCTCCAATTTCCAATTAATGTTGTACACATTCAAATATTATTACGAAGTACGTTAAAAGCAACTAAAAAGCTTTGATATAATTAGATCTTTCCTAAATTAAAGTCTGTAAAGTGAGCTACTCAATTAAAATAAATTAATAAATAAATAATAACAATAATAGTTAAATCAAGTACAGTATATTGTACGGTATTTGAAAATTTTTGATTTTTTAAGGTTTAAATAACATATTCGTAAGGTGCATTAAGCTTAAAAATACAGTATATATTCCTCATGAATCATAAACTGCATTCACATAGTAAATGCAGTTTTCAGACATAAAAATAATACTTTATGCGTTTATTTTAAAGGACAAAGATTAGACAAGGAAAATATAAACATTTCAGTAAAAATTAATATTTGCATGTGAGGAAATAATACTTCATAGCTTAAAGATAATAATTAAAAATTTATTATTATTATTATTATTTTAATTATTCCTTCAAATTTAGAAGCTTTTATAATAAACCTATGTTTATATATACTAAACGCTAAATACATAAGTTGCTAATTTTTTTTTTTTTTTTTTTTTTTTTTTTTTTTTAATTTTATTTCTATGGTGTATTTGCAGGGAATTATCCATATGAACTCGCGAACTGACCTTTTTTACTTAAAGATTTCACAACATTAGCAAGATCCAGTGCTGTGACTTTCGAAGCTTTAAACTTGGAGATACTTATTGCTATATATTTTACGAGAATTCTAATTCTAATGCAGTTTTTCCACTGATAACGACGCGAAGGAATTTTTATGTTCTAAAATAAAGTTGTGACTTTAAATGGAAGAATGGATATTTAGTCCCATTAAATTTAGGTATAGATTCCACGAAATACATTTGAACCATATAAGATCCCTCTTCCCTCATTCCAGCCACTTTCTGCACATTTTCTCCCTCTTTGAAAAAGGAAAGAAGCAAAAAAGAACAATAAACAAAAAACAAAACCAAAGTTAAAACTTAGCAAAGGTTAAAAGTTCATTTGATTAAAAAAAAAAAAATAATAAAAATAAAAATTACTTCCTTTATGACAAAATAATAATAATGAAGAAAAAGAAATACTTAACAGCAAAAGAATTACACCAAGTAAAGTAAATAAAATCTTCAATTTGAAGCGAAAACTTTAAACAGTTCAGATTAAACACAGGTGTACCTCCAATTAATGTTGTACAAATTCAAATATTATTACGAAGTACGTTAAAAACAGCTAAAAAGCTTTTCTAAATTAAAGTCTGTAAAGTGAGCTACACAATTAAAATAAATAAATAAATAAATAAATAAATAAATAAATAATAGCAATAACAGTTAAATCACCGCACAAGTACAGTATATTGTACGATATTTGAAAATTCTTGATTTTTTAAGGTGTAAATAACATATTCGTAAGATGCATTAAGCTTAAAAGTACAGTATATATGCCTCATGAATCATAAATGGCATTCACATCGTAAAATAACTGTTTCCTAGTAAATATATGGCTTGTGTATTGTAAATATATGGCACGTACATTTATGCCATGGCACCGCTCATATACATACTTTTTACATGCTTACATACTTTAAAAAAAGTTATAAGGCATGTACTAAAAATTCAATTTACGGCACAGCGGTGTTCCCGGTACAAGTACCATACACAGTACGGTACACGTCCCATACACATGCTGCACATACAAACCGTACGTACTGTACACATGTTGTAACATGGGAACGGTTTGTTTTAGAGTGTACGGTATTTAAGTTTGCCCAGAAAGTCCAAAAGTTTGTCTTTGAGTATTTTGGCAATCGCTAGAAGTTGAAGGCTCAGTTTAAGATCTAAGTGAATGGACATGTTAAGTGACATTTTTCGAAAAAAAAAAAAAAAAAAAAAAAAAAAAAAAGGGAGAGAGAGATTATTTCTGTGTGGAAGAACGTATTATGGTCTCTTTTAAATATCAGATCTGGTACTTCAGTCTTCTAATAAAACAGCTATCGACACAGTAAATTTTTATATACATGGATTTTAGCTATTCCATTACGTCTTTACTGTTAATTTTTTCAGATTTACTAAATCGTCACATAGCATGTTCATCCACTAAACTCTTCAATACCAAAAAAAAAAAAAAAAAAAAGATCTCCTTGAACTATGAGTCTAAAAGTCTATAGTTCATTCCAAATATAAATTCAAAATGACTATTTTATATTGTGACATAATCAGAGCATAAGTAAAAAGCTAATGCATGAATAGAAAATCAAACTTATGTGCTCAAATTTGAATAATTTTGTTTAAAATTACTATCGCCTAGATGGTGAAACGTAAAAGAATTGACTACCGAGTAAAAATGCTAACACATAAGCATTATTCGGCGATGTAATGTGTTAAATATTAATTTTCTATCAAAAATACAAATCTTTAACAATGTCAAAAGCCAAGATTAATATAATAGCTGGAAGGAAACACTATTTAACACTACCTTTGAATTTTTTTTTTTTTTTTAATGAATGTCATCTTAGAGTCCGATTAACTCCTGAAGAAAGAGGAAGCTCAATATAATTTCGGGCCACCTTTGCATGTGGGAAGGTTTCCTAATTTCTACAAATGTAGAAACATACTTTTTAATTTAATGCCAAAATATAAGAAATATAAAGACATGAATCAAGCACAACACAAACTAGAAGTTTATTTTTTTTATACACTATAAACTCCAAAAATTGGTAGCTGTGATTATAGTTAATTTATATTCTGATATCGAGTGGTCATTATTCTATCCGTGACATAAAAGAAGGTTAGCAGCTAATTATTAGCAATAAGATTTTTTCTGATTAAACAATCCCAAAATAGTGTATTTTTTGTTGATTTATACAAATACAGTAGAACCTCGATTATCCGAAGTAATTGGGAGCGAACCTACTTCGGATAATCGAAATTTTCGGATAATCGAGAATTTATCAAAAATCATCTAAAATATTTATCTGCACTCGTAGTTTGAAAAGGACGGCTTGCATACAAAAGGAATGTGGGGAAAAGAAAAAAATTCTTTAAAAATGCATGTTTCGTAAGAGAAAATTCTGGATGATAGTAAAAAGTGAAAAAAAAAAGTAAAGAAGAAACCGACTTCGGTTAACGGAGAGTTTCGGTTAATCGAGGTGAGTTTCGGTTAATCGAGGTTCGGATAATCGAGGTTCTACTGTATTCTTAAAAAAAAAAGTTACAGCTGTAAAAATTATAATTGGAAATTCGAGACCCTATTTTTCGGTTATTTTGCGGACCTCTCTTAAATTTTAGATTGGCAATTTGTACTTCTCAAGTCTTTTCAGTAATCAGACCCTGTGGTCGCTGTACTGTCATAGCATTATATTATTATTATTATTATCATCATTAACTGGAGCATCTTTAATTTAAATGCTTTTATGGCTTCAGATGATGCAATATATTGAAGCCAGCGACTTATGTTATATAGCATCAATTGTCAGAAAATATGCATTAGATTCAGAAAAATGCAGTAGTCAGACCACGATTTACATTTGGGACAGGAAGGTGATGAAAACTGTTATAATCTAATGAGCATCTTATCCTAATAAAGGAAGGAATAAATGGGATGAAACATTTGAAAACTGCCAAAAAATAAATAAATAAATAAAATAAAAATAAAATAAAATAATAACAACAATAATAATAATAATAATAATAATTTTTTTGGTTTTTAAAGTGAATTTTCAGGGAGTCAGATTTTTTTTCTGCACACATTTCTCGATATTCGATAAACAACATAATCAATAATTTCTGATTAATGAAAAAAAAAAAAAAAAAAATCAATGTGAGTAATGATAAATATGAATCACCACTTCTTACGTGCTAAAAACCCCGAAAATTGTTTAATCTGCGTTTGGCAATACATTAAAAACTTTCAAAAAATATGAAAGGAAACAAATTACGTTCACGTATTCGATTTCTAACAAAACAAATAATTTCCTGCCTTTTAATGAGATAAATCTATCGAGTTCAATAATGATCGGATTAAAGGATTATGAGATTTTATTAGATTGTGATTGAAAATCAAGTGTTTGAAAGTTAAAATAAAAATGTGCAAGCTTTTATTAAACGCATGTTTTGAGCACATTTGAAAATAATTAATTTTGTGAAAGCTTTATTAATAGACATCATATTTATTAACAATAAAATGCATCAAATATATTTCAGTGAGAAAAAAACATAAATAAATAAAAATCAAAGCCTATTACACTTTTTTATTATTTTTACTCCTTATAGTCTTTGAATTATTCCGAAAACCATGGAATCGAAAAAAAAAAAATATATATCGATAAAAGTAATGTATGGGAAGTAATAATAATAATAATAATAAACTTATTTCCATTTATTTTTTTTACAAAGCAAAATAAGTTTCATAATAATAATCCTGTTAGAGTAATTGTTGTGTTTATATTTCTAATGATGCTAAAGCTCGATGCAGTGGGTTAGGAAAGGGCGGTTGCGGTAAGAGATCCAAAAGCCAGGGATGGAACACGGGCGCAGAACTCATACCGGAATTTGTTTAAGAAATTTCTCCACCTATAATATCGTTGATTTAAGAAGTAGAAAATTTTGTTACATTCATAGGGGTATGAGTTCAGCGTCCGTGTTCCATCCTGAAAAGCTTAAAAAATTATAAAGAACTTGCAGTTTTTTTTTTTTTTTTTTTTTTTTCGTGCATAGAATTAGCGGTTTAATTTTGTGCCTGTATGATTTATTAAATCAATGTCATTGCATATCTTTAAGAATGAAATAAACTACTTCTTCAGGCATTCAGACAAATTTGGTCTCTCTGCAAACGTATTATTATACACATAGAAGTGACCGAATCAAAAACTGCTCTTTTTGAGCTTCAAAATCACTGCTAGAAAAAATATCTTAGAAATTTTTTTGGCTTTCCAATGTAAAATTAAGGAGTATACTTTGTATTGAAAATTACCAGACTTACAGAAGGATTTACTATGCAAATAATTTGTGAATTTTTAATACTGAAGTCTTATCGCAACTGGGAACTGCAAAAGAATTAGCAAGAGTTGTAAAGTATTATGCATAATTATGTAGATAAATATATAAAACACAGTTACATAGAAAGTATCGAACCTTATTTCTATAAAAATTTAAAATTATCAACAAGTTACCATTTAAAATTTTCTAAAACCGTTGCACAAAAGTTTTATTTATATATATGTAACGACAACGGGATCCCTTTCATATATCCAATGAATTAAATTTCATATTTTTGTTTGACATAGGATGGGCAAAGCCGGCTTCCACTTTTAACCTTGAATTTAGATGTTTCTGATCTATAATTAGCCATTCTAGAGAAAGTCTGCCGGAGATTCTGTCTGAAAGTCCAAATGACCTTTTATCACGGTCGAGTTCCGGGTCTGATAAGAAAGAATACCCTGAAGACAAATGCAAAATCGAAGGTTGCTCAATTACATCCAAGATAATTTCAATATTTCGACCGTGATGAATCTGACAGCCTTTCTTTATTTCTACACTCAACCAGAGTTTAACAAGGATGTGCCAATCTGCCAATTACCATTCCTGTGAGCTTTTCGAATTCCAACGGTTTTCACTTCTCCCCTTTTTAAATGTCAATAGCTATATAAAAATAAATATCGTAAAAAGTGCATCGCATTATGTATGATGCAAGGCAATAAAACATAGTCCTAGGAAAGAAATTTTGTTCAGATGACAGTAATTCCTAACACGACCATATTATTTTATTACCCGCTCCTCTAGAACTGTCTTTTATAGATGAGAGTTTTGAAAAATTAATTACATTTAAATTGCCGATAAAGGAAATCTGATTTACGATTTTTTTTTTTTTTTTTTTTTTAAATATAAATATAATTTATCTATAAGACAACAGTGAATAATGTCTTTATTCAGCTACAGAGAGAACGCTATTTTTTATTGAAAAATTGCTGTTGTCAAGCATTCTTGAACAATATTGATTTAAGTTGTATATTTGTTAATGAGAGACGCTCAAAGTATTTTTTTTTATATATATATACAGGGTGAGTTTGACATAATCTGCCAAACGAAAGGAGGTGATAGAACAGCCCATGGGGAGCATAAAACACAATAGAAACCCTGTCCTATCTCTAACCGTTTCCGAGTTACGGTAGATAGAAGAAAAATCTGTTTTTTTTTCCCTCCCGTCTGAAAAAACCTAAATTTGTGAGCTTTCTGAAAAACTTACACGCAAAATAAGCCCATATTTGGAAAGGGCAGAAAAAATCCTATCGGGTGACACCATTTACATCAGGATACCTTAATTTGACGGCGAGCTACAAGCGCTAAAACATTGGCGAAATTTAAAATCGGGTTGTCGCCAAATTCTTTAACCGACAATTTTGCAAACACCGTTCAAGCTACAATCGGTCAAATCTACCAAAAACTTCTCCATTCCACACGCTTTAGAATGAACCCCCCAATAAACCATATCGGTGTTCCAGTTCAGGAGAAATTTAGCCTTTTGTTTGCAATACATCACTAAAAACGGCGTTCGTCGAAATTCGGCAAACGAAACGATTGTGAGTAAATGGAACGTATGCAAATTCGTGACTATCTGCATATGGACACTTAATGATATGCACTTAATGATATATTTATGTATTCCAACCTTTTTGCGCGCGCATCCCATTCGCGGGTACAAAAGGCGAGTCAATCTGTAACAGCTCATTAGCTCGTCAGCTTCTTTTACGTTTTATGCTGCTTCTTGCTTTAGCATTTTCTGGACTTTTCCTGAGCTCGGCCGATTCTTTTCACTCTGCTGTCACATCTACTTGGTCTCTCTTAGTTTATACTTAGTATGTTTTCTTACATTGGTACGAATTAACCAAGTTGGATCTTATTCCGTTGCACTTTTTTCTTCTACTTTTGTAAATTAATATTGAAATTTTATCCCTTTTTGTTTACCCTTCTGACTTTTATTTTCAATTGAAGTCATCACAGGGATCAAATTGTCATACTTTCCAACCTGTAAACAGATATGCCTAGTTTTACAAATGAAGAGTACGCGGAGAGGCATTTTATGTATGGATTTTGCGATGGTAACTCTCGGAGAGCCGAATAAGAGTACCGTCTACGTTATCCACATCGTCGTGCGCCCAACCGTGCTGTATTTGCCGCAATTCATCGAAGGCTTAGGGAGAGTGGGTCGTTCGATAGGGTGTACGAAAGGGGCCATGGTCGCCGCTCCGCCACCGCTGAGGAGTCCGTACTCGACAGAGTGGAGGAAAATCCAAATATGAGTTCACGCATATTTGCGAGAGAAGGTGTAATCTCCCAAAGCAAAGTGATAAATGTTTTGCGCAAAAACCAGTATCATCCATACCACTTCACACCGGTACAAGAATTACGCCGCTCAGATTTCCAAAAGCGGGAAGCATTCTGCCGCTGGCTTTTGGAGCGAGATATTGAGGAACACCATTTCCTTAGAACGAAACTGTGGACAGATGAGTCACTTTTCACTCGGGATGGCATGTTAAATCAGTGTTGGGCATAATTGATTAAAAAGTAATTGAATTACAATTGAATTACAATTAAATTACAATTATTTTACTTTTAATTGATTAACAAGTAATTGATTACAAATAAATTGAATTACTTATTCAATAAATTTAATTACTTATTCAATTTATTTGTAATCAATTACTTGTTAATCGATTGACAGTAAAATAATTATAATTTAATTGTAATTCAATTACTTTTTAATCAATTATGCCCAACACTGTGTTAAATTTACATAACTGGCATCATTACGCTCAACAAAATCCATTTGCAACACGAAACTCATCGTTTAAGACGTGATTCAGCTTAAATGTTTGGCTTGGAGTGGTTGGCGATCGCTTGATAGGTCCACCTGTGTTCCAAGGTCATCTGACAAGCAATACATATTTGGAGTTTCTGGAACATCATCTTCCAAGATTACTTGATGTCATTCCTGTACCCCAACGAACGGAAATCATTTTCCAACACGATGGGGCCCCTGCACATTCTACCAATGCCGTTCGGGACTTTTTGACTCAGCAGTATCCGCGATGGATTGGTCGTAATGGAATAATTCCTTGGCCACCTAGATCGTCAGATCTCACTCCATTGTACTTCTATGTTTGGGGTTTCTTGAAGCGAAAAGTTTACCGCACAGAAGTTGCCAGTTTGCAAGATTTAAGCAGCCGGCTGGATGATGCAATAATAAAACTGAGGAATGAGCTTTCGCTAAGCGCTACTGTGGTTTCCGTTCGTAAGCGGGCAAGGGCATGTATCAGGTGTGGGGGGTGACCAATTTCAGCAGCGGCACTAAATTTCACACATCCTTTCGAATGCATATGTGCTTTAATCATAAACGGGAGATATTTTTTTTTTTTTTTTGCATATTCCTTTGGTAAAGACGTGAGAAACGTCATACTTCTTTTGCTTCCATTCCATTGTGTTTGTAAACTTAATACAACTGTTACTTTTCTTGTATGTCTTTAAAACTTTCTTTTTTGCATCTAAAAAACAGCGGGCTGAAGGCGGACATGAAATCAGGAACGACAATGGCACCCCGTGAGTCTCCTTCTCGAGAAATGTCGAGTTCAGTGATGAATGTTTTTCAAATAAAAGGCTAAATTTCTTCTGAACTAGAACACCGATATGGTTTATTGTGAGCTCATTCTAAAGCTTGTGGAATGGAGAAGTTTTTGGTAAATTTGACTGATTGTAGCATGAACGGTGTTTGCAGAATTGGCGGTTAAATAAATCGGCGACAACTTGTAGCTCACCGTGAAATTAAGGTATCGTGGTGTAAATGGTGTCATCCGATAGGATTTTTTCTGATCTTTCCAAATATGTGCTTATTTTGCTTGTAAGTCTTTCAGGAAGTACACAAATGTGGGTTTTTTCAGACGGGATGAAAAAAAAACAGATTTTTCTTCTATCTACCATAACTCGAAATAGGTTAGAGATAGGACAGGGTTTCTATGATGTTTTATGCTCCCCATGGGCTGTTCTGTCACCTCCTTTCGTTTGGCAGATTATGTCAAACTCACCCTGTATATTGTATGCGTATTTTGAGTTGTATACAGTAAGATATAAATAAGACGCAAAATGTATGCGTGGAAGTAGGTAACAATGAAGTAAGAATGCATGTATGAAAACTGCATTCAACGCAGTGGATAAATGAATGGGTTCTTTTTGGATTAATAAAGGAAATATAGATGTATAAATCGCATACGGAATATGCCGGAGTATTGAAATGTGGAAGCAAATCAATAATTAAAAAAATTACAAAGTTGATATTAATTGACTCCGCTTAGACTTTTTTAACTGTAGGTTTTTGCTCTTTCAGCAGCAACCTTATTAACATTTTTAAGTTTACAATGCCGAGAATTTTTATAATAACGAGAAGACATGAATATATTATTTTTCTATCGTATTACATATATATATATATATATATAATGAATAGATATCACATAGTTATTAAAATATTTCAAATATTTAAGAAAACCTTCAGACTAAACAATTAGTATGATGAAACACAAAGCCGCCATGAAACTAATTAAAATCAAAACAATAGAAAACACATGAAATCATGCTTGAATCCGTACGTTATCAAGGACATGAAAGAAAATTAAAGCATGCAAAGTAAATGGTTTTCTGTTACAAAAAGAGCATAAGCTAAAATTCTTCTTTTATTATGCCCAAACCATCTACTAACCACCAATATATAAATAAATAAATAAATAAATATATATATATATATATATATATATATTATATACTAGAAATTAAGGTAAGTTTAAAGTTAAATTAAATTAAATCAAAAGTAAAATTGTTTCAATAGTTAACAACCAGTCTTCACAGATAATTTTAATTTGATGAAATTTTATTCTTATTGGTCTATGTGGTTTCAGTGGTCTTAAATCTTCTGTTGCTCGTCTTTTACTACGTTTTAAAAAATTATTTGTTTTTATATATATAAGTATATATATACATTTAAATCGTTTCATTTCTGAATTTTTGCACTGACGTATTTTTAAAAATTCCATTAATTATTCACTATTTGATTACTATAATCCCATTTAATATTATTCATGCAATATTTTAAACATCGTTATTATTTTTTTTTTATTCTAAATTCAAAAATCTATTTTTGATTTCTTTCTATATTATAATTATTTTGTGAGTTTGACGAGACAAGTTAAAGAAAATTTTTCTGCTGATTTGGCTGCAGGAATTTCATCCATGAACATTTGCTTGATGACTTGTGAAAATTTTTCACACATTTATTGATTTTCAGGTTGTATAGATCTTCATGTAATTCTATGATTTTCCTAAAGTAAAATATTTACGTTACAGCGATAACTTTTGAAATACTAGTAATAGAACATTTTTCTGTATGTATCTTTTACAGTTTCATGCTCTCTTTGAAGAAACGATCGATATGCTTAGAGCCTTTACTTGCTCCTTGCTTCCACATAAAATTCAAACAGTTGAATATGTCATGTTTACCATTTCATTTAACTCAGAATTAGCCCAATCTTTTTGCTTAAATTTGCAAATTTTAACGTATATTTACAAAGACAGCACTCTAAACTTATGAAAGATTCAGAAATAAATATTTCATGGGGCAATAACAATTAAAGTAAGAAAAACTTCATCAGCACAATCTTATTTGACAATTATCCTTTTTAATGAAAGTACGATTTTTTAACAAACTACTTATATCATCTAGTTGTTTGGTTTATTGGTAATTAGCCTATTTAATCAAAGAAGATCCAAGATAAACTCATGAAAATTGAATTTTTTAGCTTTTAATATGGCTGAAATCAAACTACTAGACGCATAAATCAATGGTCATAAATTTTAGGATGATATAAGATTAGAATAGCTATTGCATTATATTTTAAAACCAGTTTTATGTAATCAGTGCAAGTCTGGTTAACTTAACGAAAATGTTTGTTTTTTGTGTGACGTAATACTTCACCTGTGATTTTGAAAAGACAAGAGTGCTGCGTGGGAAGTTGTGCTGCTTTTTCTAATAATGAATAAAGAATATTCGGAAAGAAAAAAAAAACAGCTTGTTTAGTTTGTCAACTTGATTCTTTACTAAAGATTTACTTATTTCGAAATATTAATTTACAACTTACTTATTCGCAATATAAAGGAGATAAATATTGTTGTCATAACGAGGAGTTTAATGCAGCAAATTTGGGAGCTACAAATCCATCACAATTAATTAAAAATGTAATTGAAGTAACCAAGGTTCAAGTCTAATAAGTAGGCATTATTCTGAGAAAATAATTCAATTAAATTTAGTATTTGAAGAATGTTTGAGTAATGATCAGGACCATTACATTATTCGATTTACATTTAATGCAGAGTGGAGTGGAGAAACAAAATACTAGACGTTAAATCTATAGGCTTTATAGAATTACATCTCGAGAATAAGTGATAAAAGAGATTGAGAGAAATGATTAACCTTGGCGTTCATTTAACATATTCGCCAGGACCAAAGTTTTTTATTTTTATTTATTTCTTACAAGGAAACATTCAAAAGGTGCTGTCTTCAAAAAATATTGAAAAAAATATATGTGATTCTACTCTTCATAAAACATGAGAAAGGGAAAAAATTATCGGCTGAAATGAATTACAGCGACCACAAAAAATTATCAAAATTAAGCATATTTGGTGATTTCACACTGTTAGACGATTGATTTTGAGTACTTGGCGGAGAAGCGAAACACGGTTCTGTTCGTATACGGCAAACTGGGTGCTAGCGAACTTATCACCTAACAGCGCTAAATCGCCAAAAATGCTTAATTTTGATAATTTTCTGTGGTCGCTGTAATACATTTCAGCCTATAATTTTTTCACTTTCTGGTGTTTTATGAATAGTAGAATCACATATATATTTTTTCAATATTTTTTGAAGATGACACCTTTTGAATGTTTCCTTGTTAGAAAGAACATGGTTGCAGTTTTCTTTATGAATGTACTCGTTCAATTTTTGAAAAGACAATCAGAAATTCCCTGGCACCGATTATTGTAAAAAATTGCTATAGTTTCGCCGAGTTAAGTTCATGAAAATCAATTCTTTAACGCGGATATCGCGACAACTATGCTCGCAAGTTACATTTCGATGCCGAGTAAAAGAAAGCCAGATTACTGCCATCTGTGTCTCAAAACAAAAGCAATATTAGAGTCAAAGCTTATTTTAATGGAACCATAATAATTTGTGTTATGTCATAGAGATAATGGGAATTGATCAAAGATTTCGGTTCCGTTACGATGAAAAATAAATTCATTGTGAGAGGAA
Source organism: Salticus scenicus (assembly GCA_963930645.1). NCBI lineage: Eukaryota > Metazoa > Arthropoda > Arachnida > Araneae > Salticidae > Salticus > Salticus scenicus. Next base: position 140,047,034 of record OZ005655.1, on the reverse strand, counting down.
AAGGGTAGATATAAAATTTGAGAAGAAGTACATTGATTATGTATGAATTTAAGCTATTCAGATTAAAATAGTCATATCGTTATATTTAAAAGGGTTTTAAGATGAAATAATTTAATTTATAAATTTAGTTATTCTGAATATTTGCTTATCTTTTACAACGAAAACCAATTTGCTAATAAGTGATAATTTACATCACAAGCAACAATAGTTTTATCAAAGAAAACTCTTTAGCTTACAAACGCTTTAAACTAGAAACATTTTATCGACGTATATTATCTTGCCGTTGCTTTTATTCACAATATTTTTCTAGTAAATAAATTTATAATATATAAATATAAACAATAGCATCTCATAAATATACTGTTGCTTAGATCAAGGGAAAAAATACTCGTACACACACACACATATACACTATCTGCCAATAAGTATTTGGACACTTTTGAATTAAGACGTTTTATCAAATATCTAGGAAAGTTCTTTAGGAATCATCCTGAAACTTTGATAGTGTAAAGTACATGTTATGCCTCATATATTTCAACAAAAGTTGTGTTCTGAAGAGAAAATGTTGATTGGTTGGTTGATTGGGTTTTACGTCGTTCTAGTGCTGCGCAATGTCTGAAGAGAGAAATGGAACCAGTAAAAAGTAAAGCAATAAACAAAGTGTTTTGGATCCCCCTGTAAAAAGTAATGCTTTAAATGTGTTTTGGCTGTAGCATGTGATTATGAAAAATGTTTTCATTATCTGTATACATTTTTATGAGGCTATAACGATTTTTTTTTAATTGCAAAATAATAATAATAATAATCCACTTTTTTAGTTATAATGCGTAGTGTATTAGGCTCAGTGCAAAGACATTTTTAGAAAATTTGGCATACTATATTAGACACGACATACTGCAATCAGAATGCAAAAATATTCAATATCTTACGCAATATAAGCATTTTCACTAAATAATTTTTAACTACACATGCGCTAGCTTAAAAAAAAATTATATATTTGCACAATTTAATAGCCAAAAGTATTGAGCGACTTACATGAAAACCCCAAACAAATATCAGGTAAATTCAAAAAGTTATGGAAAATAAAATGAAGAGAATTTCAGTGCTCTCAAAGTAAAAGCTAAACTATAGGGGTTTTATAAAAACGAGGCAAACGACAATGTCTAGAATGCCAAATAGAAATAATAGGAAAACAGACAGCTGTTTCGGTAGTATTTAGCGTACCGTCTTCAGTGCATCATCATCATCATCATCATCATCACGTGAGGTTACTGTAGTTCCTACGGCGATCGCAATCGCCGCTTACCTCCACCTAAGAAATGAGAAAAACCTGGAGATGGATTGCATGTTCAAGATATTCGGGACCTTGAGACAGATGAGTTCTCATACACATTTTGCTGAAATGTATGGGGTATAACATGTTTTCACACTACCAAAGTTTCAAGATTATTCTTAAAGTACTTTTCTAAATATTTTACAAAACAATTTTTACTAAAATCACACAATCAAATGTGGAAGAAAAACATATTTATTGAAATTTTATTTTTCCGACTGAGTGAAAATAATGCCTGGACCGGGACTCGAATCCCGGAAGTGCTCCTTTTCCTGCGACTTATTTCTGTTGAGCTATCTAAATGATAGACCAGATTGTTTCTGCCTAAAAAGGTTGTCTGAGTGAGTAATGCTGACCGGGATGTCGGCCTGGATAGCTCAATTGGTAGAGCCTTGACCTTGTAAGTCAATGTTCCGGGGTTCGAGTCCCGGTCCAGGCATTATTTTCACTCAGTCGGAAAAATAAAATTTCAATAAATATTTTACAAAACGTCTAAACTCGAAAGTGTACAAATACTTATTAGTAGATAGTGTATATATATATATATAGAGAGAGAAGAGAGAGATCATGGCACTTTTTTTTTTTAATAGTAACAAAATCTTCGTTATAAAATGTTTGTCTATTAAAAATGCACAATGATATTTGTAAAATTATTCTTTATTATAAGGCCATTAACTCAATATAGAATTACACCTCTAGAGGGGATGGTGGATATATACATATATATATATATATATATATATATATATCTGTGAATTTAAAGTAATTTTTTTCATTCGAATTAAGTCTTCTCACTCATTTAATAAACCAATTTTCCTATAATTAAAAAACAAGTGTTGATGATTATTGGGAATGTCGGCTTTCTGAAATCAACAACAGAGGGAGAATAAATAAAATTTATTACCAGATGATTCTCGATTCTTTTTCTAAATGTACAATACAAAGATACACTGCCTGTTATAAATATCCAGATACTCTCGATTTTAGAAATTTTATGAAATATCTAGAAAATGTTTGGCGGGTTATCTTGAAACTCTAGAGGAATAAAGAATATAGTACACCTCCTGTATTTTAGCGATGTTTAATCCTGTGGGCAAAAAAGGCAATCAGTAAGTAAAACATGAGTAGTAAAAGAACTCATATTTTGCCAAATGTTGAATATTTTTTATACTGTGATTACAATATATATCGTCTCTACTGTAGTAAGTCAAATGTTTTAAAAACAGCATTCAAATGAAATGACTACCCTGCTCGTTCCAATTAAAAAGGAGCATTTTTTAAAAACAAACCTTCACATTTATATGAATATGTGCGCTATTTTTAAGCAAATAAGTATAGATAAATATAAAAAAAATCATAATCATATGCTACATCTACGGCGCATTTTCTAGCAACTTTTTTCGGTGATAATCCCCAACATTAGTTTTTACCACGTTTTTATTAACTCGCTTTCTTGTTTGTTTGTCCAGTACAAATCTTGCAATCGATTTTTAACTAACTTCCCGACTAGCTAGACATTTGAAACTTTTAGAATAGCCCAGAATCAGAATACGATGACAGTGTCCCATAATAGGATATATACTTCACGAGTCGTATTAACCCCTGACGATATATTGAACGCCCCAGCCCACCCGTTTCCGCTCTTCGATGTCTTTTTCTAGTCAATTTTGTCCTTTTATCCTTTCTGGTGTTAGCCTTTTTCTTTCCACATATTTAACATTGTGAGTTTTTTTCGTTTTCATCCCATGCTTTTTCTATCGATTTTTAGCCTTTTTCCCCCCATGTATTTTACACTCAAGTGCGGTGAACTCCCTCCCGTCTTTTTTTAATTAATTTTGTCTTTTTATTCCTTCCGGTGTTATCTTCTATTTTTTTTTTTTTTTTTACACTTGAACTTGTGAGTTTTTTTTTTTTTTTTGCTTTCATCCCATGCTTTTTTCTATGGAATTTTGAATCTTTTTTCCCGTGTTTCTATGTATTTGTAGCTATTTTTCCTCGTTTTCTACATTCTAAAGTGCGGCGGTGTAGGTTTCATGCCCCAAGCCTACCCTCCCGCTTCTCCATGTCTTTTTCTAGCCAATTTTGTCCTTTTATTCTTCCGGTGTTAGCCCCCTCCCTTTTTTTCCTCACTTGACATTGTGAGTTTTTTTTTTTTTTTTCGTCCCATGCTTTTTTTAATGGAATTTTGACTTTTCCCCCCCGTGTTTCTATATGAATTTTCAGCCCTTTTCCCTGTTTTTCTACATCCTAAAGTGCGTTGGTATCTTAATGGACTCGCCTAGTATAAGATATTTTTAATACTTTTATTCAATTAATAAATGTTTGAAAATTTCTTATAATTGCTCTCTTTATTACGCATTTGATCATTTCCTTTCAAGTTGATGGAATAATTCATCAATAATTTTTTTAAAAAGTATTTATTAACACATAGAATTGCCAAGTTTATATGATTCAACAGAAAATTTAAAATCATAGTATATACATAAAAAAATATTTTTATCTTGTACTTATTTTTCTTTAATTTTATTCCCTTTTCGCATTAAGTACCAAACTTTCATTGAAATGTATCAGATATAACATGTTCTTTACTTCCCTGAAGTTTCAGGATATTCCGTCAAGTATTTTTCTAGATATATTTAACAAAACGCCTAAAGTCGAAGATGCAAGTTTATATGATTCAACAGAAAATTTAAAATCATGGTATATAAAAAAATCTTTTTATCTTCTAATTATTTTTCTTTAATTTTATTCCCTTTTCGCATTAAGTACCAAACTTTCATTGAAATATATCAGTATAACATGTTCTTTACTTCCTTGAAGTTTCAGAATATTCCGTCAAGTATTTTTCTAGATATATTTAACAAAACGCCTAAAATCGAAGGTGTCCAGTGATTTATAGCAACCGATTTGCAATACAATGAAATGCCATTTAACGGAATTCACCTTCCGTTATATTTATTAAAGCATCCTGGAGAATATTTACGACTGCACGTAGCTTTTGTTTCAGTATTGCATGGAAAACCTGTCATTCAGTATCCTTGGCCATATAAGGCAAAAATACGCATCTTATGAATGAAAATTATGAATTATTTGTTGCAACGTATTGGTGAAAGAAAATGGAATCCTGGTTATCCCCTCTCACAACGTAATGTATGACAACTATTTTAAATCTTGTGAGTAAAATGAAAGTGAAACTAAATGTTTCGCATAGGATATGCCATACACAGTTGAGTTCATACATCCAGGTAAAAAGGTGACTTGTTCAATAACCTTTATTCTCCTTCTCAATCTTCTTTAAAGAAAATCTCAGGAAGGTGGTTATACATAGAATAAAAAACGTTTGAGTTGTAACAAAGCACTGAATTACGTTATTGTGAAAATACTTTGTCTCTAAAAAGTGTTAAATATTTCAAAAATAATATTGGAATATGCTGCATTTCTGTGATCTATAGCTGGATAATATAATGTAAAATGTATGATATTTTATATACATAATATACAGTAAATTGGATTATACAGCATATCGCTTTTATTTTAAGCAGTGGATTTTAGAAATATCGTACCAAGGTAAATATATTATTTTAGTGTATTTTATACTTGTAGCTTGAAAACAAAATTCATGATGTAAGTAAAAAGAAAATCTTGTTATTACATTTCTGTTTCCTACAATTTATACCAAATTTTCGATATTGTAACATCGAGATTTTGTTTAGAGGTTTACTTTGTAAATAATTCTATATATTAATAATTAATTTATTCTGTATAATAATAAATAATCTAAATTTTATAAAACTATAATAATAATAACAACATAAATAATTCTAATAATTTTACTGATTTGAGTATTATCAACTTGAATTTTGTTTTTGCTGGTTATTCATTTAAATTAATTTATTATAAGTAAAAAATAAATTTATTTGCATTTATTATGTAATTATATATTTAGTCCAAAGGTCGTACATCCCGGGCTTTTTCAGGACACTTTCAAAGATAAGAAATTTCCGCTCTTTTTTGCTACTTCTATTTACATATAATAATCGCTATTCTATTTAATCACGCCACATTATTACAAAAATAAGATAAAGGTTTCTGTATGAAAATAGTGGTAGCAAAGAAGGCAGAAATTTCTCGTTCCTGAGAGTATCCTGAAAAATGTGTGGGATGTACGATCCTTGACTTAGTCTATTTAAAATAGGATGTTATTATTATCAGGACTGAGGTCCTATTAGTCTCAATCTGGGATTTTTGCGTTGTCGATTTCGATAGTTGGACATTTGTCGAAATCTAAAATTTATCGAAAATATAATTGAATAATTTGAAAGCGATGTTATAATTTGAAAAAAGAAAAAAAAAAAAAAAAAAAATACGTGTGGCACTCGGGGACTGCCGCGGTAAAGCTATTGCACAGCATTTTTTATCAACTTATGCAATTATAATTATTTATGTATTTTATTTTTTACCCTTCCGCTCCCTCCCCCCTTTCCCGCCCCTCCCAATAATTTTAAAAATTCAAAAATATCCGCAATCGATTTGTATGTATCGAAAACCTCGATGTACCAAATTTGAATGATCTAACTCTATTTCCTCTGCCCCCCCCCTCCCTGGCCCTTCTAATAACTTTACACTTTCAAAAATATCCCCATTCGATTTGCAGGCCTCTAAAACCTATCTGTACCAATTTTCAATGGCCTAACTGTATTTCTATTTTTCTTTTTTTGCCCATAGCCCCCCCCTTACCGCCCCTCCTAATAATTTTACAAATTCGAAAATATCCGCAATCGATTTGTAAGTATCGAAAACCTCTATATACCAATTTTGAACGATATGACACTATTTTTATTTTTTTGCTCCCCTCCCCTCCCCCCCCCCCTTCTCGCCCCTCCTAATAACTTTACACAATCGAAAATATCCCCATTCGACTTACAGGCCTCTTAAACCTATCTGTACCAATTTTGAACGGCCTAACTGTATTTCTATTTGTTTTGGCCCCATAGCCCCCCCTTACCGCCCAACCCCCCTACACGCCCCTCCTAATAATTTTACAAATTCAAAATCATCCGCAATCGATTTGTAAGTATCGAAAACCTCTATGTATCAATTTTGAACGATCTGACACTATTTTTATTTTTTTGCCCCCCTCCCCTACCCCCTTCTTGCCCCTCCTAATAACTTTACACAATCGAAAATATCCCCATTCGACTTGCAGGCCTCTTAAACCTATCTGTACCAATTTTAAACGGCCTAACTGTATTTCTATTTGTTTTTGCCCCATAGCCCCCCCCCTTACCGCCCAAGCCCCCTACACGCCCCTCCTAATAATTTTACAAATTCAAAATCATCCGCAATCGATTTGTAAGTATCGAAAACCTCTATGTATCAATTTTGAACGATCTGACACTATTTTTATTTTTTTTGCCCCCCTCCCCTACCCCCTTCTTGCCCCTCCTAATAACTTTACACAATCGAAAATATCCCCATTCGACTTGCAGGCCTCTTAAACCTATCTGTACCAATTTTAAACGGCCTAACTGTATTTCTATTTGTTTTTGCCCCATTTGTTTTTGCCCCCAAAGAAAATGTTTCTTTTAAAAGGAATTTTGCTTCTTTACATATTTATGTTAATACACTTTTACACCCCCCCCCACCCCCCGAAAGCTTATGATAAGTTCTTAACAATGCAGAGTAACTTCGTGTATGATTCAATAATTTAAAATAAGAAATATCTCTAAATATGTCAAATATAGTTGTTTATATTTTATTAATTAATTTAACCCAGTAATATACTCTTTAATTGATGAAACATCTGAAACATTGACTATGATAGCGTTATTAGCATTATTTTTGAGGACACCGATGTGGAAAAGGACATACGCCCTACCTTAACATATGCGAAGTAAAAATATAATTAAATAAATGTATTCATTCATTTAAGCTTTATAAATTAATTTTCAGCAAGTGAAAGTATTACATGCTGGTAATGATATACTTATCTTATCTATATATTAACAGGCAAGCATAAAATTTGTAGTCCCTTTTTAACATGTTAATTATGGGAGTAGAGGGTTGAAAACGGTATCATTCGAAAGGTGTGGTTAGCCGGAAGGTGCGAATACAAATATTATTTTCTTACGATGTCAAGACGGTATTTAAAAATACATTTATTTTTTATGCATTTTCCCCCATTTTTCCCTTTTATACACGTATTCCTTTACATTAAAAAATACCTAAAAGTAGAAAGTTGTTAAATCTGGCAATTTCATAAAGCTCAAATAAAACCATAGACACAGTAATTTGTATAATGTACAGTCGGTAACAAAAGTGTCCGAACACTAGCAAAAATTCCTATGTAAAAAAAGTACACTTCATACGCTTTTGTTAAATAAATCCTTATCGAATCATGTTCTTACACTGACTAAGAACAGGATTCGACAAGGATTTATTTAACAAAATCGTATGAAGTGTACTTTTTTTACGTAGGAATTTTTGCTAGTGTTCGGACACTTTTGTTACCGACTGTACAGTCGGCTGCAAAATTATTCGAGCACTAGCCAATAATTCCTATATTAAAAAGGTACACTTAAGACTGTTTTATGAAATAAATCCTTGTCGAATCATGTTCTTACACTGACTAAGACCATGACGCCATAAGGATTTATTTAAAAAAGCAGTATTAAGTGTACTTTTTTTTGACAGGGATTATTGCTAGTGCTCGAATAATTTTGCAGCCGACTGTAGCATCACTATACGCAAGCGAAGTGATGACGTCACTGTCTGTCCATGGAGCCATGAAAAAGATTTTCTATGTTAATCGTCCATTGGATTTTTTGTAAAAAATTATTAAAAAATAACGGAAATTATCTGCCGATTTTAATTCCGATATTTGGGTATAGTTATATATAAGTTACTGTCTACATGTGTTTGATTGAATTATTTTTTCTGTAAAATTGATAAAATTTTAATTTAAATCACAAAACTCTAGAAAAAAAAATGGCAAACTTCCAATTTCGAATGTAAACATAAACATTTCATTTCAAAGGGTGATATTTAAACAATAAATATTCAAATAATATACTAAATAAAAGGAAAATGGATTTGTTACTAACTGCTGCATATATAAGTAGACGATACGGAAAAAATTCCGATTTCCGTTTTTTGCTGAATTTACATGTTTTGAGCTTTCTTTACGTTTCAGTTAACTGAAATTGGCTACTTATTTTTAAAAAAAGTGTCTTTATTGCTAGCTTTTGTGGGTAGAAGAAGCAAGTAGAAGATACATAAAAACTTTTGATTTCCGGTTTTCGATGAATTTACACATTTTGAGATTTCCTTGCATTTTAATTAAGTGGAATTGACTACTTATTTATATTTTTTAAAAAGTGGATTTATTATTCTTTCCTCTGCATGTATAAGTAGAAAATATAAGATTTAGAAAAGTTTTAGATTTTAGGTTTTCGATAAAGTTACACGTTTTGAAATTTCCCGAACTCAATTCGACCATTTTTGAAAAATATCTTTTTTTTTTTTTTTTTTTTGTTCAAACACTGTACTTTATGAACCAATCGAATTAGTTTAACAGAATTTGATACTTGGTTGGGCCTTGGTTTGACGTGGTACCTATTAGCTTCTGGGCTGTATCACACAACAAGGGGCGTTTTCACGTTGCGATTTTCTCTCATTTCAGGAAAGGCTAACATCTACAGAGAGAAATAGTTATATTAAGTAAAATTCTGCTGATCCAGTTAGAGTGAATATCGGCAAACAATTGTCGCAGCTGTGTTGCAATTGCATTCCGTTTAGGACAAGGCAATAACTTTGTTTTGCCTCGTTTTGCAAAAAAAAAAAAAAAAAAATGGTCGAGTTTCGACCACTGGGCAATACTAGTACTATTAAGTGAGCAATATTTGTATATATATATGTATAACGGTAGCTCGGACAGTCACGTTATTTAACACAAAGGTGCCCTCCAAAGGATCATTGTGCACACCGAAGTCAGATTTTAGAATTTGTGATTAGTTTTCTTTTAATTAATAAAAATATGAAAATAAAACTCCCCATTTCTATAATGACGCAGAATGGAGAATCTTAGAAGAGGTTTGATTGGTTTATTTGAATTTCATTGATTTGAGTGTATTTTATATTGAACTAGAGCTACGTTTTGAGGAATTACGAGAGATTTGAATGTTTTTTTTTTTTAATTTTCATTGATTTGAGTGTATTTTACATTGAACAGAGCTACGTTTTGAGGAATTACAAAGGATTTGATTGGTTTATTTGCTTTTCATTGATTTGAGTGTATTTTACATTGAACTACAGCTACGTTATGAGGAATTACAAGAGATTTGAAAGGTTTATTTGATTTTCATTGATTTGAGTGTATTTTACGTTGAACTAGAGCTACGTTATGAGGAATTACGAGAGATTTGATTGGTTTATTTGATTTTTATTGATTTGAGCTTATTTTACGTTGAACTATAGCTACGTTATGAGGAATTACGAGAGATTTGATTGGTTTATTTGATTTTCAGTGATCTGAGTGTATTTTACGTTGAACTAGAGCGTTATGAGGAATTACGAGAGATTTGATTGGTTTGTTTGATTTTCATTCATTTGAGTGTATTTTACGTTGAACTAGAGCTACGTTTAGATTTTATTTAAAAATATTTGAATTTTTAATATTTTAATATTATACAACTTTTACAGAGAACACATTACGATTGGCGCCGCGAGCATGTTTTTTGGTAAAAATTTTCATGGGTCTCTGGCCAGCTAGTTTGAACTGATGTGAAGAATTTTATTCTCTTAGTATTTTAAAATATTTTTTTCTAATAAGTTTTAAACTATTAGCTGGATAAGTAAACGATACATGTTACAATGAAATTTTAACAAGCAAACTAACGAATTTTACCTTCTCCCTCCTTCTTTCTCTTTCTTTCTTTCTTTTTTACTTTCTTCTATATGTAATATAGAGAAAGTATTGGATTCGCGAAAATTTTCGACCTCCGTTTTTTGATGGATCTACACGTTTTGGGATGTCCTGAACACGAATTGATAGTTTTTAGAAAATGTCTGTCTGTGTGTCTGTCTGTCTGTCTGTCTGTCTGTCTGTGTGTCTGTATCATTTTTTTGTGGACGCTGTATCTCACGAACATATGAATGAAATTTAACCAAACTTGGTATTTAGTTGCACTCTGACATGAACTGGTGCCCATTAGATTTGGGGATCAATAGCTCAACAGGTGGCGCTGTAATCGCATTTTATGCAAATTTTTAACATGGCAGCATAGGACAAAATTCCGTATAAATGGGCATAATGAGAGTTATTTTAAACTTGTGATTGTAAAATTAATTTGAATTATTGATGATAGTAGTAGTTAACTAGGAAAAAAAATTTGTGCATGGGGGGGCATCGGTTCCCCCCCCCGAGGGGAAGTACCCCCCGGGGGGGTTAAATTTTGAAGATGGGTATCATTCGAAAGATCTCGTCAATACCTTTAAAACGAATGGTTGAACCATAAATCTGTGATAATTTAAAACAAAGTTATCGATTTTTTTTACTTTTAACAAAAAAAAAACTGAAAAAAAATCGTATTTTTTTTTTTTTTAAACGAAATTTTACCAAACTTGGTATTTAGTTGGTCCCCGACATAAACTAGTGCTGATTATATTTGGGGATCAATAGCTCAACAGGTGGCGCTGTGATAGCATTTTATCTAAATTTTTAACATGGCAGCATAGGACAAAAATTCGTATAAATGTGCATAATAAGAGTTATTTTACTCTTGTGATTGTAAAATTAATATGAATTATTGATAATAGTAGTACGTAACTAGGAAAAAAATTTTGTGCATGGGGGGGCATCGCTTCCCCCCCAGGGGGGGGGAAGTACCCCCCCCGGGGGGGGGGTAAATTTTGAAGACGGGTATCATTCGAAAGGTCTCGTCAATACCTTTAAAACGAATGGTTGAACTATAAATCTGTGATAATTTAAAACAAAGTTATCGATTTTTTTTACTTTTAACCAAAAATTCGATTTTTTTTTTTTTTTTTTTTTTTTTAAATATTGTTAGTGATTGAATATGTATTAATTTTCACAAAAAAAAAAAAAAAAAAAAAAAAAGGAAAAAAAAATCATTTTTTTTTTTTTTTTTTTTTTTTTTAATATTGTTACTGATTGAATATGTATAGGAAAATATAGAAGAAAGTCTTGTGGTGGCCACAACATACTAGTTTTTTTTTAATCCCTTTCGCTACCACTGGGACATAATATATGTCCCAAGGCCATTTTAAAATATAGTAATAAGAAACTCTTTTCTGAAGGTTTTCTGTTGCTGTTTTTTAGAGGTGTAACTATCATGAATAGGTGGAATAGGAGAAAATTTACAGTCTATTGAATGAAACACATTCAGATAATTTACTAAATATTATTATTTTATTATTTCTCAGAAAAAAAATGGCAGTGAAAGGGTTAAAATAACTTTGAAATTAAAATTCAATTTTAATCATTTGCTGTTGGTTTAATAATGAAATTCGATATAATAAAGTCTAGAAAACGTGTTTTATATATTTTCATAGATATTTTTCAGAAAGTGCAATATATTTCTTTTAAGGTTGTACAATCGGTAACAAAAGTGTCCGAACACTAGCAAAAATTCCTATGTAAAAAAAGTACACTTCATACGGCTTTGTTAAATAAATCCTTATCGAATCATGTTCTTACACTGACTAAGAAGAGGATTCGACAAGATTTATTTAACAAAGCCGTATGAAGTGTACTTTTTTTACATAGAAATTTTTGCTAGTGTTCGGACACTTTTGTTACCGACTGTACATCAGTGAGATTTCCTCTTTCTCACTTCCCATGTTATCCAATGGGATTTCTGTTGCTTCGTTTTATAAGAATATCAAAGTTTTCCGAATATTATTCTTTGAATTGGTCGCCTTTTAGCTTAGTGAGCAATTTTTTGAAAAAATAAATTTAAATGTTTCGATCAGAGAACCAAACTTAGAGTTCTAAACTTATTTAATGAAATAAAATAATTATATTATTATTACTATTATTATTATTATTATTATTATTTTATTTTTCGAAATTGCTCACTAAGTTAAAAGGCGACATATTCAAAGGGTAATAATAATAATAATAAAAAAATAGAATTCGAAAAACTTTATTTTTGAATAATATATCCTTGTAAAATAGGCTGACCAGATCAAAGTACCTTTATAATAGAGAAGCATAAAAATTGCTACAATTATCAAATTATGGATGCTTTTTTTCATTCCTAATAAATAAGGACTAAAAATAAAGTGTTACTGATTAATAATTTAGTTTATACAATTTTTTAAAACTTAGAAAAATGCCTTCAAAAAAAAAAAAAAAAAAAAAAAAAAGGCGTCCCTATTTGTCCCCAGAAAATGGGGACGTTTGGTCAGTATATTGTAAAACGAAGTAACAAAAATCCCAAATACTGATACTGATACTTCAGGAGTGCTATATGATATGCAAATGAAAATAAAAATAATTTCGGGTAGGGATTATGGATTTTACATAATACTAGTATATTTCTATGCCATTTTTGAACTCTTCTGCCTAATTTTTACCCCGTGATTTTGACAGAAATGCGAGTCAAAGGTGTTAAAAGCACAGAAAAGTAAAAAATAAATAAAGATGTAGTGGTGTGATCTTCTTTAATAATTAAAAAAAGTAAATAAAAGTTTTTTTTTTTAATACGGACTTTATTTTCGAGCTTTCCTAAAATATGTCTTTTAAAAATCATTTGAATAATACATTTATTATGTGTTACTTTAAATTTAAATTTAAAATGATTATTAGAAACATTTTATCAAATTAATATTAATAAAACTAAGTTGTCTAGTAGTAATAAGTACTTTTTACCTAAAATAACTCCTCTGCAGATAAATGCATACCAGCCTATTTAATTTCTCTTAAAAGGTGAATGAATTTTATGAAAAATTAGATGAACAGAGCTAAAAGAAAACTTTATCCCGTAAATTGCAGTTGCTTTATTTATTTTTCCACTTTTAAAAGGTTATAACTATTTGGTCTACTTATTTAAAGCTTTTTTTTTTTTTTTTTTTTTTTTTTTGAAATCATGACAACTTTTAATTTTAATCATAATTAAAGCCAGGTTCATTACAGATATTCTTTTTGCCCTCCATTTATTATTCCATAGACAGCAAATTAAATATCACCATGAAGCAAAATAATAAAATTATTATTGTTAAGAGAAATATAAATTATGCATCAACTTTTACAACTATATGCGTTAGCTACAAATAAACCTGAAATGTCTTTTCTACTTTCCTTCTTTAAAGTGAAACGTTTTCAAAAATAAATATATTTATTTCTTCCTTTTTGACTCAATCCTATGTCCAGTTAATAGCCTCAAGTGTAACATAATTGAACAATGAACAACAAAAATTATTTTGAGTACCAACTGTAAAGCAATTCTAGAAATTTATTTTTGCTAATTGGGGCTAACACAGTTTATGAGTGGCCGAATTCAATTGAAATATTTGGGTTACCATTACTTTGATGTATAGAAACATTTGGGTCGCTATTAATTTGATGTGTTCATACAATATAATGTGCAGGTTTACACATTTCACGGACGACGTTTTTTCTTGAAAATTAAGTTTAGTATTTAAAATCAAGGTGGGATATGTTCAGTAATAAGCTTATCAAATTGAAAAGAAAAAAAATTTCTTTTTCTTACAAGGAACGAAGGTGAAATAATTTTTTTTCCATTTGTTTATTATATAATAAATTATTACAAAAATATTTGAACATCTCTATTATAATCAACAACAGTGCAACCTTTGGACTATCTTGTTGTTGAGTTGGTTTAGCAAAAGTTTCTGGTGATGTATATTTAATATAAGTACAAAATTACACTCACAAAATAAACTACCTTCAGGATCTGATTAACACACGGGCTGACTGGGCCCCGAAAATTCATTTGAAGTTCAAAAAAGTTTAATTATTAAGAAAAAAAAAAAAAAAGGCTTTTGAAACTGTTATTTCACGAGAATTTTACTTCTGACAAGATAAAAAGTTTTACAAAGGAAAAATTTTACTTAAATATGAATTTTTTGTGTGAAATAACAGGAAAATTTAAGCCCCCCCCTTTTTTTCCCCCAAAGAGGGGTAAAAACCACAGAAAAAATGAGAGGTAGAGGACCCGGACTCGTATCAGGCCCTGGGCCTAGTTTTGACTTAATCGGGCTCTGACTACCTTCGTTTGACCTTCGTTTATTATTAAAGTTTTAATTTTTTTTAAATGTAATGTTTGTTAAGAATATTCTTTCATCTATTTCGACCTAAATTCTTAAACATATAATCGCGTAATACGTAAGAAACGAATGGCTCGTTTTTTAGCATGCTGATCTAGAATTAGCACATGGATAATTAAATAAAAACTAGAATATGTAGCTAAAATATGTTGACCCATGTTGTAATTAAAAACGATTTATTTATTTATTTATTATTATTTTATTTTAAACAGCAGGCAAATATGGAATACAGTACGTAGAATTTTTTAATTTTTTAATAATTTATCTTTTATATTTGTTTTTATTTTTCTGCTATACGCGAGTTTTAGATATTTTACATTAAATAAATAAATTTAAAAAAATTCTTGATGCGAAAATATTTTGAATTTTTGACTTAAAATTTTAATCTCGTATGGAATGTTAAAATTAAATGTTATAACTCTGATCAAATATATCATTTTTAATTGGTTTTAACACTTGAAAAAAAAAATCTTTTATTTTCTAGTTGTTTAATAACTGCTTTAATAATTTTGAATAAATTTTATGATATTGTTCTTTAAAATGACAAATAATTAGAAGAAACTAGGGTAATGACGCTCTCATAAGGGGAAACATAAACACAAACAGCTAGTCAAATTTACACAAAAAATTAATATTTTATTAACGGAATTAACTCCAAAGCATATTTACAAAGAGCTGTTTGCAATTAACTAATTTTCGTAAAAGTTTGGGGAACTTTTTCATCGTTTACTTAATTCTATACCATGGATTGAGCGGTAATGCCCGACATGGTGGGGTAATTGTGCTTAAAATTTGGATACAATATTTAAGTATGACAAAAGTAACATCTGTAGTTGTGCGGGCTGTTCACACCACTGCAGGTTTTATGTGACCACTGTTCACAGATTGTACAGTAAAGCCACGTTTCGTTATCTCTCCCGAATTCTTCGCAAAAGCAGCAGATTTCTGTTTTCATATCCTGTCTAATTAGAAGCAAATCATCTGGGTCATCATCATCATCACGCATCAGCGGGGCCGCGGTAGCCCAGTCGATAGAGCTCCGAGCTTGTAATTGGGAGATTGCGGATCCGATACTCGAGCCGGCCAAAGACCATCGTGTGCACTAATTGTGGCTTGTGCGCATAAAATCCGTCGTAATCGCAATGTCCTCCATGTTCCCATCCGAATTACACCCCTGGGGGTCACTAAAGCGGGGAAGCCATCCCCTCTGTAGAGGATCGAAATTGTGATGGCATGTGTCTGGACTACCCGTAGGAATGAGTCCCAGACCATCATCAGTTGCCCATTGTGCAGCATTAGCACGACGTAAAGCCCAACCAACCAACACAGCAGCGACTCACCAATGTCTTCCTCTTAACTGGTGTCATACTAAATTCTTTTTTGAGACTTTACGTTTCGTCGTAAGTTTGATGTTTGACCCCGTTCACGTGAGAGCTATTAGTCTTTCTTTGTCACCATGTTGGACTTCTATTGGTAGCAAAATTATTTGAGCGCTAGCAACAATTCCTATGTAAAAAATGTACACTTAATACCGTTTTGTTAAATAAATCCTTGTCGAATCATGTTCTTAGACTGACTAAGAACAAGACTCGACAAGGATTTATTCAACAAAGCAGTATTAAGTGCCCTTTTTTACTTAGGAATTATTGCCAGCGCTCGAATAATTTTGCTGCCGACTGTATAATACATTAAAGTTGGCGTAACAAAGCACTGCAAATATAAATAAAAACATGAACGTGCAGATAAATGTGTATATTTCATAGAAGTAATGAGTAAATTAACATTTGAAAATAAGAGTGTACACTTTCAAGTTAGATATTGTAAAATTTTATAATAAACAATTGCAAACTAATAACGTGAGGATACATAGGCACTTTCTTTCCGACAATGACTATATCTTTACTGAAACTTAGAATGATGTTCGATAGATGCCAATAATGATTATGCGTTTTTAATTCTATTCTGCTTAGTGATATCTGAGAGAGCGTGATTGCCCGCTGAGCTCCATTATCCTACTTTCTTCTAGAATGTTAAATAATCTATTCAATGCTTTTTAAATATTTTTATTCTCGTGCAGCAATGTAATATAGAATTTGCAACATTTAATCATCTGTTGATTTTAAATTTAGATAAATTTTCTAGTTGCGTTCTTACTCTCATAATTATTTCAGAGTTCCGTGTAAATCACATTTATTTTTTTTTTAACAACAATAACTCAAAATTTCAATCTATTATTTTGTGGTTCAATTGAAATATTTGTATCGTATAGATTTGTCTAAATGTTTGTAAATTTATTAACATGTTTTCTATCATCGCAATCGTTTAAATTCAAATACTATATATATATATATATATATATATATATATATATTCATAATAAATATTCCGGAAACTCATTGACATTCATGTTATACTATTTAAAATATTGATACTATTTTCTAAAGTTTTTCAATCGATGTATTATGGAATACTTCGAAATTTGCAGCATCTAACATAAATAGATCAAAACTGACGGATTCTCAGCTAAAACAGGTGTTTAATATTGTTCAACTTCTATAAGAGCTCGGATTTAAACTGAAAATTAAATCTTTTATATTTATGTAATAAAATAAAAGAAAAATAAAAGTATTAAATAAAAGAAAAAAGAAAGAAAGGAGAAAAAGAAAAGAAGGTTTTATGTGAGGGTTATGTCATGAAACCGAAATTTCTAAGTATTTCACAACTCATTTTAAATTGAGTAAAAAAAGGTAGTAATTATAGACGGGGTCAAAAAAAAAAAAAAAAAAAAACATTCAAATTTGAATTTTTATTATTCACAGCTAGTGTTCATAAACTTAAGACCAATCAGGATCTTTTGCTTTTGCTTATTTGTACGTACGTTTCACATTCTTGATCACATTCTTTTCGAAATTTATAGTGCAGGAGAAGAGAAGAAATAGTGATGGATGCACAGCTTTCGAAGCTAGGAGCAAAAATTTCACCAGGGCCCCTCAAATGGAGGCCCCTCTATCAAGCCCCTCCCCCCTCCTGCACTTCTCCACTTAAATTTATAATAATAAAAAAGGCATTGAAGTAAGATTTATGATTGATTCGTAAGCCCAGTCCAACGTTATAAACAAGGGAATTGGCCGCACTTGTCCTACTTTAGTCAAGCATTGCATAAATGGATTCGTTTGGTTTCGGGGTTGTCGCTCTATGGTCACTTTTTGTACATATTAAGGCTCTTTAGATTGGAACCTATGGTTCAGAGTAAAATTGAAGCGAATATCTCAGGTCAAAATAATGACACGGCAACTGAACTTGATACAAATGTTTAAAACTTAAGCTCCTGATCTTATGACCAGAAAACAGGGCTGCCTGGTACGCCACTGAGGGGAGACCTTGTTATGCGTTTTTGTTTTAAGCATAAAGTTAAGCTTTATTGAGGTCAAAGTGGAATTACATATAAACTTACAGAATTCGAGGAAATATCACAATTTAATTTTACGAAATTTTCGATTAGAAATTGCTTAGATTAGAAATCATCCGATCCGGGCAAGCATGGTTATTAAAAATATATCAAATTCAACTCTATTTTCTACGAATGTTACTTGTTATGAAATTCTATTTTACAACAAATATTTATTATCTATATAGACTATCTATAAATTTGTGTTTTTATTCAAACACTACTCATTTTTTATTTCTTTTTCTTTTTTTAAATTAGATTTTTTAACGACTGAAAACAAACATGCATTTATTTTTTTATTAAATACTAGCTGACCCGTCCGGCTTCGCACTGATGAACAAATTTTAGTTAAAGATGGACTGATATGTAAAAAATCAAGAAATATATCAGTTTATATGTTATAGTCAGGCAATATTATTAACTGGAAAGTCAAAATATAATTTTACAATTATTTTTTTTAATTAGTTGTTAAATGTTGGCAATTTTTACTTAATGCTATTTATTTATTTATTTATTTATTTCATAAAAAGAAACATTTCTTTACTCATGAATAAAAAATATTGAAAAATAAACCTATGACATGAAAATGTTTTTGATAAAATTGACGTCATAATAGCTTTAATTATTATTTATTTGTTCATTTCGCAAATATATTTAATTTTTTCCATAATTGATTATTATTTTAATAATGTATATTAAAGGAGAAATCAATAATATGAAACAATATTCGTACAATATATACTATTACAGAATCTGGTGTGAAACAACCACACGACTTCCATTACCCACTATTACACGTAATATATACAATTTTATGGAGATATTACTTGCATTTTTTGAGATTTTCGAGTAAGAGAAACTTGATACACGTATAAAGACACATACAACAGAGTTTGCATAGCGAGTTAAAAAATAAGGGGAAAAAAATAGATAGTTATTTTTTTAAACACGAATTTCCGAGATCTAAAACTGAACTACCTAATCAGGATGACCGTTAATATTCCTGTAATAAGCACGTAATACTTGAGAAAGGTTATCTAAATTGGATTAAAGAAAAAATTTTCAAGAATACGTTAGAGCCGTTTTTGAGATACCAACTTTTACCAAAACTTAACATACTCAATTATTGACGTAAAAACAATAATTACATACAAAAGGATATTTAATAGGAAGTTAACATGGCGAGTTTGAAAAAAATCCGTACAGGCGTTTTTAAAGGAACGCACTTGCGAAGTCTGAAATTGAGCTGTTTATAGAGGACGCCTATCAATTTTCCTGAACTAAGCAACTTTTCAATCGAAAGGGCATCTAATATATTATTTATATAGCAACTTTGAAGAAAATCATTAGAGGTGTTTTTGAATATGGGCTTAGGGTCCCATTTCTGGTTTTCGATGACCCAATTCCGGTTTTTCAATTTTCACGAAAATTTGGAAAATTTATCTGTACACCAGACCTGAATCACTTGTGAAGTTTAGTAGTTCTATTTTTATTAGTTTTGGAGATATGACAGCCAGAAGATTACACACACACGTGCACATATACACACACACTGACCAATTGCCAAAACCTATACAATACTTCCACTACCTACGGTAGTAGGGTAATTGAAGTAAACACATACATCTCGTATTTACTACGATAATATACAGATTTTCGTATTACGTTTTTGATCGCCAAATACAAAAATCGCCAATGACGATAGATATCAAATCTATGCTTTGTTTTCAATTAAAATATTGAAAATTTTAATTAAAAATTTATTTTACCAAAATTTATTATATAGCTTCTAGCACTTAGAGAGAGACAGTGTAACTTTTGATTATTGAAAGAAAAAAAAAAAAAAAGCAATCGACTTTTTAGTTCTGGTGATCGTTCTCTACATATGCATATAAACCTTTCTTTTTTTTATATTAGTATAGCTATAGAGCATAGGTATATTAAATAGGTTTCCAGTCAACATAATGTAACTCAAATAATTAAATGCTATTTACATTTCAGTAATGGCTGTATGTGCTATGTATATTGAGCTACTTGCCATAACTGTTAGTTGCTAAAAATAGTCGCCAAATAAATTTAAACATCTCAATACGCAAGCGAAGTATGACATCACTGACCGCCCGTGGATGCAAGAAAAAGATTTTCCATGTTAATCGCTCATTGGATTTTTTTTTTTTTTTTTTTTTTTTTTTTTTTTTTTTAATTAAAATTCTAGAAGAATTATTTCCTGATTTTAATCCTCATATTTGGGTATAGATATGTATTAGTTATTGTATGCATGCGTTAGATTGAGTTATTTTGCTGTCAAATTGACAAAATTTTAATTTTAATTTTAAATTTCAAAACTGTCACCCTTGGCGTTTTTTGTATTTGGCGATCAAAAACGTAATACGAAAATATACATGCCAGATGTATATTTTCGTAATATGTATTGTACGAAATATTGTTTCATATTATTCGTTACAATCTTAATGTAAGTTTTTAAAATAACCATGATTTTTGAAAGGAATTAAATTATATTCACCAGATAATTTGGCGATATTTTTTTTTTTTCTGCCAAGGATGACGGATATCAAATCTATTCCGCTGCAACATATTAGTATATTATATCAGATACTTTATTTAGACATTTGAAAACAAATTTGACTTCAAATTATGATAGAATATTTATCCTTTCCCTTTTAATTAGTTTATTAGTTGGATGTTTATTGTGTAAATATCATCCTTTGAAATGAAATGTTTATGTTTTCAATCGAATATGGAAATTTGCCATTTTTTTTTCTAGAGTTTTGAAATTTAAAATTCCAATTTTATCAATTTTACAACAAAAACAATTTAATCTAACGGATGCACATAATAACTAATACATATCTATATCCAAATATGGGGATTAAAATGGGGAAATAATTTTCCTCGATCTTTATTATTTTTTTACAAAAAATCCAGTTCACTTTTTATATTATTGTTCGCGTGAAAATATATTTTATTATATGTCTAAAAATAAATTAATTCGTAAATCTTTTTGGCAACAATTATAAATTAAAATAAATAATATTATAAAATAGGGCAGTTCCTTGTTTGTAAACAAACATCTCAACTTTTATGAGTGGTTGGCAAAAAGCAACGAGATATATGAAGTAGAGTGATAAATGGTAACCCTTGAGAAGGTCCAAGATGAGTCATGTGACATGCTTTCCTTGCACATGCGTATTCGGTGGTTTCCTTGGTAACAGCTTATTTTCAGTACATTTCTATGGCAACGGTTTCAATGTTTTTGTTTACTTTACGTAGTTTAATATTCTTTTGTTCTAAACCATTTTGATTTTGATTTTACTTCTTTTTTATTTCGTGTAGTTGAACTTTAACCGACAAAATGCTTAAAAATAGTTGAAAATTATTATTTGTTGTTAAATTTAGCTCTTTAAAAGTTTAAATTTTGTTTTATAAACACTTTTAAAGTTTGTTGAGAAACGATGAAAAGAAACGTATTTTATTATTTATTAAAATGTGAAATATTTGTAAAATTATTTTAAAAGCAATTTATTTCGGTCATAGGACTGTCATGTTACCTAATAATAATGATAATTTGTTGAACTGATATTTTAAATGCCAAAATAGCGATAAAGGGCCAAACACAGCAACCTATTCGAGCATGTCACGTGATTCATCTTGAACCACAGAAAGCTAATCCTTCATCCATTGAATCAGCACTCTAATTTATATATCTCGTTGGCAAAAAGGCTTGGGAAAAGCATAGCGATGGCGGATCACCAATATAGTAAAATCAATGGTGGGCGGCGCGCGGGAAAGTCGAGCGTGCTTTTTTGCCAACCACCAGACGTCACGAGGAAATGCTCTATAGAATTTCTTATTTTATTTTATTTTATTTTATTTATTTATTTATTTATTTTTAAATTCCAATTTCGTTTACACACATCAGTTTAAACCACGGAGTAATAAAGACTCCGTGGTTTAAACATTGATGCTTAGATATTATATCATATCAAATTAAATTATTAGAAAAATAAACACTTTTAATTCTATAATGATGTCAGATTTAACGTGTAAGTTTAACAATTAAAAAAGCTTTATATGAATTTCAATTTAATGCACGTGCAAATATATTTCTTTTCTTTTCACGTCAAGATATTTTAAAAACGAAATGAATATGTAAATGTTTCTTTTATGTTGGCAGCAGCTAATTTTTTTAATATTTCATTATTTCCATTTCTATTACGGCTTCTATGGGGATTTTAATTAAAATGCTCAGATTTTAAACTAAAATTTATTTTATCAAAATTAAATATAGCCTATAACAATATGGCATACTGTAGCTTTCGGTCAGTGAAAGAAGTTTTTAAATCGGTTCAGTAGTTTCAGAGATTACCCTCCACAAACAAACAATTTTTTGCGCTTTATATAATGATATAGAATAGATGAAAACTGTCGGCACTTAATTATTTATTTTATTCTAAATTAGGAGATTATAACTGTTTCTTTATATGTAACTAAAATCCAATGGTGAGAATTGAACAAAAATTTGTTCTGAAAGGATTTTTAGATTGTACAGATCTCAATGATTAGCAACAATACATTAAGCACCAGTTTCAACAATATAAATAATGTTTCTAGTTATAAATCTTTGATACATACTTTAATAATTCATATTTTAAAAGTAGTTTTATTTTTATTTTTTTTTCTTTGGGTTTTTATTTCTTATTAAATAAAATAAAAACTAAAGTTATTTATAAAATATTTCATATTTCATTAAATATTGGTTCAGAATTAACGAAAGTTTAGGAACCTAATTGATAATGGATCACATTACGTCATAATGTGTAATACAGTCGAACCTCGTTAACGTGAATCTCAAGGGGGATAAAAAATTTGTTCATGTTATCAATAACTAATATTCAGATAACTAAACTAATCTTCATTTTGACAGGGATTGTGGAAACAGTTTATGTTAAAAGTAATTCACGTTAAGAGTGTTTATGTTAACGAGGTTCGACAGTATAGTGTGTATTGCTTTATATGTGTTATATTGTATTATAGCGTTGCCAACAACCTTTTAAACATTGTATTCAACCAAAGGTTTAGAAAGATATGCAACATACTCCAAACTGAAAGAAATAAGTGTGATAGTGCTGCCACCAACCTCGTAACTATTGTATTCAACCAAACTGAAAGCAATAACTCGCAAATAATTACTCTCATCGTTTTCAACTAATCACTCTTTTTCATTGATACCATTTCCGTAACATTTTTCGAAATGACAGTTCTGTTCAAAATACTATAGTATATTCCACAAGCATCAGATTCGAGAACGAAAAAATTATGCGGCACCCACTTGCACTGAAAAGTTCTCATTTGCTTACCTTAATTATCATGTGGCCTTATATTATTAGAGTACCAGCAAAGGGCGGCGGCTAAGTAATCTTTGGGGCTCCAGTGGGGATCCGAATGTCAGAAGTTCAATAAGTATCGGAGCAAATTTTTGTGAGAGTACATTGACTTACAAAATAAACACGGTTCAGTCCTCTTTGCCCGTTACCATTTAGATTCCGGACAGCAACACTGTAAGTAATACTTTTTCCCTTAAGCATTGAGCATCTTACGTCATAAGATAAAAAGATAACTTTTTTACTGTTTTTTTTATTGCATTATCATTCATCAAACGTTTAGCTAAATTATCTTCCTTTTTCAAACATTTCTGTTATTGTAATTTACATGACTGTACTGTATATGCCGCAGAAACGACATTTAAGATTAATCTCTTTTAAACTTTCCTTTTGATTATTTTGTGTAATAACGTTCTAATTTTTTACTGTTAATAATATATAAAACAACAACAATAATAATAATAATCCGTAAATTATGATAATATTGTTATCATTATGCTATTGTTATAATTTTATTATTATTATTATTATTATTATGATAAAATTTCATATATCATTATTATTTGTAATAACATTGTTATGCATGCATTGTTAATTGCTATTGTTTTATTATTGTTATGGCTGAAGAGATAGAGAATAGACTACAACAATGGTATCTAAGATTAATCTTTTTTGCCCATTCTACGATTAACTCATTAACACCCGAATTAATTTTGCAAAATATTATTAGCCGATTATTTCACATCTAAATTAATATAGACAACTGACAGTAAAATATATTAACTTAAACAATTCTTCTGATAGTTTTAAATTTAAAGCCTATCCTCATTTATTGATGTTTAGTGTTCTGGCGAGAAAACTTCGAGATAGAAAAACTTTGAGATAACAGATTCATTTCCTATTATATGCTGACAAAGATCTCGAAAGTAAAGTATTACAATATACATTATTATTCAACATGATTTAAGTTAGTATACCTGCGGAAAAGCAAATATATGGGCGACGAATGAAAAATCATAAAATGACTATCTAAATTTGATATAATAATTAATAGGCACATAAAACTTTCAGGGATCATTTAAAGTGACGCGGTAAGCTGTCACTAAAAAGCAGAAATCATTCCAAGAAACCACAAAAAATATACGTGCCATTTTATTAGCTGTCCTCAAATGAGGACACTGGGCGCTAACGAGTTAATATCATTGTAAAATTTTCCCGTAATGTTATATTAACACCATAAAAATAGCATATGAAAATTTCAAATAGTATAGTGATGCTATTTTTAATATCGCGCATTTATTTTTTATATTGATAATGATGGCGATGGATGATGATATTTTATATTTACACAATACACTTTCTTTTCTGCATGTATTTTCATAAATATTTTTAACGAGGCAAAAGTTTTATTTTTAACACTTTTATTAGCTTCACCTGCATGTATGTTTCTAACCGCTCTGGGAGCAAACAAAAAATCTATATTGTAAAAAAAGACTTTCTCTACGTGGACGCTGTGGCTGTGAGGTAAAGTTACGGTCTACGAACCTAAAGGTCTAACGTTCGAGCCCAGTCAGGGCAGATTTTTTAAAAATGGTTTTTGTTTAATTCTAAGTTATTTATATTACTTGTTTTTATTAAAGATGTAAATATTATGGTGTGTCAATGACACGATTTTTTCTTACCCTGCATTTTAATACTATAAAGATAGATATTTTGGGCCTTTTAGTTCTCATTTCAATAAAAGCGTGTTCTTTAATTTTTTAAAAGTATAATTTTATTAGAATGTAGATTCAAAATTAAATATGATATTTTTAAATAATGCTTTCTCGTATTTTAATTTAGCAGTAGCAGCAAGAAAAATTTAAATTGTACATTTTTAATTAAAAAATAAAAATTACGTTTCACTCATGGACATACTTTATTCCACGTTAAATTTCCTTCATATGAGAGTTACGACAAGCAAATAAATACTGTAATTCTTCCAGTAATCTAACAAGAAAAGTTCGTAGTTTAAAGGGAATTAATTTAATTTTGATGAAAAAATTTAAGCGTGTTTTCATTTCATTTAAGTTGTCTGATTATAGATAATACAGGTCTAGAAAAACAATGTTGACAAAATTTGATTTGATAATTTTAGCTGATATATATATGTTTAGTGGTGTGCAGAAACCGAAAATTAAACCAGGTTTTCTCGATGATGTATAATTTTTTATCAACGCAGGGTGTCTACCTACACAATTTCATCCGTTTTCTTCTTTTATAATATGTTTCCATGATTAATTATAATTAATCATGGAAACATATTGTAAAATTACCATGCAATTATGTTGGTAGAATAATTACAGAAGAAATTGTATCGGTAGATACCCTGTATTGGTAAAACTTTATACATGATAGAGAAAATCTGGCATCAGTTTAGGTTTCAGAACACTAAAAAATAAATAAATAAATGAAGATCAAGTAAAATTATCAAATAAAAATTTTAGATGTAGACCTGTAGACCTAATCAAAATTCATATAAATATTGTGTATATTTATTGTAAAGACTTTTTTTTTGGGGGGGGGGGAGGGGGGGCTGGCTTAGAATTTGATTGAATTTATATACCCAATAAATATTTATCCAAGGAATAACAATTCAAAATATTTAAAAAAATTTGTTTGATGATATTATTTAAATATTATTTTAATACAAACTAATTTCATAATTTATTATCCAAATTTATAATAAGCATTAATGCATAACGGCTTTATGCACACATTAAATAAATAAATAAATAATAATAAGATTAAAAAAAATATATATATACCATACTTTTAAATTTTCTGTTGAGCCATAGCTATAGAACTGCATTAGCCCTTTATCAATATGTATAAAATTTTTAAAGTGATAATGACGTCAATTTTTGTGAGGTGCATAATTTAACTTTTTATAATTTTTTAGCCTTCACGTTTAATTAAATGTATTTATTTTTATGTCGAAAGGAAATGAACTCGTAAACTTTTTTGGCAACAATTAGATTATAGCTAATATTTTAATGGCTATTTTTTCGCTATTAGGAAGTTATTATTTTCATATCATAATTAAAAGAAAAATAATCAAAAATTCGAAAATCGGGCTTCGAAGTATTGTGCATTCATCGGGTTCTGAGCTATTCTGAAAGTTTCAAATGTCTAGCTAGTAGGAAAGTTAGTTAAAAATCGATTGCAAGATTTGTACTGGACAAGCAAACAAACAAACATGAATAGAAGCTAATAAAAACAGGGTAAAATATTATCTAAATTTATAATAAGCATTAGTGCATAACGGCTTTATACAAACATTAAAAAAAAAAATAAATAAATAAATAAATAAAAATAAAATAAAATAAGTATAAAATAAAAACTACATGACGTATAAATGCAAATTGGCAATACCTAGATTTATCTATAAATACAGTTCTTATTTATAAAATATCATACTTTCAAATACAAGAAAAATCAATACGAAAATTCACCTGCGACCTCTTTTATTCTGGTCACTAATATTTTCTGATATTTCTAGAAAATAGATAAAATAATAAAATCCCGTTTTATTCGGCCTTTCTAAGAATTTGTAAACAACTAGAAATACTTGGAAAACATCAACACCTGAAAAAAATTCGAATAATTTATGATTTGACGTAAGTACTCTCGAAACCTATTACATTTATCAATCTGACTTAGTAGGATGATAGAATCTCAAGAAACTGATGATTTTTATTCTACGAAGGCCTTAAACGTCATCAGTCTCTTACTTGAATTATGGATATGGATAGTGCGTTTAGGAAGATAAATTGCTGTATTTTAAGGAGTAGGTCAAGATCAACGTTGTTTTACCACCATACCATGAACTGAACATTTCTCATGCTAAGCTAGGAAACTCGGGGCATTCAGAATGGAATGGGATATGTTTTATAAAAGTTCGTTGAACATTGGCTGGTTTGTCAATTGTTGTTTACAGAAGTTTGAAATGTTTGAGTGATTGCTGATATCAATGGCGAAGCAATTAAAAAATCACGGAAGGTACTCAAAGTATTTTATTTCAAAAATGGCTCAAAATTTTATTCAAGAAAATCAAAAATTAATTAATTGTTAATTAATATTCAGTAATTGTTAATATTAATTACAGAGTATACCTAATAATAAACATTTATAAGACTTAAATTTTGGTTTTAAAAGGATTATTACTTCATTTGATATTAAAGGAAATTTTGCAATCTCTAATGGTGCACTGTTAAAAATGGTTTCTCAAAAATGAGCAAAATTGTCTCAAAATAGCTCCGAAACAATATATACTTAAATTTGAAAACCCATGTACTGATTTTTGATTATACTGACATGCTCAAAAATGGGGATATTAGAATTCTTAGTGGTCAACCGCATTTTTGAGAATGTCAATATAGTCAAAAATGAATACACGGTATACTCAAATTTAAGTATATATTGTTTCGGAGCTATTTTGAGACAATTTTGCCCATTTTTGAGAAACTATTTTTAACAGTGTGGGGCTTTTGTCTCCCTGAGTCCCCTCTCTTTCCTGTTTCCCTGATTATTATATTATAAAAATACTTCTGGGAGTTACCGAAGCGGGGAGGCATTTCTTTTGCGGAGTATCAAAATTGTGATGACATGTCTCCAGAACATTTCTAGGGGCCAATCCTAGACCGTCGTCAATTGCCCATTGGGTATTTCTAGTGCAACGTAAAACCCAATCAATACCAATCGCAACCTACATTAAAAATCCTGAAAGTTCGGTGGATTTCGGTAACATATTATTTCAACCACTTAAAAATGATTTTAAGATATTTAGATGCCCAATAGATAAAGAGAAAGGTGCAAAAGATAGTTTGATAAATTTTGAGATGTGTGTGTGCGTATTTTCAATCATTTTCTTTATGAATTTTTTATAACATCATTATTTGATTATCTAACTGTTATTTTACTTCACATGTTGTGAGATTATTAAACTATCATGCTTTTTTTTTTTTTTTTTTTTATGTTATTCTACATTGAATCAAATCGTAATATTCCACATTTACTTAAATTTTAAAGAATTTTGCTGTATAATTAGGAAAACTAACATTTTAAGATTTTTTAATACATATGAAAAATTAAAAAAGTAAAGTTTTTTTTTTTTTTTCCAGTTAATAATCGAAATTTTAAATTGCTTGGATTGAATCGGAATTTCTCGAACTGAATGTTAATCAGGCAGCTCATTATTTAATTTCAAACATTCTTATAAGACTTAAAGCTGAATTAAGTAGTTCAATTTTTTCTTTTCCTGATACATTATTAATAACTAATTTTACTCGCTGACTTATATCATAAACGGAAAACCAGTTAATCAATCATCCTGGAACTGAATATTGTCAATCATTCTCCTATTACACGATTCGTATGAACTAGAGTTCGGTACGGTCCACGTAAACTTGACCCATACCAGACCTGCAAAAGGAATTTCGAACCGTAACCCAGCCGGCCATTGGTAATGA
This sequence comes from Salticus scenicus, assembly GCA_963930645.1. NCBI lineage: Eukaryota > Metazoa > Arthropoda > Arachnida > Araneae > Salticidae > Salticus > Salticus scenicus. The sequence goes on along the minus strand of OZ005655.1, from coordinate 140,018,030 downwards.
AGTATTGCTAATTTATATTATACAAGATAACTGAATTAAAACTCAGTTGTACAAAATACTGTACGATTATTGAACAGCTCTTTAAGTGAATTAAATATTATATAAAAAATTCTTAACAGATATATCTAATTAAAAAAAAAACACTTTCGTGTATAATAATAACAAAATCAAATATATTAAAACTGACTTTAAAAAATTCGACTGTTCCAAATGTTTTGATTATATAGTAAAATAAGAAAAAAAAAAAAAAAAAAATATATATATATATAGAACATTCGAATACAAATGATTTCTTCATAAAAAGTTTACGTAATTGTAATTAAATTCATGTTATGTGTCATATTGGTTTAAATTACGATATTAAAGCAGGGAAATGTCATGCAATCCTTATATTCAAAAGCTTAGATTAATAAATCAAATAGCATAAAAGTTCTTTAAAAAATTTGTATGATTGTTGAATCATATAAAATATGAATGTTGAATGGAAGTTGTATGATTGTTGAATTATATAAACGCTACCGAAGGCAGCGGGGATACGAAACAATTGGCTAAAAGTATTTAAAAATGCATTGTCATCGTGTTCTGAGCTATTGTAAAATTTTCAAATGTCTAGCTAATTGGGAAGTTCTATGATTGTTAAATCATATAAACGCTACCGAAGGCAGCGGGGACACGAAACAATTGGCTAAAAGTATTGAAAAAAAAAAAAAAAAAAAAAAAACGCATTTCATCATTTTCTGAGCTATTCTATTCTAAGAGTTTCGAATGTCTAGCTCGGGAAATTAGTTAAAAATCGATTGCAAGATTTGTACTGGACAAACAAACAAACACACAAATAAGAAACCAAGTTAATAAAAACACGGTAAAAAATTAACATAATACAGTCGAACTTCGTTAACGTAAATCTCAAGGGGGATAAAAAAAATTGTTCATGTTATCAGTAGTTCATGCTATCAGTAACTAACCTTTCTATAACTAATCTTCATTTTGAAGGGGATTGTGGAAACAGTTCACGTTAAGCGTGTTCACGTTAACGAGGTTCGACTGTATATCATTTATGGAATCTTATAAAAGTAAATTTTCCAGTAGCACGTTCTTTGTGTAGGTTAAAAACTAATCTTTAAAATAGTGATATTGCTTTGCCAAATTAAAACTGGTATTTTTGAAATTATGACTGTTTGTTTATTTTTTTTATCGCCTTTTAAAATAATTTTATCTAAGAATGTGAAAACTCTTTTATCCTTTTACTTATCTTTTCTTTCTTTTTCTTTTTTCTTCTTTTTTCCCCATTCAAACCAGCTAAACAATGATGCAACTGTTAACATTGCAGAACTCGAATTCTTCCGCCTCTGATCATAATTTCAAAATATATTATGAAATACACTTACGTCGAAACTAAAAAAATTAAGAAAAAGTAGGACTGGGAAAAGGTGTGTTAATTCAGATGTTTAAGATGAACTCACGCTGCGGCTTTAAGTTATTTAAAATAATTAATTGTTTTCTGGAAAATTGGATAGCATTTTATTTACAAAACATGTTACCTCTCAACACGAAAAGTAAAATAAATAAATAGATAAATGAAATAAAAATAAAGAATGAGCAAAATATTATTTATTTTACTCATGAAATTGTGGAAAGAGTCAAAGGAGTAAAGTTTAAGTTCAAGTTGCTTTTTTATATGTTTATAGTAAGAATATGTTTAGATTAGTGAAAACTTATAAGCGTATTTTAAATCATTTGTAAGTGTTTACTGATATTGAGAAATTGTTAATAGATTATATGATAAATTTTATATACATATATTTTGCATATAAGAGATATGATAAATCTTACGTTTTTCTTTACAATATAATACTTTACAAATAAATTTAATAAATTCTACCGTTTTACATAAAGCGTTGTTAATTGACTGTATGATAAATTTCACATACATAAATATATTACAAATAAATTTTACATTTTTGATAAAACGTTGTTGATTAATCCTACAACAAATTTTACACACAACCATTTGTGCAACCATTTTGCATATAAGTGATAAATTTCTATATTTGCTTATATTTATTGGTCCATGCTGATCCATTTTAATGTTATAATTGTCTTATTTTACTAGTTCAAATTAGAATTAAATATAATTTAACAATAACAACAATAATAATAATATGTTGAAAGTTTATATGAACAAATTAGTTTATAACAAATTAAATCTTAAAAATAAATAAATAAATAATAATAATAATTAGAATGAATTGCCGTTTTACCTATGCATAAAATCTTACTTGAATCGTATTTTATATGTTACTTATTATTATATTAACTATATGTTATTTTCTTAATTGCATGTTTTTTACCTTATAAAATTAAATTTCCTTGAGGGAGTATAAAACAAAAAAGTAATAAAGTAAAAAAGTTCGAAAGTAATTATTTTATTATGAAACATTTTTTTTTACAACTTATGTAAACTCATTTAAATATGAAAAAATTTCAAAAGTTTTGGTTTGAAAAGTGTTTTAAGTTTGCAATTCATTTTTAAGCATAAAAATATTTTTCAGATCATTTTTTTTTTTAAATAAAATAAACATCTACTATTTTCTTACTTAACAACAATACTTAATATAAAATATCTTTTTTAGTTAACTGTTAAACGCTATTATTTCTGGTGTTGCGTGAACGCAACACCAGCGTATAATGTGTTAAAATTATTTTTATCAAATAACTAGCCAATATTTGTTTAATTTTTTTTAATTCAATATTCAATATTAATAATTCAATATTAATTTAATATATTTTTTAATTAAATATTAAATATTATAAATGTAATATTTGTTTGTAATTGATTGTTGTTAAACAATCAAACATTAATCATTTAATTTAAAAAAATCGAGATTTTGTATGGCATATCGAAATTTTGTTACCTCACATCCGCGTAAATGTGACAGAACAATTGAGTGATGCTGCTTTAAATTAAGCGAAATTTACTAACCGGATTTATTGAAAATAGAAAAATATGTTTATAAATGAGAAATAAAATAATCTAAATACTATTATAAGTATTTCATAAAAAAAAAAAAAAAAAAGAGATTGAATAAAAAATTTTAAAGTACTTATTTGATCTGCAGTAACCTTAAATTATCAATTATTTTTTATATATGAAACAATAGATAAATTTAACTTACACCAGTTTTAATGTGACTTAACAGCTATTGTGTAAAACTTTTTTTGCGTATGCTGTCATAAATACAGGATATCACGCGCCTTTTTCATTTCACTGAAAAAAAAAAAAAAAAAAAAAAAAAAAATTATACAGACACGACATTATTTCATTATTTAAAACATGAAAATCTGACATTGACTGATTTGAATTTAGTGCCAGAGGCCTACTGCTAAACTTGTTAATATCGTCAAATTCTTCTTTAGTTAATTCGTGACGATCTAAATTCCATGATAAAGTTTTCATTAAATCAAACCAATGTGTTTCAGCTGCAGATACTGTAACAAATAACGTTGGAAGTCCAAACTGTCTCATAGTCGCAAAACAACGTTTTTTCTCTTTTTCCCAATGAGGGGGAGGTGTGCCTTGGGGGGACTCATGTCAAATGTGTGCCTGGGGGGGGGACTCATGTCAAAGTTGTACCTTGGGGGGGGGACTCATGTCAAAGTTGTGCCTGGGGGGGACTGATGTCAAAGTTGTGCCTTGGGGGGACTCATGTCAAAGTTGTTCCTTGGGGGGGGACTCATGTCAAAGTTGTGCCTGCGGGGGGACTCATGTCAAAGTTGTGCCTTGGGGGACTCATGTCAAAGTTGTACCTTTGGGGGGGACTCATGTCAAAGGTGTGCCTTGGGGGGGACTCATGTCAAAGTTGTACCTTGGGGGGACTCATGTCAAAGTTGTACCTTGGGGGGACTCATGTCAAAGTTGGGCCTGGGGGGGACTCATGTCAAAGTTGTGCCTTGGGGGGACTCATGTCAAAGTTGTACCTTGGGGGGGGACTCATGTCAAAGTTGTGCCTTGGGGGGACTCATGTCAAAGTTGTGCCTTGGGGGGACTCATGTCAAAGTTGTACCTTGGGAGAATTTTTTATATTTTTTAAAAACTTGTAACCTTCGTTATGAGTAATCAAATTATCTACAAAATCTTCATTCAATAAATCCCCATTCAATAAACCGACTGAAATAGGCCCTTAGCACTATTAAGAGTGACGTATAAAAATTCGACAACGCTGTACCGACTGAAATAGGCCTCTAGCACTAAAAAAAAAAAAAAAAAAACTCAAAAGTGAGAAAAATTGTGTCAAATTTGAGTATTTCACATACTGAAAATAGCTCCGAAGGAAATGTACTCAAATTTAAAAATCCCATGTACGTAATATTCAATGCAATATTCATGCTCAAAAACTGGCATCGACCGTCATGAATCCCAGTATCCCAAACATACAGATTGATTCAAAATTAGTGTGACCAATTTCAGAGCATCAGAAATTTTTATTGAATTAAGTTATTTGCATGAAATTTTCAATGTATTTTCCTTTAGTTTTGTACATTTTACGTAAATCTTTAGGCCAAGCCAAAAGAGCTTTTTCGACCATTTTTAGGGGTATTTTTCCAACTTCCTCTTTGATTGCTTTTTGAAGCCCTTGAAGTGTTCTTACTTTACGTCTACTTATTGTTTTTTTAAGTATCCCCATAAAACATAATCGCAAGGAGCACATTTAGGGGATGATGGTAGCCATTTCTCAGGAGGAAGAAATTTTTTTTTCTTTATCTTTTAGCCCTTTTATAGTTGATTTTGCAGTATGACTTGGTGCAGAATCTTGGTGAAAAACAAAGTTTCCTTGGAGTTAAAGACGTTTACTTTCTTTCATCACGTGCTTCAAAACTTTATTCTGATAGTATTTAGCATCAATTTTAGCCTTTGGTTCTACAAAAAATGGTTTTGTTAAGCCTTGGGACGACATTCCCATCCATACCATAACACCTGACAACCAACTTGCTTTTTGCAAAACGGTTGCGTCTTTGCGACGCTTTTCGGGTGAAATATATTGTATCTTCGTTTTGCCAGTTGTGAATAACAGATAAAACACTGCTTTATCCGATGCTATCTATATTTTGTATCTTCCTTTGTGTAACATTAAAAACAGGGGCCAAGAACGTTTTCTTAGTTTTTCTACGGTCTTTGCAGACATTTGATGACAGACTGGTTTATTCACTTTTTTTATAGCCAATCTTCTTTATCTGACGACAAATTGTCGATTGCGATACCTGTAGTTTCTTTACTAAAGTTCTTTGAGGCAGGGGATTTTCTACAGCGATAAGTCTTTTCAGCTTTTTTTTTTCTTTTTCACAAAGGACTTCCTTTCGTCCACATTTTTCCCCTGGAGCTTTTGATTGTCAGCCAAATTTTATTTATTTTCAAAGTTTAGACAGTAATCCATTAGAAAAATGTCTTTTCTGATTTTTAAATGCTTTATTTATAACAGAATTTGAACAACCATCCTTCAAAAGCTTTAAAATTTCGTTTCGGGTTTGGAGATCTAATTTCGGAGCTGTAATTTACTTCTACTAATAAAAATAGCTAAAATGGTAATTTAAACTTCTCACTTTTAATATAAAACTGGTAGTAAAACGATTAAAATTTACCATAAATACAGTTGCATACTTTTAAAATTAGCCACACTAATTTTGAATCAACCTGTAAATTCTCATTGGTGTCTTCCGAAAACCAGTGTGAAACCGCCACGAGGGAATAAATTTTGTGTTCGACCTCTTTCTTTATCTGTAGAAATTGAATTTTATTGAAGAACTTCTTTTAGTTCAGCATATTTATGATAAATTATGAAGTGAACACAGATATTAATTTAAAAACATGTGATATTCAGGTATGGAACACGGGCTTAGAATTCATACCACTATCAATGTAAGAAAATGTTCTACTTCTTAAATCAACGATATTATAGATAAATAAATTTCTTAAACAGATTCTGGTATGAATTCTGTGCCCGTGTTCCATCCCTGGGTATTTCATAAATGAGACAAGCATGTTTTCCTTTTTGAAACAAAAGTACTCACCTCGAAATGAATATGTACATTTACTCATTTTTGTGTTCTTCATTTTCAACAGTATTTGTTCTCTTATAAAGGTGTATAATAATTATTATTATGTGATAAATCATAGATTGTTTTGTATGCAATCATAAATTAACTGTGTAGTTTAAAAAGGGAAAAAAAAAAAAAAAAAAAAAAAAAAACAATGATTGAAGATATTGTTGCTGTAATTGTTTCTATAAGCAAAATATTATTCATAAAAATTATAACAATTGCGTTTTTTATCTATATATAAATTCATTGTTCATTTTCTAAGTTATAAAACAAACAAAACTTCTAATTCTTATAAAACGCACGGATGTAAAATAAAAATTAATCTATTAAACGTTTATGATAATTACATAATTTATCATGGCATTGATAATGTAAAATATTTTCAAATATGCCATTAAAAGAATTGAATAAATTTGATTCTGAATGCGAGTATTTTTTTTTCTTTTAAATCTTGTGATTGTGATGATGAAATTGCAGTTATCTTAATAACACAATGAACATTAAAAAATTAAGCAATTTGATGTAGAATTCTTATAACTTCAATAGTTAACATGTTCATTGGGGATGGGGGAGCCGATTTTTACATTTAACTTTTCAAAACCAATGTAACATTTAAAATGAGATAAAAAATACAAAAATTTTAAAACTTTAAAAATACATTTTAATTAAAAACATTAAAACACAAGACAGACGTTTCGGCTAGAAAACTAGCCCTCCTCAGTGTCAAACATACAAGCACAAACAACACTTACAAAAATTCATAAAACATCATAGCAAGATTAAATATTCAGGAAGAATAGCTTTAGCCTCGTTCAAGGCAGAATGTTGCATTTTGGTAAAAGCGCCCTCTAGAAAAATACGGGATTCATGGATATTTACATTAGAAGCTAAAATTTTAAAGTTTTCAAAATCCGGAATATGATCACTATTGAGAGAATGGATTACGAGTTTTGATCTTAAATCTCCAGTTTTATATGAGCGTTTATGTTCCTCATATAAAAGTATATTGGTTTTAATATATTAATGAGACGTATAAATTATGTTTAATTTTATTAATTTAACTTTTCATTTGCATTTGCTAACAAATGATAAAAAAATATTCCGCACAAAACTGCAGTTTTACATTACATTTGATTTTTATTGTTGTTTCATATTTTATAAGAAAAAAAAAAAAAAAAATGTGCTGTTTTATATTTCATAAACCGTTTATTTTGAATTATAATATCTAAGTAAATTAAAATTGAGATATATTTCTTAATTTTTAGCCTATAATTATATTTTAAAATGAGAAAGAAAAAAAAAAAAAAAAAAAGAAAAAAGAAAAATTAGCCTATGAAATATAAATTTACAGCCAGTAAAACATTTGTAATACATTATACTAAACATTGTTCTTATTTGATTGATGCCACACGATAAAAAGAAAAAAAAAAGTAAAGAAAAGTGTCTAAATTATAGGTCACCTGATAAAAGAAAAAATAAGTAAAACTGGAATTTAGAGGGTAACACATAACCTCATTTACTAGAGCACTTTGTTTCGTTAAACAGCCAGACACCATCGGATGAACCTTGAGACTGGATAAGTTTCTGAGAATAATTTATAAATGTAATAATCTTACAAGGGAAAAAAATCACGTTTGGATTAGAAAACGATTTTACATAACTGTTTTATGTAATCTGTTTCACTTTAAGGCAAATTTAGTGACAAATGAATACGGTATTTTGTATCGCAACTTCGACCGAACTCAAGAAAACAATTAAAGTAAGTTAATGTTTTATATATTTCTGCAAACAGGTTTAAAATATATATATATATATAGTCCTAGGAATAAAAGTTAAAATTTAATGAGATGATCTATATTACGCTAAAAGTACAGTATTAGATGTAAACTTAGTGGCATAAATAATTTTTGTTTTAATATAATAGTTGAAATTATTGCGTTATTTAAAGTGTTGTAACGCAAATAATTTATTATTTAAAAAAAAAAAAAAAAAAAAACATCGCGCTCAACTTTAGTTTAATAAATTTGTACTGTTGTAAAACCAACACGCTGAAATTTTGTCTTAAAAAGTAGTAAAAATAATAATAAGATTTTTCTTGATTAAAAAGATTCTTTTGAAAATTTTTTAATAACTTGTTCTAAGAAATATTTTAAAACTAAGTTTTAAGATGTCATTTTAATGTTGTGGAATAAAAAAAATGAACACAATTTACGAAGTACATGTTATATATGTCATACGAACATAACAAAGGAAACAATAATATATAAAAAAAAATTCATACTTCAGTGTATAAACTTTTTATTTTATTCATTATCTATCTGTAGTAATGATGAGTGACAGGGTATCAATGTATTTTATGAAATTAAATCTTCATGTTACTATTACTAGATAAATAATACATAGTTACTAATAGACTTGTACTAGTAATGTGTGTTTTTTCCTATCTCTAATAAAACTTAATTACTGGTTGTATCTATATTTTTGATTCTTGTGAATGTATGCACATATACATATATAACCTTTTGCCTTGTGTAAGTCTTCATTTCCTTATGTGATTGTTAGTTCATTAATTCCCGTTTTGATTCCTGGTGTTTGATCATTGTAATGATGAATTTATATATATATATGTGTGTGTGTGTGTGTGTGTGTGTGTGTGTGTGTATTTGTTAGTGAAGTGTATTAAATTACTAACATTATCGTACATTTTAAAAGCTCATCATTAACTGTCTCAAATATTTGGGAGGGGGGGGGGGAACTTGCAATAAATTATCCGTTTTTAAGATAAAATTTTATCTATTTTAATATTTATATTTAACAGTGCGTAATAAATTTTAAGATAAATTTTTTTTCATATATTTTTTTTTGAGATATTTCAAATTATTATTATTATTATTATTATTTAGTTACTCAAAATATATTCTTTTTCAAAACTTAATGATAATATAAAAATTTAATTGAAACACCTTAAAAAATAAAAATCTAAGGAAAAATTAAGTTAATAAATAAGTAGATAAAGTGCTTATGAATGAATATGCTCACAATACCTAAAATTATTGTGACATGGCTTACATACATTTATGGAATAAATTAAATTTGCATAACATGTTCCCATAACAGGGAACACTTTCAATAACTTGCTTCTTGATCACAAAAGCATATCTGTTAATTTATATTCCAAATTACAATATTAATTTTTTTATTATAAAATTTAAAAATACCTTAAATAATTTACTACCTAAAAAAATAAATAAAAGTCAAACACTGAAAAAGTAATATATATATAAAATATTCAAAAACGTGTCTTTATTAACTACAAATATTTTTCTTTTCTTATTGACCATTAAATTTTTTTAATAAATGGAAATATGAACATTATTAACAAAAGATGTCTTGATAAATTCATAAAAAAAATAAATGTGCTGTTAAATATCATGAAGATAGACGTATTAGAATCTATATAATATTTTTCTAACGTGGACCAGTTAAGATAAAATTTTCGAAACGATGCGATAGCGACGTAAGGTGTTTTCTATTTGGTCAACACCTAGATCTGATTCATGATACCATAAATTTGGCCGCTAGATTTCAGCTACAAAAAATTAATCTATACACTTGAAATTTTCCCATTTTCTTTGCAATTTGCACATTTTCTTAAAGAAATTTAGAAAATATTAACTTTTGTGCTGAAACACATGCTCAAATTCTCGTATTTAGAAGAACATTTGGAAAAATCACCATTGGCCATTTGGCATGACGGTGTTGGTACCATCTATTGATCGAAATAAAAATCACCATGTTAAGATACAATTTTAATTTAACAGTAATTTCTATTGGCTACTTCTACTTTATTGGCTACTACTACTTTATTGGCAATAATTTCTATTGGCTCACCATTGGCTATTTGGCATGACGGTGTTGGTACCATCTATTGATCGAAATAAAAATCCCCATGTTAATTACATTTTATAAATAGATATTCCAATGTTTGATTTTATTAATGAATTATTTTCCAGTAATATATATATATGAGGGAGGGGGTATTGGTAAACATCTTATAAATTTTGGCATCTGATTTTTATCATCATTTACCTGTCTACTATTCAATAAAGAAAATGATTTGATTTTAGGGCTGGATGATGATTTTTCCAAAAAATTCGTTCAACTTAACTCTTGTCTTTCTAACTTAGCATTTGCCTTTGTAAGTACTGCAATAGAAATATTTTGTAACATTTTTTCTGTACACACGAATGAGCAAAACATGGGAAAAGTAATAACAGTTTTCTTTCGGTAGCTCCGGATTATAAACGCTTGAATAAGTATCTGATTACAATTGACATGAATTTGTTCAGCAGAAAGCGACTTACCTTTTCGGTTTGACCCCAGACAGCACATCGCCTCCTCAGGACATCTTCAAGATGTCTTCTGGATGAAAAGACATCCCAAAAACGTCCTTAAGATGTACTGTGGATATGTTAAGCCTAACTGTGCTGTTAGGGACATTACTTCTTGAAAGACTATATTTATTTGTTTATACGTTTTAGTACAGTAATAAAATATGAAAGTATTTAAACAAAATCTTGTTTATACCTACAAAACTAATAAATTTGTTTTTCGCCGTATTGAAGCAATCATTTTATTTTCAATGAAAAACAAAAGAAAAAGAAAAGAAAAGAGGCTTTATTATTATTATTATTATTAAACTCTCGAACCATTAATTTATAAGAAATATATGTCATTTAAAGTCTCAACGGTCCTCTTCACTTACCGTCGCCGAAAGCCCGAGGCCAATGTTATTCTATGGGGAAATTTTCTTTACAAATAACTTATTAACTAATACATATTTTTAAATTCTGTTTTCACATTCAGAAAATTCCCAACTGTTAAGTTGACGGGCCTTTTTTAAAAATATATTTTTTTTAATTTTTAATATTTTATTTTGAAATTGCAAAATGAAAAAAATTCACATATTGAAAATTCATATTTTGCAGCTTCAAAATAAAATATTAAAATTTTAAAAAATAATTTTTTAAAAAAGGTCCGTCAATTTAACAGCTGGGAATTTTCAGAATGTGAAAACAGAATTTAAAAATATGTATTAGTTAATAAGTTATTTGTAAAGAAAAATTTCCCATAGAATAACGTTAGCTTCGGCTTCTGGCAGCGATGAGTGAAGCGGGCCCTTAATCTTGGTAAAGCCTTTGTGGTTTAAAAAAAATATCTAATGCCGTTTATCTTTAAGCGATAGTGTTTCCTTGAAGATTTCTACTTGTGAATCGATCGACTCGACTCATTTCCTAGTTTCATTTGTTCTTGAATTTTGGTAAAATAGTTTAAACATATCTTTCAGTATTTATCGTTCTAATGTATATATGACGTAGTTTTGTAAAGAAGAAAGACTTGAATATCTCTTGTAAAAAATCATTGCTAACCATTTGTCAGGTTCCGTGAAAAATTGCTACTTATACCCTTCAATCTCTTTAATATCAACTACAAATTATATTTTGTAAAATGTAATTTGATGAGTGTAAGATTTTTTTTTTTTTTTTTTTATGATAAAGTCATTATTTTCAAACTTTTAAATGTCTCATAAATCCTAAAAACTAATAAGGTAACTTGTATTTTAATCATATGCGTACACTTTATACTTTATATTTCACTAATATATATTCACTTTAATTTGAAATTTATAAATTTTTTCATGGGTAAAATTCAAATTTTTAATTTATTTTATTAGTTAAGTGTTTTCGATATATCAGTTGTTTAGTATATATTTGTAATAAAGTAATTAATAAAATTGGTGCTGTTAATATATTTTTGGTATATGCGTACAGCACGATTTTTACATTATATATATATATATATATACATATATATATTTTTTTTTTTCACAATAGATATAAATATATTAAAATTTTGTAAAGAAAACAAGAAAAGTAAAAATTATAAAATATATATGTTTAGATAAATGTACGAGTGACTTATGAAAATTTAAATTTTTGAAATTTTGTGACGTTTATAAGTGATTGTGTATCCTTTTTCCAGTCTAAAACTGAGTTCAAATTATGTTTGATAAAAAAGGGTTTAAAGAAATCAAATCGGATCGTATTGAATGGGAAAAATAATAATAATTTACTCATAACATTAATTAAAATTAAGCATTAACTGAATCACCAGTTTGAAGAAGGAACGAAAAGCCAAAAATCAAAGTTGAGTGTATTATTTTTTATTTTTTTTTCGATTTGCGTTGCCACATATTCCAGGTAAAAGAAGGGAGCGAAAAGCCTTGGTTCAACGTAAAAACAATACTTCTTCTGTACAAGGTGCATCTTTTACAAATGAGTACACTGAAAATTAAAATATTTTCCTCGTTGTTCTAAAAGTTCTAATTTTTTATTTGTTCCCCTCTGCAAACTGGTGATTTAATTCAGTTCTTACCTATAAATGGAAAATTCGCGTATTTTTTCACATACCTAAAAATGAAGTTAAAATTATACGTGAGAGATGGTGTTTAATAAAATCAAGTCAAATCATATTAAATCAAAAATAGAAATACATCATCTACTTTTAACATTAACTGAAATTTACCAGGAATTGAGTTCTTACCTATAAATGAACAATTCTCGTATTTTTCCATCTACTCTAACTGAGTTATGATTATACTTGACATATGGATGTTTAACAAAATCAAATCGATTAAAAATTAAATCAAAAACAGAATTACATCATCTACTCTTAACATAATTTGTAATTTAGCAGTAATTGAGTTCTTACCTATAGATAAAAAGTCACATATTTTTCCCTGTACCTAAAAACTGAGTTAAAATTACACTTGACGACAGATGGATGGTTAACAAAATCAAATCGAATAAAAATTAAATCAAAAAAAGAAATGCGTCATCTACTCTTGACATAATTTGAAATTTAGCAGTAATTGAGTTCTTACCTATAGATAAAAAAATCCCGTATTTTTCCGTGTACCTAAAAACTGAGTTAAAATTACACTTGACGACAGATGGATGTTTAACAAAATCAAATCGAATAAAAATTAAATCAAAAACAGAAATACGTCATTTACTCTTGACATAATTTGAAATTTAGCTGAGTTAAAATTACACTTGACGACAAATGGATGTTTAACAAAATCAAATCGAATTATGTTAAATCAAAAATAGAAATACTTCATATATTTTTAAGAATAATTAAAATTAAATAAAAAGTAAATTATTCTTTGCAATAATTTTTTTTTCTTTTCTTCTTTGTAAATGCGCTGAGTTAAATTATACTTGATAGATGAAAGTTTAACAGAATGACATTGAATCCAAAAATGAAAATGTGTCATTTTCTCTTAGTAGAAAATTAATCAGTTTTGAATGATTCATATTTATATCACTGAAACTTATCCTAACAACAGAATTAAAAAAAAGAATTAAAAGAGGTTATCATATATGAGTAATCAAAATGATGTTATCCTTGAAATGAAGAAAGTAGTTTTACAAAAGGAAGAAGTTAGATAAATTAAAAAATATATATATATATATATATATATATATATATATATATATATATATATATATATATATAGGAATAGACGATAAAACAATAAGTAATAAACCTTTGATATGCATGGTAGAAAATCCTTAACAGAAATTAATGGAATAATATTTTTCCATTTCTTTATTATATTACTTTAATTAGGAAAAGAAAAAAAAAAGAAAAGAAAGGGAAATTAATTTTATCTGATATAAGTGGCGTTTATCAGGATTAGAGCAAATTATTTAATCTCAGATTTACCGGACAGACTTAAATTACTATGATTGCCTTTTATCTCTTTAGCCTACTTTTGAACAAAATCATGTCCATGAATCCAAGGATGCAGGATAAGAAATATTTTATGTTTCTTCAAAAGGTTTCCAGGCACAAAAGAAAAAAGAACTTTTCGTTTTGTATATCCAAACTTTGTTTACTGACGAGGAGCTTTTTTATTTGTTTATTTTTTAAGTATCTTAGGTGTATTTATTTTAGTCTGTAATTTTGTAAGCCATACACTGTTAAAAATGGTTTCTCAAAAATGAGCAAAATTGTCTCAAAATAGCTCCGAAACAATATATACTTTGACAATACCATGTACTCATTTTTGAGTATATTGACATGCCCAAAAAGAGGCCTGACCACTAAGAATCCTAATATCCCCATTTTTGAACATGTCAGTATACTAAAAAATGTAGGAGCTATTTTGAGACAATTTTTCTCATTTTTGAGAAACCATTTTTGACAGTGTATAGAATAAATTTATATGTCAGCTAACAAGAATTTATACGTCCTTTCTTGGGCTTTTGGTAAAATTTGAAGAATTTCTAAAAATACTATTTTAAATTCCTTTATGAATTGTCCATCCTATAAAATGAAGTATTAAATCTGAATTGTTATGTGGACTATGAATTATTTAATGCATAATTCATAAAATTACATCATCTTATCTAATTATACCTTTGCATTCATCTTTGCACCGTAAAAAGTAGTGTTTTTTTATTTCACATTCCTTTCCTTTTTCTAAAAAGTTCCAGAGAATTATTCCAAAGTCAGATTTATCCAGATTTATTTCATAGTCAGTCACAGTTCTAGATCAAACGTGTCTAGACCAAACGTGCGACACACACGTACTTTTTTTTTTTTTTTTTTTTTTTTTGTAATAATAATAAACCTTGGGCAAAGTTATTTTATGAAGCACGAAAAGCTATAATTTTTGTAAATTGGTTAGAATAAGACTGTAAATAATATATTTTATGTAAAGTTTAAACTTCAGTTTCTGTACAATCAAATAGTTTAAAAATGTTTCTTTCTTTCATTCTTTCTTTTGTTTATTTTCTTTTCTTTTTTCCCTTTTCTTTCTTTCTTTTTTTAAACATATACACTTTATAATATATAATAGTTGACTAAGAGAAAAAGGTATTATCATTAGAAAATTATGGTAATCTTCTTTCCATGTAGTATCTACTCAATAAAACATTTTAACATTGAAATATTAATAGCTAACAAAATTTTCTTAAAATATTTATGAAGTGTGTTTCTTATTGTTTACTAAATTATATAATTTTTTTCTTAATAATAAAACTAGAAAATTAAATACTCTTATTTTAACTTTGATAATTTGACGTTTATGAAAGAACATTTGTGAAATTAAATTGCCATGAAGTATCTTTAACTTTATCACGTGATTTCGCTAATCTCATTTTAAGTTTAAAAGTGAGCGAAATGTCTATTTACACTGTAAAAAATACTTTCTTAAAAATGAGCTAAATTGTCTCAAAATAGCTCCGAAACAATATATACTTAAATTGGAAATCCCATGTACTCATTTTTGATTATATTGACATGCTCAAAATTGGGGTTGACCAATAAGAATCCCAATATCCCCATGTTTGACATGTCGGCATACTCAAAAATGAGTACATGGGTTTTCGAATTTAAGTATATATTGTTTCGGAGCTATTTTGAGACAACATAGCTCATTTTTAGGAAACCATTTTTAACAGTGTAAGAGAGGAAATAAGAAAACTTATATAAGGAATGCGTGAAAGAGAATAAAATTTCTCTTATTAGTTTATTTTCATATGTATGTGAGATAGAATTATTGATAAATTTGAAAGTGTACTGGGAAAATATCATACTCAAGGTACAGGCCACATTACCCTGTAATGACCAAGTCTTGGTTACAGCATTTCATTTTCCTAATACTTTTTTTAAAATTCCTAACAGAAATTCTCCCTATTCTTAAATTCCTCGAAAGAAAAGAGTATTAATTTAAGATAAATGTAATTACCAGTTTTAGGATGTGTTATAAAGAGGTCAAGTGAATTCTGCATTCAGCTTAGCTTTTACCTTTTTTTATTTATATTTTATTTATATTTAAAAGATTCTAATGAAACCTTGAACCCTGTACATATGTCCTGGATACCACTGTACTCAAAGCACACACACACACTCACAAATAATAAAGAAAGAAAAAAGAAATTTTTATCAAAAAGAAACAAGTAATATTTGCCTTAGAAAAAGAAAAGAAAGAAAAAGAAGTTTATTTCTAAATGAACATTAATTGTCTTTGAACTTTAAGTTTCAATTTATTATTCAGTTATATTTAGATCTTCGATCAGGAATTAGACTTTCATGAGTAATTTGTAATGAGGCATTTTATTTTGTTAACGATGTTACAAAATGATGACGATGTTACAAAAACTACTGCTGGTTCACTCACTAAGTAATATCATGAAGGCTATTAACGACATGTTTAATTATGAAGAATCTAGTTCAGTGATATCTGTAATTATTGTTGCTAATGCTAGCATTTTTATAGATGTCCTATCTAGAAGAAATCAGGAAATTCCCTTAAAAATTTCTTTAAAAATAGATTATTGTTAAATGAAGCAAGTTACAAGCTAACTGGAGGCAGCGGACAGTTTATTGGATGACTTTTTGTTACTAACAGCACTTCTTGCGATGTCTTATTTTGTACAAAGTATAGTAACTCTAGAAAATGTTACTATGCTAATATTGATAACAGAAAAATAAATAAATTAAATAAATAATTAAATAAATAAATTAGATTTTACTTGAAAGGCGGCAATCTGTATTTTCCAGTATATAAAAGAATTGCAAGTTTAAGTTCTTTGCAAATTATTATTTATTCTGTACACGAAATCTCTCATTTTCTTCCCCTTTCCCCAGTTATTTATATAGACAACGTGTATACTAATACTTCTTGTTACCAATGTTTTCTTAATATCCATTTTTATGCACAACATACTGATTACTGCAAAAAATCCTTACACTTATTGGAGGCCGCGGTAGCACGGTCGATAGAGCACTTAGCTCGTAATTGGAAGATTGCGCGTTCGATACTCGATCCGGTCAAAGGTCGTCGTGTACACTATGGTGGCTAGTTTACGTAAAATCTGTCGTGGCCGCAATGTCCACCACGTTCCCATTCAAATTATACCTCTGGGGGTTACCAAAACGACGAAGTCATCCTCTCCGTGGTGGACCAAATTTGTGATGGAATGTCTTCGGAATATCCTTTGGGGTGCGACCCAGACCGTCACAAATTACCCATTGCGCCATACTAGTGCAATGTTAAACCCAACCAACCAACCAACGTTATATTTTTTTTACAAAGCATTTATATGATTATTCGTTTCTAGAGCTACGCGACATTTGTCAATCATATTTCAAAAGTACTTTCCCTGTCCATGCAAAAAAAGATGCGCCAAAACTCCCACACTATCTGAATTGAGCAAATAACAATAAAGAATTTCAAAATAAACATTGTAAAACTCGAGTTAATATGAATTCTCCCACTTCCTTACTATTATTCGTTTCACGCGACTGCGATTGTTCGTTTTTATGCATGAATTTCATTGTCAAACCTTTTTCCTCTTCAGCTTCAGTTTCGAAATTTCTCTGAGGCAAAAAAGTAGGTAACAAGTACTGGGAAACATCCTAAATGGTGTTTTTTTTTTTTTTTTTTTTTTTTTCTTTGACAACTTGATTAAAGAGGGGGGAAGAATGATTGATGAGTTTGCACTGTTCTATCATTTTGTGGAGAATATTCAAATCAGTAGTTTGAAATATCCTTTTTTTTTCTACAGCTCTGTTATGATATGGTCTAATTAATTCAATGGAGATATAAATTATAGTCTTTTTTTTTTTTTTCGATTAAGTGTAAATTAATGATAATACATTCATTCTTTTTTCTTTTTCCCAGTTTGGGAAACATCATAACTATGAAAAACATTATCATATCTCATTAAACTTCTTAAATCAGAGGGTCACGTAGCAACATATATGCATTAACATCCCTTAGGAGTTTTTATTTGCATATTTTTTCTGAATTGTTTTATTTGTTTTTATATCATTCGTACTCAAAGAACATTCATTGAACTGACGTATTGCATAAACTTTAAAAATATTAGGCCTCAAAGCTTTCCTAAAATTTTATGCATATTTCATTATATTGTTACCACAATTTTAAAACAATACTTTTTTAAAGTAATACTTTAGCATTAAAAGAGTAAAAAATATTCAAAAAAAATTCTTTATTGACGATAGTGGTGACAATGTAATAAAATAAAGATAAAATTTTAGGAACGTTGTGAGGCCTGAAACACAGGGCCTGATTACCCAAAAGGCTCAAGAAGCACAAGCTTCCCCTCTAAAATTTAAGAGGGGCCCCCCAAAATGACTAAAAACAGGTTCTTGGATTTTCTGTTTCATATTTTCACCCTCAGATTGAATTTTTTCTGAGAAAGGTCGCCTAAAGCAAGGTAAAATACTCACTATTTCGGGAAAAATCTGTTATTTAGTCTCAAAAATCTGAATGTTCTTAATTAATAAGTTATACGATTTTAATGTTGTGTGTAGAAACCACCCAGGTACATGAATGAAAAAAAAAACGAAATGGAAGGGGTCCCAGAAATGGTACTGAGCTTCCCCTAGCTTCAAAGCTTATTCGGGCCCTGCTGAAACATATTATGAAATACACAAAAATGCAACAGTTGTTGAGTGTTTATGAATTAAGGGTGACTGACAAACTTTATAGTGTCTGCTTATAAAGTTTTTACTGCTCATCATTTAATATAAATTCTTTTTTTTTTTTCTTCCCGATTAATGCAGAAACTAGAAAATTAATTTCTGAAAATCGCGGATTACACCAATACTTTATACGTTTGTTTTATTTTATTTTAATATAAGCAATTTCGATAAATTTAGGGTAACCTCATAACTAATTTAATTTAACCAATTCTGTTGTACAGGGAAACGGTAATAAATATGTAAATATGTTTAACTGAAAATATCGACCGCTAGATGAGCGACGGCCAACTAATGATAAAAGAAATAAACATTAGACAATGGCTTATATTTATTACAATTAATTCATTACGCGCATAAAAAAAAAAAAAAAATTCTCGTCCTAAAGCCATTGAAGCATCCTGTTTCAGACAAAGATAATATTAAATAATAATAATGAGAATTTAGAATAAATAAATGAGTTTATTATTTTTATTATTATTATTCTAATTTATAAAATATGGATTTAAAACTTTATAATGCAGTACTTCTATTAATTTTTTTTTTTCCTAATTATGTAGAAAAGTTGTGCATATCAGATTTTAGTAATGTAATCGAAAATAAGCTTTAAAAAGGTACAAAATATTTGCTTTTGAAATTATATATATATATATATAATACAGTGCAACAGAAAATACACCTTTTTGCATACATTATTCAATCAAAGCCCTTGAAGACGTATTAATCTTGTATGCCTTCATTATAAAAATTCTCATTATCTTTCAATTTCATTTTCTTTTTTTTCCCTGTTCTATTCTTCATTTCTTCCTGTGAAATGTTTGAAAACGTTTTCATAATATATTATCATTATCATCATTACTATTATTAACTAAATATCTTCATAAGAAAATACCCGTTGTTTATGATTTTTTCAAGTACTCAATATGATGTTTTAATTACCACTTAAATATATAATTTCTTATTTATTTTACAGATCCCGAAAATGGGTAAAGAGAAAGCGCCAATCGCTATAGATGCTGAGTCTACAGCTACAGAAGAAATTTTAAAAGATGTACCAGAAAGGGGGCACTGGACAGGCAGATTCGATTTCCTTTTAGCTTGTTTAGGGACAGCTGTTGGATTAGGCAATGTGTGGCGATTTCCATATTTATGCTACAAAAATGGCGGAGGTGAATATAAGCATTATCCAATTTATAAGAAATATTTTTCACCATCATCTTCTTTTCCTTTATTTGAGCATCTCATGTACGCATATTAAGTTATGTTATACGAATATAATATTTTTCTTTTTAATTTTGTCCTTATATAATGACATTATTTTTATGTTATACAGTAGAACCTCGATCATCCGAACCTCGATTAACCGAAACTCACCTCGATTAACCGAAACTCTCCGTTAACCGAAGTCGGTTTCTTCTTCACTTTTTTTTTTCACTTTCTACTATTATCCAAAATTTTCTCTTAACAAACATGTATTTTTAAAGTTTTTTTTTTTTTTTTCCCCACATTCCTTTTGTATGCAAGTCATCCTTTCCAAACTACGAGTGCAGATAAATATTTTAGATGATTATTGATGAATTCTCGATTATCCGAAAACTTCGATTATCCGAAGTAAGTTCGCTCCCAATTACTTCGGATAATCGAGGTTCTACTGTACTTTACACCTTACATCCAGAAGAGGTGTTATTTATAAGATAAATAACTTACAAATTTTAGAAAAAAATCTTTTTTTTTTTTTCTTCATCTTCTTGGAATTAAAAATACAAAAATTAATTTTTAGCCAATATTTGTACTTTATTTGCCATTTTGTTAAACTTAATAGACACATTGTGTTAATAGACAGAAATTTAAAATTTTGCTTTTCAAATCATAGTCATTTTTGAATGATACTATAATAATCATAATAATGATATAAAAAATAAAATTAAATTACTTTAATGGGTATTTTATAAGCATTATATATAACAGCTTTGGAAATATATGGCATTTTTGTCATTTTAAAAATAGATTACTTTTTGTTCTTGTTGTTTTGGCTAATTATAAAAGGTAAATGGTTTTATGCTCATATCATTGTTTTTATCTTTATTTTTGTACTTTACCTATAAAACTTAAAAAAAAAAAAGCTCTCTCTCTCTCTCTCTTTTTTTTTTTTTTGTATGAAACGTTAGTATAAGAACTATATATATATATATATATATATCTCAAATATATAACTAAGTCTTTAACAATAGTAAACAATAACAATAAAAACTAAGTCGTTGTAATTTGTTAATATTTGTTGTATGGCATAATTATAAAGAAAAGTATGAATATTTTAAAAATAATACTTTACTTATTTACAATATTTGAAAATTGCTGCAATATCTTATAAAACCTTGTTTCATATGAACTTATCTTTAAATGTTTTTTTTACTTTCTTCTATATGTAATATAGAGAAAGTATTGGATTCGCGAAAATTTTCGACCTCCGTTTTTTGACGGATCTACACGTTTTGGGATGTCCTGAACACGAATTGATAGTTTTTAAAAAATGTCTGTCTGTGCGTCTGTCTGTCTGTGTGTCTGTCTGTATCATTTTTTTGTGGACGCTGTATCTCACGAACCAATGAATGAAATTTAACCAAACTTGGTATTTAGTTGCACCCTGACATGAACTGGTGCCCGTTAGATTTGGGGATCAATAGCTCAACAGGTGGCGCTGTGATCGCATTTTATGCAAATTTTTAACATGGCAGCATAGGACAAAATTCCATATAAATGGGCATAATGAGAGTTATTTTACACTTGTGATTGTAAAATTAATATGAATTATTGATAATAGTAGTAGTTAACTAGGAAAAAAAATTTGTGCATGGGGGGGCATCGGTTCCCCCACTGGGGGGGAAGTACCCCCCCGGGGGGGTTAAATTTTGAAGATGGGTATCATTCGAAAGATCTCGTCAATACCTTTAAAACGAATGGTTGAACCATAAATCTGTGATAATTTAAAACAAAGTTATCGATTTTTTTTACTTTTAACAAAAAAAAAAAAACTTAGAAAAAAAATCGTATTTTTTTTTTTTTTTTTTTTTTAACGAAATTTTACCAAACTTGGCATTTAGTTGGTCCTCGACATAAACTGGTGCTGATTATATTTGGGGATCAATAGCTCAACAGGAGGCGCTGTGATAGCATTTTATCTAAATTTTTAACATGGAAGAATAGGACAAAAATTCGTATAAATGTGCATAATAACAGTTATTTTACACTTGTGATTGTAAAATTAATATGAATTATTGATATTAGTAGTACGTAACTAGGAAAAAAATTTTGCGCATGGGGGGCATCGCTTCCCCCCCCCCCCTGGGGGGGAAGTACCCCCCCGTGGAGGGTAAATTTTGAAGATGGGTATCATTCGAAAGATCTCGTCAATACCTTTAAAACGAATGGTTGAACTATAAATCTGTGATAATTTAAAACAAAGTTATCGATTTTTTTTTACTTTTAACCAAAAAAAAAAAAAAAAAAAACTTAGAAAAAAATTCGCATTTTTCTTTTTTTTAAATATTGTTAGTGATTGAATATGTATTAATTTTTACAAAAAAAAAAAAAAAAAACTTAGAAAAAAAAAATCGTATTTTTTTTTTTTTTTTTTTTTTAATATTGTTACTGATTGAATATGTATAGGAAAATGTAGAAGAAAGTCTTGTGGTGGCCACAACATACTAGTTTTTTGTTGTTGTTGTGTTTTGTTTTGAACTTCTTTCTTTACAAATGTTATTAAATTAAAAGAAAAGAAAAAACCAGTAACCTTCTAAAAGCCAGCGTGAGATACAAAGAACAATAACGTTGTGAACAAAAAGTATAAAATGCACAAAGACATTCGTAATGTTTATTATTCTCTTCCTTATGTATACATAAGAAAAAAGCACTGGATTCGTGAAAATTTTCGACCTTCATTTTTCGATGGACTTACATCTGAGTCGTTCATTGTAAAAGGGAATGTTCTCCTTGTAAATGGATTTTGAAATAACAAGCATTTTACAAATTTATGTGGGTTTTTTTTTTTTTTTTTGTTTTTTTGGGGAGAGGGGGAATACAAATTATTTATTTTTCATTGTTTATCCATAGCCTCCTAAACTAGATGCCTTCCGCGTGACTCGGAAACTTGGCAACCGTTCAAGCGGCAGGCAGCGCCACCTGGTACAGATTGCGCGACTTTTTTATTCAACAGCCACGAAAAATTTTTAAAAGAGGGATTTGATATACATAAAAGGCGATTACAATCGAAGAAACGTGGATTGTATATATCATATATCACTTCTTAAAATTATTGGTGACAGTTGAATAAAAAAGTCCCGCAATCTGTACCAGGTGACGCTGTCTACCACTTGAACTGTTGCCAAGTTTCCGAGCCACGCGGAAGGCATCTAGTTTAGGTGGCTATGGTTTAACACAAATCAAAGTTTATAAGTTATAAGAGAAATAATCTGGAGTAACTTAGAAACTTTTCTTTTATGATGAATACTTATAAGTTTTAGATCCCTGAAAAAAAACATGTAACGCTATTTATAGAAATTTAATGCAATTATTGCAGTTTTTTCAATTCTATAATAACAGATGTTACATAATACATTTAAGCAAAAAATACATACTTTTAAAATATGGAGTTACACCACTTTTACAATGAACGAGCCATGTCTTGAAATGGCCTGAGCACGATTTGACCATTTTCAGGAAATGTCTGCTTACGTGTCTGTCTTGTGTTACCAAAATTTTGTAGACACTGTACCTCAAGAACCGATAGGCAGAATTCAATATTTGGCTGGAACTTGATTAAGTTGGCGCTGATTAGCTTTTAGTGCATGTTGCTCAATAGGCGGTTCTGTCGTCCCGTTTATTTAAAAAATTAAGTATAGCAGCAAAGGACAAAATTTCGTACAATGACGATTGACGATTATTTTCAACCATTATAATTTTTATTTTCGACCACAATTTTTCCACATTTTTTAATTTTTGTACACAATGAGGATTATTTTAAACTATTCACGGTCAAATTAAATAATAATAATTGTAATAATAGTCAACTAGGATAATTTTTTTGTATATATATGAGCATAGCCCTCCCCCCTTTCCTGGTGGGGAGGGAGTAAAAATTTTCAATATGAATATTGAAAATTGAATTTTTTTATTTTCAAACACCTGTAAAATGAATGATTGAAACATAAATCTGTGATAATTTAAAACAGTTACTTTTTTTTTTTTTTTTTTTGTAAATATATATTAAAAATTAAAAATATGCATTTTATAAGATATTACCTGTAGGGGACTAAATTGACTTTCTTTAAACATTTAGTATTATACATTTCAGAGATGAAAATGATCTACAATTACCATGGAAAATAATTTTGATAAATAATAATTTTAATAAATAATTTGCATTGCTTGAATGTGTATAGGAAAATATTGAAGAAAGTCTTGTGATGGACACAACATATTAAGTTATAAAATTCTTATTGTTCTCTCTTAATCATTTATAATTGTGTATTACTAATCGTGTTATCTATCAACTTCAATACTATGATAATTAAGAATATATAATGCTAGTTTTAATTGATTCATTTTAATTATTTATTTATTTTAAAAAAATTGAAGCATTCGTGAATCAATGCTTCTCTACAACATTTTGTTTGTACGAGACTAACATGTTAGATGTCGAACTGGATACAAAGTTCTACTTTTTAGCGTTACCACTTCTATATCTTTATTGCATAATTTTTATTTATTATAAAAGATTGATCGAATTATAATTAAAAGGTAATTACATGCTGAACTTTTCTTTTTTAGGTGCCTTTGTACTTGCTTACGTTATTATGGTATTTTTAATTGGAATGCCTGTCTTTCTATTGGAATTAGCAATGGGTCAGTACAGTGCCTTAGGACCATCCAAATTGTTTGGTTGCCTTTCTCCAATTTTTAAAGGTAAGAATCTAAATATATATCATGTATCTATAATAATGCAATATTTTGGCTGATTTTAAAAGTAATGCATTGACAAAGACGTTTAATAATTTATTTTTATTTAATATCTTTTAAATCAGTTAACTGATTGAGTAAAAAATACGGCATTAGCTAGATTTTGTCTTCATTAATAAGTGTACTAATTTTCGTGTGTAGCTGTCTATAACCTGACATATATTCAACGGTTTCAAAGACGGAAGGAGGCCGCTCACCACTATGCAGAAATTTTGAGCAATTTTAACCTTCAGAGAGGGGCTCTGGCGGAAGTTCTCACGCTACACGATAGAATTTTAAAAGAGTCGTCTCTAAAGGCTAAGCCTCCTCTGCTGTTTATTGCATTAAAATAAATAAATAAATATAATTTCTGCCGGATAAAAAATACCACGCGACAGAGGGCAGTAGGGAAACAAAAGGCACAAAAAGGAATTTAGAAAAAAAAAAGAGAGAGAGAGAGAGAATTTTTTTTTTTTTTTTTTAAGTCGCCAGAGCAGAGGGCGACGACATAGTAACTTAAGTTAATAAAAATAATAAGAGCCAGAGCTCGGCTCTGTAGCATAAAAGCCACTGTCCTCTAAAAACTAAGTCAATAAAAATAGTCATTTTAAAATAAATGTCAATTCCAGTCAATTTGTAATTAGCCGTGAGGATTTATTCAAAAATATAAAATGACATAAGAGGACACATCCAGGTTCACATCCATAAAATAATTCGTTATAAAACGATGGTGGAGGAGAGAGAGAATTTTAATTGAGAAAAATTACATCTTTAAGAGACGGCGATTATTATCAAACTGTCCCGGAATCAAATTCCGCAGCCAAGTTGTTAACTGCCAGATAGAGATAATATCTTTATATTTTGAAGCCAAGGGCGCCAACACATCTTCTTTTGTGTTAATGTTATTCCAATGAGAAATTTTAAAAATAAATGACGGTTGAAATTATGGCAACCCTTTTTGGCATAAAATACATTCGCCAACGAATACCGTTGGAAAAGACAGGTGCAAGTAATTAAGAAATATTGCGAAAATTCTTGCGACATAATGTCTACATAATGGATCATTAATAGCTGCAGTTAAATAGATTATCTGTATATAAAATAAAACAAAATAATAAAAAGATATAACGGAAAGTTTCCAACGTACAATTACAGCTATAAATATAAATTAGATTTATTGGGAAACATAGTGAAATGGAAATAAAAATATAATTACTTTAAGGGATAATAAAATTAAATTGTGTTTAGATCCCTACATATATATATTGCATTAAGCTAAAAAGAGATCAATGTATTTAATACTGAATTTGTTCTTAAAATTAGAAAATGATAAGTATTTTAATTTTGAATACATAATTTACTAAAATTGGAATAAGCTTGACCTAAATACAAAGGATTATAAAAGTTATACTTTTTAATTGTGAATAAATAGATCTTTAATTATAATTGAATAAATTTGATGAACTAAAGGATATGTGAGGAACTCCCTCACATATCTCTCCCGGTTGCCATGAAAAAAAAATAGCTCTCTCCACCACAATACAAAACAATAATCCAAAAACATACAAAACAACCATTATCAAGTGTGTAAAGCATACAAATACTGTCAATCACATGCAAGATACTGTCATGAAATACATGCGTGTACATATATTCTTCACACAAAAATTTTAAAATGAATGTCTTGACAAATAATTTCTTGATCTTGTTACAGCTGATATATTGTAATACAATTCTTCTGAAAAGTAAATTAATTAGTTTCATAGAATACATTTCAATGAAATGATCTTTTATTGCCAATCATGTTTAAATCAAACAATTTCTATTTTCTCGTCAAACAATATATTAAATATACCTATTGAAATAATTTGAAGTATTAAAAGAATATTTGTGATATAAAAAAATTAAAAAAAAATTTTCTTCTTGAAAAGGAAAAAAAAATTGTCTACAATAAAATCTTATGTAATTAAATCAGGTAGAAAAAAAAATGTACTTAGAAAAAAAAATGTACTTAACATTGAGCACCACTCATGCCATTTCACCAAGATAGGGGAAGAAAAATGTGAACCCAGCAAACAGCCAAAATAGCAAGTGGTTTGTGAGGCCACTGCCACATATAGCATACCGAGCAAAATGTGTGACTCAAAAGAGGCTTGATTTTATGTGTGCATGACTATGCCACACAAGCATTCTGAGAAAAATATGTGTTCGTGTAAAAGAAGAAAAAGGGTGACTATTGAAAAATTTGCAAGGAGTATGACCGTGACATCACACTCCTGCAATAAATTTCCTAACTTGATGAAAGAAAAAAAAACTGACTGAGTGTTCCCAATATACAACATGAAAATAGTTAAAGTGTGTAAAATTATTATCATTATTATCTAAAAAAAATAAAATGTTATCCTGGATTAACAAAACCTAAAAATCCATTATTATTAGTTAATATTAATAACATAAGATTGATCAAAATTTAATTGTCTGAAATATATAATTGGAAAGGAAAAAAAAAATATCCATAATATTAGCATTGTGACTAATACTTTTTATTTCATTAAATTATATCCTTCTTCTTTTCTTTTTCTTTTTTTTTTTTTTAAATAAAAGAAAGATTTTTTTATTAGATCAATAGAAAATTTTAGCTATCTATATCTTGTCAAAACAAAATTTAAGAATAATATTTACATAAAAAAATCAAAACTTATAATGTTTATGAAATGACAAATATCCATTCACCTCTGGTGGCCAGCCATTGGAAAATAAGAATCCATCATTTCACAAGAAAAAAAAAACAAAAACAACACCTGAGTATTCTTAGTTAACATCGAATACAAAGGGTGTTATAATAGGTTATAAAATATTTTTCTTTAACTATGAATCATTATAATTGTAAAATTTTATTATCTGCTTAGTAGATAAACAATAAATTAAAATTATACTTAGTCTTCCAGTCATTTGGTCCCAAAATTTTATTCACTATCCTTTTATTTTGTTTCATTTCATGTAATTAATCTGAAAATAAAGGTATATTAGTGAAGGATATATACACTCCATGCAATATATGCAAACCAGCATCACAAACTTAACCCTACAAAGTTGAACCATAATGAAATTTCTTTGCCCTTTGTCATTTATTCTTATATTAATTTTTGTAAGGTACCTAGGTTTTTTTTGTCTTAATTTTTTTTATATTTTTTTAAAGTGCACTTATTAATGAAAAATAAAAATGAATGTCGACATAATAATAAATTTCTACATCAGTGTGTAGACAGGCCTTTTTCTTCATATATAATTGAGCAATAGTTAAAAAACATATTTTTTTTTCATATATATATAAATGCAATCACATGCATAATGCTCAAACAAGATCTTTCAAAAATTCAGCTCAATTATAAAAATGGGCAATTATAAAGCCATGAGCTAGTGCCATAGATATTCTGATCAGAAAAAAACTTTATATATATATTTTTAAATGCAAGCTATAGCAATCAAAAAAATAAAAAAATAACACAGCATGTGTTATACACATATATATTGCTTATATATATGTATCAGTAAAATTATGTGATAAGAAAATATATACAATGTATTGTAATACAAAAAAAATATCTATATACATATGCACAATAGCGAGAAAAATTTGAAAAACATAATATGGCCCATGTGTCCATTCATATCTGTTTAAAAATTGTATGTGTAGGCAAATTATAATGAACAAGTGAGAAAAATGAAATGTTAATGCCTTATATGTAACAAAAATTCGAATATTTGAAATATTTGAAAGGTATGCATGTGTAATGAAATTCACAATGAGTAAGTGAGAAAAATTCAATGTTTTCATATTCAATAAAATAATTCCAATATTTGAAATAACCATGTGTATAACTCTATATATTTAAAAAGGTATGTATGTGTAATGAAACTCACAATGAGAGGAAAAAAAAAAACTTAATGTTTTATATTTAATAATATAATTCCAATATTTGAAATCATCATGTACACAAATTACGTAAATTTAAAAGGTATGAATTTGTGTTAAAAAAAAATGTGTATATATATATACTTCCCTTAATTCAAAAGTTAAGGTTTATTATATACAAACTAATAAACACCAGTATATGTGTATAAAAAAATATATGTGTGTGTAATTCTTGTAAATAGAAGAAATATTTCCAAACGCACGGCTAGCACATAAGCTAGATTTACATGCACATATTTCCAAAAAATAAAATAAAAATTAATATGTTTGACCAAAATATTGTGTGTGTGTGTGTGTGTTATTTTATGAATTGAGAAATATTTCAAAATGCATGGCTAGCACATAAGCTAGTTTTACATGCAATATTTAAAAAAAAAAAAAAAAATAAATAAATAAAATTGTAAATATGTGTAGATACTTATAGAAAAAAAAATAATTGAAAACACTGTATTTTGTGAAAAGATGCATCAATTCCATGATATGGTTATAATAGAGAATATAAAATTCCTATTTTATGTTTGTGTACATCTCATATATTTTGAAAATAAAAAAAAAATCTAGAAAATAAATATTGTATAACATGTAGAAGTGAGAATTGGCAATAAAATAAAATGCAAAACAATAGTATGTAAGCGTAAAAATTGTGTAATAAGAAAAATGTATGTGTGAGAAAATTATGTCACCATGGAATTATATACTCCATACAATTACATAATCAAGAAAAATTAAGTGTCATGTAATAATATCTCTTCGCAATTGGTTATCAATGTTGCAAGTTTTAAAATAATACTGCATTTGAATTAAAAATTTATTTGTTGAAAATGTGTGTGTGAAGTACACCTACGTGCATAACTGAAAGTGACCATATGGCAAGGCTGAGATTGTCAGATTTACATACCATCACCTTCAAAATAAAAAATAGTGTATTAAAAATTGTGTTAAATCATTTTTTTTTTTTTTTTTTTTTTTTTAACAAACATCAGTAAATTTTCAAACTGGCACTGTATGTAACAAAACCATTTAATGAATATGTGTGTATATCTTTACGAAGTTGTGTATAAATAGGAAATTAAATGTGAAAACACAAATTTATGCATTTGTTGTAAATGTATTATAATTATATAATTTCAAGAAAAAAAAATTTTGTCAACAATCATGTAAAAATGAGTTTTAAATCTTTTTTTTTTTTTTTTTTTTTTTTTTTATGCATTGGGAAATCAAAAAAAAATTATATAAAAAATCAAAACTCAAAAATTTTTTTTATCAATATTCTGCATAATTTCAATAGAAAAATGTGACAAGGTTCTCAATATTATTTATTTACCCCTGTCTTAATGTTATCCCAATTAATCTACTGTTATCATTACATTTAAAGAAGTTTCATGAAAACGAATTTATGTATCAAAAGGAAATTTTGAACTACATTCCAAAAGTAATTGATTGTAAACATTTGTCAAAAAAATATAGAATGTTCCACAAAAATAATGCTTCGCTATCCATCATCCTTAAATAAAAAAAAAAATCGGTCCAGCCGAAATATTGTTTATAAAATGAAGAGCAAAACACTAAAAAAAAAACCGATACACTGAAGAGCACTCGGAGACAGTGTACAAGCTTTCCTTCGGAAACATTACATAACTTGACAACAACAAAAAAAAATTTGTATATTAAATTTTGACAAACAAAAAAAAAAACGAAGTGCATGTATTAAAAATTACGAATTTATAAGGAGAGTGAATACCTTAATCAATGATAACAAGAATATTTTCAGCAGATTAATTAAAAATAAAATAAAACATGTATATGATAAATTTATAAATGTTTACTTTTGCCAATGGAATTTAAATAACTCTTTTCTTTTTTTTTTTTTTTTTTTTTTTTTTTTTTTTTACCAATATAATGTACTAATTTATGAACTAATGTATCAATTCAGCACAAAATAAGAAAAGAATCTGAACTTAAAATATTTGAATATGAAAAATAAAAATAATACACTGAAATGCAATAAATTATTATAATATGTAAATTTGTATATATTATACATAAAGACAATAAAAATTTCTTTTTTTTTTTTTTTTTTTAATATAATTGTTATCTTTAAAATTCAAAAATTACCATATGTAAACACTGGCAAAAACTTAGTAATTATGACTCTAATATAATGAGTCTTTAAACACATGAAATTTATTTTATAAAAATTCGGACTGACACATATGAAATAGTAGATAATCAAAAATTAAAAATTAAATATTTTCAAATTCGAAATATGCATATCCCTAGACAAATTAAAAATTGTAAAGGATAATTTTTAAAATTGAAATAAAAAAAATCCAAAAAGAAAAATATATATAGCAAAATATGACCATAAACACTTTTATATATACAGTTTCAAAGGAGGAATGCACAGATATTGCTTATATATATATATATATTTATTTATTTTGAAAAATTATATCTCCCAAAAATTAAAAATTATTATAAGAAAATATCTCACTTTTAAATACTTGCAACTATGTGTGCATTCCCTTAATTAGAGAAAAAAAATATTTAAAATTATAAAATGAATGCAAAATAATTATAAAAATATAAAATAAAAATGTCTTATCTGTTTCCGCTATGTCCATAACCTGCAAATCCTTCCAAATTAAACATAGACCTGTTCTACGAATTACCACCGAAAACATTTTTATTATGCTTCTTCTTCCACGCATAGTTCCACTTCAAACAGCTGTTCAAAATCCTGGTGTAGTAAAGCAGGGAATTTCTTCCTTAATTCTCAGAAAAGAAATTTCCACTATGAGGGGCGCAACGCACAAGATCGACATGAATAAAAAATCATCTGATACGAAGAAACAACGAGTCAACATCAATCCACCGATAAGTCAGGAGAAAGGAAGTGCTGACGCTGAGGGACAATCGTAATCATTCGCTCTCTTCGAATAAACAGAACAGAGGCGAAATGCGTACTTACATTGAATCACAGAAAAACAGCCGATGATTCATCAGAGATTATTAGTTAATAAATGATATATTTGTATTTAACACGATGATAAGAGAGTCCATCTTTCATAACCTTGTTTACTAAAAATAGTTATTTCAATCTAGCAAAAAAAAAGTCTTGAGATGTATCTGTCGCATAAATAAAACATTTTATATATTTTCGAAAAAATTAAAAAAATTTGGCTTTTTGAAAAATATTCCTTCCTCTAAAATCCTCTCATTCAAGAGATAAACATAGGCGAGAAAGTCAACGAACTCCAGACTGTCGAGAAAATAAAAACAAAGTTTCATCCATCCAAATATCGAGAGGGTAACAATAATAAGGAACCCACCTCTATATTAGTCAAGGCCACATGCTATTACCGAGAAATAAGACGCTCTTTTCTCCGCACATGATCATCGAGAACGGAAGAAAGTGAAAAATTCTATTCGCACACTCTTGGAAGATAAGCATCGAGGATATACGATGACATTCTTAAACTCCGCCGGTATGTTCTCGTGCAGGACGGCGGCATGGAAAAATTAGGTTAATTCATATCATCTTAGGAGTCATGGCAGCACTGTTCTTTAGATATATCTGTCGAATACGGCTGATTGCTCCAAAGTCGAAAAATAGAAAAGTTCCTTTAAAACAACACTCTTGTCATATCACTATAGTAGAAAAATGTTTTCACACGTACTTGCCGCAGAAAAAGGTATTTTATATATTTTCGAAAATAAGAAATTCGCTTGTTGAGAAAAAAAAATCTATACATTCCTCTCCTCCACCGTAACGAATTCTATGGTCAATGAGCACCATATTTATGTAGCATAAAAGCCACTGTCCTCTAAAAACTAAGTCAATAAAAATAGTCATTTTAAAATAAATGTCAATTCCAGTCAATTTGTAATTAGCCGTGAGGATTTATTCAAAAATATAAAATGACATAAGAGGACACATCCAGGTTCACATCCATAAAATAATTCGTTATAAAACGATGGTGGAGGAGAGAGAGAATTTTAATTGAGAAAAATTACATCTTTAAGAGACGGCGATTATTATCAAACTGTCCCGGAATCAAATTCCGCAGCCAAGTTGTTAACTGCCAGATAGAGATAATATCTTTATATTTTGAAGCCAATGGCGCCAACACATCTTCTTTTGTGTTAATGTTATTCCAATGAGAAATTTTAAAAATAAATGACGGTTGAAATTATGGCAACCCTTTTTGGCATAAAATACATTCGCCAACGAATACCGTTGGAAAAGACAGGTGCAAGTAATTAAGAAATATTGCGAAAATTCTTGCGACATAATGTCTACATAATGGATCATTAATAGCTGCAGTTAAATAGATTATCTGTATATAAAATAAAACAAAATAATAAAAAGATATAACGGAAAGTTTCCAACGTACATTTACAGCTATAAATATAAATTAGATTTATTGGGAAACATAGTGAAATGGAAATAAAAATATAATTACTTTAAGGGATAATAAAATTAAATTGTGTTTAGATCCCTACATATATATATTGCATTAAGCTAAAAAGAGATCAATGTATTTAATACTGAATTTGTTCTTAAAATTAGAAAATGATAAGTATTTTAATTTTGAATACATAATTTACTAAAATTGGAATAAGCTTGACCTAAATACAAAGGATTATAAAAGTTATACTTTTTAATTGTGAATAAATAGATCTTTAATTATAATTGAATAAATTTGATGAACTAAAGGATATGTGAGGAACTCCCTCACAGGCTCCCTTGTGACAAAGGGCTAATTAAGAAAGAGTATAGTATGGTAGGTAGTAGCAGTCTATTTTAATTGTCTACTTTAGCAGTCTATGTTACGATTTTTAAGGAGATATTAATTGATTAAGTTAGAAATTTCCAATAGCAATTCGTAGATTTTTAAAAGTTTTCGCCAAAGAGGAGGATGTGAAAGAATGTTGTTGAGCCAATTATTGAGCTTTGGATAGGGATTTACAATGTACCATTGGGAGGTTAGTATGCAGGAGCAATAGGCGTGAGCTGGTGTCCCCTCTGCTCTACCTCTTCACCACAGGGTTTGTTGGTTGGTTGGTTGGGTGGGTGGGTTTTTACGTCGCACGAGGTCTGCGCATATGGGCAATTGCCGACGGTCTGGGACTCACCCCTAGAGGTGGTCCGGAGACATGCCATCGCAATTTTGATCCTCCACGGAAGGGATGGCTCTCCCGCTTCGGTGACCCCAGAGGTATAATTTTTTATGGGAACATGGAGGACATTGCGGCCACGACAGATTTTACGTACACCAGCCACCATTAGTGTACACGACGGTCTTTAGCCAGCTCGAGTACCGAACTCGCAATCTTCCAATTACGAGGCCGGCGCTCTACCGACTGGGCTACCGCGGCCCCTTCACCACAGGGACACAGAGGAGTGTGCAACAATGAAAACGGAAAAGATAGTCTTTGAAGGGACCGTGGCCAGACATCTTTTTATTTATATAATAACGATTTATTAAGCGTATATATATATATATATACATATATATGCTTGATTCAAAGTAGGACTCTGCAAATTTTCAAAACGTTAAAACCTCCATTTGAAAACAATAGTCCTTTCGTACTAATAAACAAAAAAGTAAATATTGATTAAAAAATTTAACAAATTCACTTTTTGAAATTTAAATTCTTTTTTTACATAAAATTCGTTTTTTTTCTAGAAAAACACTCTTATACATTTCCATACCGAATTTAAGGTGTATTTGCAAACAGAAATTTTTAATTACGATTTTATTTTTTTATATTTGAGCATTCATGCGCTTGTACATTTCGCGAATCTGTTGTTATTTTGTACAAAAAAAGGTAGAAAATTAGAATCAAATTAAGATGAAAATGTATGTTGTTACATTAGTTTACTATTGATATTTTTAAAATATGCTTTTTCCTTATGTAAAAGAAGAGATGAATTCGAGCCGTCACTTGGCCACTAATATGTAAGCAAGGAAGATCTTCGCTTGTGGGGAACCTCACTCCTCACCATTTAAATTTTATCGTAAATTGCGTTTCTAATATTTAATTGGTCACCTATAAAAGCTAAATATGTCCAAAAAAAAAAAAAAAAAATGTCTAATAAAATTCATCATGTTTTTCTACAAAAAAAATCCTAATTTATGGATCGAAAACTGTGTTGTTGCACTACTCCGCAAATAATTAAATGCAATTTTTAAATTATCTTTAAATTACCTACACTATAATCAAAAACTCTATTACAAAAATGTTTATTAATTGAATATATATACACTTTATCGATTTTGCTTCATTTAACTGAGATCGCTCCTATGTTTTTCGAAATGACTTTTAAAGCTGTATCTCAGATTCTGTAGAGAGTGACCTGTTTAACATGTAATGCCCAAAATAGTGATAATAACACGTCTTTATCTGTATCAATTTAAAACAACGGTTTTTCTCTCAGCAATGCTTAGAAGTGGCCGATTTTTAATTTTCTTGTTTACGGACATAACTGATATGATCTTTTAGACGTTTAGTTTGACGAGTGTAATGATAATCTAAGTATCATACACACATATAATACATTATCAAACATTGGTCAAACTAAACGCAGCCTTAAATTATTCCATTATATTCTTTCGGCGTTCAAGACGTTGGAGGTTTTCTGTGTTTAGTTACCTAATGCCGTCTCTTTTTAATATTAAGTCTATAACATCTTTATACAGATTACATAGCATGAGGTAGATAATTTAGTCGTCCAATAAGATGAAGCCATGATCAATATGGTGACTATAATTGTCTACGTAACATGCTTCAACGGTTAATTAAAATTTATGTGTTGGAATCTTACAGATATGTGGCGTATATTGCTACCTTCAAATCAGATAAAGATCTTCAAATTATGGTAGACTATATTACTGATACGTCGTTAGATCTAAAAATGACATGGATTCAAATCTGAGAATCTTGCAGTTCATGTTACGCATATGCCGTTATTGCAGGTTGAAAAATACTCCCTTTAAGTGCTATTTTAAATTAATCTTTTTTTTTTTTAACCTCTCTCTCTCTCTCTAACAAAAAAATTTCTTTTTTATGATATTTCTCTGATTTAAATATCTTTTAATGAATAATTCTTATCGTTTATTGTTCAGAATTGTGGGTCTTAACTTAAGACACTTGTACATTGCATAAACATCTAACGAATTTCTTTATAATGCCAACAATAAATAAATAAATAAAACAGCAATTTTGACTGTTTACTAATTCCTGTTACGTCATAGATTGTTTTATAGAGGCTCTCTAACTGAAAAAAAAGGGAGCAGAAAAATTACAAACATCGAACAAAGAAAGACATAAAATATATGATGTTTGACCATTCGTTTATGTTAGGAAGAGTTTGTTTGTATAATGATACTGTACAATTTTATAAGGACCCAAAAGAGAATATTTATTTATTTTGATTATAATTTTTATAAACATAATATGCAAAAAATTATAAAGAATATAATGTTATTCTACAAAATAGTCATCGTATCATATAAGCGTAGAACTTTTCAGTTGGAAGTTATAACGTCTTTATTTTATCTGTTTTAACGACGTTATTTTATCTGTTTCATTTTCTTGAATTTTATTCAAACTCTATGTTCTTTTATTTCAGTCGTCTGCGTTTATTAGCAATAGTTACTATATTAATTTTCTTTTTCAATATTTTTGCGTTTTTTACGTAGAATTCTTTCAGTTAGACCTTCAACCGGAAATTATGACGTTATTATTTTGCTTGATACATTTTTTAAAAAAAATATTCGAACTGAGTTGTTAATTTATTTATTTATCTTTATAAGAAATGTCTGGATAGTTTAAAATAAAAGTGCGCTAATATTAACTTACTAAAAAGTCATTTTATTGTTCTAAATCAGTGGTCGCCAACCGGTAATCCGTGGAGCAGTAGTGGTCTGCAAGAAAGTTTTGTTGGTCCGCAGAAAAATCTGGCCTTATTAGCATTTTTTAACGTTTCATTAGAAATTACATTGATGATGATTTGAACTTTAGGATTTTTTAAATCACTCATTCTCATGGAATGGACAATATTCCTGTGACGTCACAGTAGGTAAAATCGCCGAACACGTGGCCGATATTTTGTAAACAAATTAGATTCAAGATGCCATTTTATTGTTACGCATAACATTTTCCTAAATATTTCTCCAGTGAAACTTAATAATCAGATATCTGTTCAAACAAGAACAAAAGAGAAATGTAAACAACCGAATCGAATGATAAAGTTAAGACTTTCCATATCGTAAAATTGCAGAACATTTTATGTATACACACACACACACACACATATATATATATAATGAATAAAAGATTAATAAGAACATTTTATACACACACACATATATATAGACATCAAAGCTTAAATAATTAGAATTTCAATCACTTTAATAAAGGAATTTATTAAATGGAACATCCATTTAAATTTGTTAACATCGCCACAGTTGACATGGCAACATTTAATATTACATATGTTGATTAATATTAAAGTATATTACTAAAACTGGATTAAAAAAAAAAAAAAAAAAAAGGTATCACTATATCACTCTTACTTCAGTATAATATTGCAAGATAAAAATTTGCAAGCCACAATGCTTTGCTGTGGTAGAGTTGAGGATTGTTTTTCTAACCAGCTGATATTCTTGTAGCCTCGAACCCAAAGTGGGAATATGGTCCATTAGACTGGAATTAGAATTTCCTAGATGAGATAAAAGATTTAAAAAAAAAAAAAAAACTTCTATAATAAAGAGTTTAATTGTGAGTATCAAGCATAGTAATCGCTTTGAATTTCTGATCTGCATTAATATTTAGCTAGTAATGTTCTAAATTTATCATACTATTTAAATTCTTCAAATGTTTAAAATTCTTATAAAAAATATAATTTCTCATTAGATTTTAATAATCTAACAATATGCATATAACTTACTAGATTTAGCAAATACAGTTTTTTTTTTTTTTAGTGGGCAGTGAGATAAGTGTAAAAATAATTTAGCATACAGTTCAACATTGACCTGATTTTACTCAGGTGCTGTTATATACTATACCGCGGTTACACAGAAAATTTCGGGCATAAAATACGACTATTTGGTGTTTTGAAAATATAAGTTTTTTAAAATTTAACTTGATGCCATTTAAAAGGGGGAAAATGATAAAAATTTCATGGTTCGTGGTATCACTTGCCCCATAGTTTCGGGCAAGTGTAGCCTAAGAGCGGACAGTACCTAATCTCGCCGACAGCCTTCGCCCATGTTATTCTATGGGAAAATTTGTTTACATAATTACTCATTACCTAATGAATATTTTTCAATTCTGTTTTCACATTTAGAAAATTCATAAGCGTTAAATTAGTACTTGTTTTCCAAAAATTGATTTTTTTAAATTTTAGTATTTCATTTTGCGATTAGAAAATGAGAAAAATGCATTTTGTGAAAAATCGCATTTTTGAACTCAAAATTAAAATTAAAAAATTAAAAAAAATGAATTTTTTAAAAATGAGTACTCATTTAACGGTTATGAATTTTCTGACTGCGAAAACAGAATTTAAAAATATTCATTAGGTAATGTGTAATTGTAGCAACAAATTTTCCCATAGAATAATATGGGCGAAGGCTGCCGTCGAGATTAGGTATTGTCCCCTCTTAAGAGATAAGTTTTCAGATAGTGAAAACTTTCATGAATATGGACCATTTGAATTTTTAAAGTATCACAACACTAGATTTGCGAACTTTTCCCTACTTTACTCCGTACGTTACATCTAAATCTATAACACACCGAAAAAGCCTTTAAAAAGACCTGGATAGTAGATTTCGTTTAAAATTAAAAGACAAAAGTAAGAAAATACAAGTAATTGAGTTAGGTTTAATAGGACAAGTGACCCAGTAATTTGTGACACCAATGACCCCAGGACGACATCCTTGTTACACTTCCCCAACGTGTAAGGTAAGTGAAAGTACTGGTGACAAACCAAAGAGCTCAAAGAATGGGTGTTCCTGATCATCATTCTAAAAAGATATTTACTTTTCTCAATTATTCATATTTGTGGTCTGGTCCGAAGAAGTTTAAACTGGGAATTTAGTGGTCCGTGAGATTTTAAATCATGGATTTAGTGGTTTGCGAAGCCGAAAAGGTTGGCGACCGCTGTTCTAAATCCTTCTATTAAAAATACATAACTGATATGCCTTAAGTAAATAAAGAAATAGTAAAAGACAATAAAAGAAAATAATAGTAATTGATTCTGTACTTTATAAAACAACATTGTTTTTTGAAATTAATTAAGTCTCATTTATGTATGCAAATGTACGACAAGATAAACTTACAAACTGTCATTTATCTTTTTTCCAGGTGTGGGATATGCCATGGTGATTTCGTCATTTATGGTAGCTATTTACTACAATATGATTATAGCTTGGACTCTTTTCTATTTTTTCGATTCCTTCAGATCTGATCTTCAGTGGCAATATTGCCATCATGATTTTAATACAGAAAGTAAGTAGCTGTTTTCTCTTTCTTTTAAAAACTTCCATACTGTTTCAGTGAAATGAATATATTGTACGGGTACTAGTACTATATAATATAAATACGGATATAAGTATATTCTATAAGTATGGGTACTATAATAAGTACAACATTAAGGATTTTTTTTTTAGCTTTTTCAGAACATATTTCGCTTTATTTTGTAACCATATTTCGCTTTATTTAAAATTTTTACGTGAATTATTTAACAATTATTTAAATCCAACATTTAATTGTTTTTTTTCAGAAAAATCCTTTAAAAAAAATCGTATATTAAATAATTAAAATTTAGAATTTTATTCTATAATCTGATTTATGAAAATTTTCAGCAAACCTTAAGTAGTGGGTCGTACATATTCTTGAACATATTCCTACATGATCACGCATACACACATATACATATACATTGCCCCCGAAAAATGCGATCCATTAATACGCATAATCTAAAAATATTTCTTCTGGTATTTGGACGAAAATAACACAAATATGCTGCGTTGTAAGTTCATATTATTTTTATGCACTCCTTGTTCTGAACAATGCACCACTGGAAATTTTAATGCATTTGTGATCGCATATTTTGACAGATTTTTTCCACATGAACATTTAGAATGTCAAATAACCAGTAAATAAGATCTTTATATTATGTGATGAAACAAATGCTCAGTAGTACTACTGATCTCTCTCAAATAGTAAAAACATAAAATAAATAAAATAAATAAAACTTAAGGGAAAAAAAAAATGAATGAATGAATAAATAAATTAGTACAAATAAAAGATCCATTTCAGTCTGGGAAACTCAGTTAATAATTTCAGTACACAATTACACAAGTTTTAGTAAGTACATCAAGGGTGTTTATATTATAGTTGTTAATTTTCTTTATTTGTTCTTGTTTTGTATATCATTTTACATTACCAAACAACATTATAACATACATACGTTGTTAATAAATGTCACAAATCAATAAATTAACGTAGTCTTTATTTATTTATTTATTTTATTTATTTATTTATTTATTTTAAATACAATGTTGCATTTTAAATATTTATATAAAACCCTTCTAGAAAATGTTTGCTCTTGGTTTAACAATGCAGTATATATTGAAAAAGTTGTCAACCAATAAATAATTAAATTATGAACTCGGAAGACTTACGAATCAGCATATACATACCTTGTATGGGGACAGAAACAACATTTCGTATAAAACCAAAAATAGAATACATATATATGCAACTTCCTGTCAAAGAGGAATTAACTTTGGCTGATTAGAGGGAAATGCAAAAACGAAAATTTTGCGATTACTGAATTATCATGCTAAGCAAATAAAATAATTCAATGGATAACATTATGTGTCTGGTTCATTTCGATATTTTTAATTAAAAAAAAAAAAAAAAAAAAAAAAAAATGTAGTATGGAATTGATCGGGAAAGATAATCAAAACTAATCAGCGGGTAACATTATTTCCATATTTTAAGTTTTAAAAAGTTAGTACTGGATTCAGTGAGAAAAATAATCAAAACTATTTTTAAAATTTATAATAAGAAAAATTGATTTAATTTAAATTGTTAAATTGGCTTTTTTGTAAAACATACAGAATTCGACTTTTTTTTTTTTTTACTCTGTAATTTATTTTAATTCTTCATTTTAGATACGTATTAATTTTATCTATTTATTTTACTGTTTTAATTCATAAACAGCATATTAAGAGGGGACAATACCTAATCCCACGGGAAGCCGTGACCAATGTTATTCTATGGGAAAATTTTTTTCCAAATTACTCATTACCTAATGTATATTTTTTAATTCTGTTTTCGCAGTCATAAAATTCATAACCGTTAAATGAGTATTCATTTTCCAAAAATTCATTTTTTTTTTTTTACATTTTAATTTTCAGTTCAAAAATGCAATTTTTCACAAAGTGCATTTTTCTCATTTTCTAGTCGCAAAATGAAATACGAAAAATTTAAAAAATCAATTTTTGGAAAACAAGTAGTACTAATTTAGCACTTAAGAATTTCTAAATTGGAAAACAGAATTGAAAAATATTCATTAGGTAATGAGTTATTATGGAAACAAATTTTCCCGTAGAATAACATGGACCATGGCTGTCGATGATATTAGGTATTGTCCGCTCTTAATCTGTATATA
The DNA here is from genome assembly GCA_963930645.1 of Salticus scenicus. Lineage (NCBI taxonomy): Eukaryota > Metazoa > Arthropoda > Arachnida > Araneae > Salticidae > Salticus > Salticus scenicus. The sequence continues at coordinate 139,976,691 of OZ005655.1, read as the reverse complement.
GATTGAATAAGACATGTTGATACTTACAACAGCATCCACAATATCCATGCTTTAAGACCCCTTAGTACAAAATCGAGTCCTGCCTGTCTTTGAAAAACTGTCTAAATTTAAATCTCTACATAAATTTTTCTCAGCGTTTCAACGAAGATGGTTCCGGAATATACTTTCAAGCCATTGATTATTCATTATTTATAAATATTTATTTATTTATTTTTTCAAATGTTTAAATAGCTTGAGTATAAAGAAAGATAAAATACGTTTTATTTATTGCACAATATAAATAAAAAAGCTTTTCGCCTTCCGATTTGTGATTTCCTTTTTTTTTTTTTTTTTTTTTTTTTTCTTTTTCTCCCGTGCTATTTTATTTGATTTCAATATTATTTATTTACTTAGAACTGTTTCTTTAAGTTTGTGGAACGTACGACCCACTTTTTTACTCTCTGAGTTCATTGAATCACCGGTGCAATCTGACAAAAAAGCAAAAGTTTTTTTTTTGCCATGTAATAGACTTTTGTCATGCAAAATGAGTTATACAAGCGTTCCACTCTGCTAGATTTCTGAAAATAGAAAACTTTTCACAGTATTTTCTTTCCCTTTTCGTGACCCTAGTGAAAAGTCGGGAAAATCCAGTAATTGGACCGTATCCCTTAAAAGAAAGTTCATTTTTTATTTCCACGAAACGGGGATTTTGTATTTGCTTTTAAACTATAATTTAATTTACTAAGAAATCTTCAGGGATAGAAACAGTGTCGGGAAAACATTACGGTTTAGTTTTAAATATAAATTAATTTTTAGTCGTGGGAAAAATACTTAATATTCTCACAGGACTGGATATGAATTAGATTACGCCTTCAGCCAACTTCTATTTAATACCCTTTCTGTTTTGAAATGGTATATAAGTATGTGTGTGCGTGTGCTTTAATATTAGGCATGCTAAATTAACCAAGAGAATTTGAAGGAGTCATAGTTATTTATCGAATGCTTTAACGTTGTGTCTCGTAGACAGTTATACAATTTAGTTAGAAAGTCATCAAACGTGCCAACTTTTCTAATTTATTTCGGAGCACTGTTTGTACCCGCTTTTACTTTTATACCACTTTTTTTCGAAGAGTATTTTTTTTTTCTTATTCAATCATGACTACATATTTAGAAAATTCTCTACACTGTCAAAAAAAAAAAAAAAAAAAAAAAAAGTCCTGTTTGCTGCCAGAAATTTTCTGTAATTCAGAAAAATACGTTCTATCAACGGAAAAATTACGTTGATAGAACTGATAGAACGTATTTTTCTGAATTACAGAAAATTTCCGGCAGCAAACTGCAGCAAACAGAACTTTTTTTTTAACAGTGTACAAATAAAGTGGTGTGAAAAAAACGGGTACTGAGAATGCTCCAGAATAAATTGCAAATATTGGCATGTCTGCTTGGGAGATTGATTTCGTGTTTTTGAACCAGGTCTGCTGTTTGACAGAGATTTTGATGACAATTAATTATTGTGGCAAAAGAAGCTCTGAGTCGTGGGTTCACTGTACATTTATTTTATTTATTTATTTATTTTTTTTTTTATTGGTAATTTTGCCGCCACTCACTCTAGAGCCGATCTATCCATTTTGACGCTTAATATTTCTTACTGTGTGGTTAATTATGTTAGAGAATGTATATTAATCATAATTAAACACTCAGATACGATCCAGATTAAATATATTATTGAGCATCAATGAGAAATCACATAGCGAAAAAATATGCACCCGCTAGCAAGCGAGGTAAACAACTTCAACTGTTGCCAAAACTACATACTTAACTCTGCTAAAAGAGGCGGTTGCCACACAACAAACTTAATGCAATACATAGGTTAAAGGATACAGTTAACATATAATTAAACATATAATACTTTAAAAAATACATACATTGTGATCATTTAAATATTGGGATTTAGCATATATTTTTAACATGCCCCCTTGCTAATTACACAATTTTTAAATGTTATGTACTTCTATTGGCAATATAGATATCATATGTGAGGACACATAATTGTTTAGTATTGACACACTGTAAATAAGGTTAACTAATAGTCCTAACTAATGATACTAAATAGTCCTTCACAAAAAAAAATGGGTATGAACAAGGAAAGTTCTAAAACAAGTCTTTACAAAAACAAGAAGTCAGTATTTGAATGAGTCTTTTGGCACTACTTCAGGATAGGAGAAGGTCAGAAGATTCTTATACAAGATTGTCACTTACTTTTAGATTTTATTTACCAAGGTAAGTTGCTGCATACCCAAGTGCCTGTAGGGTCTTCTTCGACACCTGTTTTGTGAGAAGATCAGCAAGATTCTCACTTGATGGTATATATTCGAATGCAATAATCTTTTCTTTAACTAAATCTCTTAGAAAGAAATACTTGATGTCTATGTGTTTGCTTCTTTCTGAGGTCACATGATTTTTAGCCATAAACATAGCTCCCTGGTTGTCAACTAACACTTTCTGAGGTGAAGACATCAATTCACTACACACTTCTTTCAAAAGATTGTTGATCCAGAGGGTTTCTTTAGCGGTGTGACACATAGCAATGTACTCTGCCTCCGTTGACGATAAGGCTGTTGAGGATTGCTTCTTGCTAGACCACGAGATTGGAGCTCCTGCTAGTAGCATTATATATCCGCTGTAAGATTTGCGGTCAGTTCTGTCACCTCCCCAGTCGGCGTCAGAATAGATTTGTAGTGGTTCACCCGTCTTCCTGAATTTCAACTTTCTTTGTCGGGTTCCCTTTAGATATCTCAAAATGTGCTTCACTCCCCGCCAGTGTTCTTCAGTGTGCTTTTCATTAAACTGGCTCATATAGGTAGAGGAATAGGCCATATCTGGACGAGTACCACAGGTGAGATATAATAGGCTCCCAATAGCCTGTCTATAAGGGATACTTCTGCTTTCTTCCCACTGTTGGTCATCTACTTTATTGTATTTCATACTCGGGTCTAATGGAGTGGCTGCAGATCTCGCCTCAGTCATCTTGTAAGTCTTCAATATCTCAGACACATAAGCAGTTTGGTCTAGAGTGTATGATCCATCTTCTTTACTTATTTGCATGGACAAGATTTGGCTGGCTGGGCCTAGGTCTTTAGCAGTAAATTTTCTTTTTATCTTTTCTTTAAACTTGTTTATTTCTGTCATGTCACCAATGATCAAGAGATCATCAACATAGACTCCAACTATGATGTTTCTTTCATGACAGTAATAGATACAAGGATGTGCGTTTGCTCTTGTTAATCCATAATCAGTTAAGAAATCATTCAAACATGTATTCCACACTCGTCCTGATTGACGAAGGCCATAAATACTCTTCTTTAGATGACAGACTAGGTGCTCTTTTCCTTTTTCTATGCAACCTTCAGGCTGTGCCATGTACAAGTCTTCTTCTAAGACTCCATTTAGGTACGCTGCTGTTATGTCCATTTGGTGAATTTCAAAACCCTTCTCTGCAGCTATGGCAAGTAAAAGTCGAATGGACTTAAGCTTGATGACTGGAGAAAATGTATCTTGGAAATCCACACCGGATACTTGAAGGTAGCCTTTTGCCACTAACCTGGCCTTAAATTTCGCTCGATTCCCAGCCTCATCTTTCTTCTTTCGGAACAGCCATCTGGAAGGTATGATCTTTACACCGGGTGGTTTGGTAGTAAGCTCCCAGGTTTGGGCTTGAGTGAGGTTGGAAATTTCCTCGTTCATGGTTTTTTGCCACATGTCTGCTTCAGGAGATGATAATGCTTCCTTCACGGTTGCTGGGACTCTGTCTTCTTGCTTTTTTCCTGATTCATCCAAGGCTAGGGCTTCTGTGACTGTATCTGAGTCTCTTGATCTTTCTTCAAGGGTTTCTCTAGCCTGAACATTGTACAGAATGTAGTCATCAAGATGTTTTGGGGTTTTTATACTTCTGTTCCTATTTGTTAGATTGTTAGAAACTGATGTTGAGGGGCTATCACTTTTCTCGGTATGTTGTCCTAAGTTGATTTCTTGGCTGTGGTTCAAGTCTTTTCTCGGTTCTGAAATTTCTTCGAAGCATTGATTTTGGTTAGTATCCTTTATTTGAGTTTTGTCTTCCTCAATAAGTGTATCTTCAGCTTGCATAACAAATTTTGAATCACTACTTGGCTCATCAGTGCTGTTATTGGTTACTTCTGATTCAATGTCCTGTGGTTGATTTGTATTTCCTGTATCAAAAGTATCTTCAGCCTTTTCATTTTCAACATTCAGATTAATACTGTCATGCTTTGGAATATCTTCTTGACACTTCTTGTAGGGAAAGATGTTTTCCTCAAATTCAACATCTCGGCTAATAAAAAATTTATTATTGTTTTGGTCATACAACCTGTAACCTTTTGTGCCTTCTGGATAGCCAACTAATATGCATTCTGTAGCCCTTGCATCAAGTTTTTTTCTAAAATTTGATCGCACCTGACTCCAAGCCCTGCATCCAAATATCCTAAGGTGACTTGTTTGGACCTTTTTTCTGTGCCACTTTTCTTCTGGAATGTTTCCCTCGATTGATGCAGAAGGACATTTATTCAGAAGGTAGGCAGCTGTTGATACTGCTTCTGCCCAAAATCTTTGATCTAAACCAGATTCTATGAGTAGACACCGTGTCATGTTTAGTAGTGTTTGTTGTTTCCTCTCAGAGAATCCATTTTGTTGAGGGGATTCGGGCACTGTTGCTTGTCTTCGTATGCCATGTTGTGCAAGGTAGTGGTCAAATTCTCTATTTCTAAATTCACCTCCATTATCACTTCTCAGAATCTTGATTTTCTTGTTGTGAAAATTTTCAGCCATCTGTTTATACTCTTTAAATTTGAATAAGACTTCATCCTTACTTCTTATAGGGTAAACTGTTGTATATCTAGTATGGTCATCTGTAAATGTAACAAAGTAATTAGAGCCGCCCAAGGAGGATGGTGTTATCTTTCCAACAACATCAGCATGTATAATTTCGAGTGCTTCTTTTGCTCTTGTGTTTGCTATCTTGGGAAACTTCTTACGCTTCATCTTCCCTTGGATGCAAATGGTGCACAAATCATTTGTTACTTCAGGTTCAGGTGTTTTAAGATCTGGATATAGTCCTTTGATTGATTTATGATTAGGATGTCCAAGTCTTCTGTGCCAGAGATCATCACTTGCAGTTCTTGCGACATAGGCCTTAGGGCTTAGTTCTTCTACTATGTATAATCTTCCATTTCTTTTGGCAGTAAGGACAATTTTTCCACTCCCTTCTATTATCTTTGCCTCACCAGCAGCAAATTCAGCTTTGAAACCTCGCTCTTCAATTCTTCCAAGTGAGAGCAGATTGCCTCCTAGATTTGGTACAAAAAGGACATTTGCAAGGGTAACAGTCTCTCCGCTTTCGTGTAATCTCAGTATGATATCTCCAATCCCAGTGACTTCTACCTTCTCAGAGTTTGCTACCTCTACAGTAGATTCATAGCGTCTGAAATTTGAGTACTTCTTCTTGTCAGATGTCATGTGCTCTGTGGCACCACTGTCCAGAATCCAAAAAGTTGATTTATTTTCCCCTTTATGATTTACATTTAAAGCCCAATCTCCTTTTAAGTCAACTGCTGTTTTTGCACTTACTTGATTGCTTCTCTTTGCTTCATCACAATATTTGGATATGTGACCCCATTTTCCACAGCTAAAGCACTTAGTGTTTCTCTTCGCATTTGAGTTTGTCTCTAATGACTTCTTTGGTTGCCAGCTTTTTGAGGCGTCGGTTTGTAAATGTTTCCTTTGATTGTGACTCTTTGTATGTAGAGCATGTTCTTCACGGTCTTCAATAGTGTTTGCATTTCTAGAAATTCTTTTTTCTTCGATCAAAAGCTTCGATTTTACAATAGTAGTAGTCAAATTTTCTTCATCCTTTTCTAGATTCAGTATTAAGCTTTCGTACGATTTTGGGAGTCCAATCAGCATGACCAGAGCCACTTCTCTGTCTGTGAAGGCATATCCACCATTAGATAATTTTCTGTGTATTTCCATGAGTCTGGCCAAATAGGAATGAACACTTTCCCCAGGTTTCATAGTAATATTAAAAAAGTCTTTCATTAACTGCAAAACGTGAAGAAGTCCGAATTTTGTATGCATTTCCTTTAAAGCGATCCATGCATCTTTCGCTCGAATACAATCCCCAATATCATCTAAGAATGTGTCTTCTACAATCAAAAACATAAGCGTTAGTGCTTCGTCATTCTTCTTCCTTTCAGTATCCGTCATTTCCTGCCCATATCCCGGATCTATTGCTTCCCAACATTTCTTCTGTACCATAATAGCACGCGCACGTATTGCCCATGCATGGTAATTATCACCGTCTAATTTTTTCAACTTATAATCTTCCATGTTTTGTTTAAGAAAGAATAAGAAACAAATATTACTTCTACAGACTCTTAAACTTCGTCAGAGCATGCAAAACTTCTTCCGTTTTCTTCAACGTGCGTTGCAGGACATCGGTGATAAGGGCTATGCAATCTTCTTTAATCCGCGAAAATAACGATAATTTCTGAGAGCCTTCGTGCTGATAACGTGTTAGAGAATGTATATTAATCATAATTAAACACTCAGATACGATCCAGATTAAATATATTATTGAGCATCAATGAGAAATCACATAGCGAAAAAATATGCACCCGCTAGCAAGCGAGGTAAACAACTTCAACTGTTGCCAAAACTACATACTTAACTCTGCTAAAAGAGGCGGTTGCCACACAACAAACTTAATGCAATACATAGGTTAAAGGATACAGTTAACATATAATTAAACATATAATACTTTAAAAAAATACATACATTGTGATCATTTAAATATTGGGATTTAGCATATATTTTTAACAAATTAATGATTGAGGCCCGTATTTGTATGTATCTATACGTTTTGAGGTGTCCTGAGTTTATTTCGGCTATTTTCATAATAATGTATGCATGTGTGTGGATACAAAAACGCGTGAACTCTTTGTTCGAATGGGCTAAAAGTATGCAAGTGTGTTATAGGTGACCATCGCATGACCTGTATAAATTTTGATGAGTGTGGGACTTATAGGTCTTTTACAGGGATATAAAGAAAAATTCTTTATCATTATGGTTTATAGACTCAAATTATTTAAAATGTGGTAGCGTCTAAATGCTTTATTCGATTGAGCTGAAAGCTTGTAGGTAAGTTATAGGTAACTGTTGAGTTTTAATGAGTGCATGACTTATAGTGCTTTTGCAGGTATACAAAAAGAAATTTATTATCGTTATAGATTGCTGACTCGAATTATTTACGCTAGCGTCTAAACTCTACATTCGATTAAGATATACATAAATTGGTGAGCATGTTATAGGTTATTATAGAAGAATCGTACAGATTTACATAAGTGAAGGACTTAAATGTTCTTTAGTCCCCCCCCCTCCCTTACCAGTATACAAAGTAGAATTTTTATACGTTGCAGTTTATTGACTTGAACTATTTAAAGTTAGTTTTAGTAATGTTAAATTATGGCACATATTAAAAAAAAAATCTTTGCGAGTTTACTTTTATAGTTCTTTTTAAAGGGACGCACAAAATTTGAATACATTACGATCCCTTAAATGACATACTGTTTTGGTGAAAATACTCAAACACACTATTATGATTTTCTCTTTTGTCGATTTAACGACTTCTCTTATTAAAATTTGTTTTAACAACTGTTAATTACTAAATGTTCGGAAAGTTAAGTGGAGCCATTCCAGTTTTTTCTAAATGTAGTTTTATAATATGAATTTATCGTCGCTGGCAAGTGTTCCAATTTTTGGATAACAGTAATTTTTATGTAGAAATTTTTTAAAAGTTTTTGCAGCAGTTTTTTTATGATTGAGTGAAGAGGAAATTTCTATATTAAGGCGGGGGGATGAACATTTGGGTACTTATGAATTATTATTCCTGAATATCATGAACCCAAGCTTACATACTTTATTTTTTTAATTTGATAATTCTACAATGCGGAATAGAAATTATAAAATTCTTATTTATATAATTAATATATATATATTTCACTTGATACATAAAAACATTTTATGCATGTAAAGTTTTAATTTTAACCCCTTAATAGTTTTTAGCACGTAACGCAAAATAAATACATAAATAAAATAAAATACATAAATAAATAAATAGAACATTGTAAGCGCTGTTTTAAGGGCAAATGTTATCTGATAAGTGTGGCAATTTAAATTAAACTTTATATAAAAGAAATGAAATTTAATTTTGTAGCCTGTACTTGAAATAAATAAAAATAAATAAATAAATGCTTTTAATACGTTTATGTTCAATATGCTTTGAATAGATTTAATATTATTATTACTCTTGCACCTATCGTCAAAGTAAACTGTGTAAACACTAAATTTTACATCATTTGTTAGAACTTTACATTTCACGTAAATCTGAATTTGTGTACAATGTTTTATTTACGCTGAGAATCTAATTTATCATTTGTATATTTTTACTACTAATAATAGAATTTTATAAGAAAAATCTTCAGTCTCTGATTTTCTTATGTCCTTCATCGAAAGTGGATGTCCTTGTCTACCTATAGACAGCTGTTATCCTTGAAATACATCAATTTCTCTTTAAATAGTTTCGTTAATTTGAGCTTTTTATTGTTTTGAATCGGATGTCGAATTCGATACCGTGACAATTAAAACGCGTGTATTCGAGTGTGTGTTCATCCGAATCTTAGTTCCCGGAACGTAAGCGTGAAAGTTAGTACTTTTCCACATTTTATGCTAATGACTGCATTTTATGTTTAGTTTCGTGTTCGATTACATCACAAACTGAGTGAAACACACGCGACATATAATAGGCATTTATTTTGAATAATGTCGGAAAGCGAAAGAAATATCGATTAAATTATTCCATACTTGCAAAATTTTCACGTTTCGTGCATAAATTTACAAAGTAATATTCCGAGGTTGAAAGTTGTTATGATGTTTATAATCAATTACCCATTTGCTTTTCGGTATGTTTATTTAAAGAGTTATTTAAAGTAAAAATATTTAAATTAAATGTGAGAAATATTAATTATAAATTTGTTGCGATTTTTAGAAGTCATACAAACTGCACCTGAAATGAAAATGGATTGATTTTCTAAAGGAATGTCTCAGTATCTACATTTTTATGAATAATTTGTGATAATTTTACTTTTATACATTCATAAGATTTAAGACTAATTGACATAACTCCGATTTCGCATAGTAATATTCGTTTTTTTTTTTTTTTTTTTTTTTTTACAAATAATAAATTATTTTAGCAACACTATTATGATGATTGCATTACCAATTTAAAAAATATAATAACATTATATAAATAGTAATTTAATATTATGAATATACAGTAACAAAAAGATACAGCCAACACGGTGACATTTAGAAACCATATTACAAAGATGTCCAACGATTTGTATATATACATATAAACTATAAAATTAAAAGTTAGTTTCCCCAAAACTCCTTCCACTCGAACCACAGTTACTTCCACATTTATAGAAACCTCCACTGAGAGCGATCGATATTAATTTTTTTGTAAATAATATAGGACCACAAATCTAGGTCTCCTTGATATTGAATAATCAAGAATTACTCTAAAATTTACTTTTGTTAAATAGCCTTAAAAAGGCAGCAGACTCTCAGAATCTGCTTACTTTTAAATACTGATGAAAAGAAATCTGGGTCATTATAGTAATCTAAATAAATTCAAAAGGACCTTTTTGACATACAGTTTAACATATTTTATTAATTGAATATTTTGTTAATTTTATTTTTGTATCATTGTGTGAAATTATTAAATGAAAATCGAAAAATTCGTGTACACAGATTAGCTAAACTATTCATTAAAATTTTGGTATGATCATAAAGTACTATTTCCCGTTTAAGAGATAATTTATTTTTAATTGAATACGCGTCTATAATCAGCTGTGGATTACGATAAATGCAATTCAGTGAAACCAAATAGAAATACTATATTTTATAAAGGAGTCTTATTAGAACTGACTTTCTACTTAGACTAAATGACTGATAGGAAAAAACCTATAACTCTTAATCAATAGATTTTCCTAATTTCTTGCTAGATGTGGCTAAATGGTAACTATCACCGTTTATTATCAGATTACGATTGTTGTAACATTTTATTATTTTACTAAGCAATTCTCTGTTTAGTTAGTAAGATTTCGAGAGGGCGGGGGGAGGGGGGGGTCATCATCATCATCATCACGTTCTTCAGAAGTGCCTACGGCTGTCGAGACAGCCGCTTACCTTCACCAAAGGCAGAAAGAATACATATGGAGGGCTTGCATAATCAAGAATGTCGGTACCAGTTCTGTGTGGGTTCCCAGAGAACCCCTGCGTGATGACTTGATGCATTGCAGCATGACGGAAGAGAGAGGCAGAGCAGAGCCGATCTGGAAGCTGTGTGACATGAGGCAACAGAGCAAGGAGCACTAAACCTACAATTTTTTTTTTTTTTTTTTTTATATATATATATATAAATAAAAATGATAGGCCTAACCAGACTGTTAAGCAGTCATAAAATTATACAATTTAGAATAATACAAAAATAAAGTGAAATTTAGCCTAGCAAGACTGTTAGGCAGTCAGAGTAAAAAAGAAGAAAATTTACACTATTTACAATTTAGAGATTAAGTAACAATTTACAAAGGAGATATTTACAATATTTACAGTTAAGTTTGATAATTAAAATTAATAAAAACCCTACGTAAGGTAACTGGCTGGAAGATTGATCATCCGCGACTGTTAAACGACACAGTAGGTTGCAGTTGTCAGGGGGATAGCCAAAGTAGAAGAATAGGAATTATTCAATCTACGGGAAAAATAATTTAGAGTGAGAATTCTGTGTTAAGTAACACCTGAAGGATCTCGCCTTCTACGCTTGGAGACCGGGACGAACCCGTCCTCCCTGTAGAGGATGGCAAGTGGGCGTTTTTTGGCCCTCCCGATCCTAGGATCGTACCTCCTAATGGCATTTAACACAGGATTCTGAACTTTAGGGATAGACCTGTGAAACTTCAACGCAAGTTTCTTGATTTCCGAATAGATTGGCCTAATTTTCAGGTCTTTGTGAATGACAACATTGCGAACGTAGCGATGAGCTTGAACAAACCTACGCAATTGCTTGTTTTGGAATACTTGAATTTTTTCTAGCACAGTCTTTGAGGCAGACCCGTACACCACGGACCCGTAAGTCAAGATGGGACGGATCATGGACTTGTACAGTAACAATTTATTTTTAACAGACAGGCGGCTATTCCAAGCCAAAAGAGGAAGGAGGGGGGCGGTGGCAATTTTCGCTTTAATCAGAGTCTCTGAGATGTGCTTATGCCACAATAATTTTGAATCTAGGTGAATTCCTAGGTATTTATAAGAAGTTTCCCAGGGAATAGGATCATTATTGAGAGTAAAGTTAACGTCGGGGGAATAGGATTTATTGGTGAAGAAAATGGCGGCACTTTTAGAGCTATTAACTTTAATTTTCCATTTCCTAAGCCAAATAGCATACGAATGAAGGTAGTCCTGGAGTTTGTCAAACACTGTGTGTGGTTGTCTATGTTTGTACATGATAGCAGTATCATCAGCAAATAAAGCTAAGTTGATGTCGGGCTTGCGCGGAATGTCGTTAATGTAAATGTTAAAAAGGCGGGGCCCGGCGAGAGAACCCTGAGGAACAGAACTGAGAACAGGCTTCGGGCTAGAGAGGGAATTTCCCACTTTTACCACGAAGGACCTGTTAGAGAGGTAATCAGAAAAGATTTTAATTAGCTGGTCAGGAACACCTAACTCAGCCATCTTAAAGAGAAGGCCGGCATGCCAGACCTTATCAAAGGCCTTCTGCACGTCGAGAAATATAATTCCCGCCACACCGCTGGTTTGGTATCCATCGTGAATGAATTCAGTCACTCTCCACAACTGCTGTTGCGTTGAATGAGGAGTCCTGAACCCGAACTGCTCGGGTATAATCTTGTCATGAGAGTCAAGGAATTCATTCAGTCGGCGGACGAGAACATACTCATAAACCTTCGAGAAACTGGAGAGCAAAGAGATAGGTCGATAGCTAGAAGGAGAGTGGATATCTTGGCCCCCACCCTTCGGTAAGGGGACAACGATAGCTCTCTTCCAACAATCGGGAAAAATATTAAGCTTTAACATACAATTAATGAGTAACGTGATATAAAAAATAAAATGGAGAGGTAGATTAATTAGCATATTGTTAGAGATAAGGTCCTCACCGGGTGCCTTGTGTTGTTTCAAGCCCGAAATGTAATCCTGAACCTCAGAGGGTAAAGCAGGTTGAAGAGTGTTTTGTGTATTAGATTGTAATAAATTTTGAACCCTGTGGTCGACTATGTTCTCGACAATTGGGTTAACAACGTCCGAATGAGGTGAAAACTGACTTCTAAGACTTTCGGCAATAGCCTCAGCCTTTTCAGTGTTACTATAAGCCATGCCGTTAGGGCTAACAATGGCAGGAATGTGTGTTCGTGTCCTACGAATGCGGGAGGTGGCCCTCCAAATTGTGTTGTCCTCAGTCGAGAGAGACTCGACAAAATTATTGAAACGTGTTTTACTAAACTCCTTAATTGCAGCTCTAGTACTACGAATAAGCCTGTTTAACTTATTCCTGAAATAAGGGGTCCTATGAACCTGCCATTGCCTGCGAGCATGATTTCGATCCCTGACCATTTCCCTGATGTTATCCGGCAGTCTGTAGTAGTCAAACGATCTTTTGCGAGGTTCTGAGCTCTGCGTGTAGGCCTCTCGGAGTGAGTCCCCGAGCATTGCTACCGCTTGCTCAACTTCCTGTTTGGATTCTGGGATAAGAGATGGAACGTCGCGTTCCGAAAGAATATCCGCAAACAGACTCCACCTTGTGGACAGAGCCGTTCTCAGATCCAGATCGTAAGACCCCACATCAAACCTCAAGACAACAGGTAGGTGATCAGAGTCTAGATCATTCAGCGTTTGAATGCTGTAGGCAAACGGAAAATTGCGGGTGATAGCAAAATCCAAAATATTTTGAGATCTCACGAAGGTGGGTTCGGGGGGCGCTAGAATTTGCGCGAAATTTTGATCCACCCACCTTCTTAACTTACGGCCAGAAGTATTATAGCTTGGACAGTTCCAAGACGTATGAGTAGAATTAAAATCACCCGCAAGGATAAAATTTGGAAAAGAATTAGTAATACGGGTAAGATCTTGCTCTAGCAGGTTATTCCTTTGCCTAGTACTTTGAACATACACGGCTGCAATTAACAAATTTGGAATAAGGGGGAAGTCCAGAACAATAGGTGTGGCTTCGGTACAATTTAGATCGGGAATTTTAATGAGAGAAGCATTAAAACCATTTTTAACATAAATAGCAGTGCCGCCGGAAGCTTGCAGACTATGAGTCCTGTCGACATTGTAAATCTCATAGTTAGCAATACGAACAGTACGTCCCTGGGAAAAGTGGGTCTCAGTGACCAAAATTAAGTCTAAATTATTACGAGTAACAAAATCCCTAAAGTCATGTGCTTTATCCAGAAGTCCATTGGCATTCCAGATACCAATGGTGAAAGAATTCAAGTTCTGAGAAGACGGGAACATGGGTAGCCGGAAAAGAAATTACATGAGGGAGGGTAGAAACAATTAAGACATACTGCGGATTTGACCTCACAGAATGTGAATCCGGTCAACGTCCGTGGATGCAGTGCGGAGTGCCGGAAGAGCATTCGTAAATGCTGAAAAGACCAAATCAGGGTCGAATTGATTTTGAAATGCTAAAAGCATATGAATGAAGTCGGTGGCCGAATTTGCATCCTTGCGAGGGACCGACGAATTTTGAGGAATAATTTTGACAGGGGGAGGGGTATCAGCCTCACTACGTCCTTGAGCAACGCCCGAAAAAGATTGGGCTGGATCGACCTTCCTGGAATTGAAAGTTCGATTCTCCACCCCATCGGTCGGAGATTTATTAACAATGTTCTTTTTCTTTTTACTTTTAGGGGGGGGGGCGGTCTTAGGGAACTTGGGACAGCTACGAAAGTTCGCTGGATGCTCCCCTCCACAGCGCACACAACAGGGCGTGTCAAATTCCTTCGTGCAGTCCTTTGACCTGTGATCCCCGGCGCATTTAACACACCTTGGGGGCAGGGCGCAGGCCGCAGAGGAGTGAAAGAATCCCTGACAGTTGAAGCACTGTGTGGGGCCTTTCCTACCACGATACTCTTCGATGCTGACTTGCATCCCCATAAGCTCCGTGATTTTAAAAATATTGTCCGAATTTTTGGACTTAGGAAGAGAAATTTGGAATAGTGGCATGTAGTGTTTTTTAGACACCGGCCCTCTATACAGCTGAACGACAGTGGTGTCGTCAAAATCATAGGTATAGTGGAGGGCTTGTTGTATCCTCTCAACGGTAGTATTAATTGGTAGCCCTCTGATGACTACCTTAAGCGGTTTTTCAGAATCCAAGATGAAGGTCTTGAATTGAACTTTCAATTCCGATAATTTATGCTGAATAGTCCTAAAATGCTCTTCACTGGAGCAAGTAACTTTTAAAAATTTTCCTGACGTTTTAGTTTTAAGATCAACATCTACAGTTTTAAGTTCAGTAATGAAAGCTTGCCAATCCGAAGGCGGCAGAATAAAAAAGGGGGAGATTTGAATTTTCCTAACACTTACTTTTTTAATAATTTGGCTAGACTCGACCTCCATATTGGAAGTGGGGAGATCCCTAGGGTTGCCTATCTCAACCTTTTTCCTAGCCCTACGTTTGCTGACGACCGTGAAATCCTGGGTCTCAGTTAATTCGACCTCAGACTCAGGAGGCCTCTTGTTCCCTCGAGGAAAAGGATTTTCATGTTCGTTGGCGGCGCTAGATGGCGCCACCTCACGGGACGAGTTCTCCTGAGTCTGTGCCGAACTATCTCCGACAGGCACGGATGGAGGCGAGTCATTGAATACAGAAAAACCAGTTACCTTACATATATGATCCATTTTTCTACGATATTCAAGTTTCCTGCTCCAAATGACTTGATCGAACTCTCTCTGCTCTTCTTCCGTCCGATCAGTCTTCCTGCGAAGCTTGTCATAACGACACTCTAGTTCACAGAACTTGGAACGAAGTTTCAATAAGCAGCTCTTAAGCTCATCCAATTTTTCAGGGTCGGTGACGATCTCCACATTACTGGAGTCGCCCGAAACATCCATGGAATCCAACATCAAAAGATCGTCTACTTCACGAGGGAAGCAACTGTTGTGCCCGGAGATACTATTCTGGCCTTGAAAAAGGCCCCGACCAGCGACAATCAGTACAAGCCCTCGGCTTACGGCAGCAGGGGAAATGCGCAGAACGATAACCGCACTGCGCAGCAACAGCAAAAGGCGTCCTCACACTATGACAGCAGGAGGCAGAATCCAGCGAATCTCGAATCTCGTATGCGAATGTCAGGGGGGGGGGGTTGCATTTCTCCATTCGCTTAAGGATTTTTAGGAGAGAAAATTAAGACAAAATATACATATCCTGTAAGTTTTGCTTTCAAATGATAAAAATATCCTTTGAATTATGATCATTAAGAAATAAGTGAGAAAAAATTCGTATGTAAATCTTGTACGTATGTCATATTGTCAGCTAAAACAAATTAATTTAGAAGAGGCAATGATTTATTATATGAAGTGAAAGTGAAAGGCAATAAAAATAAAAATAATGAACAAAAAGTCTTAATAATTGAAAATTAATTACAAAAAAAAAAAAAAAAAAAAAAAAAAAAAAAGGGGGGGGGGGGTATTGAAACTTTTACTTAAGATATTCAATCTTGTACAAAATATAATTATTTTCTTTTTTTTTTTTTTTTTTTACACACAACCTACCAATAAGTACAATAAACCATCTTGAAACTTTGATAGTGTAAAGGACATGCCATATCTCATATATTTCAACAAAAATTACGACCTGAAGCAGAAAAGGGGATCAGTAAAAAATCAAACAAAAGTCAATATGTTTTGGATCCCCCTGCGAGAAGTAATGCTTTAAATGCGTTTTGGCTGTAGTATGTGATTAAGAAGATTTTTCTCATTATCTGTATAAATTTTTGAGGCTACCACATATATTCATAGAGATATAACTATAATTGCCAATAATAATAATAATAATAATAATAATAATGATAATAATAATAATAATAATAATTCACTTTTTTTATTATGAAACGCATTAGACCCAGTGAAAAGATATATTTTTAAAAAATTCGCATGCTATATTAAACACAGCATTCTGCAATCGGAATGCAAAAATGTTAAATATCTCATGAAATATGAGCATTTTTACTAAATAATTTTTAACTGTGCATGCGCTAGCTTTTAAAAAATTCATTTGCATAACTTAATAGCCAAAAGTATGAGCAATTTATATGAAAACCTCAAACAAATGTCGTGTAAATTTCAAAAAGTTATGAGAGCTAGAATGAACAGAATTTCAGTTGTCTCAAAATAAAAGCTAAACTATAAGGGGTTTTACTCACATTTTTATTTTGATTCAATCAATGCCCAATGGCAATACAGTGTTCGCTGATTGTAAATAAATATTGATAAAACCCCTATCGTCTTCTTTTTTTTTTTTTTTTTTTTTTTTTTAGAACAACTGAAATTCTGTTCATTCTACACTGTAAAAAAATTCAAGCCAGATTCCAGGCAAAGCCGTAAAAAAATATTTGGACCATAAATCAGGTATTCCCCCGTAATTTTACGTTGTGACAAATATACAACTTTTAATTAGACTCTTTAAATTAAATTAGGAAAACAAAATAGCTCTTTTATATCTATCACTATTTGTATGAATTTATAATTAAACTCTTTCAATTTTTTTCAGTTTCAAATGCGATATGATTCTTATATGACGCCACTGAAAAGCTAACACATTACATTTGACGGGATTTGGCCGTAAAAATACAATTTAATGGCAGATTTGAACAAATTACGTAGAATAATAGTTTTTGCCTTTAAAAAATGCCAGTATTCTAAAATTATACTTTCATGACATCAATTTACGGTCTTTGAGCGTTTAGCTAGCTAAACGGTCATTTCCTATAATATTATACGGTCAAGTCCCGTGATTTTACAATTTTTTTTTTCACAGTGTATCTCTCAAAACTTTTTGAATTTACACGTCATTTGTCTGGGATTTTCATATAAATTGCTCAATACTTTTGGCTATTATATTAATCAAAGGAAAGTTTTTAAAAGCTAGCGCATGCGTAGTTAAAAATTATTTAGTAAGAATGTTTATATTTCACAAGATATTTAACATTTTTGTATTCTGATTGCCATATGCTGTGTCTAATGTAGTATGCCAAATTTCCTAAAAATGTCTTTGCACCGAGTCTAATACCCTACGTGTTGTAATTTAAAAAGTGGAAATTTTCTTTGCAATTTTTAAAAAAATTATTAATATATTTGATAGCCTCATAAATATTTATACAGATAATGAGAGAAATCCTCATAATCACATGCTACAGTCAAAATGCATTTTAAGCAATATTTTTTACAGGGAACAATTTGATTTTTTTTTTTTTTTTTTTTTTACAGGTTCTCCTTTTCTCTTATAGACAAAATTTTTGCTGAAATTTATGAGGTATAACATGTTCTTTATACTCCCAAAATTTCAAGATAATTTCTAAAGAATTTTTCGAGATATATGACAAAACGTCTAGATCCGAAAGCGTCCAAATTGGTAGATAATGTATATGTAGTGCAAAATTTGCACATGAATTGACTGTGGACAAAAAAGAAAAAGGAAATAAATAAAATAAAATAAAATAAATAAATAATAATAATATTATTTAGGTTTAAAACTATTGAAGTCCTCAATTTGAACAGTAAAAAGCAGATTAGAACTTAAAGCTTAATAATACAGTCATCCCTATTTAATCGGGATAATCGAATACTCTGCTTATAAGAATATAAAGTTATAGAACCAATTTTTTTCCCATAGAAGTAATGTTAAATATCCTCGTTTAAGGAAATATTTTTTACAACGCCACCCCGCTTAATCGCATAAATAAATACTCAGTTTCTTAAATAAAATTCCTCTATTTCTGGGCAGATTTTTTCTCTCATTCCCCCCCCCCCCCCCCAAAAAAAAAATAAATAAAATAAAATAAAATAAAATAAAAAAAAATCTGCTCCTTTTTTAAAAACTTTACATAACTAAGGCATGCCCTTTAAACATGAGGCGGTATTCCTGCCGAGGTGATAAAAATTGTTTTGCAAAAGCCAATTTATAAAATCAGCAAATGATGATTAAATTAGAAATTAAAACACAAATTATCTTCAGGAATTAGAAATCACAAATTTTGAAAGTTTTCAGATGATTGAAAAAGAACTTTATGAATTCATAGATGTGGATAAAGATGGAGAAACAGAAAGAGATGAAGAGTTTAATCTTCGAATAAAATCTTTAAATGAAAGTGATGAAGAAGAGCAAGCGAACGATAAGTGAAGTTGCAAAATCCTTTAATGTTGTATTCATCGTCATTTTGAGTCTCATAGAAGCGATTATAATCTATTTATGTGCTTTAGAAAAAGAAATCAAAAAATGTTTAGTTGAGTCTATGTCAAAGTAATCAATCATAACTGTTTTTTTTTTTTTCGTTAAAAATAAAATTGTAAGTACACTTTATTTTGTATCTATTCCAGCATTAATTGCATTTATAAATTACTATAATATTTTAACTTAGTAAAAGTTTAGTTAAATATTTAAATAAGAAAGAGGTATCGACCATTTATCTTTTCATGTAAGCATAAAATCATTATAGTTAGTACATGCAATTGCGTTTCTAGTCTTCACCTTATAATCGAATACCCCGCTTAATCGAATTAATATAGTTGGAACAGTAGATATTTGTTTAAGCGGGGCTGACTGTATAATGTTTCGTGACGCGATCTACGTTTAGTTAATATAATTACTATTGATATTAATACCACTATTTATGCCCTCTGATATCATACGTGAATAATGAAATTGAAATAAAACTTTATGTATTTCTTACCTTGAAGTACAGAATATGTTAAACTTTGCCGTTTAATTTTTGAATCAAAATGCTTTGGAATGTGTGTTAATTTTATTTATACTTTCAGCAACCACAACTCGATGCAAGCTATATTGAATTTCTGAACTATACTGAAATGCAGTACGATAAGGTTTTCCCAACTGATTTAATCAATTCATTTGATTACACAATCGATTATTCTCACGCTGTTCATTTCAACCACTATACCTGTATAACAAAGAATGCCTTAATTTATTAACAAAATTCGTGCATGAATTTGCTTTTTCCTGCGAGCGTCGTTCTCCCAGATAAGTGCCATAGATCTTGTGTTCTGGCACCAGCACACTGCAATCGAAAAGAGGCTATCGAAGGCAGCGGGACTCTTACCAAAATTCTGACCGGTTTCAATGAAATTGCGTTTCAGAGTTTATATTTTTTGAGATATATTTAAAAGTGAACAGTAGTGATTTTTGAATGAATCGGCAAAGCCCACTAGTTGTAAATGAAACATGTGATGAAAACAGTTGAACAGTATATGATATGATAACGGTAAATTATTTTTACGTACGAATCAGACCATAAAATTACAACACTGATTGTAAACACTGGGTAACTTATCCAATTTAATTATAACATGTTTTTTCAGCTATTATGTTTAAAATTATATTTAAAAATAAATTTATTTATTTTGCAGATTGTTTTAGCGATGTTGATTACCAACAGTGTAAAAGTTTAAATTCTAGTAATGTCTTCAATTTCCGAACGTGCTTTAATTCTACGTACGCAACTTTAAACAACTTCACAGACATAGCAGAAAACAAAAGAATATCGGCTCCAGAAGAATACTTGAAGTAAGAATAAAAGTAATTCATTACATTAATTATTTGAAGTATTTTTTATATTTTGTATGCTGGAAAATAATTTATCTGCATTACAAGTCAATCCCACCCGCATCGCCACTAATTCTTTTTAAAAACAACCTGACATCAGAGGTCACATGATATTTGAAAAACAAACAGCAGACGACGTCTCCTACATCTGTAGCGATTGCTGTAATAAGATATTTTCTATTCTTATTTTTGATCAATCGTATTTAATCTGCGTTATTTTTTTATACATCATCCTTTTTAATCCATTTTATATCATTATTAATCACCTTTTGTTTGCTGTATACATTTACAATCATCATTTAGTTTATATTTGTTATTGATGTTCATGGAGAACATGTGAAATACTCTTTTTTTTTTTTTGTACTTAAATCATTGACAGTGCAACATCGTACGGTGTAAAACCATTTAGACAAGTAACTGAGTTAATTAACTTGTTGTAACACCTTTATGCAATTAAATTTAATTGAAAACATTTTAAAATTTCAAATTATAATCCATAAACATTCCACAAGAACAGGCTATTATTTATTACTAGATCAGTTAATGTTACAGTTACACTACAACATACAAAAATCGATACTTACAGGTAAAAATAAATAAACACATAAAGTGTTTTTTAAAAATTATTAAATTTACAAATACAATTATTCTACTGTTTACAAGTGCACAATATTACTTTTATTTTATTTTGTATTAAATATTAACACTTTTGTTCTTAAGAACAATATTTAATTGAATTCGATTTTACGTTATTCAAACATCTCGTGATTGAGTAGACGACGCTGGAAAGAGTCCATTGAAAATTATAGTTTTCTATTTTGGTACAAAATATGATTCACGTGCACTGTAGCACTTAAATATTAAGGGAACGAATGGAAATTTTTAATTAAAATTTGTTAGCACACAGCTAATACTACTGGAAGTTTAAATTAAACACAAATAAAACTCCTAGATATTTCAGAATGTTTATACGTATTAAAAAAAAAAAAAAAAAAACACTCACTTTACAAACAGTTGAATTTATTTTATATAAACAGTTGAACAGTTTAACCCTTTCAGGGGTCAGGAAATTTGGCTCATTT
The DNA here is from genome assembly GCA_963930645.1 of Salticus scenicus. NCBI lineage: Eukaryota > Metazoa > Arthropoda > Arachnida > Araneae > Salticidae > Salticus > Salticus scenicus. The sequence continues at coordinate 139,955,634 of OZ005655.1, read as the reverse complement.
AAAATAAACTATTACCAAATAAAGAAATTAATAAAGAAAAACTTTGTAAAAAATCTTCGGGACGAGATTCTGCAGTTCGGAATTAAAATTAGGTGGGATGTAATATATCCTATCAACCTGAATGGGTTAAGGATTTATTTATACATCAAATTATACACAGCTTTTTTTTAAAAACAATTTCTTTTTTTAAAAAATGCTCATCATTAAAATGGATAATTCGCAAAAGGCGAAGATCTTTGAAACGGACATTTCACAAAAACGGGCGAACTTAAAAACGAATTTTTGAAAAAGAAAAAGAAAGAAAAGAAGAAGAAAAAAGAAGAAGAAAGAAAGAAGTCGGAGCCTGTTTTTACTTTCTAAATAACAGATATAAAAATCTGTACAAAACAAAATTTAATTGGAAATGACAAGACTTTTTTTTTTTTTCTTTTAAGTACATTTATCCATATAAAGACATGTGATGACAGTGATGCGTTCCTTAGCAATGGCTATTATATTTGTTATCTTAAAATTTCTTTCACACGTTTTCTCACAATTTTATTTTTATTTTTATTTTTAATTTTAATTTTTTTTTAAATATATTTGGTAGATTTATTTGATAGATGGGTAAAGAAAAAGGGGGGGGGATTTTTTATTTTTTTCAGTTGATCTAAGTATACAAAAAGCATTATAGTCTTTACTTTAAAATATGAAGTTGCGTTCATTAGCAACAGTTACTAAAATACTTTCATAAAATTTCTTTTGCTCGTTTTTTCTCAATTTGATTTTCAATATATATTATATATTTTGTAAACTTGTTTTTTATATTTTTTTAATTTGTTGCCAAAAATAAATAAATAAATAAATAAATTAATTAATTAATTAAACAAAATAAAATAAAGGTCCATTTTGTCGGAAAACAATAGTCCTGTCGTCGTAGAATAAATAAATAAAATAAAATAAAGAATAAAAAAGAACGAGAGAGAGAGAGATTTTGGTAATGGCTCTTCCCACCTGACGTCAGATGTCACATGATAGAGGAAAAACAAATAGCAGACGAAGTCTTGTTTATCTATAGCGATTGCTGAAATAACATATTTTCTATTCTTATTTTTGATCAATCGTATTTAATCTGCGTGTTATTTTTTATACATCGTCATTTTTAATCTATTTTATGACATTATTCATCATCTTTTGTTTGCTGTATACATTTACAATCATCATTTAGTTTATATTTGTTATTGATGTTCATGAAGAACATGTTAAATACGCTGATTTTTGGTACTTAAATCAGTGACAGTGCAATATCGTACTGCGTAAATCCATTTAGACCAGTAACTAAGTTAATTAACTTGTTGTAAAACCTTTATGCAATTAAATTAAATGAAAACATTTTAAAATTTCAAATTGTAATCCATAAACATTCCACAAGAACAAGTAAGATCAGTTAACGTAACAGTTACACTAAAACATACAAAAATCGATTCTTACAGTTAAAATTAAATAAACACATAAAGTGTTTTTAAAAAATTATTAAATTTACAAATACAACTATTCTACTGTTTACAAATGCACAATATTACTTTTATTTTATATTAAATATTAACATTTTTGTTCTTAAGAACAATGTCTAATTGAATTCGATTCTCAGAATTCGATTATTCGTTTTCCTCTATTACATGATTGAGCAGACGAAACTGGGAAGAGTCCATTAGGTGAATATTTTACGAAAAATTGGCGCGTGAATTAAAAAGATTTACCAGCTACTAGCGAGTAATTTACAATTTGAAATTTCAGGTCTATCAACTGTAATACATATTTTATATTCCCCGTAGCACCATTTTAAACGAATACGGTTTTTAAAATGTAATTTCTGATTATTTTTTTTTTTTTTTTTTTTTTTTCAATACTTGAAAATTTACTTTAAAATGATAATGAAAAAATAATAACAATAATAATAATAATAATAATAAATAATAATTTGATTAATAATTTTCGTTAAGAAACTTGACAGTTGTAGTGTGTCGATATCCTACACTGTAAAAACATAACAGTAGTTTTTATAACAGAACGTACTGGCTAATAATAATAGTAATACTTATCATTTCTTTTTTTCAACAGTCAATATATGCTTGGAAAATCTGACAGTTTCTCAAACTATGGCACCGTCAGATGGCCACTGGTGCTTAGTCTTCTTGCAGCGTGGGTCGTAGTACTTCTAAGTTTATTAAAGGGTATTAAAACTTCTGGCAGAGTAAGTCATATTATTATTATGTCACTTTACCTTATAATACTGATCTATCATAATACTTAGGTAATCGCACATTTCTTTTGATTTACCTTATTAGTAATCGATGTATATTTTCAAAAGATTATTTCCACTCACTCACTGACTCACCGAAGCACAGCAAAATCTACAGAGCCCACTTACTAGAATCTCGGTCAGATCATACTAGAACAGATTATGTAAGATGGGGTTTTTAGAAATTTGATCTCAGTTAACCTTACGGGGTGTAAAAGGGTTTCACGTTCGGCCACCTAGAGCAGCCTGAAATAAACGCAGATCTTTAAAATATTGCAGGGAGGCCTTTAGCAATTGTACCAAAATGCATTTTACCCGATTTATGAAATTCGAGTTTTATAATGCAAAACTGAAAGAAATAGATTTTCAGATATGGCGTCATCCATTTACTTCAGTATGAATCGGATGTCCAAGACACTTAATTTTTATTAGGTATAGTACAGTTATTTTCATTCTTTCATAGTCACGTGATTAAATAAAGCTTATGTGGGTGATTGCCAATCTAAAGGGTAGAAAACGAAGACTAATTTGAAAATATAAAAATTTTACCAAAAAAATTTGAAAAAATTCCTTAATTCCTTTTTGACAACTATGAATCTAAATTACTTGATGAGCTATCTCGTTAGCTATTTTTTGGTTGGTAATTAATTAATTTCAAAATTAATGAGTCAACGGAGCGGACATCACTGACCACGGAGTGGACACTTATAAATATCCAAACCTGAAAGTTATTTTGCAGCTGTATCTTTTCATCCTTATTGTTTTACTTGTGTTTTAGAAAATAATCAACAAATATTTTTACTTTAATTCTTTTGAGAAATGAAAATAACAGGAAAATAATTGTTGGTTCCGCATATTCTTTCTTTCTTTCTTTTTTTTTTTTTTATGTGATTGATCTAATATGTTGAAGACACTTTTATTTCCTTGCTATTTTTCCTGTTAAAACTTCGAAGATTTCTTTAAGTTTCTTCTTTGATTTTGCGCCTTTAAAACTTTCTTTTATTGGCTTTTTTATAACCTCGCCAAAAATAATACATTTCTCAATTTCTTTTGAATTTGCTTCTGTGATAATTTTTTTCACTTTTCTCTTGGGTTTTTCAGAATCAGTAGTATTATTTTTTGACTTCACATCCTTAGATCTTTACACATGCTTTTTGTGTTTTTCAAGCTTCCTAACCAATTTTTTGTTTTCTTCACAAAGCCTTTCACTGTTCTTTTTCAACCTTTTTCTTCCACTTTCTAGTCTGCTAGATGATGATACAGATGGTTTTGTTTTCAGAGATGGATTAATTTGTGGTAGTGTGATGTTTATGGCTGCTGAACGAGGTGTCTCAGGAGGTGTATCATCTCTGAGATGTTCTTCAAAGATTATTCTGTTTCTTCAATCTCTCCCTTTGATTCAAACATTTTAACTACAGTATTCTTCCTTCTGTGATATATTTATCTTTCTTTAGCTTTTCCTTCTTCATGTCTTGCGGGATCATTTCTTATGCTCTTATTATACACAAAGATGTTTCACGCGACTTTTATTTCATCCAATTTTTGCTCCAATTTTCGAAAGCTGTAAACCGAAAGAAGGTTACAATAGTTGAATCAAAAATTGTTCGAAAAACTGGTTTACACGGTGTACAGTACATGTCAAGGCACACCTATTTATCTCTGTTTTAACGGGGACGACATGGGAGAGCGAAGAGGAAAACGGTGAATGAATTCCCGCCAGCGCTGTCATTTCTCGGTACATAAAGAGCTTTCTTCTCACTGGTTTATCACAGTCTGACTTCCAGAAAAAATTGATCGTATTCCCAATTCCTATTTTTGGGCATTGACGGGATTTGAGCCAAATTTACAATTATCTCAAAAGTTGTGTGAAAACGTGTTGTGTGTAATAGAAGCATTAGTCTGTCTCTTGCTCTCTGCATACTTTTTCTTTTTTGTTCTTTACGTTCTTCTGTAGTTTGGCTGGGAAGTTTCCTTTTCTTGTTATTTTTCTTATCTTTTTGATTTTCAACTCCACCTAATTTTCTTTTTGACTGAGTTTAAGCGAATGTTTGTGCACATTTGTTTGTCCTGCATTGGGTTACATGCGAATTTCCATTTTTCTTGAACAGCATAATAAATTTCTGCAAAGAAAATAAATATATATTTTAAGTATTGTTTTTATATATATATAAATAAAAAAAAAGTTATTCAATTAATAAAAATACAAAACAATTTTAGTTTTGCTGTAAAACAAAAATATTTTTATTTATTTTTTCTTCTGAAACTAAATTTAATTATATTTTTGCAATTATTTTTCTAAAGTGTTATGTCACCTTTTCTACATTTTACCTCTAAAATTAAAAAAAAAAAAAAAAAAAAAGGACATATAGTATACATCATCCTTTTGCATTACTCTGTAAACAACACTCATAAAACTGTTCTTAAAATTATATTAATACGAATTCTGTTGTTACATTTAAACCATGAAGAGAAATGCTTAAGAGTTCAGTAAAAAATAGCAAATACTGTTTTAAAGACGTTGAAATGACATTTTTAGAAAATCACGAATAAAAATATAAAAGTTAGGGGGAAAATATATTTCCATTGCACCTTAAGCAATCAGTAGGCTAACAAAAAAAAAATAAAATAAAGGGATAAAATTTATTTATCAAATTTATTTAGATTATTTTTCAAATGTATCTATTTTTAAGATTAATTTTGAAAGTATCCACTCCGTGGAAAGAAGTGTCCACTTCGTGATCAAATGATGTCCACGGAGTGGAAGTCCACGGAGTGGACAGAATGTCTGATTTTGAATTTTAAGGAACAAAGCAACAACGTCAGGAACAATTTAACTTTAGTGTTGAATTAAGTCTTATAATCATTAATTGTAATAATAATTAGATAATAAATAATCCTTATAATTACTTGTATACTTCTGACCACGGAGTGGACTCATGAGATAGCCAAACAGAGGTATCACAGATGAAATCTATTTTAACAGAACGAAATAAATCATTGAGTTCAGCACATGTAGGTAAAAACAAAGATGGCTTGCCCCTCTTTCTTCTCAGTTACACACTGGTGACAGACAGTGCCATCTACTGAACTTTATGGGAAATTAAATAGTTGTCCACGGAGTGGACACATTTTATTAGGGACATTTGTTATAAATTAATTAAAAAAACAAGATTCATTTTATAACTCTAAAATTTAATAAATATATTTTTAAGGATAATTATGTCCTGCTTAAATCAAAATGTAATTAAAAAACATTAATATTAAGCTTGAAAATAATGCTATATTCTGCAGACTTCCCTTGGGGACAGTCCACGGAGTGGACATTCCAGGTTTTATCGATCGAGTTCTAAGAAAAATAAATAACATTAAAAACTTTTATAATAATATTCAACTAGAGAAAATCGTAAGAAATAGCCTAGTTGTAAATTTTTTTCTGATTGAAAATATTTTCTATTTTTGAGGGCTAAGGGACATGCTTTCTACCCCTTGTGTTGGCAATGACCCATGTATAATCGCGATTTTAATGCGGAAGTGTGATGTAAATAATTCATTTACTTTTTATGTTTCCATATTTTAAATTAATTTTATTAATATTTTTAATTTTCATAGCAACAGAAGTTACTTAGTGAGGATCAAAGAACCTCATGGCGTACATTGCGTTCTGGCCACTAACCCTTTTTATTCTTTGGGTCAAAAGGTCAAATATATATATCCAAATAATTTTATTTACATAAGAGAAAAGAGGAATCAATTTACTTATTGGCTAGAATGCTATAAAAAGAAAAATGCATACAAAAATAATGTTTGTAAGAAAACTAATCTGCTGCATCAAAATTAATCAATTTTATTTTCCAAACCACACTAGTAATTCCAAATTAAGTAGGATATAAAAATTAATGATTTTTAAAATTTGAATAAGTATTCATATAAACTAATATATATATATTTATTATTAATAAGTAGGCACTCTCTCTCCAAATGATAAAATGGTCATTATTTTAAAACAGAAGCAAAAACAAATCTTTCTCACCCCATGTTCTTCTCTTGAGAGCAGCTGAAACCCAACTGAATTTAAAACTGCCGGAATAACAGAAGGTGGAGACCAAATGTGATGTAAATAATTCATTTACTTTTTATGTTTCCATATTTTAAATTAATTTTATTAATATTTTTAATTTTCATAGCAACAGAAGTTACTTAGTGAGGATCAAAGAACCTCATGGCGTACATTGCGTTCTGGCCACTAACCCTTTTTATTCTTTGGGTCAAAAGGTCAAATATATATATCCAAATAATTTTATTTACATAAGAGAAAAGAGGAATCAATTTACTTATTGGCTAGAATGCTATAAAAAGAAAAATGCATACAAAAATAATGTTTGTAAGAAAACTAATCTGCTGCATCAAAATTAATCAATTTTATTTTCCAAACCACACTAGTAATTCCAAATTAAGTAGGATATAAAAATTAATGATTTTTAAAATTTGAATAAGTATTCATATAAACTAATATATATATATTTATTATTAATAAGTAGGCACTCTCTCTCCAAATGATAAAATGGTCATTATTTTAAAACAGAAGCAAAAACAAATCTTTCTCACCCCATGTTCTTCTCTTGAGAGCAGCTGAAACCCAACTGAATTTAAAACTGCCGGAATAACAGAAGGTGGAGTCAGAACCATCACCCTATTGGTTCTCAGCATGGTGTGATATGACATCACCACTAGGAAAGAAGAACCAATTTTTCTCCTGTGTGTGTGTTGCAGTAAAGCAAACACAACAGGGTGAGTTGAGCCAGCTGAGAGAAACAATGCATTTAAGTGCAGAAAACGATCTTATTTAACATTTAAAAAGAAGTGATGTTTTTAACATCACAGAAGTATCGCTGAGATTTTTTCGATATGATTCCTTTCGATTGAGAAACTTTTGCTAAGCAATGCGATTCTTGTATTTTCTAAAATTAAATAAAATATGACTTTTCAGTTTAATTCTTAACATTTTAAAGCAATTAGGTAAGTTGGAGTAAGATGACGCTTTTTACAAGATGTCGTGGTTCTCTTATAATCACGTGTCGTACGGAAACGCTACGCCGATCACTCATAAAGAGAGATACATCAGTAACGAGAGATATGTTACTTTTTTTTTGCGAATTTTTAGCAATTTCTTACTAGTATATTAGTTTGAATCCATCTCTCTCTTCATCTTATTAAGTGTTAAAAAAATTCATTTATCGCTTGTTTAATTAGTTAATAATTCGGATAATTTTTAAGAGTACAATGTCTAGTCCTCCTACCAAACGTATAAAAGGAGCCAGTTCCTTTTTACTTTCCGAACACTACAGTGAGGAAAGTATTGTAATCATGTCAAAAATCCGAATTCGAGATTTTGATGTTTCTATACGTTTTGAGGTCCCCTGAGTCCGTTTTCACTATTTTTACGATGATGTATGTATGTGTGTGTGTATGTGTGTATGTGTGTATGTTTGTGAACACGATAGCGTCTAAAGGCTTTGTTCGATTAACCTGAAAGTTGGTACGTATATTGTAAGTCACCATAGTACGAACCCTATAGATTTTGGTGAATCTAGCACTTATAGTTTTTTTACAGGGACACAAAGAAAAATTCTTTATCATTATGGCCTATGGGACCAAAATCTTAAAAGTGCGATAGCATCTAAACGCCTTATTCAATTGAGCAAAAATTTTATACCCATATTATAGGTCACAGATACTCAATCTGTATAGATTTTGGAGAATCTAGCACTTATAGTTTTTTTACAGGGACACAAAGAAAAATTCTTTATCATTAAGGCCAATGGGGCCAAATTTTTAAAAGTGTGATAGCGTCTAAACGCCTTATTAATCTGAGCAAAAAAATTGTACACATGTTATAGGTCACATTTGCACCAACTGTATAGATTTTGGTGAATCTAGCACTACAGTTTTTTTACAGGGACACAAAGAAAAATTCTTTATCATTATGGCCTATGAGACCAAATTTTTAAAAGTGCGATAGCATCTAAACGCCTTATTCAATTGAGCTGAAAATTTGTATGAATATTATAAATCACTGTTGCACTAACTATAAGCATTTTGGTGAATCTAGCATCTATAGATTTTTACAGGGACAAAACGAAAAATTCTTTATCATTATGATCTAAGGGCTCAAAGTTCAGTAGCGTTAAATAAAACCTCGTGTGATATATGGAGAAAAAAACACTCTATTATGGTTTTCTCTCTTTTGTTTGTTTAGCAATTCCTCTTTCTTTATTTTATCTACAAAACTGTTAGTTACTCAATGTTCGGAAAGTCGAGTGGAGTCACTCCAGATTTTTTTACTTTCCGAACACTATAGTGAGGAAAGTATTGTAATCATGTCAAAAATCCGAATTCGAGATTTTGATGTTTCTATACGTTTTGAGGTCCCCTGAGTCCGTTTTCACTATTTTTACGATGATGTATGTATGTGTGTGTGTATGTGTGTTAAAAGTGCGATAGCATCTAAACGCCTTATTCAATTGAGCAAAAATTTTATACACATATTATAGATCACAAACACTCAATCTGTATAGATTTTTGAGAATCTAGCACTTATAGTTTTTTTACAGGGACACAAAGAAAAATTCTTTATCATTATGCCTATGGGGCCAAATTTTTAAAAATGTGATAGTGTCTAAACGCCTTATTAATCCGAGCAAAAAAATTGTACACGTGTTATAGATCACAGTTGAACTAACTGTATAGATTTTGGTGAATCTAGCACTTACAGTTTTTTTACAGGGACACAAAGAAAAATTCTTTATCATTATGGCCTATAGGACTAAATTTTTAAAAGTACGATAGCATCTAAACGCCTTATTGAATTCAGCTGAAAATTTATATGAGTATTATAAATCACTGTTGCACTAACTATAAGCATTTTGGTGAATCTAGCATTTATAGGTTTTTACAGGGACACAACAAAAATTTCTTTATCATTATAGATCTATGGGCTCAAAGTTCAGTAGCGTTAAATAAAACAACGTGTAATAGATGGAGAAAAATACTCAAACACTCTATTATGGTTTTCTCTCTTTTGTTTGTTTAACAACTACTCTTTCTTTACTTTATCTACAAAACTGTTAATTACTCAATGTTCGGAAAGTCGAGTGGAGTCACTCCAGATTTTTTTTTTTTTTTTTTTTTTTTTTACGCTAATAAGCGAACGTCTTGTTCAAGGCTTTGGGAGTAAGTTAACGAAAACTTTTTCGCGTAAGATGTCAGTCGTTTTATGTTTAATAAAGATGCCTGGTTGTCTTTTTTGTTGTTTTAAGCTACATCTGGGCAATAATTTTACGAAATGTTAAATAAAATAATAGATAATATTTTGTTATAGTTTTGTCTATGTATCTTATAAAATAAATATATAATATTTCACAAAAATGTACATTTTACACTGAAATCTCATACGCCATCTTACCGCTAAATAACGCTGAAACGAATGCGTTCAAAAAAAAAAAAAAAAAATTTTTTTCATAGTTTTATAATGTTTTTGCATTTAAATATACTCAATATTTAAATGTAATGTACTCAAATATGTACTCAATATGTACTCAAAAATATAAATTTTCAAAAGCGATCATTAAACAACCAACAAATATAACCAACAGGGTATTTTACAGAAATATTAAGCAAAACTAGGCGGCGTCTTTCCCCCAATCTACCCTATTTATGTGGAGGGATAACAATTTCTTTAAAATGGAAATAAATGTTATATACATATATACACACACATATATATATATATTATTCTATATTTGTTACTCAAACAGTTTTTAATGGAAATAAATGTTATATACATATATACACACACATATATATATATATATATTATTCTATATTTGTTACTCAAACAGTTTTTAATAAATTGTCAGGTGTCTTTCTTTTCAGACCATTGATTTTTATAAGTATTATTTAAAGGTCTGAGAAAATTTCCAAGATTTTCTCTACATACTCTTAGAACTCTGCAATTAACACTTATTTCAAACATAACAATAAGTCTGAAATGAATGGAAGTAAAATATTCATTACAAGCTAAATTGTTAATTTAAGTATCTTAAATTTAAAATTTCTGATTCTTGTTTTTCTTTCTTTTGTTTTTATTTTTTTTTTCTCCTCTTATAATAGAAGAGATGAATTGATTAAAAATCCGTGTGTCATCTCTGAAATTCTTTCATAAGATATCACACTAATGTGTAAAACATGACTCAAGTTATCTTGTATGTCATTTGGATCAAAATGAAGTTTAAAAAAATTCGTTTAATTTTTCTTCTATAATATATATATATATGTATTTCAGGGATTTTAATAATTGAATATGTGAATTAAAAAATCAAAGAAAATCACAACATTTAAAAGAATAAAAAACGTTCGTAATGCATTTTTTTTTTTTTTTTTTTTTTTCGAAATTACTCCCTTAGAGTTCTGAAACTTTGACACAGATGCATAAAAATATATAAATATTAAATATGTTAAATTTTCTCGAAAATTACTTGAGTTAAATATACATATATATAGAATAAGATTCAAAATTTTAAATTTTTGGACATTTTTTCAAATGTTCTATGCTAATTACTTTTTAATTTTCCCCCTCGATTTACACCCCACCAGTGGCCGCGAGATTTTGCTCTCTCAGTTGGTAGAGTTGAGATGTGGTGTTCGAACCCAAGACGTGCTCGCCGGTTTAGCCGTTCAGAGTTTTCGATGATTATATATAAAACTAGTGTAAATACGAACTAGGATATCTTATAAAGACTCCCTCGGAGGTCATCCCACCCATGTCTAGGTTCGTGTACACAATTAGCATTGACACATTACAGAATACTTTCGATATTACGTTATTATAATTTAACTGTACATTCTAAAAATGTTTGGGTATTACTTAGGGGATTCATTTATAAATTAAGTGCGTAAATATATTTTTATATTTAAATGCTAAAATTTTGCATGAAATTTCAACATTTAAACATAAAGATAAATAATAATAATAATGTGTCAATCAATCCACAAAGTAATAAACATATATGTTTACAATATACTGTTAAATTATTATGAAATCGAGAGAGAAACAATAATAAGCAGGGAGCCTGAAACAAAGAGAAAAAAAGTTTTTTTTAATTATATTTACATATACAGTCGGTAACAAAAGTGTCCGAACACTAGCAAAAATTCCTATGCAGATTTCCTATTTTGTTAAATAAATCCTTATCGAATCATGTTCTTACACTGACTAAGAATAGGATTCGACAAGGATTTATTTAATAAAACCGTACGAAGTGTACTTTTTTTACATAGGAATTTTTGCTATTGTTCGGACACTTTTGTTACCGACTGTATATATACATTTGGTAACAAAAGTATCCGAACACTAGCAAAAATTTCTATGTAAAAAAAGTAGACTTAATACTGTTTTTTAAATAAATCCTGTCGAATCATGTTCTTCGACTGCCTAAGAACATCATTCGACAAGGATTTATGTAACAAAACAGTATTAACTCTACCTTTTTTATATAGGAATTTTTGCTAATGTTCGGATATTTTTGTTACCGACTGTATATATATATATATATATATATATATATATGTATACATATATATTTAAGTTCTTTTAGAGAAATTTTAGTATATACTTTACATTGTTATATTGTAATGCATTTAAAGGAGAAATTTATTAAACCTATGTGAATGAATTAAAAAATGATTTTTTATGTTCGCCCATCCGTTTAAATGGACGTAAAACAAAATATTTCTGTTCGATGAGCCAAAATGCAGGCTCCCATTAAACGTTATACCATTCTCACCGATAAAAATATTTTTAGAAGACATTCTTAACATTTTTATCACCTCTTTCAAATGTATTAAGAAACTGAAAAAAAAAAAAAATCTCTTAATAATCGAAATTTTGACTTTATTTCCGATTGAAAAATAATAACAATAAGTGATAAGAAAAGGAAATCCTATAAATGATTAAAGGAAAGGTCAACAAAGATATGGGAAACCCAGTGAGTAAGAAAAAAAAACTATACCTGAAGAACATCCTCAAAATCAGGAAATGCAATCTACAATTTGTGGCAAGACTTTTTCTAATGGGTGTACCATAAGTCACGATTTTTGATAAAAAGTGCACGATAAAGTCAAGGATAAGCTCGTCAAATAAATGTAAATGAAATTCTAATCTATGATATTATACTGTACAGTAATGAACAAAATTGGGGACAAATTTCAAAATTCGTTTAGAGATTAAACTTAAGATATGAAGGTATTTAAATTTACTTTTCTTTTGAGTTTAGCAATAAATTTTTCTTTCAATATTTGCATCACATTAGGCATTTCATCTTTATAAATATTCAGATTTGAAAGTGCGTGAAATAGAGAGTCCTAGATGAATACAATATATGGTAAGAGAATCCTTACATAAATGCAATAGAAAATGAGAAAATTTATGTGTGCTTTTCACAAATCACAAATATTTAAATGTACTATACACTGTTAAAAAATTTCATTTCAAGCTTGAACAACTATATGGAGTAAAGTTATAAGCAATACCATACATGGTTCAACCTCACGTTTAAGCTCTCTACTTCTTGCGATTGAATTTAAGTTGCACCAAAACTTGAAGCTACCATATATCCACTCACAAAGGAAGGAGGAATCAGTATAATTCCTATTGAAACCAAACCAAGCTTAAATTGAAGAGCGTACTCGAAAACATAGGAAAAAGTTCAAATTTTGTGCAACAACTCATTCATGAGTCAAGATTAGACCCTAAAAAATTTAACCCTTTTTATAAAAATCAACGAAACAGTATTAGTGGGCAAGAAAGCGTGGCACAGTGTCAGCGTATTTGACTTGAAACAAGAAGGTTTCAACAAGTTGCGAGTTGATTGCATTTTGTGGTGTTTATTCAAAGTTTTGTACTTATTACTTATTAAGAAGGTTTTCAATCCCCGCCTTAGACGAATTTGGATTTTTTTTTTTTTTTTTTTTTTAACATAATACCAATATTTGGGTCGACATAAAACTACCAAATCATGGTAAAAGGTTAAACCATCGGGTGGTTGCAGCTACTTCAGTACCAAGTTTTGGAAAAAACTAACACCAATTTTTTAACAGTGAAACTATGTAATAGGTTAGTTGCAACCACATGATGGGGAAACCTTCTACCATGAATTAGTACTTAATGTTGAAAACAATTACCAAATCATGGTTAAAGATTTCACCATCTTATGGTTGCAGCTAATGTAGTACTAAGATTTGCATCAAACATTGGTAAAAAGTATCTCCATCTTATGTTTGTAGCTACTAAAGTACCAAGTTTTGGTTAAATCAAGCATCAATATGTGGTAAAAGACTTCACTCTCTTATGTTTGAAGCTAAAGTAGTATAACGTTTTGATTCGAACTACCACAAAATTTGTAAGCGTACGATATTCTTACTCAATCATTTGTTCTATCTTTTTGTGAAATATTCCGTCATTTTTTTAAATCATAAACTTTCGTCTGACAGCTGATTTCAATTATTATTTTTCTATCTCTTCTTGTTATGCCTAGCGAGCATGCATCTACTTATTCCTCACTATATCGTTTCTAAACTTTCAGTCTACACTGTTAAAAAAAATGCAGAAAAAATACAGAAATTCTCTGTAATTTCAGAAAAAAAAGGCGTAAATTACGGAAAAATTACGTAGACAAAGCGTATTTTACGACTTTTTTTCTGAAATTACAGAGAATTTCTGTATTTTTTCTGCATTTTTTTAACCGTGTACATTTTTAGGTGTTGAATGTGTTTTCGCTGAATAGATTGGCATTAATAAATTGTGTATCGCATACTTACCAACCATCTCATTGATAAACGGAATATTTTTAGAACCCGCCTTTTTTTTTTTTTTTTTCACACCAGTCTTTTTTTAGAGTAATTTTATACTTATTTAGTTGTAACTACATTTGGAGATAATTACTCTAAAAATAAAGTGGTGTGCAAAAAGGGGCGTGTACTAAAAATTTTCCAGTTCATAATTAACGTGTTGGCACGTATGGATTGATTTAACACTTTGCCTTTCAATCAAAGAGCATGGTATTTTTTACAGACCAATATTGCTTGTCACAAAAACACGTCATTCGTAATATGAATTCTACATTATCGATAATAGAAAAAATATTGATCTTGTGTCGTTAAATTTAATCTTCATTCAAAATACGAAATTCTACCTAAATTCTTCAGTTGTGTTAAAGTTAAATCGTCTAATTGTAATACTTTATTAAAGATTTAAAATAAACTATGATTATTTAGTTCTAGAGTTATAAAAATGATCTATTTATTCTGGCATTCCTCTTTTAAACCTAATATTTCAGCGGAAAATTTCCAATTAATCTGCAGAGAATTCCTAAATATTGTATGAATGACAAATATAAATATTAACATTGGATCTATGAAAAATTACATCTGAATAAATACTGAATGATACAGTGTTGCCAACTTTTAGGGACTTGTTTATTCAGTATCTGTCAATAATTTTTATTTGTAATGATTGTCTAATCGTCTTTCACGTATATTAAACATTATGTATGAAGATGAAGAATAATGGTAGTTATTAAATGTAAAAGTCCCTACAAATTGGCAATACTGGGGCGAGAATTATAATTTCAATGAAAAAAATGTTCAACTCAATGAGAAATAAGTTTATTTATTCATAAGCCTTAAAGTTATTATGGTATAAGTATGCACGTATGTTCAATACCCACTTTTTCAGAACTGAACTAGGTGAAATTTGGTTATCCTACCCGACGCCGGACTGTAGATTTCGTTCAAGAGATAATCGTTCTATAGCCCCATACGCCCATACTAGACGCCTTTGGCGACAGCTGATTCACGATTCTTGAAAAATCTGATCGCATTAAACTTCCGCTCAGTCGCGCCTATGGCGCCTTCTCTTTTTAAAGAACCTACAACAGCTTACTCGCTTACAATGCAAATACCTTTGAAAATTCTAATTATAAATTCCTGCGACGTTTTCTTCCAGTTTTATAATCTGAAATAGCTTATTCGCTCACTGTGCAAACAATCTTTGAAAATTCTGACTGTAGCAAACTCCCGATCGATGTAGCCTGCGGTGCCTTCTTCTTCCCTTCCCCTTGAAATAGCCTGTTAGCTTACCATGAAAACGACCTTTGAAAATTCTGATTGTGGTAAAATCCACCTGATGTCGTCTGTGATACCTTCATCTGCCCTTTCCTCTGATAATTTTATGCTTTCAAAAGTATGCGAAATCGAATCGTCACCCCCCCCCCCCAAAGCCTTTAAACACGAATTTTTAAAGCATAGCCCTATTTTTATTTTATTTATTTTTTAATATCCCCTCCCCCATCTCTAATCTGCTCCTCTATAAATTTTGCATTACATATTTAGCACCCACATCGCCCCCTAATGTGGGTACGATACATTTTCAAAAGTATTCACAATCGATTCCTCACCCCTAAAACAAATACATGGTTTTCAGGGCTCTATTTAAAATTTATATCGGCCAGCAAATGACGCTATTGTGTTGAAGTTTCCCGTTTGAGTGCATATGGACTGAAAGGTGACGCTGCTATGCTGTAATTTTTCACACTTTCGAACGTATGCGCAATCGATTCCTCACCACAAAATCCTATATCACGAATTTTCGACGCCATAGTTCTATTTTATAATTTTTTCACCCTTTTTCCTAATCTTTAATCCTCCTAATAATTTTACACTTTCTAAAATGTATGCTATCAAATCCTTAACCCACAAAGCTATAACGAATTTTCAAGGCTGAAGTTATATTTTACATTGTATAATTTTTTGTCCTTACTCAACTGCACTGAAATAATTTTACACTACTGAAAAGCAATTATTCTGGACCAAAAGATCGTCTGTCAAAATGTCTCACATTATCCAATGTAATACAGTGAAACCCGTATCTATCGTTACCGTATCCATCGTTTTTCTGCATTGATCGTTTTATTTCTATGGTCCTTGCACAAATTGTATTTAAATAATGTTAACGAAACCCACACGTATCGTTCTTCAGAAAGTCGTTTTCCCGCATTTATCGTTGTAAATTTTTTCTCCTGACCTTGTAAAAATTTGTCTTGAAGCGGTTCCATATGCAGAGCTGCCAACCTAATCCGGCAAATTGTTTGTACCGCCCATTTTTCTACACCAATATATTTTTAGAGTATTTGTTTTCTTAATTCATCGTAAATATATTTGAAGATAATTACTCTAAAAATTAAGTAGTGTAGAAAAAGGGGCGGTACTAACAATTTGCCGGATTAGGTTGGCAGCTCTGCATATGGCATAAAGACTGAAATTACTTCTTTCATCCTAAAATAACTCTTTTTTTACATTTCCATGGAGGATCAAAAATGTGATGCCATGTCTCCGGATCATCTATTCATTTTGTAATTTCAGCATGGCCGGAAGTAACCACTTCAGTTATCCAGAAAATTGTTTCATGAAATGCAGTTACTTGCGAAAAAATTATAAAGAATGTCAAACAGAAGGGCAAGAAAATGATGATGCTGATAATGCAGATAAAGAGTGGTTGCGTGTAACAGCAGATCAGTCTGGTACAAAATTTAGTGATAATATTTGCATTAATCAAGACGTTGTGAGATGCGGTATCCTAAAGCATAGAAGAAATGTGTGATTTCAAAAAATGAAAATAATGACGAAGAAACAGAGAATAATTCTCACGTCGATGACGCAATTATGGCGTTTGAAATTGCACGAACTTTTATATAAGCACGTGAAGTTACAGAAAAGAACCAGAAAAATTTTCTAAATCTGGAAAAAATCCTGTTTAATTTATAAAAGGAACAAAAAACAACATAAAATTACAGATTTTTAAAAATAAATATTACTTAATGTTCTACAACTTTGATTTATTTCTTTGACAGTTTGGAAAGTAACAAATTAGTTTTTATTAGTAGTATACTGTGTACATAGTGTGTATTAATTTATAAACATTGTTTCCTTTGTGTTTTGATTTAAACCCGCATTCGTCGTTTTTCCGCTTTCATCGTTTTTGTTCATGCACCCCTTGAAAAACGATGGATCGAGGTTCTACTGTATTAATAAAAGCCATTTGTGGCCATTAGAATTATTAGATTGGATAATTTTAAAAAATCTAATTGTCACAACGATTAGCAAGTTGTACCTCTGAATTCACAAAAAATTTCTTTATGTGGGAATACCGATTTTGAAAAAATCGGATGGATATATTTATTTCATCTGGCCATTTTACGATCCTTAAACGCTTTTTTAACTCAGAATTGACTCGTTTTTCATTTGACAAACGTTGACGTGTCAATTAATATCTCCACAACTTAAAAATTAAAAAAAAAAAATTCGCTATCCTTCCTCTGGCAAGTTTTTGTGTACCCATATGTCAATTTTTATACTTCTATTTTCATTGGGGCTGAACGTATAGATGTACTGACAGACAAATCTTTTCTTTAATTATTATAGATGACTCACCACTGAATAAACTAAGTTTTTGAATAGCCAAACAAATTAGTTATTTTTTATCAGTCTTAACAATGCTTTTTCTAATTAGCATTTTTTATACAAGAGCTTTCAAAAGATATGACTGAAATTCCCGTATCCAGCTACAATTGAAGTAAAATTTTAAAAGATCATTAGAAAAGAAAAACTATAATTAATCATTCTTAAAATAATTTCAATTAAAATATTACAAATTCATAAGCTTTGCAAAAAAAAATCTATGATAAAGAATCGAAACTTACGCTCATAAAAGTTCGAGGATACAGAGAACATCATCTAATTTGATTATATGCATGCATTTCCAATTCTTTGTCTTAATATCGATGTTTTGTTTAAGAATTATAAATTCACAAATAATATAATAGATGGAGGTGTGAAATTTTTCAGGAGCTACCCCTGAACTCAGGGTTTTTGAAATTTTTGCTGTCTCTGAATCTCATGTTAAATTATTTTGTTTTTGCAGAAATTCCTCATTTTGAAAGTTTAATTTGCCTTAAAATGTATTAAGAACACTCTTCAAATGTCACTTATTATAGGTAGCCATGTAATATATCACTAATAAATGTCCCCTATCTGCATGCAAGTATTAGTTTTCGGGGTTTTTGCAGGTTAGGTAGTTTCACCCTGTAGATGTGTAAATATGAAACCGGAATTCGCCCATAGATGGCCGTAGCTGTCAATATAGTTCCTTTCAATCCGCATAAATGACGCCCTTTTATTTCTTTGATAGCTGACAAAAATTTTCGACACACAACAATACAAATTTCATATTGTAACAGCAGAGTTTTTAAATACGTTGAACATGTCGAGTGTTGTGTTTAAAAACTATGATTTTGCGGACAATATTGATTTTCTGTTACCATTTAAAGAATATTGCTGCAGAATCGCATCGAATGCTTGTCGAAGTTTACGGTGAGCATGCTCTTGGTAAATATTAAAGCCCCTAAATAAAACAATAGGCCGGCGCATCACCGCCATTTTTTTGCCTCTGAAGAGGACAGCATTCCCGCTTGGCGTCCTTATCACTTGCATAATGATTTTAAGAAATCTTGATCTGAAGCTAATCCGGTCAAGATAAGAGCAATAAGCAACAATAATATTCCTAAAAACACATTTTTTTCACAGTACATTCTCAGGATGCCATTTTATTCTGAAGATATCCTATGGATGTACGATGTGTTGTTAGGGCGGTTTCTGTTTCTTTTACAAAATGTCGCCAAAACTCAGATACACAGTAATAGAAAGTCTGTGAACACTTTATATTCACTTCTTGAATGATTATAGCAGTTTATCGCAAAACAAACTTCCATATCATAGTTTACTTAGCTAAAACTATGAAATATAATAAAATAAGTTACTCTAAAGTAACGAAAGACGATAAAAAAAATGTTTGTGATTTGTTTATCAGAGAAACGCGCTGGGTACATGTGGCAACCCTAAGGCAACAAAATGCCTGATGCGCCAGCTCGCATATATAGGAGCCTTAGTAAATACCAGTGCTTCGAATGATTTAAGAAATTCAAAAGTAGTGATTTTTACATGAGAAACGAAGAACGCGAGAAGACTGCCAAAAAGTTTGAAGACAATGAATTGCCAGCGTTGTTGGATGAAAACCTGCTAAAACCTGGCGAAACAGTTAATACTGAACGCTACCGACAATAAATGATCGATTTGAATCAAGCATTGCGTGAAAAGCGATCAAAATATCAAGAAATACTGTATAAACTGATTTTGTCTCATGATAATGCACCATCACACACAGCCAAACCGTTCAAGGAAACAATTGGGGCGTTGAGTTGGGGAATACTTGCGCATGCAGCATACTCACTAGACTTGGCTCCGTCTGACTACTATTTATTTGCCTAGATGGGACACGCACTTGCTCAGCAGCGCTTTACTTCTTATGAGAATATAAGAAAATAGCTCGTTGACTGGTTTGCCACAAAAGAGCAACAGTTGTTTTAGCGTGGCATTCATAAATTGCCAGAGAGATGGGGAAATGTATAGTTAGCAATGGAAAATATTTCGAATAAAATATTTTTTATCATTTTCATGCAATAAACGTGTGTTTTCTATATAAAAATTCCGTTTTCATATTCACAGAACTGGTATATTTAAAAAACAGGTATGTGATTTCTCATCTTCCAAAAATACATGAGGGTGCTTCTTAAGATCTCAAATTAGAACTCGGATATACCGAGTATTAGAATGACAGCGTTTATCATTAAATTATTTACGCCTTAAAATACTTTTCCTTTATTTGAATAAAAGTATTTCATTGATACCCGAATTTGTCTGTTTAATAAGAGATGACTTTCTTTAATTGTATTTTCTGTTACAGGTGGTCTATTTTACAGCAACGTTTCCATATGTCATTCTTATCATCTTATTTATTAGAGGTGTCACATTGGAAGGAGCTGGAGAAGGACTATACTTTTATACAGTTCCAGATTTCGATAAACTCATGCAGATTCGAGTAAGGATTTGATTTAGGCATTTAATTAAATTTTAAGTATTGTTCACTTTCTTTTAAGTTAAAAAAATTCTATAAGATTGAGTTCAGACTGAAATTCAATACAGATTTAATATACGAAGAAGTTATATTTTATTTTTTCACAAAGTTATTGAAATAATTATAAAAATATTCGGGAAAGGAAAGAAAAAAAAAATTAATTTCTTTAAATTTAATGTTCTTTCTTTCTTTTTCTTCAGAAACCAATGAAAGGATATATTTAAAAAGCATAATAATGTTTTTATAAATTATCTAACTTACTGATGACTTCTGGCGTATTTAAGCAATATTTGAAATAATAAAAACAGTTTATGTTGCAAACATATATGTTTTGCTACTAATGATTTCTTACTCTACGTTTTCACGTTTCGTCGTATTTAAAGTCAGATTCTTATTTCAAGGGTTGGAAGAATTCTACGCTGTTTTCATACATTAATTACTTTGATTCTCCCATTCTATTTCCTAATAATCCTGCTATTTTTGAGAATCAATGTAATTTTTTTTTTTTTTGTCATTATTGTTAAGCTTCCTGCCAAATTCCTTGTTTTTATTACATTTTACACGTTTAGCTCCCTAGTTTAGCTCTTTATCTTTCTTTTTAAATTCTCCGTTTAATTTAAAACAATTAGTTTTTAAACGTTTTCTCCTACGTTGATGTTAATTATTTTTATAACATTTATGGGTACATATATAATTTTAAATTTTGTATGTCACTTTGTTTTTAGGTATGGCAAGATGCTGCCATCCAAGTATTCTATTCTTTCAGCATTGCTGGAGGTGGAATGATCACTTATGCCAGTTATAACAAGTTTACCAACAATTTGATCAAGTGAGTTTATTCATTTTTAGATTAATATTTGTGATTTCTACTAAAAGTACACAGTCTGTACACCATTTACGTGGTTAGCAATGATTTACTATTAATTTCTATACACCATTACTCTTTGAGTGGATGGCCCTCCACTCATAGAAACCATAAAATGAAAGGAAACAAAATGTAGAAAATTGGAATAAATATAACATGCAGTAAGAAGATATGTGCGTTAACCAATTTATCATTTCCTTTGCCTGTTCACTAGATGACTAGATGATAGCGTTGATTAAAGATTTAAAGGATTTGATGGGAGTAGACAGTTATTGTTCTAATTCTAAATGCAAGTTTTGCAGGATAATATTCAATTAATGAATTTGGAATTTGTGGATGGCCCTCCACTCATAAAAACCACAAAATGAAAGGAAACAAAATGTAGAAAATTGGAATAAATATAACATGCAGTAAGAAGATATGTGCGTTAACCAATTTATCATTTCCTTTGCCTGTTCACTAAATGACTAGATGATAGCGTTGATTAAAGATTTAAAGGTTTTGATGGGCGTAGACAGTTATTGTTCTGATTCTAAAAGTAAGTTTTGCAGGATAATATTCAATCAACGAATTTGGAATTTTTAGTATGTTTCCTGATATAATTTTATGCATGACCATGTAATTAGAACAATCAAATAAGCGTGAAAACTGGTAGATCTTTTCGTGACGTTCGGCTTCAACTGCAGTGTTGTTTCATAGTGAAAAAAGCACTTAAAATGTTTGGGATGTGTAGCAAGTTCCACAGAAGAGGTCGTATTACAAATATGATCCTTGTAGGATACAGGTACATTGTCCTATAGACACAAAAGTACTGGCGTAGCACAGCTCAGCAAGTGGCGGATGAGTTTTTTGCTATCTCAGGACAGAGAATCTCCCGTAAAATTGTAGCCAGACGATTGATCTATGTGCCTGCACATCTATTAAGTGTGTCCTACTGTTCTTATTGCACAGTACTGTCCGTTTGAATTGGCATTATGAGCATGGCAATCAGACCAACATGACTGGCCTTGCGTATTACTCTCAGATGAGAGTGGTTTAGTCTGTTATCGGACTTTAATTACTAACTGATCTGGCATAAAGAGTAATGCTGCTTATCTCTTCGAAAATATCCAGAAAAGTGGCCAGTATCCAGCAAATAATATCGTCATATGAACTAGCATCATAGTCAAGGGTTAAAAACCGTTATGTGTGGTTGCAACTGATACTATGAACTGCAAAGGATACATTATTGAAATTTTATTGCCTCCTATCTATATTTATTTTCTCTTCCGCGGTGATGTCGATAACAGATTTGTTTTCAGGGGCAGCGATGCATCATATCATCGAGCACTGGCTCTTCAGGTGTTAGTGTTGTATTTGGGAATAAGGCCGATTGACTGCTCTAGGGTCCTAGGCCTGAGGGGGAGTGCCTCTTCCACGGAGGTCCTAATTCTAGCCTGTATTTACGCAAGTTTCGGAGAAAACCACGAAAAACTCCGAACGATTAGGTTAGGCCTGGGATCGAAACCGGCACCTCACGTCTACCAGCTTTGAGCGCAGAACTACTCGACCGCTGGTGGGCCCCTCGCTCTTCAGGATTTCAAGACAGCGACAACGGAGATATTCAACGCTACGTATAGCCTGCATGTTCTGCCCTTCAATACCATCAGTTCAATGTTCTTCAGTTGAAAATGTTTGGGATATTTAGGGATACCACATACTGGTCTAAAATATCTTTCGATAAATAAGAACAGATTCACCTATACACTGTCAGAAGAGGAGACTAAATTGCTTGTTGTTAATGTTGTTTAAAGCTTGACACAATGTGTAATATGTTGTATTGCTCTCTACAGTGAACATGTCCTGTACTGACATCTTTTGCATAGGCACCTGCTGTCGCTAATATGCATTTTTCCATTTACACATCTTCAAATGAACACATTTTCCTCCTACACTGTTAAAAAAATGCAGAAAAAATACAGAAATTCTCTGTAATTTCAGAAAAAAAGGCATAAATTACGGAAAAATTACGTAGACAAAACGTATTTTACGACTTTTTTTCTGAAATTACAGAGAATTTCTGTATTTTTTCTGCATTTTTTTAACAGTGTATAATTCAAAGCCGTCTGTATTTTTCAGAACAATAAGTGACCTTAATATTCAAACAGTGTAATGTGACAACAATATTTTATCTCTGTCCACGCTTAACGTTATGCTACGTTGCAACTTATGATCCGTATTTGTAGTACCAAAGCTTCTTCTATAAGCTTCTTCTTCTTCTTCTTCTTCTTTTTTTTAACTGTGTAAAACTTTATTATAACTGTCCGCTTTATTTTTACTATGAGTAAATTTTTGTCGAAGTATCTCACTATAATTTTGTAATCACAGGTGATTTTTTTTATTCCTTTTCTTATTTACCCTCATCAGTACATAATCCTTACTTTATTTAAACCATTAGAGCAAGTTTATAAATTCAAGCAAATAGTTCTATCAGTAATTAAAAAAAAAAAAAAAAAAAAAAACTCGAGTCAGACAAATTGAAAATTGTTAATATGCATGATTTTCCAATTTTTCACTTTAAAAAATTAAAGCAGAATTTACAATATCTGTAATGGTAACAATATTATCGGTACTCTTTAACTACATTTCTTGCGACCATGGAAGCCTCTGCTCAAGTGCGGATTCAACGAGTCCACTAGCAAAATAGGGGAGACAAGCTTTTCGTTGAGAGAAAATAAGCGATAAGGGAATGCTGAATGACTGGATGTTTACTAAATTCAAACCTGTTGGTCAACTTGGAAACCCTCCAAGATTTTCGATTCGTCCTCACTGCTAGGCGTAGGAAACGTGGTTACACTATATATGTTTCGCTGTGTAGGTAGACGAAGATGGTGAATAAGGTATGAGAAAAACTGAGTATGTTTGTACGGTCATCATCGGCATATATATCCACACACTTAAAACAAAAACAAAAATTTCTTGAAAACATGCATATTGTTTATAATCAAATGGATATATAAGATATATTTCTATGTTTAATTCACTAGTGGTACTGAAACATATTATAAAGAATTACCAAACACGTGTTGGGAGGAATAAAAGAGAGAAATGTCACTATAGTGTATGTATCTGAAATTCTGCTACGTTTATTTATTTTCCGTGAAATCAAAGTTATCTATTTTCAGTGTTTTATTTTTATTTAGTCGGAATTTAAAAAATCCATTATTATAGAAAATGTTCACTTTTTTTTTTTTTCCAAAAATATATTTTTAGAGGAATTAACAACATAACTAGACACCATGATAGTCAGAAATATAAATTTGCAACATTCTACGACCATGCGTTTTTTTAATTATGCAAGATAAAAAAAAAAAAAAATACCGCTTCGAAAATCGTTTTTACAATAACTTCTTATACTTTGCATAAGAAAGTAATAAAAGATAAAATGGGTGCCATTCAATATGGATGTTGAGTGTATAAGTGTAGTTACCAGAGTTACACGCTGCATTTCAATACCTCCACAAAGATTTCTGGTGCTTTTTCTGCCTAACTGCAAAATAGTTCTTTGCTTTAATTACTCAGAACTCCCTATCTTTAGCTAGTACATTTTATATTTGAAGAAACCCAGAGAAGAAACGAGAAAAAGTAGGAGGGTAGAGTCGTAAGTTGGGAAAAGATGCCATTAACATATGGGAATATGTTTCATTTAAACAACTGATAGACAATAACTTCAAAATTAGGAAATGTTCCATATTGGTGGTATAATCTCTTTAGAAACTTATATAAGCTTAATTTCTCAACTTGTGGTCAAGTCCTCATGCACTTATTAATTATTTTCAGCATAGATGAGCACAAACAATGGCTTTTCACTCTTCTATTAAAAATTTAATGAGATGTGTAAAGAAATTTGACTTTAAGCATATTTCTTAAAATTGTTTACAGACTTTATAAAGGTGTTTACAGTTAATTATTTTTTTTTCTGCCTCGACATAAGTGCTGTAAAATTCATCATACTTTTACTGAAGTTTTACGATTCATTTCTACAAATCACCACCCTATTTTTTTTTTTTTTTTTCCCATACCGATCTGCGACTACAGATAAAATATTCGTTTCCTCTTTTATTTATTTATTTATTTATTTATTAACAATCTCTTTTGCTAAACTTTCCAACTTCTATTGGTTATATATGCCTGTTTTTCAATTTTTGGGGTTATGAACACAGTTTTTTATTTTTATTATTTTTAACTTGTGCCATATCTAGAACACACTTGTTGTAAAACACACAAAATTTAAATATAGAAGAACACCTGTTCCATAAGTTGACGCATTTACAGTTACATTCATTTGTTATTACAATAACCTTCATAGTTAAAAGTGTGTTGAGTATTGTTTGTTGTAATAGATATTTCTTCAAACATGAGAAGAAATTGTGGTACGGTGGTCTGTTACTATTATGTATACGAGATTTTTTTTTCCCTATGTATTTTATACAACAAATTTATTTGAATTGAAACATATGACAATTTTAATATTAATTATTAACACTACTATGGTAACATTTATGGCTTTAATAAACTATTTAAACTTTAAAATGGGGATTATAAATGTACTTGATATATAATATAAGTTTAAATTAACATTATATATATATATATATATATATATATATATATATATATTAAGTAAGGTATACTAGGCGAGGCGTTTTAAACCCTCCATAATAGGTTTAATGCCACAACCCTCACTCCCGCTCCTCTATGTCTTTTTCTAGTGAATTTTGTCCTTTTATTCCTTCCGGTGCCAGCCTTTTTATTTTATTTTATTTTTTACACACTTAACATTGTGAGTTTTTTTTTCGTTTTCCTCCCGTGCTTTTTCTATGGACTTTTGACTGATTTTTTTTCTCGTTTTTCTATGGATTTTTATCTTTCCCCCCTTATTCGCTACATTCAAAAGTGCGGTGAAGGTGTTTAAGATAATAGTTGAATTACTGTGTTTAACTGGAATTGTTTTTAATTTGTGTCTTTAAATAATATGAAATATTGCTTCACACAGTTGTTTACTATCCTTAAAATTACTGAACTCGTAGATAGTCTCATATCTCATTTTAAACAAAACAAAACAAAAAAAAAAAAAAAAAAAAAAGCAATTTTTCTATTTCTATTCATGTAAATACTATGTTAATTAACTAAATCCTTCATGGTTTTCTCGTTAAGTTTTAATACTCTCTTGTTTTTTTGTTTTTTTCTTTTGGCAGTAATTATCTTCATTTTAACTTTTTACTTTTTGTTACCATATGGTCTTGCAGGGGATTTGGGGAAAGTTGGGCGCCCGACAAACTTGTTTAAACCGCTCCGCCTTTGTAGCCCCTGACCCTTCTTCTTCTTCTTTTTTTTTTTTTTTTCTGTTATACTTTCTGTTATAAGTCTTCCTTCCTGGTTGGTTGGTTGGTTGGTTAGTGTCGTGTCATGGATAGAACATAATTTTAAATGGGACTAAAGATTCTATATACAGCATCTGCGATTTGAAGGCAATTTTCTTCATATAAGTCCGCCCACGGATTGTCACTTATTTGCTGCAATTGCGCCAGAATAGCGGGACAGTTGAAAAGATGTTTGAGGGTTAGTTCTATGTCTGGGCAGATTTTGCAGAGGCAGTAAGTCCTTGTCCCGTCTTTATGGATCTTCATCCCCTAAAGTGTCCTGTCCGGAGTCTTGTTAGAGTGCTGGTGAGAGTTCTATTGGAACTGATTTCAGGGATTCAGTGTTTGATTTTGAGTTTCCTATCATTGAGTTTTGCCTTAGCAACTGAATTGACATCTCTGAGAGTGACATGAGTAACCCTGCTGGTGTTTAATTGTCTTGCTTCTTTTGCCAAGGCATCAGCCCTCTCATTTTCAGTAATGCCAACATGCGCGGGAATCCACTGCATGGTGCACTATTTCTTCAAATTGAAAATATTACGAAGTGTACGGTGTATATTTATAATTAGTCCTGAAGAACCCCTTTGAATTGCTTGAAGAGTAGCTCTGCAGTCACTGAAGATGATTAACCCTTTGGCTCTTTCATTTTCTTCAAGATTTATATACTCATCTAGGGCTTTTTGGATGGCAATGAGTTCACAAGTGTAGTTTGAAGCTATTTTGCCTCCTCCGATCTTAAATTGCTTTGTGCTTCCACTCTGTGGGAAAGTAAAATTGACACCAGCTCCTCCGTTTCTCTAGAGTTACATCTGAGGAACCGTCAGTGAAGGCAAAGACAAAATTTTTTTTTTAATACGAGGCAATGGTTTTATCACCTTTTGTTTTAATAGCCGAAGTTACTTCTTTTTTGGAACACGGTTCGAGAAGGTGAGTTATAATTTTGATGTTTTCCGGAAGAGTCGAAGACAAAATTGGCTCTTGCAGAATTTCATATGTGTTATGCTCTAGTCCAGTTTGCTGCCTGACCATTAGGTCATAGTGTAAGGTGGAGGATCGTTTGAGTCTTGTATTTTCGTTCCACTTCAAAAAGGTTTTTTTACTAATGTTCCTCCTCACGACTTCTAATATTGTTGGTAAAGTTAATGACACTACATTTTCTTCTATTATCAAGTAACTGGAGACCACATTCCTGTTGGGATTTAATGTTGTCTGTGGAAGAGACAGCACCAATTATAATCTTTTGAGGCTTTTGCCTGTATGTTATCAATCTTCTAAAGTGCTGAAGTCGAGGCGTGAGACCAGATGGACGAAGCATGTTCCATAACTGGTCGAATCAAAGTGGTGTAGGAAGTTTTTAAGGTTTTGGAGCATGCTCCCCAATTTGTACCGCAAAGGCTTTTCAAGATTCTTAATTTGTTGAGTGATTTATTGGCACATTTCTTTATTTGTTCAGTGAAACGTAGTTCAGCATCTAGAGTACGTCCCAAATATATAGGGTTTTCTGTCTTTGTTAAGGGCTGATTGTTTAGAACTAAGTTTGAAGAGAATAAGTGCCTGTGTTTTCTATCTGTTGAGATGATGCTGTACTACGTTTCTTTGTGGGTTAAATTTCAGCTTTCGGGAGTTTGACCACTCCAAAATTCCTTCCAGGGAGCAATTAAGAGATCTTTCAGACTGCTCATGACTCGTGTCCGAATGCCAAATGGCAATGTCATCGGCATAGTAAGCTACTTTTGTTTCTTTGTGAAGGTGCATGTGGATGTTATTGACATAGATGAGGAATAACAGTGGTCTGAGGCCAGATCCCTGTGGCACACCACCCCAAGTGGTGTGCCACAGGGTCCTTCCTGGTGTTTAATCGTTATGATAAATTATTATCATTATTATTATATTCATGCAATACTTCAATCAGAAAAAAAAAAAATAAATAAACACTTAAATAAACCAAATTTTTCCCTTTATAGTTGAATGGCATCCGTTACTTAATTTTAATGTTTAAGGAAGAAATGCAGACAACCAGTACGGTTGTTTATGAATCAGACTGAGAGTTCTTTCTATCCATAACGTAGCCCTCACTTTATGAAAACTAATATGATTTTTGGGGATGCCTTTTTTTTTTTTTTAGTGAAAACATAATTTTATAAGGTTCTATTTTGTAGTAACTATTTTATTGTCTAAAATTGTGCAAATCTCCGTCTTCTATACGCATTAATAGACATTTTCTTAAAAAAATTAATTCAATTTTTCGAAATGCGTTACTTTTTCTCTTTGTATTTACAGTGAATTTAATAAATAAATTTATTTTTTATCTTATTTTACCCCAGGAATATAGCCAATTAAAAAGTAATATGATCGACATGTTTATAACAAGAAATGGCGGTTGGTCTAAATTTAAGAATTTGCAATTAGCTTCTACAATTACAAAATAAATAAATAAATAGATAAATAGATAAACTCACTATTATTTGAAAATTTATCTCTCACGCTGCTTCTGTGTGTAGTGAAATTCTTCAGTTGCCAGAGGGGTTTTATCATTGTATTGGGAAGGGGGGGGGGGTGACAGGGATTACAATTGACGTCCCTTACTTATCTAAGCCAAACGAAATTTTGAATCGATATTATTTACCATATGTAGAATAATTTTTAACCTCCAAATAACTAAAATGCACAGAATAGCATTTACAATCCAAATACTACTCTAAATAATAATAATACTTAGTCCCATTTAAATGAAAGTAATAATTCTTTTGACAAAATTTCGGCATACAGGAAAATATTTTAAAAAGCACAAATACATTCATGTTACAAAAATACTTGCATAATATATATTAATTTTTTATTTTAAAAAGAGAGACATAGAGAAAATGAACAAAAGAAAATTTTCTCGAAAGCAGATAAAATGAACTTTCTTGTCATAATATTCAAGGAATTTTTGCTAGGCATTCGAACTCATGGTCTCATGAAAAAATGTGGTAGAATTTTTGCTTGGATGTTTTCTTAGAAAATAAGTTTGCCTGTCTGTTTCTTTAAAAAGTTATTTTGGTTCTAGTGTTCTTAAAAATAGATCAAATACTATAAAATTTGCATTATTGTTTATTTTATTGTTTGGTATTGTTTCAGGGACGTTCTCATTATTGGAATTGGTGACATGCTGACGAGTCTCTTTAGTGGATTGGTAGTGTTTTCTATGCTCGGATTCATGGCTGTCCAGCTTCAGAAATCCATTCATGATGTTGTCGCTTCAGGTAATAAGAAAAGGAATATTTTGGACATCACAAATTACTCTGGTTCACTCAGTGATGCAAATTTAGGGCTCCAAAAAGACCACCAAACATATAATTTAGCGATTCAAATATTTAAAATGGTAGACAAAAGTAAAAAATATAATATAATAACAATAGTATATTTTTTTTTCTCCACGTCCTTAATGCCCATATTAACGTTTTCCTGTATAAATTGCACAAGTATTTTTGTGTTAAGATATTTTAAAACAAATTGCGTATTTTTATTTTAAGTATTAATTCGAAGAAATGTAAAATAAGATTATTGAAAAAATAAATAAATAAAAAATAAATAAATTATCTTCAAAAAAGGTATGAGCGCTTAGTGAAACCGGTATTTTCGCCAATATTTCATTGCTGTTTGCAAAATAAAAATATATTCTACTTATCAAGCGTATTAAAAAGGTCAAGTGCTCATAAAATTTTCAAACTGAATGCCGAACCACTGATATTAGCTTTTTATAAAAATTTTATTTTATTTTATGTTTTACATATTGAGAAAAACATCGCGAAAAATTATTTAAACAAATTAAAGACAAAGAGTAACTTCTTCGGGATAATTCAGTTGTTTACACAAAAATCCATTTACATTTATTTTTATATAAAGATAATTTCCTAAAAACATTTTTTAAATGTTTAATAAAAATTAAATATTATTCCAAGTTGTCTAATACTGGATTCATTTTCGTAATTTTATTTTTGATAGAGTTAGTGAGTGGTTATTTCATCTTTCCCCGCATTATTTATAGGCATAAACATTTTTTTAAAGCACATTGCAATAAGGATACGGAAAAACGCATTGAATTTGAACATTTGTAATGTATATTAAACTGTAGTTGAAAAAAGTCACAGGAAGTAATTTATTTGACATAAATTTATGGACGATGGAGCTGCCGTTCCCCTCCATTTTTCGTTTGAATACTGTATTTAGATTTATAAAACATTAAAAATTGCTATTAAAATTTAAAATTTATTACAAATCATTAAAAGAACTGTTACCCACACTAATCTTTGAAAACTATTCTACTAAATTTGAGTGGTTATGTATATTGTCTATAAATTATTCCGACATTGTACATAAATTTAGCTTTAAAAAAAAAAAAAAAAAAGATGAAGAAGATAGAAAAAAGTAAGAAGGAAAAAGAAAAGAAAAGAAAAAATGTAGGAAAAAAATTACACAACTTTGAATCATTCCTAACTATAATAGTAATATATCAGAATTTTTTATGTGTTAACGAAATGTAAACGAAAGATCAACTTTTTTATACCATGCTCTATCTGACACATGCTTTTGTGCATTTAAAAAAAAAAAAACTATATTAATTTTATTTTGTTCAGTGCAGTCCAAAAATGTCAAACTGTACTGGCAAAAAATTTCGTCCATAGACGTAACATATTTAAACCGCCTTGTATGTCCCTGAATACAAACCATTTATCTTATCTCTAGAAAATTTTTCAAGTAACTTCCCCATATGATACAGATTTACAATACCGAGTTTTTACATCCTGCTATTATCTGTTGTTTTGGGGGTCTTCTAATAATTTAGAACTGAGAAAATATATGCTAACCATTAAAAACCTGATTGGTTTTCGAATTCAGAGTATTTCAAAACGTGTAATTAAAGCAAAAACTCAGTTTCCAAAATTTGACTAAAAAAAGATGCTTGCTTTACCATATATGGGTAAAATATATATATATATATATATATATATATATATATATATATATATATATATATGGCCTAGTCTCAGTCTAAAAAACACTAATAATTGCATTAATCTGCAGAAATTGGAATGTGTATAGACTGAGATGAAAAATAAGAAGAAGAAGAATAAAAAGAAAATTTCCCCTTTAAAAAAAAGAAAGAAAAAACAAGAGAACTCTGGAAAATTGATTAGACATAAAAAGAAAAGAAAAAAGAGAAAAAGATAGATATAAATTAATTACACCTTAGATATTTTTGGCTCTACAAAAAAAAAAAAAAAAAAAAAAAAAAAAAAACCTTACTCACAAAATACTAGTTTGATTTTAAACTCAATTTTTATTTTTATTTATTTTTTTTTTTTATTTATTTATTTATTTATTTTTTTTTTCTAAAATATGAATATGTTTTGGTGATGCATGTTTTGTCATTTGATGCTCGTCATTTCAACCATATAAATAACTCAAGTGTAATTACAATTTTAATTTATGAATCTTTCATTTTGGAGAAAGGTGAGCGGTTTATGATATTGTTAATTGTTTAATAAATATTTGATTTAATGAAAAAAAAACAAAAAAACAATTAGGCGATTGTTTGATTTTTAATTGGCTAAAACGTATTTTAAAAATGAAGATCAAACAAAGCAATTATATAAAAAAAAAAACATGGATGTATAGTTAAGATCATTTAAAAACCTTTATTATTTCTCCCGTATTAAATTGATTTAAATATTTCGAAATTACCACCAAACCAATAGCTTTTATATACACTGCCAAACGATTAAAGAACATACATATTGTATATTTGAGAAAAACAAACAAAAATGCGTGCAATTTTTTGACAGAAAATCCATTTTATTAGGGGATATGATTTCCTCTGTGGACGGCAAAGTTGAACATGTGTTATGCTTGGAGCAAGTTATCAATGAGGATTTGAGGTACTCCCTCCTACTCACCAAAAGCGCTCTTTCGAGCTATACCGTTTGTGGAGGAGATAGGTGAGCAAAGTCTGCCTAGCATGTCTCAAGCATGTTCCAACGAGTTCATGTCGAGAGAACATGCTGGCTAAATCATTTGTATGATTCAATAATAAGGGAAATCCTTCACTAGCCAAGCAGTATGTGGCCTGCAATTTTAGTCCATGAAAATGAAATTATCTCCTATCGCTCTAGCGTAAAGGACGGCAAAAGACGTGAAGATTCATTTTTATACCGCTGAGTTGTTAAGAATCTATTTCTATTGCTTTGGAAGTCGGCGTGACCATTAACTGAGATACTACCTCAGACCGACCACCTCCTCCGAATTTGGCATTTTCTTGCTCAAATACAGACTTATTTCGAGTCTTACATTCCCTTCAGACAAAAATGCACGTATTTTCAAGAACAATTGTAAAACGAGATTCATAGCATAAGAGGACATTGCTGCATTCATCTATTCTCCAACTGGAACGCTAGTCTATGTGTGGCCACAAACATCTAGACCTACAACGTAGAGTTGATTTTGGGCGGCGGTGTAAATCTTTTGATTTCTTCTGTTCATCAGCCTTAAATATCGGTCCTTATTTGACATTGCTACTCGTCTTGTCCTGGTCTTTCATTTATATTGCAGCCTAATAAAACAATGCCAGATCATGGAAATCCCATTTTGTAATATTTTCATGGATTACGCAACTACGGCTTAAGTTTCACCTTCTAATCGACCAATGATTCTCCAGATTTCTGATAAATGATCTACAGGGTGATTATAATTTAAGTTACGATTTCAAAACGCTATAATTTAAAAACTACCCACCAGAGCGATTGGATATTTTCCCAGAGCAATCGTGAGGCAATGAAATTTTGTTTGGAGGAGAAAAAAATTAGTTCCAACTTGTTCCTATAGATGGCACTGTCAGGCAGGGTAATGTCAGGCAAAACGCCTAAATAGACTCATTAAACACAGGTAATGTTGTTAGCAACACAATGGAATCGCAGGAAACAATAGACTTCAAGCGTTTACTACAATTTTTTTAGCAAAAAGAGAAGAATACGTGTTTACAGCGGAAACAGTCATAGTGAAATTAAAAAAAAGGAGCTTCACGAAACAAATACTTTACGAATAATTAACGGCACATTTTAGATTTTTTTTTTTTTTTTTTTTTTCCCTTTGCCAAACAAAATTTCATTGCCTCACGATTGCTCTGGTAAAATATCAAATCGCTGTGATGGGTAGTTTTAAAATTATAGCGTTTTGAAATCGTAACTTTAATTA
This sequence comes from Salticus scenicus, assembly GCA_963930645.1. NCBI lineage: Eukaryota > Metazoa > Arthropoda > Arachnida > Araneae > Salticidae > Salticus > Salticus scenicus. The sequence goes on along the minus strand of OZ005655.1, from coordinate 139,921,771 downwards.
TAATCACCCTGTACATGATAATTCATACGGGTAAAATCAGTTGAGACATCACCATCACTGATTCTAAGCGCTTAAAGCAAGCAAATTATTATTATTGTTATTATTTTCACATTATCCAAATACACTAATAGGTTATTTTCACTCGATCAATGTCCCAAACAATTTTTTTTTTTTTTTTTTTTTTTGTATATTTCTGCATTTTCCGATGTTGAGAAAATTTACATTTTTAACACTAATGTTTTCATTGTACTAATAAAATTCCGATTATACCGATTTTAGTTTAAAAAAAACTTCAATACCCTTTATTTATTTATTTATTTATTTATTTATTGTAAAAGTATAAAAGGGAGCAATTTAAAGCAAGTAATGAACATTGTTGCCAAATTTAGGGACTTTTTTATTCCACTACTAAATTTAAACTGTAACGATTGCCTAATTACTTCGAAGGTTATGAATATCAAATATCACTCCTCAAAATTATTGGTGGTAGTTCAATAAAAAAAGGCCCCTAAATTTGACATCACTTGTAATGAAATCCAGTTTGAAAGCTATAAAATCAAGTTACCATCATATGTAAAATAACTTGTGAGGTAAGCCGTATTGAGTCGCTTTATTAAGGAACTTCTGAACTTTAAATAATATTATCTATAGTTTCCCTCAAATATCAATAATTAAACATGATTTTATGATGCTTTGTAAATAGCTAATTTAAACACAGAGCTGCCAAACTAATCCGGCAAATTGTTAGTACCGCCCCTTTTTCCACACCACTTAATTTTTAGAGTAATTCTCTTCAAATGCATTTGCGATGTATTAAGAAAAAAACTACTCTAAAAAATTTATTGGTGTATAAAAAGGGGCGGTATTAACAGTTTGCCGGATTAGGTTGGCAGCTCTGTAAACATAACATAAAAATAAATCAAAATTCCGTAAAATTTAAACCACAAAACAAAAAACTGATCCCTAAATTCCTATTATAGTGACAAATGTTTAAAAATAGCAAAATATTTTTTACAATTTATTATTAATAATTATTAAAAATGAGGCTGATGAGTGATTTGTTCAATCAACTGCGGCATAGTGAAACCATGCATATTTAAATTGTACGATATAGACCTCATTAGAAATGTAACTGTAATTTTAGTGAATCATTTTATATTTATTGTGATTTTCTTCACTGTGTATATTTTTGATAAAAATTGACGCTTTATAGTTTTGTAGGTACCGGACTGGCTTTCATTGCGTACCCTGACGCCATAACCCGTATGCCTGCGGCTACACTCTGGGCTCTACTATTTTTCTTCATGTTGTTCTTACTGGGAATTGACAGTCAGGTAGATTATTTTTTACACTTTATTATCTTAATAATTATGACATAATGAGAGAATTTTAAAATATATCTCCAATATTTAAGTAATCACGCGATTTTCAATGCTAAGGAGATAATAAACTTTTTTTTTTTTTTTTTTTTGTAAATTATTGTTTTAAAATTACACAAATGTTTAAAATTACACAATTACAAGCATTGAATAATCACGAAAATGAGCAATTAAGCATATTATATTTTCTTGAAAACTTTAAATTTAATAAAATAAAATTTAAATTTTTAAGTTTTACTTTTTCTTCGTGTTAGCTAATTATTTTTTACTAGCAAACCCGTGCGAAATTTCCGCACTTTTATTTATTTTCTTATTTACCTTTAAAATTTGAAACTCGTAAATATTATACCAATTTCACTACCAAATTAGAATTTTACTTTACACGTAGCCGAATTATTATTAGAACTAAATTAAGATTGGGCAACAGTGAAACTAAAATCATTCGAAGAAAGATTTAACAATAAAATTCCTGGTTGACAACCCAGTTTTCACACTTCCACAGCAGTACAGTTTTATTATAGGACACCCATGCCATGACGACTTTTAAAGTTATCTCGTCATGTTGGCGACAACTTTTTATTTATTTATTTAAAAAAAAAAAAAAAAAAAAAAAAAAAATTTTTAAATCATTGATAAGATTTATATATATATTAAGATTTAAATGCTAGATCTTTACATTACATTTCAGAATTTAAATATATATATACATATATATTAAATTAACTTATCAATCAATCCACAAAATGATACCTAAATAATACATTTTTAACCTACAATAACTTAAAATTGAGTGGAAAACCTAAAAATTAGCTAGCAGGGATCATTTAAAAAATAAAAATAAAATTACAAAATTTTATAGCTTTCTAGAAATGGTTATTATATTTAACTTTATTATATTTCAATGCATATATTTATAAAACTTCTAAGAGAATTGCAAAGTAATTGTAATTCATAAAAAAGATTTATAACGTTCACTATGCCCTAATTGTTTGTAAAAAAAAATTATATTGTTAAAATTCATAAATAATTTTAAACGATATTAAGAATTATTAGGAATGACGTCAAGACATATGAAAAAGGAAGCCTGAAACAGAGTTCCCGTCACCTGTCTAAAACGGAAAAAATAATGCTCCTAGCGTAATACATGCCATAGAATTAATTATACGTTGCCAAGTACCTGCTTTTGTTTAGCAAGAATTTTTTTATGGCCTATGAGACAGTGACGTAGAAAAGGGAAAGGCTCATAAAAGGAAGCTATTAAACAGCAATAAATTAAGGCTCTTATGTATACGAGCTGAGCGTCTGATTTTTTTTTTTTTTTTTTTTTTAAGTACGACAGGACTATTTTTTATTTCTTTCAATTTCTTTCACACAGCGTTTTTGCTTTGTCACCATTTACTGTATTATTACACCTTGATTTTTTTTTTTTTTTTTTTTTTTTTAAGATTTAGATAATATTCAATTTAAAAAATAAAAAGTGCACGAGGAAAATGAAATATGATGGTATTAGATAATTTAATTTATAGTGTTATGTCGATGATATAGGAAAAACTACTTTAGCCACTTTCTTTCTAATAATAAACCGAACAGTAAACGGATAATATTTTACCTGGAGACATTTTGTATGTTTAGATCAATTAAATTTTTTTTTCCTTTTTCCCTCTCGCATTAAGTTAAAAAATATTTAAAATATAATTGATAAAAATCATGCTAAAGCAATGGAACGGCTTGGGACCTCTTGGCGAAATTTGAAATGTGACACCGAAGTACCTCGGACTTTTCTCGCAAAAATCTTGACGTACGCAATTGCTACAGGTAATTTAATTCATCGCCAAAATAACATCAGAAATTTAAAATCCACCAGGGTGTCCTATATTAGCTGTAACAAAAAAATTTTAACGAAAAAATATAGAATCCGTTGCTAAAAAACGCGATGCGGTTACTGTAGGCTTTTATAGGGAAAAATAAATTAAAATAAGCCCTGCCGTAGTAATTAAATTCTGTTTACAAAAAATGTAAGCAGATTTTTTTTTTTTGTCAGATGTACTAGCGATTCCGTAGATTGTCAAGCGGTAGGCACTGTTTTGGTGATCATGTGTTACTTTTGGGTTACTTTTTTCTTTTGTTTATTGTATTTTATAAGAGGTTGTTCAGCAATTACTCAAATCACTCCAAGAAAGCACATTAAATGTTTTTTCAGCGCATTAAATGTTTTTTTCCCCAGATAAATGAAGAACATATCTGCGATGGATGCGCCAAAAGCGGGAAAGCTGGAGTCTTCTGAGGCAAAAAAAATGACGGCTGATGCTTGTATTATTATAGGAGCTCTAACACATATAACTCCATTCAATTTTCCCCCCTTATTCTAAAATTCCCATTGCAGTTTTAAAGGTGTTAGTTTTCCTTACAATGTTTAATTCTTGGTTATTCTACTTAGTTTTCACCCTTAATTTTTGAATTTCTAGGCTAGGCTTTTACGTTCTGTTTTCAGATATTTTATCCGCATTGATTTGATAAGAAATTTAACTCACTTAGTAATTAAAAATTATCATAATTATTCATTATTACGTGCTGAATATTATACATTATTTAAATGTTTTAACATTCTGTTGTTTATTAAACGTGATACTACTTAAAATTATTTCACTTTTCTACCTATAATATATTTAAAAAAAAAAAAAAAAAAAAAAAAAAAATCAATATTGCACTCCTAGTACAGGATTGAAATGGGTTGAATTTTATCTTTTACAGTTTGCCGCCGTTGAAACAATCATTACTTTTGTGTTTGATCAGTTTCCCAGTACTCGTGCAAAGAAACCACTGGTGGTGACAATTGTCGCAGCAATACTATTTTTACTGGGCCTTTCTTTAACGACAAATGTAAGTATTCTTCATTTTGATAAGTTTAGCATTTCAAAAACTGACTCTTCTATAGTAAAAAGGAAATTTATCATTTCATTTGTCATCTATGTATGCGGATAAAAGAAACAAAATAACCACAATGTACGTACACACACACACACACACCAAAAAAAAAAAAAAAAAGTTATCTACAAATAAAATATTTTATCTGATGAATATGTTCTTTATATACTCTTGCATGTAAAGTTAGTTAAATAAGCTTTGGTTATTATTTTTTGTTTTTGTTCCTATTTGTGAAATAATTTATTTTTATGGAATACAGTTGAGCCTCGTTAACGTGAACATAAACTGTTTCCACAATCCCCGTCAAAATGAAGATTAGTTATTTGAAGATTAGTTACTAATAGCATGAACTACTGATAACATGAAAAACTAGTATGTTGTGGCCACCACAAGACTTTCTTCTATATTTTCCTATATACATATTCAATCAGTAACAATATTTAAAAAAAAAAAAATATATATATACGATTTTTTTCTTTCTTTTTTTTTTTTTTTTTTTTTTTTTTGTTAAAAGTAATACATATTCAACCAGTAACAATATTTAAAAAAAAAAAAAAAAAAAAAAAAAAAAAAACGATTTTTTTTCTAAGTTTTTTTTTTTTGTTAAAAGTAAAAAAAATCGATAACTTTGTTTTAAATTATCACAGATTTATAGTTCAACCATTCGTTTTAAAGGTATTGATGAGACCTTTCAAAAGATACCCATCTTGAAAATTTACTCCCCTCGAGGGGGGACTTCCCCCCCAGGGGGGGTGGCGTGGCTCCTACACATACAAAAAATTTTTCCCAGTTGACTATCTCTATTATAAATAATTATTGTAAATTTCATAATGATTACTAAAAAATAATTCTCTTTAAGCACATTTATACAAAATTTTGTCCTATATCACCATGTTAAAAATTTAGAAAAAGCGGGATGGCAACGCAACCTGTAAGACAATTTTTACCAAAAGTTGATAGGCACTAATTTATGTCAAGGTGCAACTACATACCAATTTGTATGAAATTCTGTGCAGTAGTTCCTGAGATACAGTTGCCACAAAATTTTGTCACACACACACACACACACACACAGACAGACAGACAGACAGACAGACAGACATTTTCTAAAAATAGTCAAATCGTATTCTGCAGCTCTCAAAACGTGTAAATCCATCAAAAACCCGAGGTCGAAAATTTTTACGAATCCAATACTTTCTCTATATTACATATAGAAGAAAGTAAAAATTTATCCCCTTTGAGATTCACGTTAACGAGGTTCGACTATATTTAAAAATAATCCTTTTATTTCTTAAGTGTAAAAGTATATAATTATAAATTTTAGAACTGTAAGTTTTAACCCTTTCAGGGGCGGTGGCTAGAGGGTCTATCCACCTACTTTAGAAATTTTTTTCTAGGTGTGTAGTGGCTACTTTTTCTATCCACCTTTATGAAAAGTTAATGTGTACTTCTAAAACTGAAATAGAGACGGCAGCACTACAGTAACTTTAAGCAGGATGTGCCTATGACTTTTTTAAATGGACAAGTTGCGGGGAAAAATTTTGAAGTTTCTTTTATATATTTTTATGAAAAATAATTTTTTATTCAAAAGTATTTGGTAGTGTAAATATACTGTAATGCACCTTTTAAATACAACATATATACATATTATCTTAGATCATTAATTTTAGTTTGATTTTTAGGAGCATCTTTTAGGTGGATAGACCCTCTAGCCACCGCGCACATAGGTCATGGGAGATACCATAAGACCTGCTGGGGAAAAGAATCTCAATTTCTTTTCCTTTGGGATGAACAAAGAGGGTCTTTTGGGGTTAGTGAACTGTGATAAATATAAACAGTAAGGGATAGCAGAATGTAAATACAGATGTAAACAAGCGTGGGAGGGTTCTTACAAAAAAAGCTATTCAGTATTTCTGTTTACCGTATAGAAAGAGGCTGCTTTTTCCTATTGCTCTTATATCGTGATTTTTAAAAATAAATTTTTATTTCCACAGCTTTTTAATTTAGTTAATTTCTCTAAATAATCTTAAATTAAATGCATATATCTTAATTTTTATCACAATAATGCCTAGAAAAGGCTTCTCTTTGGATGAAGCTATTGCTCTGTTTGAAGAGCTACCCTCAGATGATGATTCTGCAGTATCTGTATCAGGAACAAACAAATTTTAAAGAACATTAATATTTTTAAAGTTTTCATATTTCTGTGTATGCAATTTGTGAATTGATTATTTCATTACAATATGGAGGTAAGAAATTATGTCTTTTAGTTTATGTACTGAATCAATTTCAAAATTTATTGCACTTACAATATAATTGAATAACTATAATTTTTATTCCTTAAATAGTGAATAATTTTTTCTTATTACTAATGCATAGAGGTTTCTAAACAAATTTTAAACAGCCCATATATATGTGTATATATATATAATAAATCATTAAAAAAGGATAAAGAAGCATTATAATTTAATTAATAATTAATTATTGTTACATTGTATTATTATAATTACATTTTCAAGGCATAGTTTCAATTTTTGTTCCTTAAATATATAAATATTTATTTCCATACGAAAATTAAGGTACATGACGTATGTGCGCAGTGGCTAGAACGTCTAGCCACCACCCACAAAAAAATCCCCACATGCTGAATTTTTTTCTTCATCAAATATGACTTGTAGGGGATGTTTACTTTATGATGTATATATATTTAAAAGGAAATTCAATCATTTTTACTTAGTGCCCCTGAAAGGGTTAAAGAAATAACTTTGACAGATAAAAATGTAAATTTATATGAATCCCGTATTTTTCTAGAGGGCGCTTTTACTAAAATGCAACATTCTGCCTTGAACGAGACTAAAGCTATTCCTCCTGAATATTTAACCCTTTTGTTATGATGTGTTATGAATCTTTCGTAATTGTTGTGCTTGCATGTTTGACACTGAGGAGGGCTGGTGTTCTAGCCGAAACGTCTGTCGTGTATTTTAATGTTTTTAATTAAAATGTATTTTTAAAGTTTTAAAATTTTTGTATTTATTATCTGATTTTAAATGTTACATTGGTTTTAATATATTAATGAGACGTATAAATTATGTTTAATTTTATTAAAATAAAAAGAAAAGAATGTTTAATATAAAGTGTTTAAACTAATAAGTAAAATAATAGCCGTAACATATTATAACTGTTACATTGATCACTATGGAATAACTCTAAGCAAACTTTCTTTACGTATTTTATAAAAACTTTCTTTTTTCGAAACAGTTAAGATTTTCTAATACATTTTTTTTTTTCTTTCTGAAATTAAAATGATTTCTCTTTGCACTTTTTACGCATGTAGAAATAATAATAGTATATTTTTTCTGTATTATTCCTATTTTGACATTCACTGATATACTTATCTTTCATAGGGTGGTATATATCTTTTAGAAGTTATGGATGCCTATGCTGCAGGGTGGCCCTTCCTTGTTATAGGGCTTATGGAATTATTTGTTGTAGCATATATTTATGGTAAGTTTTTTTTTTTTTTTTTTTTTTTTTTTTTTTTTTTTATGTAACGACCTATTTTCACAATGTGCTAGTTTGTTACTATTGTTACTAATGTTACTATTGTCATAACTAATGTTACTATTTGTTACTATTGTTACTAATTTGCTTCTGATAGTAGATAACAACACAATTTATGCAATATGTTTCGAGAAAATTCGAAGTAGTCTAGCCATGTGCGAATTCTTCTAATAGCAACTTCGCTCCATATCTTTATTCCCAATAATTGCTATACGACAACAAACAATTCATTTTCTCTTCTGTTTTGCAACTTCAAAACCCTGTTGGAAAACAATCAAAATTACACTGCAAGCTGTGTCGAAATTTTCGTATTAATAAACATTAGATATTAATATTGATTTATAAGAAAAGATTAATTAATGCAAGATTATATAATTGCGTACCGATCACTTTGTTCAGACGTACTTTTGTGCCTGTTAAAAACGGCAAAATGTTTGAATTGATATGGTAAGTCGCTTTCTTTTTATCTTAAAGTAAATTGATTTACTTTTTGTCCATAATTTACATAAATATTGCAAAAGCAATATTTATTAGAAGTAACTCATCTGAATGAACTGCATAGTGAGCCTTTCGAAATGCCAGAGACCATGTGACCAATATGAACAAGCGCAAAGATTACAGCGTCTAGTGTGGCAAACGACTATAATCGCAATGCTTAAAATACTGCTCTGAAGACTCCCAGATAGTGCTGCGATCGAAATTGTTACTCAAATTGTAAACATTGTATTCACAAATATTTTGCGTTCGGAGATTTTTTATTGTTTTACGTCGTAGTCAATTTGGTGATAGTTATGTTAGTTTCGTTGTCAGCTTTTGGCGTGTACATTATTTTTTAAGATTTTTCACACATTTTAATGTAAGTGTAAGCTCAATAGATGATGATTTAAAAGCCACGAAGTCATATTTTAATAATCATTTAGGTTTGCTCAAATTGGAAAAAGGGAAAAACCATCAGTTATTTACAAGATAAGAATATAATTAATTTCTTCTGTCAAAACACCAGAAGATTATAGTGTAACCGCATTTCCTACACCTAGCAATGAGGACGAGTCCAAAGGCTTAGAAGGGTGCCAAACCGACTGACAGGTTGAGATTTAGTAAACATCCTGTCATTCGGAGTTCTCTTGTCGTTTTTTTTCTCTCAACGACAAGGGTTGCCACTCCTATTTTAACACTGGACTGGTTGAGTCCATACTAGCGCAGAGGCTCCCATGGCCGCAAGAAATGTGGTTAAAGTATATTATAACAAGTATCAAGATATTGTGTTAGATTTGATAGTATTGAAAAACTCGTTGTTTCAATGCAAAATGAAAGAGATCCGATCGAGTATTATATTAGTAGAGAATTTCCAAATAATCCGTAAGATTCATATTGGAATTGGCCATGGAAAGAGGAAGCAAAATGATGAGTTATATTAAGACAAAATAAGAATATTACAATTTAAGTTGTAATGATTTATTTGAATGTTTGTGAACCTTCTCAAAAGAAACAGGGTTCCAAGTAAAAGCTTCGTTGTTAAACCAATTATGATATGCAATCACAGAGACTGAATTTATAATGCTTTATCAAGACCATTTAACAGAATTTCTTCAATTAAAAGCGTTAAAAACGAAACGAGCTGATGAAGTTGCTTATCAAATATTAGATGTGCTCACAGTATTTGGAGCCCGTGTAGGCATCAAAGTGACAGTGACAATGAATTTGTCAATAAAATTATTGGAGAAGTTTGTGGAATGTGTGGAATGAATTCAATATTATTCTTGGAGAACCAAGACATAAGCACTTACTCGGCTCAACTGAAAGAGCAGATCAAAACATTAATAAAATACTATATCTACTTAGACTGAAACAAACAATACAATTGGTCAGAAAGAATAAGATTTATTCATTTTCTGAAAAATAGAGCGCATCATTATGAATCACAAATCATCTGAAACTATTATTTGACTGTATAAAGCGAAAATAGGCTTAACAACCAATTTATCAAACGATACATTGACAGGAATTACGAGTGAAAAATCTTATTGGATTAAGAAATCAGTCTAATAATGATGCCTAACATCAAACGGAAATCTCAATCGAAGATGAAGATATAGGCGCAATGGATAATGACACATAGAAACAGAACTGAGTGATTCGAGTAAAGACCTGGACAAAGAATCTCCTTGTAGCTCCTTCGACTTGAAGGTCAGATCAAAATTGTAATATTTAGGTCTTACTCTGGATTTAAAATTTAACTGGCTTCAACACGTTCAAGAAAATCACTCAAAAATACTGAATTTCATAAATAATATTGGAATTGTTAGAACAAGAGATAAAGGCATCAAACTTGATATTATTAAAACATGGTACAATACTGTTCCATTAAAAATAATAGAATATGGTTATGAAGTTTGGTTTGAGGATCTTCACTCACATGGCTATCGAAAGCTCTCCTCCAATCAACGACTTGCATTACTAAACATATTAAAACCATACAAGAGTATCTTTACAGACGCATTATGCATTTTAATAGGTGGAGTGTTCAGTTCCCCATCACATATTTTTTTTCATAAATTTCTACTGAAGGGTAGTGATTCTCCCTTGCTGGTCAGGCGATGACTAGCGGTAAAATATTTGACCGGTTCTCGGAAATTTTTACCTATTCGTATTTTCAATAAATTTTACCAAATAAATCGCATTGACCAGACTTCATTGGTAATTATTAATAATAATAAGTTAACGTGATTAATGTGCATTACTTATGACACTTACCAAAAGGCGTGGTTATCATTAATAATCACTCGTTATTATTAATAATAACCGAATTTATTACTGTGGCATATTCATTCTTTAAAACGACTATTGACTTCTCAAACAAAATTATAAATTTAAAAATAGCTTAATTTATTTTGAGTTAATGTATTTAATTCTTTTGGATACATATTACGCCAGGAATTTTATTGAATTAATGATAATAATAATATTAATAAACTATCATAAACGTATATTTTCATTGTAATTTTCTGTAAAACAATATTATTTAGTTTCTTTTCTTGTTTAATAGTTTCCAGCAGTGTTAAAAACGTTCATAACTCTGATTTGTTTACGTGTCCGCGTGCTAGCTTCCTACATATATTTTGATTGCTATGAAATTTGATTTTTTACTGCGGGTTTATATAACATACTTTTAAAATAGTGTACGTAGTTCTTACAGTTCTTATAAATTTTTATAATTACATTCAGAAAAATTTTGTTACATTACACACTGTAGCTGTTAATTGTTTAAATGAGATTAAATAATATTATGCTATTTCAAACAATATATGTTGTTTAGACCCTCATTCATCATATTCCCTAATAGAACATTCCTATTTAAAAATTATAGTTAACATTGGATCCACAATTATATATAAAATTCTTCATGAAGAACAGCATATGAAAATACTATTTTGTCATTGGGTCCCCTATAATTTAACAGAGCGCCAAAAAGCGGACCGTGTTAGAATCTGTATAGAAACATTAAAATTACTTATTGATGAGAGTGAACATCACCTTATTTTTTAAATAATAAATAAAAATAAAACTTTTTTTTTCTTCTTTTTTTTTTTTTTTTTTTTTTTTTTTAACGTTCCAACACTTTAAGGAAGTAAAGTTTGTGTCTTTGAAGATGACCCGAAATCAACAATGCTGAAAAAGCAATGATAAATGAAAAAAGTAATGCATGCCGTTTTCTTCAGAAGTACTGGACTGATCAAAGCCATTATCAAGCTGGAAGGACAGAAGGCAGTTACAGCTAACTGGTACACCACAGTTTTCCAAAATTTTTTCAAGAAGTGAATGTAAGAGAGGACTCATGCTTTACCATGATAATTAATGTATCTTTTCTTAAGGCAAGATTGATAGTCGAATTTCTTTAAAGATACACACACACACATCCAAGTGATAGAACATCAATCCTATTCCTCTGATCTTGTTATGTGTGACTTTTGGTTATTTTTTAATCTAAAGAAAAAAATATGTGGCCGTCATTTTCATTCCGAAGATCAGATCGATGAAACTACACAGGCATATTTTTCAGCGATTCCAAGAAATGGATGGTTTGAAACATTTAATCTTTGGAAAATTTACTTACAAAAGTGCATTTATATCCTACGGGACTACTTTGAACACTCTTAAGATTTGATAAGTTTCACATGCGCCGTTTAGCCGTATCTCAAAAATTTCAGAGTGACCCTCTTATTTGAACTAAATGGAAAAACATATTGAATTTTAAATACGTATAGAGTAGATTATGTTTTCTATAATTTGCACGCAATTTAAAATTCTGCAATCAGACTTTTGCTTGTAGTTTGGTGCAAATAATCCATGGAACCTCATAGAACAGAGTACCATTGAACTATTTGAATTGATAACAACTTTTGTTTGGTAATTTCTTAAAATATATTTCCCGTAATTTTAGTCGTTTTTCAACTACACTAAGTTTTGGTACATTGATATACATGAGGTGCATGCATTGCATCATCTATTGACTGTATACAGTGTCCGGTCACGTAGAATAATTGAAATACGTAGCATACCATTTTTCAATTAAATGCGTGGCAGTAATATTTCACGTTTAAAAAAAATGAAACAAATTTAATTATAAAAACGGAGTAAATTTGTTCACAAATGCTAATAAACAATGAATGCAATGTGCAGCTGGTATAGAGGTTGAATTTAGCAATTACAAAAGCCACAACAACCTTCTATTATTTTAGAGTTTTATACATGCGTCCAGTGATGCCAGATTGGGGATTTTGTCCCCATTTTGGGGATTTTTGAAGCTTCTGGGGACAATTTTGGAAACGAAATGTTTGGGGGGACTTTTTTGGGGAATTCTAAAATTTTTCGGGACAAACCTGGGGAGTTCTTCAACTTTCTGTCAATGTCGGCAATGTAATGATTTATCTCTACGACCAGGGATTTTCAATAGCTTTATTGTTATTTGGGGATTTTTTTCAAAAATTGCCTTCATTTGGGGGGAAAATCTTAGCTTAAATCCACTTAAATCTGCTTAATTTTTTTTTTTTTTTTTTTTTTTTTTTTTTTTGAAATTTTTTTTATTTTCCCTTTTTAGTAGAAATCAAGTCGGGGATTTTTTTTGGAAAAAAAAAAAAAGAAACCTGATTTGGGGAAATTTGAAGACCTGTTTGGGGAAATAATTTTCGACCATCTGGCATCACTGCATGCGTCACCTGATTCTTTTTCTTCTTGTTTAGGTATGGAGCGCTTTATGAATAATCTCACAGCTATGACTGGATGGAGACCTGGAAGCTGGATAAAAAGCCACCTATTAGTGACCATCATGACCATTAGTCCAATAGTTATAGGGGTAAGGAAATTCCTTAGTGCTTTTATTTGTTATTTTGAAGATAAAATAGTGATAGATAAATAAAAGACATTGTATAAACAGAAACACCGTAAATTGTAGGAAAAAAGAACTCACAACAATTGTTTTAGGTCGAAATTAAGTTACGACTCTTCGTCAGGCGAACAAAGTGGGCACAAGGGCTGTGCGTTGCTGCTTTTTTTACTGCACTCGTGCTATTTTGTGCATCTGATGAACAGTCGTGGGTTTATTTAGATTTATAAAAATTGTTACAAGATTCTTCTTCTTCTTCTTATTTTTTTTTTTTTTCAATTTATGGTGTTTATACAAAAAAAAAAAATTATTTATTATTTTTAATACCAATCCTACTAAATAAATAATGCATCCAAAAAAGGGGGAGAGGGGGGGATACAAAATATACAAACAAATCGGTGAAATCTGCAATATCACTGGAGACAAAATAATGCATAATTTGAAAAGTTTGCATGCGAACTCTAAATTATTTTAAATATTCAGTTTTCTATCTATCTATTTTTTTTTTTTTTTTTTATGTAACTCAAACACATCTAGGCATATTTAATTTTTCATATCTCAGTTACAGAATGAGTTACAGAAAAAAAAAAGTAAAATTATAACTTTTCATGAATTTTTATCTTGCAGCTGAATTTCAGAATTCGTAATAAATATTATTATTTCTTTATTTCAAAGTGAATACCCAGTTTTGTTACAAATATACTGGTTAACAGTCATAGAAATTTTTAAAGGGATTGAATAAAAACAAATTCGCGCGTTATAAAAACTAGTTATTCTCGAAATTTGGAACCCAAAGATAATAAACTTAAAAAATTCTCTAAAAGCTTTTAAATAATGTTTATGGAACAAAGTATAGAATGATATTACAGTAGAACCTCGATTAAACAACCCTCGTTTAACCGGAACTCCCCGTTAACCGATGTCGCTTTCCTGACTTTTTATCAGCGTCTATTATCCGACACTCTTTTAAACAACTCTTTCTTTTTCACTTTCTCTACAAATTCTTTTTTTTTTTTCTACTTTCACATTTTTTATGTCAGCAATCGTTCTTTTCAAACTACGAGTACAGATAAATATTTTAGTTCCACTTTCTTAGAATTCCTTTGAAATTAGCTTGAGCTGCCGTCATCCCATATGCACACCAATTTATGCTAGATGAAGCTTTCATTTAAGCCATTGTAACTTCCTTGTTTCAAAATAAATTTTCATGTACCTATAATTTGAATTTAGATATTTATTTAGCAAACTAACTAGTCACAACAGCAGTTCGTTGACGATGTTAGATATTACACTAGATGATTATTGAAAATTCCTGTGTTATCCGGAAATTTCGATTATTCGATGCAGATTCGGTTCCAGTTACGCAGGGCCAGATTATGGCATGGGCACATGGGGCACTGGCCCAGGGCCTCCAAATTTAGGGGGCCTCATTTCTAAAAATGAAGAAGTAATAGTACAAATTTTTTCATTGTATGTCTATTAAAAACAAAAATTGATTAAATTTTTCTTTCTCTATTTTATTAGGGAGCTTAAACAATTATTAAATTTTGTGACTGATTTCCTAAACATTGGCTGATCAATGTGCTTCAGTTTTTCATTTATCTTGAACATAAAACTAATGATTTTGTTATAGGTTGCTAAAAAAAATGAGGAAATTGAAGATATAATTGAAGGAAAATTTTTAAAAGTGTACTATTTTTATTTATTTGTTTTTGAGAATGGGTCCTTTTTGCGAGCTCTTTAGAGCATGTAAGGGGGCCTCCAAATAGCATTAGTGCCCCAGGACTTCAAAAAGCATAGTTGGGCCCTGAGTATACGTCGGATAATCGAGGTTCTACTCTATTTTAAAAGTATTATTACAGCTTCATACATTTTATGATAACTCTCTCGATATTTTTAATTGCATCGGTTCTGACAATTGTCATCGTCTCCTGTCCTCTTGGTGAAATCAGTAATTTAAATATATTCCACGAAGATTCCTGAAATTGTTTATTAGTTTTTATTTCCAATAAATTTCAGTGATTTGTTTTCTCGTACTTGGTAAACATCTTAATTTTTATCCACATTGCATGTGTGTAAAGTTCATATTTTTCTTCATAGAAAAAATATGCTTTAAATCAACACAGTCTTCTCAGCTACGGTAGAACCTCAACTGAACATTTACTTACGTAAAAACATGAAATCTTGACAGGTACAAACGAGTCAGCTTTAAATTATGGAAAGCAATTGCAAAGAGAATTTCGCTGTCGCATTTGGAAAAAGTATCTCATCTACCTTTTGGGATGATAAGATGCTTTGAAGTATGTACTTCAATCTTTTGAATGATATTATGATAAAGTACACAAATTTCCAACATTTTCGTGCCGTTCGAATATTTATTAAGCAATATTTAATACTATATTCAATAACACAATTATGTCATAAATATTTGCTTCTATTTTTTCTCTAGGGTGCTGCGTCGATGTCGATGTGTTTCTAGCTTACCTAAATCACAGAGAAATATTTACATACCTCTAAGAAATATTTATATTCTTTGTTCAGTGAGCGTCAAGGTCGTCCAAATCTCGTGTTAACCTATAATTCCCATTGTTATTCATTAAATAATGCACATTTTAAAATTCCGTTTTCTTATTTAGAAAATCCATGATTGTTCAATCATGTTTTTACCCTCATTTTCCAAAGAAGGATTTTATTTTAAGTTTTTCAGATTTGAAGTTGTAAAATAGAAAATTTCACGAGTGAAATTTTGCACGTTATAACTTCAAAACAAGATACTAAAAATTTAAAAAGTCAATTTTTTGAAAAATGGGACATGATTAAACAGTCATTAATTTTCTGAATATGAAAACAAAATTTAATAATCTGCTGTGTCACTCACATGACTTTATCTTAGTCTGCATTTCAATACTATTAAGATAAATTCCAGATTGAGTCGTAAGATCAATAAGGTAAAATAAGATATAAGATCAATAAGGTTCAATCTACTTGGAAAAAAAAAAAAAAAAAAAAAAAAAAAAAAATCGAAAATAAGTTTAGGAAGAGTTTTATTAGACATGTCCACACCTCTCCGTTCGATTATAGTGTCTGCATCAATTTAAAAAATAAATAAATAAATAATATATATATATATATATATATATATATATGGCTGTTAAAAATTGGCCTTCAAATTTGTCAATCCTGATCAAAGTTTTCAAGGGTCAACCTAATGCGAACGTCAAAATACCAAATTTGAATTTTCTGTAATCATTTGTATTTAAATTATGCTGATAAGAGATATACACTCAGGGCCGGCTCTAGGCGGTAGGCAAGGTAGGCAATTGCCTACGGCGGCAAAATTTAGGGGCGGCAAAACCAACTTAACTACAAAAAAGAAAAAAAAATAATAATAATTTAAAATAAATAAATACAAGAAATTACAGGCTTTTATGTACATTCCTATATTTTGAAATGCACTACAGACAAGAATAGGCAACTTCTAAGTTCTGTGTAGTAGATATTATATGCTAAGGATAGCATTCTCCCCCCCCCCCATGATCAATCTATGTCTTATTACTATATCTATGACTAGCAGGCTTTGCCCGCATCGCTGAGCACTGTACTTAAATGAGTTGTCAAAATTACATATCATTATTAATAACCTAAGTTAAAGTTTCTTCTGTATTCCGTAGAGGTTTTTCCCGCTCGCATCGTGAGAATTCCGGGTCCACACTGCCTTCGGCAGCAACTTATCCATTTCTTACTTCCCCTTTCCCAGCGGCTAAGTTAGAAGTTTTGCGAAATCTCACGAAAGTACATAATGCGTACACCTAATCAACATCCACACATCAAAACTCATCATTCGAAAATAATATAAAGTGAATTCAAACAGAATAACGTGTTTTTACGCGTGTTTATGGCCTCCCCCCCGACCCCAAGGGGTAAGAGAGCGAATTTCGTAAAATCTCGTTACAATAACTGTCTGATACATATAAACAATTTGTGCACCAAATTTCGTGACCACAGATCCCATAGATTTTCCAAGACAGATTTAGCGCTAAAAAGAAGGGGGTTCTTGAATTTTCAACCCCCCCCCCCTTCCGAAAAACAAAAATCGAAAATGTGTTTTTGAAAATATTCTAAAGAAGACACATGGCTATTTTCAATACCTTTGTAACATCTTTAGTAGAGCTCTACTAAAAATTCCGGAATTTCTGAAATTTCCCCCTCGAAAAACGATATTTCCCCTCTTTCCTTTAAGAATCAGGAATTCTAAAATCGTGTGCAATTTCTTCACCGTGAAGTAATTTGGGGCCGAATTATGCTTACAAATGTGTTTTTTTTTTTTTTTTTTTTTTTTTTTTTGCTTCTTGTCCTCCTGGGGAAAGGAGTTATTTCGATAAATTCCGTTTTTTTTAGGTGCCGGATGCATATAAACAATCCAAGCACTAAACTTCGTGACCGCAGCTCTCATAAATTTCCCAGGACAAATTTAGCGCTAAAAAGGATGTCTCGAATTTGTCCTTTGCAACACATACCCCCCCCCCTCCCCCAAAGAAAAAAAATTGGCAAATCACAAAAAAACAAAAATGTGTTTTAGGAAATATTCTAAGAAAGTCGCATAGCGTTTTTTCAACATCTTTATTCCATTTTTGGTAGAGTTCTACTCAAATCTGGAATTTTCGAAATTTCTCGCCAAAAATCGATTTTCCCCTTTCCTTCCCTTAAAAATCGAAAATCCCTAAATCGCAGATAATGTTTTACTTGTACTCATGTCTAGTCTCCACACGTGGAATTTCTTTATTGTTAAGTGTTAAGTAAGTAGGAGCCGAGTTATGCTTACAAACGTGTTTTTGTCTTTTGCCCCGCAGGTGGGAACAGGGGGGGGGGGATTTTGGAAAAGTTGATAGGTATAATTTTAAGTTGGGTAAAGACCTAAATTCATTTCTTGCCAAGCGCCGTTGAATTCCGTCCAGCCGTTCTCAAGTGATACCCAGACAAACGTGTTTGTGTCTTTTGCCCCCCAGGGGGGAACGTGGAGAAATTTCTGTAAAGTTGATAGATATAATTTTAAGTTGGGTGAAGACATAAATTTCTGCGAAGCGCTGTTGAATTCCGTCCAGCCGTTCTCAATTGATACCTCCCCCAGGCAGAAACGGGGAGAATTTATGAAAAGTTGATAGATATAATTTTAAGTGGGTAAAGATCTAAGTTTCTGCCAAGCGCCGTTGAATTCAGTCCAGCCGTTCTCAAGTGATGCCCGGACAAAAATAGTGACATACAGACACGATGACACACACACGCAGGCAAAATTTTCTGAAGTCATTTTCGGCTTTCATGGTGTGTGAACGTGAATATATCACAAAATTATTTGATTCTGGCAAATTTACAGACAAAAGTCTGATTTTATTAATATAGATAGCTGTTCTCCTCAAGTATTAACAATATCATATTACAACATTCACATCTGTTATGATACTATGATATTTGGTATGAATAGATGATGCGTGACTTTTAACACAGGTACTCCAGAGATACTCCATTTTGTTTATTTATATAATTGCAGGTTCACCCGGCGTTGCCCAGGTTGAAAATGTGTTCATAAAATTTTAAAATCAATTAAAGAACTAAACAAAGGTGTAAAACAGAAATTTATGGAACATTCTCGGAAGTCTTTAATAGAAAATATTATAAATAAATAAATACAAAAAGCACAGCTTTAGTATGGGACCCCTTTGATGACTTTAAATATTTTATGCTATTTTTGCGATGAATTGAAATGGCTATCTGAATTGTGCAACTAAAGATTTTAGAGAGAAACGTCCGAGCTACTCGGTGCCAAATTTCAAATTTTGTCAAAGGGATCCGATACTCAAGCTGTTCCATACAAAAAATAAATACAATAAAATAAAATAAAAATTCTTTTATGATATGAAAGTTTTGTTTTACTGCAGGGAAGAAAAGTACTGCTTGATTAAATAAAAATATTAAACTAATGCCAAATATATCTATGAAAATATTTATCCACATGCAAATTCCTGATTTTTTAAAAAAAAAAAAAAAAAAAAAAAAAAAAAAAGTCACCAACTTTTGCAGAGCAACTATTTATTTTTCTCTCTAATTTTTATTATTCACGCGAAATTAAAAATATTTCGTTTTATTTCTGGAAAAAAAAAATGCGTATTTTATTTCATCATCATTATTATTATTATTACTGGTATATAACCCAGTCAAAAATGACGGAATGTGAAATCAATTAAGATAGTGAATCAACGAATGCTTTGCCTGCTTCGCTGGGCACTATATTTAAAGGGGACTAATGTGCAAGTTGCACCTGACGGGACTAATATGCAAGTTGTACCTGACCGGACTAATGTGCAAGTTGCCCCGAACGAACAAACTATTTCTTTTAAGGAAAATATCTACTAACCCAGGACGATAGATCTAATATAACGTATCATATAATATATCAAATTTATCGTAATATAACTCAGTACTTATTTCGCTTCCTTCTTCGACTCGTTTTAATAAGTATTTTTTATATGCATGGGCAAATTTAATATTTTTTAATTTTCCGCGTGAAAACATTTTTTCATCTTATGCCCCCCCCCCCTTTCCTAAATATATATATATAACAATAACTGGTAAATGTTTTTGGCAACAATCATAAATTTAAATGTTCAATTTTGAAATTATTTTCATATTTTAAATAATTCTAAAATATCTAATCAAAATTTCGTTACAAATAAAGTACCAAATGAAAGGTACCATATTTATTACGAAGTAACCTTAGGTACCTTATTTGTAACCTTATTTATTTTAACTAATTTGATAAATATGATGTCACAATCAACTGTTTGTTTATATCAGATAAGTACATTATCATGATTGCAAGAAAATGATGTAATAACTATTAGCCCATAATTTTTATGATTGAATTTTATATTACATTTTAATTTTATCCTCCATGGGTATTTTAGAATTGCAATGGTAGTTATAAACTTTCGTTGAAATCTTTTTACATATTGAGATTAAGGAAAAAGTGCAAGCACAAAAAATGTTCAGTTTTGAAAGATCTTTCTAATGATGTAACATTTATGCAGATTAATAAAAAAATAAATAAAAATAAAAATACATAGCATTTCTAAGGGGGGGAGGGAAGAAAATGGCTACCAAAAGTCTCTGTTTTGAAGCGATCTAAACCGGAATCGTTCCTGACAGAAGTCGTCCTGACAGAATCGTTCCTCATTATTATTAATTATTATTTAAATACTTTTTTTTTTTAGCTTACCTTCTGTGTCATAAACCTTCCGCCGAATCCGGGTTAGAAACGGAAAAAGGGGAAAATAAATTAGAAATATCCGACCTATCTTTACAAATTTGGTACCAAATGAAAGGGACGATTTTTCTGAATCCAGGTATGTAAACAATTTTTCGACACGACAATTACATTTTTTAAAAATAACTAAAGTATGAAATTTAGGTGGTAACGGAAAAAGGGAAAAATAAATTAGAAATATCAGACCTATCGTTACAAGTTTAGTACAAAATGAAAGGGGTGATTTTTCTGAATCCTGGGGTGTAAACAGTTTTTCGATACGACAATTAGATTTTTTAAAATTAACTAAAGTATGAAATTTAGATGGAAACACTTCATTTTAATCTTTTCATAATTTGTAGTGCGAATCACGTGAATAAAAAAAGTCTTTAACCTAAAAATTTATTTTTCCATTCAAAGCGTTTTACTGACAAAATCTTTATGGCGCATGCGCAGGCGTTTTTTATCCACAATTCGAAAACTAATCAATTTTTTTAAAATTTCTATAGATATAATTTTAAGTTGGGTGAAGGCCTAAATTCCTGCCAAGCGCTGTTGAATTCCGTATAGCCGTTCTCAAGTGATGCCCGGACAAAAATAGCGACACACAGACAGGGCCCGACTTAGACTACTTGGAGCCCCGGGGCAAGCCTATTCTGGGGGGGGGGGGGTTGCAGTAGCATAAGAGCTCTTTAGGTTGCAGAATTTGTGCATACGCCTGTAGGGGGGCCCCTTCAAGAAGGGGGGCCCAGGGCATTTGCCCCGTATGCCCTGCCGTTAGTCAGGGCCTGCATACAGACACGATGACACACACTCACACACACACAGGCAAAATTTTCTGAAGTCATTTTCGGCTTTCATGGTGTGTGAAACGTGAAGATATCGCAAAATTTTTTGATTTTGACAAATTTACAGGCAAAAGTCTGATTTTATTAATATAGATTGAACATGAATTGAGTAACAAATTAGATATATGTAAGAAGTTATTCGAAATTTTGCAGACAAAAAAAGGTTCGGGTTCGAAAGAGACTTTAATTCAATTAAGAGAGTATTTAAGAGATTACTTTAAATTTTGTATATTGTACTAGCATTCTTTATTCTTTGCTGGTTTGAAAATATTGTTGTACTAGTTTTAGTTTCAAAGATTTTGTGTTTATAACTTAAATTTTTTTTTCTTAAATATTGCATGAGTGTTGTTGTCTTAGTTAAATTCGATTAGACCGTATTTTTATGATTATCATTTTTTTTTTTTTTTTTTTTTTTTTTTTTTAAGATACAAATCTATTTTCTTTTAAGGATCCTTCAGAGACTGGCAACTTAAGAAAACTGCAAGTCGGCTCTATTGATATTTCTTTGATTTGCTTTAGGAGATCGACGCTCGCTGCAATCGAAGCTCCCAAACCTCCTAGTGCGATAATTGCATGAGAAGGGGGGTCTCTTTTGTAAAAGAGCAATAAAAAGTAATGTCCTTCATTGTAAATGTGTGCAAAATGTCAAGGGTCGCTTTCGGACAATGGATAATTTATGAGTTTTGACGCACTGCATGTTGCTAGTATCTGAAGGAAGCTTTGAAGTTTTTTAAGCTTGAGGGGGCGGCACTTTTGAGGTTTGCCTACGGCGGCAAAATCGTTTGGGCCGGCCCTGATACACTACTGTGTCAAATGTAAATAGATACCATAAAAATGTAACGAATTTTTAAAAATATAAAAACGGGTTGTTGTAAAGAATCTATAAGAGTTTACGGAATGTAAACACAGTCTATCAACACTATTTTAAAATGCCGCGGATAAATGGATCACTGGAATTAAACGATTTTACTCAAGGACACATTGCTGGCCAATTTGAATGTGATAAATCTCAGCAGGATATCAGTACTACATTAATTGTGCCTTTGTCAAGTGCTAATCGTGTAGTTCTGAAGTTCAAAAGAGATGAAAAGAGAAGTGTTTTACCAAGATCAGGAAGACTTGGATGTATGTTAGATAACACTATTTTAAAATGCCGCGGATAAATGGATCACTGGAATTAAACGATTTTACTCGAGGACACATTGCTGGCCAATTTGAATGTGGTAAATCTCAGCAGGATATCAGTGCTACATTAATTGTGCCTTTGTCAAGTGCTAATCGTGCAGTTCTGTAGTTCAAAAGAGATGAAAAGAGAAGTGTTTTACCAAGATCAGGAAGACTTGGATGTATGTTAGATAACACTATTTAAAAATGCCGCGGATAAATGGATTACTGGAATTAAACAATTTTACTCGAGGACACATTGCTTCCCAATTTCAATGTGGTAAATCTCAGCAGGATATCAGTGCTACATTAATTGAGCCTTTGTCAAGTGCTAATAGTGTAGTTCTGTAGTTCAAAAGAGTTGAAAAGAGAAGTGTTTTACCAAGATTAGGAAGACTTGGATGTATGTTAGATAACACTATTTAAAAATGCCGCGGATAAATGGATTACTGGAATTAAACGATTTTCCTCGAGGACACATTGCTGGCCAATTTGAATGTGGTAAATCTCAGCAGGATATCAGTGCTACATTAATTGAGCCTTTGTTAAGTGCTAATCGTGTAGTTCTGTAGTTCAAAAGAGATGAAAAGAGAAGTTTTACCAAGATCAGGAAGACTGGGATGTATGTTAGATAACACTATTTAAAAATGCCGCGGATAAATGGATTACTGGAATTAAACGATTTTACTCGAGGACACATTGCTGGCCAATTTGAATGTGGTAAATCTCAGCAGGATATCAGTTCTACATTAATTGAGCCTTTGTAAGTGCTAATCGTGTAGTTCTGTAGTTCAAAAGAGATGAAAAGAGAAGTGTTTTACCAAGATCAGGAAGACTTGGATGTATGTTAGATAGCACTATTTAAAAATGCCGCGGATAAATGGATTACTGGAATTAAACGATTTTACTCGTGGACACATTGCTGGCCAATTTGAATGTGGTAAATCTCAGCAGGATATCAGTGCTACATTAATTGTGCCTTTGTCAGGTGCTAATCGTGTAGTTCTGTAGTTCAAAAGAGATGAAAAGAGAAGTGTTTTACCAAGATCAGGAAGACTTGGATGTATGTTAGATAACACTATTTAAAAATGCCGTGGATAAATGGATCACTGGAATTAAACGATTTTCCTCGAGGACACATTGCGGGCCAATTTGAATGTGGTAAATCTCAGCAGGATATCAATGCTACATTAATTGTGCCTTTGTCAAGTGCTAATCGTGTAGTTCAAAAGAGATGAAAAGAGAAGTGTTTTACCAAGATCAGGAAGACTTGGATGTATGTTAGATAGCACTATTTAAAAATGCCGCGGATAAATGGATTACTGGAATTAAACGATTTTACTCGAGGACACATTGCGGGTCAATTTGAATGTGGTAAATCTCAGCAGGATATCAATGCTACGTTAATTGTGCCTTTGTCAAGTGCTAATCGTGTAGTTCTGTAGTTCAAAAGAGATGAAAAGAGAAGTTTTACCAAGATCAGGAAGACTCGGATGTATGTTAGATAACACTATTTTAAAATGCCGCGGATAAATGGATTACTGGAATTAAACGATTTTACTCGTGGACACATTGCTGGCCAATTTGAATGTGGTAAATCTCAGCAGGATATCAGTGCTACATTAATTGTGCCTTTGTCAGGTGCTAATCGTGTAGTTCTGTAGTTCAAAAGAGATGAAAAGAGAAGTGTTTTACCAAGATCAGGAAGACTTGGATGTATGTTAGATAACACTATTTAAAAATGCCGTGGATAAATGGATCACTGGAATTAAACGATTTTCCTCGAGGACACATTGCGGGCCAATTTGATTGTGGTAAATCTCAGTAGGATATCAATGCTACATTAATTGTGCCTTTGTCAAGTGCTAATCGTGTAGTTCAAAAGAGATGAAAAGAGAAGTGTTTTACCAAGATCAGGAAGACTTGGATGTATGTTAGATAACACTATTTAAAAATGCCGTGGATAAATGGATCACTGGAATTAAACGATTTTCCTCGAGGACACATTGCGGGCCAATTTGATTGTGGTAAATCTCAGTAGGATATCAATGCTACATTAATTGTGCCTTTGTCAAGTGCTAATCGTGTAGTTCAAAAGAGATGAAAAGAGAAGTGTTTTACCAAGATCAGGAAGACTTGGATGTATGTTAGATAACACTATTTAAAAATGCCGCGGATAAATGGATTACTGGAATTAAACGATTTTACTCGAGGACACATTGCGGGCCAATTTGAATGTGTTAAATCTCAGCAGGATATCAGTGCTACATTAATTGAGCCTTTGTCAAGTGCTAATCGTGCAGTTCTGTAGTTCAAAAGAGATGAAAAGAGAAGTGTTTTACCAAGATCAGGAAGACTTGGATGTATGTTAGATAACACTATTTAAAAATGCCGCGGATAAATCGATTACTGGAATTAAACGATTTTACTCGAGGACACATTGCTGGCCAATTTGAATGTGGTAAATCTCAGCAGGATATCAGTGCAATTGTGCCTTTGTTAAGTGCTAATCATGTAGTTCTGTAGTTCAAAAGAGATGAAAAGAGAAGTTTTACCAAGATCAGGAAGACTTGGATGTATGTTAGATAACACTATTTTAAAATGCCGCGGATAAATGGATCACTGGAATTAAATGATTTTACTCGAGGACACATTGCTGGCCAATTTGAATGTGGTAAATCTCAGCAGCATATCAGTGCTACATTAATTGTGCCTTTATCAAGTGCTAATTGTGTAGTTCTGTAGTTCAAAAGAGATGAAAAGAGAAGTTTTACCAAGATCAGGAATACTTGGATGTATGTTAGACAAAAGAAAGCGTTAGTTCGAGAAGTCATAAGGAATACCAAAATATCTGTGGATGATGTGGCTATATATTTGAATTTGTCTCGTCGAACTGTTCAGAGATATCTATATAGTGTTGGCCTTTATAAATGAGCATTCTAAAAACACATCTGTAAACAAAAAAAAAAAAAAAAAAACGCAGGTATTTGATTTGTCAAAAGAAATTACTTCTAAGGATAAAAACTTTTGGAGCGGCGGCATCAATATAATGGTTGGATTGAGAGGTGGGGGGGGGGGGAGGCTATTTAGTTTGGTGGAAGTAGTAGTTTGGTGTTCTGTGAAGGTAAAATTAATGCGAAAAAATGTATAAAATTTCTAAAAGAGGGTCTTTTCTGATCTTTTTCAAGGCAGTAATTTGAATCGCCATGAATACGTTTTCATGAAAGATGGTACACCGTGTTATAGAACTCAAAAAACGACTGCTTGGAAACTTGAAATCCCAAAAACAGCTTACAACTCTTCTGTGACCGGATCAGTCACCTGATATGAACCCAATCGAGAATGTTTAGTATATTTTACAAAGTAATATTGCTAAAAGACCTGCGAATTCTATCGAATAAAAATGATTGGAAACCGTGGCAGTTGAAGAATGGAGTAATTTGCAACAAGAGCAGATCAATAATTTGATTGATACTAAGCGAGCTAGAATAAAAACTTTATTTGATAATAAAGGAGGTTCGACGTACTATTAATAATAATGTGTTATTTTTTTAATATATATATTTTTTCAATATCCTGTTTATTTACTTTTGACACAGTAATGTACATGCAAATCAATCGCTAAAAATTTAACTTTCGTATTCATCGCACCTCAAAACGTGATATTATACAAAAAACTAGAGTTGAAAGTTGACCTTCAAAAAATACTTTGTTTACAGTATGGATATATATAAAAGGGATTTTCCTTCCTGAGCAGTGTTCGTCGACATAGTAAAATGTAGCAAAGAACTTCCATCAGTTACATTCAATAGAAAAGAACGTTTAGCTTAATTTTGGGTAGCCCTATATATTGTCTATAAATTATATGCACATCACATTGTGTACTTAAATTTAGTCTTATATGAGAAATACCTAACACAATATTAATTACTTACACTTCCAGCAATTTCCAAGTATACCCCCAATATATCCAAATATTTCGGGTAGTCCTATAAACGAATGATGGATAATTTCCATACCACAATCTACACAAAACGTGCTTTTATGCATATAAAAAAATACATTAATTTCATTTTATTTCGAGCAGCCTATAGAGGCTACATTGTAGATTGTACTTATGAGAAATTTCCCCCATAGACGTAATGTATTTGAATTCTCTTAGTCTTAGATGTCCCTGTACACAAACCTTTTGCTTGATCTTAACGAAAAGTTTAGTGCAGCATGCATATATGATACAGATTTAGAGTACCGAGTTCGGACTCACTGCTTACTATTTGTTCTTGAAATATGCTGATAACAGATACACACACAGACAGACACACACTCACAAACCAACCGCTAAAAACATGTTTTTTGGATTCAGAGGACCCCGAAACGTGTAAATATAAAAAAAAAAACTCAATTTCGAAAATTTTACCCCAAAACAATTTTTTCTACCATGTATATGGATAAGAGAAAGTAAAAGTATGTTTTTTCACGTTGCTTGTGTACATGTAAATATACATTGCCTCTTAACTATCTCATTTTTCGCAGATTTTGAAAATCATTAAATAACTCAACAACAAAATAGAAAATACAAATCAGGCTTTAAAAATATGCTATCAGATGTTGTAAAGATACATAGTGTACAAATTTTGGTAGATTTAGATCACCCCTTCCGACGCGAAAATGAGGCAGACCCACTCATGTGCACACAGACCTTCTTAATAATAAAAGCCCAAGTTTCCCGGGGATAATGCTGAAAGTAACGCCAGAGCTACAAAAATATATTTAAATTAAAAAAAAAAAAATAACAATAATAAATTTTTATCTTTGGTTTGGAGGAATTTATAAAAAAAAAAAAAAGGAAGGATAATTTATCAGAAAAAAAAATGACATCATAATTGCAACAGTGTATTGAGAAAAAATAAATTGAATCTGTGATTTTAATTAAATAAAATAAGTCTAAAAGATAATTTAAAAGAACAGATGTAATACTATGTAAGGACTCCACTTGGCGATTTGTCTGTTTTGTTTCTCGACCCTCGCTATAAACTGCCATTAGTTTCAATTTGGGAGGAAAAAAAAAGTTTTTGTTGTTAAAATTTTTCTATTATTAGGATCATATTCGGGTATCACCAAATTTTCAGGAAAATTACTAAAAGCTAACATGGCTTGCCAGGATTATATACAAGCACCTAATTTGGGAATATCGACCAATAGGAAGGCAAAGACCAACTAGCAGATAGAGAAGACTGGATAATTAATCGCTCTTGAAGAAAATGTAAATTGTTAAACAGTAATAAAATATTTTTCACATTTTTCATTCATCTATTCATCAATCCCTTAAAAAACACTGCGAAGTACCTGCGTATGTCATTAATTTTTCCATCTCAAATACGAGGAAGTTTACGTTTATGTCCTAATATAAATCTAAAAATGCGATTTTTTAATATTCCTTTTTAACACTTTTCTAACAAAGTTGAAAAGTGTTGTATATGTACACGTATATATGTATGTGTGTGTTTTATGTTCTTTAATAATGATGAAGAGTGTTAAACAAAAATAGCATTCATTTTACTAACATTTTTTACTTTTTTCATTTAGGTCATTCTCTTATTAAGTTGGGTTAATTTTAAACCTCTTGCTCTTGGAGATTACGTTTTTCCAACGTGGGCGAATGCCATTGGATGGGCAATGGCTCTATGGCCTATATGTATGATTCCTTTAACTGCGATATATCAGCTGTGTAGTAAACATACAAATTTACCACTATTACAGGTGAGGTTTTTATTTATTTATTATTTAATGGGTGAGTGCAAAAGTTCTACGCATTGTTATTACCAATAAAGAAAAGCAAATGAACGCAAAATGAACAGTACCTATTATTGTGCATAATCCCCATTGTTATTTATGACCTCTTGCCATCTTTCTGGTAGGAGATGAATCCCACGGCGGTAAAATTCCGGCAGTTTCAAGTCAAAAAAGTCTTGGATGGCAGTTTTCACAGCATCAAAATCATCAACGGTTTTCTGACTGAAGTAATTTTTCAATGCACGAAATAGGTGATAGTCAGTTGGTGCCAAGTCAGAAGAAGAGGGAGGGTGGGGTAAAACCTCCTAACCAAAGCCCAGTAACTTTTGCCGAGTGATAACAGCACTATGTGGCCTGGCATTATCGTGATGAAGGATAACACCATGGCGATTGGTGAGACCTGGCCGCTTTGCTACCAAATTTGAATGCAGTCTGTCTAACTGTAGACAGTAGAAGGCAGCATTGATGGTTTGGTTGAGTGGCAGGACCACCCAGTGAATTATTCCCTGCACATCCCACCATACACTCAATAACATTTTCTTGGGGTGAAGTTCAGCATTCAAAGTCGATGCAAGCGGATCACAAGGGTGACACACAGTCCAATGACGCTTTACATTACAGTATCTAACCCATTTTTCATCTCTTGTCACAATTCATGTCAAGAACGGGTCATTTTTGTACCGGGAAAGCAAGGAAACACAGTTGGCGATTCGGTCATCCCGTTGATTAGCTGTCAGGTTATGTGGAACCCAACAATCCAACTTTCTCATAAAACCCAACTTAACCAGCCGTCTCTCGACCATTGTCCGGTGTATGTTGAAGGTATCTGCCAATTCTTGCATGGTTGGTTTCGGGTTGTTCCTTATGGCTTGGTCAATATCGTCGTCTCTCCAACGTGTGATGGTCGTCCACTCCTAGCCTGATCTTGGCAGTTTCTGTCTCCTTCCCTAAATTTACGAAACCATCAACGACATGTGCTTTCGTCTATTGCATCTTCCTCATAAACTTGACAAACATTGGGACATGCTACGGCTGCCATACTCTTTTTATCGAACTCGTATAACGAACAATGTCTTATATGCTCCTTCTCGCTTTCCATGT
Source organism: Salticus scenicus (assembly GCA_963930645.1). Lineage (NCBI taxonomy): Eukaryota > Metazoa > Arthropoda > Arachnida > Araneae > Salticidae > Salticus > Salticus scenicus. Next base: position 139,892,323 of record OZ005655.1, on the reverse strand, counting down.
TACACCCTCTGATATATATATTTTTTTAGATGATTAATTTTGTGAGACACGATGCATTTATATGTGAGGTATCCACATGTTTGATTGGCTGACGATTTGCGTCATTACAATGTCATTTTGTAATGTCAATTCCATTCCAAATTTGCATATCCAAAAACGAGTAGAACTTTCGCACTCACCCAATATTTTTATTTTATTAATTCTGAAAAAGACATGCAAGATAAAAGAACATTTTCAATATTAGTGCTAATTGTAAACACAATTAAAATTGATATTTGAATTACATGTAATAATCAGCAATGGGAAAATTAGGTTTAAAAGGTACTCATTTTTTCAAATTCATCCATAGTAAAATGAATACAAGCAGTTAAAGGGTAGCAAAATGTACACCCCTACTAATTTATATACATGATAGGGGTGTATCTCTCGTGTTGATATCCTTTAACTTCCCATTCGATTGCAACCTGTGTGTCAGAATTCATGAATATTCCTTATTAGAAATTTAATATTGCCCAGTTCATTAAAATGATATCTTTAATATTAAGAATAGTCTGCAATAAAAAGCAACAAATGTATATTAGACTCAGGAAGTGTCTTTTTTTTTCACAAGATGAATGCACTTTTTTTGCAAAAGAGATTATCTAATTATTAAAAACTGCATCGATTTTTTTCCACATCATAACACATATATAATTTTACATTTTTATTTGCATTCTTTTAATTAAACTAAAAAATATTCTCATTTTTTTCACCCCGTTTTTCTATTTTAGCGATTACGATTTCTAACAATACCTACGGAAGAATAGTCTGCAATAAAAAGCAACAAATGTATATTAGACTCAGGAAGTGTCTTTTTTTTCACAAGATGAATGCACTTTTTTTGCAAAAGAGATTATATAATTATTAAAAACTGCATCGATTTTTTTCCACATCATAACACATATATAATTTTACATTTTTATTTGCATTCTTTTAATTAAACTAAAAAATATTCTCATTTTTTTTCATACTGTTTTTCTATTTTAGCGATTACGATTTCTAACAATACCTACGGAAGAATAGTCTGCAATAAAAAGCAACAAATGTATATTAGACTCAGGAAGTGTCTTTTTTTTTCACAAGATGAATGCACTTTTTTTGCAAAAGAGATTATCTAATTATTAAAAACTGCATCGATTTTTTTCCACATCATAACACATATATAATTTTACATTTTTATTTGCATTCTTTTAATTAAACTAAGAAATATTCTAATTTTTTTCATCCCGTTTTTCTATTTTAGCGATTACGATTTCTAACAATACCTACGGAAGAATGGAAAGCCAATGCCAAAGCAAACATGTCAGAAGGACGAAATGGTACCGTGGGGCTGAATGGTTACGACAATCCTGCAATGACTGAACCACCTCCAGTTTATAGTTTGTCCCATTTATAGTACTGTGAAAATTGAGAATATGTTACTGTTTTGTAAATTGCAGAATACATTTTTGAATGCTGGTGGCAGATATGGTACTACAGACTACAGTTACATTTTCATGGAGAATTCGCTGGATAAAAATAGAATTCTATACTTGTTATAATGGTGTTATTTAAGTTGTCCATATTAGCAAATTAAAAAAAAAAAAAAATCCGAGCCATTTGTCTTTTAAAATCAAAAGGAAAATCAATCAATAATTTACTGATTCCTCTAAAATCTCAGATAAAATTAAAATAATAATGACTTCTTTATAAAATAGTTGAAAAAAAAAAAAAAAGTCATTTATTAGAATAACTCTGATTATGATTATAATATAGGGAAGAAAAGATATTTTGAATCCATAGTTAGGTGCAATATTAAATGTAACCATTGGATTTTTCTATTAATAAGTAGATTTTACTAAGAATACGTTTTACATGCTTAATTTTTAAGATATCATAATATTTACATATCTGTGCTCTTCAATTTTGTAAATTTTGCATTTTTATTTATATGTATACATTTTTTAATAGAAACGAACATTTTTATGCAATGTTTTGTTTGCCTTTTATGTTATAAACATGACTCTTTGTATAGCAAAAAAAAAAAAAAATGTTGCAGCTGCTTCGTGCCTCCTTTTTTCACTTGTTGAAAATGTCAGTATTTATTTCAACGTATACTGTTTGTTTTCATATCAGATTCGGAGCTGTGTGTGCTATTATTGAGCCTGCATAAGAGTAAGACCCACTGTGACTTTATCAAAATAGGGGTGGGGAAAGAAAAGGAACGGATTTTCAGTGTCTCATAGACTCAGCGGTCACCCCTTTTCGGAAAAGAATCATCTTTGTTCGTTTAGGATCGGCATCCTTGAGCGAACAGTATTTGTGCACATTATGGTGGTTTATTTAAGAAATTCTTATTATTTTTTATTCAATTTTAGTTTTTCAGTTCTTTCTTCTTCAAACTTACTTGTCAAATTTACTTTCGTGGTAAGAAAAAAGAATGAAAAAATTATTCAGTTTCAAAAACATTTTTTTTTCTTTTAATAGTTATGACAAAAAAAAAACGCTTGTTTCGTTAACAGTTATCAAGGTTGTAGATGTACTTTTTTTTTCGAATATTTTAGCATTTTTAGACACCAGACTTGTAATATTTTTCAAAATATTTTTGTGCATTTTACATCATTTTAATGCATAACTTATTATTAATATTTAAATGCCCTACCTGTACACAGCCATGGCACTCAATGTGAAAAGAACAAAATTATCTGATGCTGCCATTTTTTTTCTTTCAAAAATTTTGAAGATTTCCAAGACTTTTTAAAAGTTTTAAATATTATTATTATTATTTTTTTTAATCGTCAATGTTTTCAAAAAATTTTCATTCACTTTACAATACCTTTACAACCTTTACACATAACTTGTTATTAAAATTAATTTTAAAATCTCCTGCTCTGCTTCTACTATAACACGTAATGTGAAAAGTCCAAAATTATCATCTATTTCTAGTTAATAGAGACATTATGTTGAAGACAACTTAGGGTCAATTTTATATTTTTTTTTCCTCTGTCAGAACTTAGGGCAAAAGTTCTTTTTAGTGAAAACCCCTATATCATCTCACAAATCATAGCAAATAGCAAATAAACAAAAATATGTTAGAGTTACAAGCTTATAATGGGTTTTTCACAAAAAGTATATTTGGAGCGTGATTGAAATGATTGGATCTTCAAATTAATTACGCGGTATGTGAAAAACCTCTTAAGAAATTACAACTCTTGGAAAATATCTAAAATCTAGCTCGTTCTTTTTCGGGTGATTTGTTTAATTTTTGCTCTATTCAAATGCACTTTTGACAAATGTTGCCCAATATATCTAACTTTCAACCTATGCAATATATATATACTTATCTATCGCACATGCACAGTGAAAACGTTTTTCATAAAAATATTCATGTTTCATGAGATAGTTGAGATATTTGTATTCCAATTGCAGTATATTGTTTTAAAAGTGTTTTTCCAACTTATTTGAAAGTGGGAATAATTTTCGTTAAAAACTCTGTATATTATAAATAAAAAACATAGATTTTTTTTATATATATATAAATGCTCATATCTCTGTTATTTAATATGCTATTGTCACACAAATTCATCCACAAATTAAACTGAGTCTGTATTAACATATCCTAAAGTTACAGTTCATTTCATTCAATTAACGATACAGGGTGATCACAAACATTATTGATTTTGCTCAATTTGTTACCAGCCCCCTAATGCTGTCTTAAACCAATCTTCACTGAAAAACATGAGGAAGACTCAGTTCTTTAAATACCCAATGTTTGAAAACATTTCATCGAGAGATAAGTTTTACAATTGAAAAAAACTGATTGTTTGCAAATCTTGCTAAACTTTTGAGCAGGAGTGTAGTATTCGACTAAATTTTGGAAAAACATTTCTTCTTTTTTTCTCCTCCCCCTTATTAGTTGGTTTGAAAATTAAGATAATCTCAATTTTTTAAAATAGTCTTTTAATTTTTCTGTGTTTTGGGAGATGACAATAAAAATGATGGCCATAATCCATTAAAATATTCTTTTAAATTTTCTCTCTTTTATGGAAAAATAAAAAAAATAAATTTAAACAAATTCAAACTTTAAAGCAACAACAATAACAAAAAGCAGAAGGACACCATTTTAACATATAACTTAATTCTTATATCTTTTATAATATAATTATGATGAAAATGTGTGAATAATTTTATTTATGCTTATTATTCATTTTTAAAATAACTTTGATCATTTTCTGGACCATATGAAAGGAAATATTCAACTAACATTAAATTAATGTAGTGATCATTTAGAATAACTAAAGATAAATAAAATGAGAAGATAAAATTTTAAGTTAATGCAAATTGTTTGCGGTAATTCTGCTTAAACTTCAACACTAAGACTTTACTTATTTTTTCAAAAGATATTAATATTTCCAAAGAGAAGAAGATTAGTTATAAATTACTGTTTAATTATTAATTACAAATTATTCGTTACAAATCCCATAGAAGTCAGAAATAACAATGCCATATGAATTGCTAAACAAATGAAGATGAAAATATAAGCAAATTGTAAATATTCATACATTTTGTGAAATGCATCAATTAATGTGTTATGCAATTTTCTGATGTATATAGTTTATGTATATTTAAATAGATAAAAATACTATGTATATTTTTTGAAAATAAAACTTTTTACATGTCACTTTATTTCTACAAAATCAAATAAATTTTGCAATTTATGGTGTTAACAAAACTTTCTTTGATTAAAAATTTATTCATCATTTTACCCTGCTTTAATTATGTTCTAATATCTAATAACTTGGTTTTCTCTTATAAAAAATAACTCATTTAAAGGGATACATATCATCTACTGTCTGCAGCTAAACCCTACGTTATTCTGAGGGAAAACTTTTTAATAGAATTGCTCATTACCTGAATTGAATTTTTTAATTCTATTCTCACATTCAAAAAATTCACATATCAGATTAACACTCTTTATATTAATTAAATAAATTACCTTATACAAAATCCTTTTTACAAAATTTTAGCATATATATATTTCGGGTACACCGTACCCATCTTCAGTGCCAAGTGAAAAAAGTCGTTCTTCTGCCATTGTCAATTCGTGGTGCTGTGGTGTACGTGTTTCCGCTTCACTTCACTTCCTATTCTGTTCGCTTTTCACTTGGCACCGAAGATGGGTACAGTGTACCCAAAATATATATATGCTAAGTTTTGTAAAAAGGATTTTGTATAAGGTAATTTATTTAATTAATATAAATATAATCCTTTCTTAATAAAGTATAATTAACACTCTTTTTTTTTCTTTTTTTTAATTATTTCCTCTTGAAGTTACATAAAATAAAAAATGCACTCTGTTCAATTTTTACATTTCACACTTTAAAATGAAAAATTTTAAAATTCAGTTTTAGGAAAAAAGAATTAATGTGAAAACAGAATTAATATACATATCAGGTAATATTGATAACAAATTTCCCTATTGAATAACACTAGGTTTGGCCACTGACGAGAATAGTCAATGTATTCTCTTAAGGTATAGTTAAGATGAAAAGAAATAATAATAAGAAAAAGGTTTGGATGAAATAACAAAATAGTTTGATGGTACGAAACTGGGGCTGTACAGTCAAAATAATAATTATTTTATTAAAGACTTATTCTAATTTTTCAGTTCAATTCCAATAACATTTAGATTGATGACAGAAAGAAATATATGATTTGATAATTTTCGTAATGAGACCGAATCTCTTTAAGATGCATATATCCATAAGTCAGGGGTGAAAATCAGTCAAAGGTCTAAAAATACTGATTTTACTGACCAAAATTGGAAAAATACTGACTAAATTTTAAAAAATACTGACTAATCTTACTAAATAGAATTTAAAAAAAAGTCATACAATAAACTTTTTTTCTTTTATTTCCATAATGCAAATAAATATATTTTGAAAAAAAAAAAAAAAAAAAAAACTTTAAAATGTATTAGCTAATAAACTATGTAAAAAATATAATAATTCAGTGAGTTAAAAATTAAGCTTTTAATGAGAATAAGTAATGAAATTTTAAATTAATGTTTAGATTAATACCAAATACTTAGGACTGAACTACTTTACATACAAAAAAAAAAAAAAAAAAAATCAATAAATATTCAGAGTTTAATATCAGCAAAATTTTGATTTTATGACTTTCATTAACTGGCTGATGACAAGTCAAAATTTTGTAACAAAAGACCTTGCTCTAGGTACAATGTAGATCTGAAAATGTACTCCCCCATTTATTTATAAATTAAGTTAAGACTGAAATGATTATGCATTTCAGAAAATAAAAGCTGAAATTGTAGTTGATTTGCAATGAAACCATTGTATATTTCAGTAATTAGCACTGGAAAAAAGTAATATGAGTAATAAATACAATAAAATAATAATGAAGTGAAAAATCTCTTTATTAGTGGCAAAATATTTGTGGATTTCTGCAATTGGAAATAAAAAAAAATATATTTACTATTTTTATCCATGATTAAACTTAGAGTATGCCAAACTGTGCCAAATGATTCTGAATTTCTAGAACACACTAAAATATTATATTACGTTGATTTAACTTGGGTGCATATCAATCAACAGGTGTCACTATGTAGACCTACTTTTGAGGGAATGCTTGGTAACTCCATGTCAGCTTCAATGGCATGGAATCATTAAATTTGATATGTAAGATGCTTTTCTGAAAAAACCAGGCAGACTAAATTTTGGCACATACTACCTGACAGATTGCCTGCTAATGCTATGCGGCATTTTTCACAGTTTTTCACCCACTGCTTTTCATGATTAACATCAAGTGGATTTAATCATAAGAAACATAATATGTAAGATACATACTATAAGAAACTGTGATATTTTTATTTTAGAGCAAATCACCTGAGAGGTTATCAGAACTACTGAAACAAATGTCCATTGAATTATTATTATGACTTAAGTATAGTGTAAATGTTATTACTTACAAACTTTGAATAAACACCATAAAATGCAATAAACTCGCAACAATTGTTTCGGGTCGAAAAAACACACGACCCTTCATCAGGCGAATAAAGTAAGCACGAGTGCTGTAGTCAACTCGTGCTTACTTTATTCGCCTGATGAAGGGTCATGTGTTTTATCGAGCCGAAACAATTGTTGTGAGTTTATTGCATTTTATGGTGTTTATTCAAAGTTTGTAAGTAATAATTTTTACAACGCCAGTTTTGTGGTGCTTTTTTTATTAAAAATAGTGTAAATGTATTTATTGTGAAACAAACATTTCTGTAAATTAGAAATATTATAAAATTGCATCCCTTTATGTTATAGAAACATTTTATATTCTGAAATTATTTGCAATAGTTATTAAAGTGATTTTTTTTTAAAGCATTTTTGAACATATTTATTAATGATAAGTTTTACAATATGTAAAATGACCTATTTAATGCAAAACTTTACAATATATGCCCAAAATGCAAATTATAAAAATCTTTTACTGTATCTTATTCCTGTAAATAAATTACTACATTGTATTTCCTTTCACTGTAAAAAAAAAAAAAAAAAAAAAAAAAAAAAAAAAAAAAACATAATTTTCAAAAACAAAATTATCAAAAGAAAAATAAAAAGAAAATTTATTTTAAGTTATAGAAGGAACTTGAGCTCTTTGAGTCAATGACTGTATACTTACTAAGGGGTTATATATATATATATATATATGAGTTTCAAAAACTAAAAAAAGGGCACATTTTCAGGTTTTTTTTTTTTTTTTTTTTTTTTTTCAATATAATAAATAAAAATTTTATTCAAAATTCTGAGCATATAAAAGAGCAACATATAAACAATATTGTATAAAATTTTCATTAAGATTTGGAAAATTCAGTCGGTAGGTCCTGGTTTCCGGAGACACTTCAGAAAAGCAGTGGACAAGTTTTCTCAAGCACTAATGAAAGAAAAAAAAAAAAGAAAAAGACTCCAATCAAGCACTAGTCAATTCTGTTTGCGGAATTTCAAATGAGATCATTTTTGAGAAATCATGTTCACCACTTTTGTAAAGGGTCTCCAGAAACCAGGACCCCCCCCCCCCCCCCCCAGCTAACTTAAAAAAAAAAAAAATGATGAAATTTTTATTAGATATTGTATAATTGTTGTTTTTTTATTTGCTGAAAATTTTTATTATATTTAAAATTATAATAATAATAAAATAGAAAAAAATATGCTTTTCCTTAGAATTTTAAACCCATGTAACTCCTTAATAAAATCCCATGCAAATGAGAAATTTATAACAAGATCAAATAAATGAACTATGAGTATAAGTCAATTAGCTTTATTCAGTTCACCTGATTGTTAGACAAGCCCCATACCGTTTGTGCTGGCAACAAAGGGCGTTGGAAAGTACAAAAGAAATTTCACAAATAACAGAATCCCATAAACACAAATACATACAACATAGTTCAGCTTCATCTGTACACATCAAAAGTAGACTTAATTAAGAGCTAAAAAAATAATACAATCTCTAAATTTATATGTATATATATATATATTTATAAAAAGGAATGTTATCCAACTGAACTAAGTACTCTAAAATACAAAAGAAAAAAAAAAAAGAAAGAAAGGAGGAACTCGAATTTCTTGTTTAAATAACTTAACAGTAACATATATTTCAATATCATATTTTGATTGTTAATACATTATAATTACAACAGGAAAAAGCCGCCAACAATCAGTACTACTGTAATAAAATAATAGAGGGAGAAATTATAGAAAAAATACACTTATAAGCATTTAAAATGACATTAAATTACTGTTTCAGTAACTGTCGATTGAAATTTACAGTATCACATATTTTAGCATTATAAAATAATACAGTCATATATTATTTCATAGAATGGTACATTATGTACAACAGAACTACTTATCTTAAAATAAACATATGTTCTTTAGGAATGACCCAGTATTAAAAACTTTTTCATCAAGAATATCACACTTTGCTTTTTGCTAAAGAAAAGAATATGATTCAGAGAAAAGAAAAGAGAAATGGAACATATAAAGATATAAAATAAATAAATTTAGAACATTCTAAATATCATAACCTCTAGAAAATGATTAATAAATAATGAAACATTTAAAAAGTCTAAATAAAATTAAGTTAAAAACAAAAGTTATTTGAATTGACAGACAAAAAGGAAAAAGCGAATAAATGAAGAAAAAAAATCTGTTGTAAAAAGAAGAAAAAAAAAAAAAAAAAAAAAAGGAAGAGCAAATTATAAAGTTATATGAAATTTAAAAAAAGAAACCAACTCTGAATATATTACTTAAAAAAAAAAAAAAAAAAACCTTCATATAATTACCCTGTAATTAAAACTATTCTCTCGCCACTAAAAAAATATTTCTTATGTGAAATAACAAAATTTAAATTAAATTTAAAAGCCAGCCAAATAGAAGTCAGTTTTTAAAAACAAAATAAAACTTAATTCATAAATGACAATTTCTATGTTACGTATTTAAAATATGCATTATCCACATTTGAAACATATATATCATTTATAAGAAATTATGACATTTTTACTTCACTCAAAGAAAAAAAAAAGGGGGGGGGGAGGGTTAAAATATCAGGAATGTACATGAATTAATCATATCACATCTAAAAAAAATTTCTTTTAAAAAATAATTAAAAATACACGTTTTCATTAACCATTACAAAGAAAAACAACTAGATCATAACATTAATGCTAAAGTATGCAATAAAATTCACATTGATTTTGTTTCAGAACATTACTGTACAGAAATACTACAACGGAATGCAAAACATAAACAAAATATATATCTTAAATTCTAAGTACAAATAAATACACAATTACAATAAAATAATTCATCACTACTGTTAACTACTAAACATCTTAGACAACCTATGAAAAAATAAAGGTTCTAAGATTTTTATAACTGAAACATCAATGCCAGTTTATCGCCGCACGATACCCTAGGCATTTGACTAGAAACAATACACACTAATGTCCTACCGGGCAAAGATGATAGACTGTCTAAAGAGAATTAATTATAAATTTTTGAGCTGATTTTGTTCACAGACCTATAAATGTCTAGTGTGAAAAGAAAATTATAATAAATCAGACAGACAATTAGTGATAATAACAACAACTAATGTCTCTCATTGAGCAAGGCATAAAAGTCTCAAACAGGGGTGTCAACAAGAAAAAAAGGAACAAAAAAAAAGAGCAAATTGATATTTTTAAATATTTTGTTCAGCTCTTTTGTAACAGCCAATTTATGCAGAGACTATAAACAGACAAAAACTATCATTTAATAAAAGCTCTAAACTATTATTTTAATTAAATGAAAATATGCTTGGTGAGATGATAGAAAAAAAATTGCTTTTAATTGTAACATTTATTAAACTGAGTTAAAGATTGTAGCCAAATGGCAGGCTGAAAAAAGCAAAGGTATGATAATTATGGATAAATTATTAGATATTATATAATGAAACTTTGAAATAAAACCAAATTACAGATTTATTCTTTTCAAAGCTATTAGCTTGTAACACAAAATTAAAAAAAAAATTAAATGGGAATTTTTTTTTTTTTTCTTATCATGTTTTTTTACTTACCAATTATTTTTTCCGCAAGGATCATATATGAACCTACTTCTATATATATATAATCTTAAAGTATTTTTAAGTTTTAAAAGTTTTATCATTACTACTGTTAATGAAAGTAATGACTGACGAACAAAAAGTGTTGAATATTTTGCAGCAAAGAATTATTGCATTGTCATCCTGATGTTTTCTTTCCACAAAATTGAGCAAAAAAAGAAAAAAATAAGCATGATTCTGAATATGATAGGCAAAACCAAGTTAAAAGAGCTTTAAAACTTTTTTATTAAAATATTTTTAAAACTAAAAGTACTTTCAAATATCAAAGTTAACACTTAATTGCTAATTTAATGAAAAATTTTCCATCAAAATTAATGTTACTAAATGCATCATCAATTTCTTTAAAAATATCTAACTAAAGTACTGAAATTTACGGAGTATCTTCAAACTCATAGTATGTGACAACATTTTCACATAAGAGTTGTCTTTAGTTATGTGTTAAGCAAGAAACTTTATACGTAAAACTAATTACGCTTAAACTGGGATTATATTTTTCCATTTCAATCTTTTAAAGTCTTTTGGTTAACAATTTTATACCTAAATACACAACATAACAACAATAAATTTGAGACTATATTTTAATGTTTTTTATTAATTTGCCCATTAATTTAACATTTTTCTTTTGTGTTAATGTAATTAAAATGTTATTGATAATGATGAAATTTTACATATATATATATATATATATATATATATAATTTATAATGATAAATACATTACAAGTGACAATGTAAAATTTCCTTTCTTAAATCTTAAATTTATATACCAAGTTCATTCTGCTCACTATTTTTCATTTCAGTGCTGTAAATGTTACTATACTGAAAATTTAAGTGTAATTTGTACAACTATACTATATACTGCAATAAAATGAATGCATAAAATTTATCATAATATTTGACAATATAAAACTAATAATCTAATTTATATGTGATATTGTTTGCATAGCTTTAAAATTAAATAATAAAGTTTTCATCACATTTTTTAAAAAACAAGATGGTTCATTTCCATATCGTACATGAAAACATTTAGAACTTACAAGCATGATCAGCAGTTTTAATGCTAAAAACTATCTTGGAACATAATTTACATTTAAAAAGAGTATTCAAAAATATATAATGTAATTTCTTATCAGCAGAACATTTTTTAAATTGTAATAAAATTAATTTGTTTTAATAGTCAAATAATTATTATAAAATATTACTAAATATTGTTAAAAATAAATGATTTTTAGGTGATTATGCACTGTCATAAAAATCATTATCCTCTTACAATATTTTTAAAAATATTTTTCAAATCACTAATTGGTTTTAAAAAAAAATAATTATTATCTTTTTATAATAGTTTTCAAACCACTAATCAGTTTTTTTTTTTTTTTTTAAACTTCCAATAACAAGATAACTTTTTAAGAAATTAATTAAAAGAAACAAAACAATTTAATTTCAAATTAAACAATTAGTATAAATAAGTGAAAATATTTACAATGATGGTGAACATTTTTTACCCTCGTTCAATAAGCATTATATTACATTCCATCATCCTATATTACATTTCTGCATAGCACTGATTTTATCAAATAAAACAAAAGATTTTGAAAGTTTTAAACAAAATAGTTCCAAATTTCAAAGTTATATGTTAGCACCAGTATTATCTTGTTGGGAAAAAAATACATAAAAATCTTTAACAGCATAAAATTTACATTTAGACAAGTAACAGTGAAATTTCTATAGCTTATCAAAAAGTATCTTCAGATAGCCTGTGCTTAAGGATAATATGATATAACAACATAACATAGTAACAAGAAATAAACTGTATTATTTTCAGTTACCAATGTGAATGCAGAAACTTAAACCAATGAAAATCTAAAAATTAATATGTTTAATTAGGATATTTAATAGGAGTATATCAATGAGAAGCTTTAAATAAGTGTATGTAAAAATTATTATAGTATATTTAAATTATTGTACCTGAAGAAGATACCCTTAAAGATATCAAGGATATTATTAAAAATAGAATGCAAATATAGACATAATAATTAAAAAGTTCAAATATAATAAGTTTTATAGATTTAAAAAATTAAAAATGCATTAAACAGGGATGAGATTAGTAAAAAGACAAAAAAGCTGAAACTATACACAAAGGCAAGACGTTGAAATGAAATGCTAGAATTTTGATGACACATTCTGTTAAAGTAATAAATGCGTTTTTTATTTAATTTTTTTTTAAGTGCAAATGATTACACTTTAGTGTTCAATCAAGTTTTATTTGGTTAATTGATGTAACAAATGCACATCAGAAAAAGAAAAATAGCTGGGAAAACTGAAAAAAGCTGAAAAATCTCATCCATGATTAAATCTCCTTTTTTATGTCTTTGTGGAGAATGTTTTTTGGAAAATATAGCTGGGAATCAACTAAATATTTACGAGAGGGTACCTCAAAACAGAACCAGAATAACACAGCACTAGGCAGAGCTGATATAATACTCAACTTATTTCCCATTAGGTTAGTGTCAGGTAACACGTTATGAATTCACTGCACCCAGTACTATCACCCATGACAGTTTTCTGCAGATATACTGATCATTTTTGTAAAAGCAATTTTAGGGCTTTTTTTTTTTTTTTTTTTTTTTTGTGATGGCTGAATCAGGCTCAATTGGGGCACTATTGAAACCATCACTGCATAATTTATTTGCAACAGGTGATTAGTCATATATACAATGCATAAACAATATTTTCACACCTCTATAGTTGTATTATTTCTTTCATTATTTCTAGTATAAGTTGCTTCAAATCTAGATTTTTACTTTCAGAAAAAATCTTAATAAATTAGACTTTTTTTTTTTTAATCACAGTTTTTTTCTGAATTTTACCTGTGTCTAAGAATAACAAGATCGGTAAATAAGAAGTGAATGTGATATCATTGATATAATAATTATTTCGAAAACATATGCTAAAGGAAAACAATTTCATTGATAACTGGCATGACATTGCAACGAGTCTAACTTGTGAGAGAGCTAAATGTTGTTTTATTAATCCTATTTTCGCAATTTAAAGAGAATCTAGAAACAGAATGTTATATTTAACCAGCTATTTGCTGTTTCATTATCAGGCTTAAAATATTGTTTCTGTCAATTAAAAATGAAGAGCTTTATAAATAGGTATATGCACAATGATCAAACAAATTCATTTATTAGAAAGTTTAATAGTTTTTAAGAATGAATTTCATATTTTTTTATTTGAAAAATTTCATTTCTAAAATTTGTTTTAAGTAAAAAAAGAGATTTTATAATTTAGTATTTGGATTTTGGGGCTCTTTGCTTTCTGGGGCCCCTGGGCACAGTTCTAGTTTGCCCATACTATAATATAGGTCAGGGCTGATTATGAAATTTAATTTCTTGCTCGGGAAAAATGTTGCTGAAACTGTTGAGATATTAAAAATAACTTACTAAAATAATTCAATAGAAAAAACCTCAAGTGGTTTTCTCAGTTCTAAAAAGAAGAAATATCAATTCATGACAAACTTAGTTTTGGACATCTGTCAACAACCCAAACTGTCAAAAATGTTTAAAAAAAAAAAATCATGCACTTGTACTTGATGACTGACAATGGACCACTAAAGAGATGGGGAACTTGCAGTTCAATTCAGTGAATTTTAACAGAAGATTTGGGACTAAATTAAAAATAATTCTGTTTTCTTTTTGGTACCCCCTAGTATTTATAATATTTGTATTTGAGTAAAATGTGAGAATTAAGTAATTATTACATAAAGTGACAGAATTATATATTTTAGAAACATAAAACTAGTGTTCTACTGTAAATATATTATGAGTATATTTCAAATGTAAAGGGAATATATGTATTTTCTACAAAAAATCAAACATAATTTTTTCATGAAGCCTACTGAATTTATTACATTTCAGACAACACAAGAAATTATTAAGAACTCATTTTCATACTAAGAATTTGTTTTTGCAATTATCAAGGTGAGAATAAAAAGATCAACAATAACTCCCAATAAAATAACAATTATATAATACTCTTCAGCAGTTTTTTTTTTTTTTTTTCAAAATAAACACAAACTTGAGATTATTCTCTAATAGGATATCACAGAGGCTAGTACATTTTATTCATAGAATATCTTTTCTATTTATTGCCTCGTCTTCAATTAGAATTCTGAAGAAAACATAATAGAAAATATTTCTAAACCAATGAAATATATAACAAGATTAGCACGGTTTTACAAAACTTCCAAATATCTGAAACTATTAAATATCATATCTCATTTGTTTTTTTACAAACAAATATTTAATTTTATTTAAATAATAAATCATTTACCTTAAAAATAAGTAAAAAATATGCCAATATTTGATAAAATAAATAAATAAATAAATAAAATTTTAGTATAATAATTGTTTTAATACATGACAAAATTGTGATAAAAGCTTCTATGATTAAAGTCAAAAGCATCATGATAAATAAATATCAAGACACTTGTAATGATAATAAATATTTTCTAATAATGTCACTGTTTATCATTAAACCATATGATTGCTGATGCATAATAAATAATGGTTACATATAGCTCGATTTTAATTAAAACAAACTCTTCAGAGATATGGTGATATCTTCGTTAATTGTTTACAAATTGTAAAAAAAAAAAAAAAAATGCAATTAAGGGGACTTTCTCTTTATCCCTAACAAAAAACAAAGCCGTGTTATTCTATGGGAAAAATTTTTTATAGAATTACACATTACCTAATGAATGTATTGTTTTAAATTCCATTTTCATATTCTAAGAATTCACAATTGTTAAATTAGTGAGTGTTTTCTAAATATTTACTTTTTATTTTAATATTACATTTTTTAGCATAAAAATGTGAAAAATTAAAACTAAATGCATTTTTCTCATTTTTTAGCTGCAAAATAAAATATTAAAATTTAATAAAATTTAATTTTTGGAAAATGTCTACAAAGTTAACGGTAGTGTATTCTCTAAATGTGAAACCAAATTAAAAAAAAAAAAAAAGAGTAATTCTATAGAAAATTCCCCCATAAAATTACATTGGATTTGTGACCAGAGACGGGGGGAAATTGTAAGGAGTGAGGAGCCTTAAATGGCTGAAAAGAAAATGTTTTATTTGTTAAACATAAAAATGAAAGTAAAATTGTGAATTTAACTTTTAAAAGGAAAATTGTTTTTATAGCATCAAAAGTTAATAATAATAATAAAAATGTTTAAAGAGAAGGGGGAAAAAAACGTCATATGGAATAAGAAATGTTCACAAATATGGTCCATTAGAATAGTAACTGTAAAATCTCAACTTTGAAGTGATCAAATCTAATTGGTGAATATTTTCTTTCGTTTAATCAAATATTTTATTAACCCATTAGGCACCAAAGCTCCCGCTGCGGGAACACTTAATTAAGAATTTTTATCTCTACGAGTAATTAAGATAAATATATTTTTTACATTGCCTAAAGTGCCCAGTTGGTAAGTTTTTCAAAAAAATTGTAATATAACTTCTTCTTTTTTTTTTTTTTTTTTTTTTTTTTTTTATAATTCAAAACAAAATTTTCTGTTTCTATTCCATAAGAAAAGAGAATCCCCCCCCCAAAAAAAAATTCATTCAAATTCCAGGATTAAAAAAAACGGATATGAAATAAAAGTTTTTTTTCTTAAATTATAACAAACAGGGATCAAGAAAACTAATTTAAAAGGGTTTTGCAGATTATCAACATCTATTCTACCCCCCTTTAGATGCCAAGTCTCCCATTTTGGAACCATATAATATTTTCTAGCAAAATATTTAAAAAAAAAAAATTATTTAAACTATATATGATTAGAAATGCACATTGAAACCCAAAACGTATGAAAATTCAAAATTTTTCAGTGGGATTCATATAGTGGCGTTTAATGGGTTAAGTTTCTTACAAATTCTTTTCTTAGTGATTTATTGAATGTATGATAAAAATAGCTGTAATAATTTCATAAATAGCTTAGTAAAGTTTGATTATATATGTGCATGAAAACCTATTTTAAACTTTATGATTAATTTCTCTACTTTATTTGCGAATACAAATTAAAAATTTTATTTGCAAACTACCATTTTTTTACTATACTAATGAATATTTACACAAAAAGCAAATAAACTTACTTGAAGTTACTCAATAACTTCTTTTAACATTCAAACAAATAAATAAATAAAAACAGTAAATTATCGTTTCAAGAAACTTTAATTTGCTCAAGAAAAATGTATCAATTAAATAATTATAGTTTAATCAAAAATTTAAAAAAATCTTTTCTGTACTTAAAAACCTGTGAAATTTTTAACAATACGTATAAAGATAACTTTTAAACATAACAATACTTAAATAATAATAAAAACAACTGAGATATGATACTGTGAAACATGATATAAACATATTTATACTGAAAAACATATAAAAATAATAAATAATGAACTCAAAAATATTAAATAAAAAACAAAACACCCCTGTGATGAGATTTGTGAAAATAAATCAGACTAACAGGCAATTGCAACATGTTATAATTGGCCAGAGATGTCAAAAAACATTGACAATCTATTTTCATTTATATTTATTTATTTATTTATATATATATAGTATATATACAGATGGAGGGCCTGCGCTGTGGACGTTGAAAGTTCTATATACGCAACTGTACAACAACTTTTTTAAGTACTACAAATGCACCTAGGGACAGTGACGGAGCTCGTTAGGAAATATATGCGCCAAGTCCATTCCACAAACAAAGTGCAAACAGATAAAAATTTTTTATTTTAATCTAAAGCAGAAAACAAAAACAAAATCAGTCAGTGATTTGTTTAAGTCACCGATTATCTGCAAGTGAGTGCGTAACAACAGCATCGTGACTTGTATGGCCGGTTTCTATTTTACGCTTGTCCACACTTTATGGGAGCACACACCATTAGGACCAGCAGCATATAAGTCTCTGGAGTCCGTAAGAAACAAATACTGAAAAATAGTCCATGGACTTTAATAACGTTGCTGGAATTCATGGTGCCATCGGTTAAAGTCAATATAGAAAACAGTCACAGAACCATTGGCTAAACCAGCCAGGAGGAATCTAAAACAAGATAAGTTTTACTATACAAAAAGCAATTTATTTATTTATAAAAAAAAATAATAATATGATGTACTTATTTTAATAATGATGATCAATTTTAAAATAAGATATACTCTAAAAAACACATGTATATAAACTAATTAATTATACTGAATTTAAAAAAGTATTAAGTATTTATAAATTCTAACAAAGTGAAAACATAGTTATTGCTCACTTGCACACTCCCTATTTGTGAACGAAATGGAAAAAACATAGAAAGACTTATCCAGTATTTCAAATATCTTTATTTAAATACAAACATTCACTGCAAATTCAATCATCATCTAAATGATTGTCCCCATTACAAATTACAACAAAAGTTTATTGGGTAAATTCTAATAAGATAAAATATTGAAAGTTCGTTAAAACTGGGAAAAAAAAAAAAAAAAAAGCAAGTTGAACAGAATTTTTTCAAAAAATAACACTGCTCTGCAAAAAAAAAAAAAAAAAAAAAAAAATTGAGGTCTGATACCATTTTTGCTGCTTCTTATGTAAAATGACCTCCTGAATCCGAATATGACTCCCATTTTGCCCAGTCCCCACCGTTTTCTAGAAACACCACCCCCTCCCTCAATTTCTTTCCCTGTTCGATAATTTTATGACCATGAATTTGATTTGAAGAATGAAAAATAATTAATTTAACACCTAAAAACAAAAAAAATATATAAAGTTTAAAAAATAACATTAATAACAGATTAAAAAAATAAGATATGTAATGCATAATTTCAGTGGCAAATCCCCCCCCCCACCTGAAAATTTTCCCTTGTCGCAAATCTCCATGTTTTAGAATTTTTCAACTCTGTAGCCCCTCAGAAGATATTTAACGGTTAAAATAATCCTCCCCCCTCCTAAAAACCAAATTTATAGCCATAAAATCACCAAAAAATGATAAAAATAGGGGGCTATTCCTAAAAAACAGTGGGTGGGCATCATATTCGGATTCAGGAGGTCATTTTACGTAAGAATGTTGTTAGAAGCAATTTTCATGATGAGCAGTGTAATCATTCATGGAGGATAGGATATTACATGGTGTTTCAGAATAAACAGAAAAATATACCTCATAAAATGTACCTTTCATCTAGAGCTAATCCTAAACTTAGGCAAAATCTAACAGCATCTTTGTCTTTTAGGCCATTACATATTTTACACTCTTGATAAAATAATATTTAAAGCTTTAAACTATGCCATTAAAGTTTTGAAAATTATCGAATTCTACAAATAAATTTTATTACACGGAGTACATTAGAATTAAACTCATGACTTGGGAATATGATTGGCTCCAGACACCTCCCTCCCCATTTTTTTTAAAGAGTTCAAGTCACTATGACAGTAATTTTTACAAATGCAGCTTGATTTAAAATAAGCTATATAGCTTGGCTTAAATTACATGAAAAAAAAAAAATTATAGCAAATGCTTATATAGTTCAACTTTCACGAGTTGGCCCTTCGTCCCTCCTTCTTTTCGAAGAGTTTACTTTAAGGAAGGGGTGCACAAAGTGAAAAGAATGAATGGGTGGGGAAAAAAGAAGGTTGCCATGAAAATAACACATCAAGCCAATAATTTTAAATTCGTTTTGCCTATTAAAAGGAACATATTTAAAAATTAATGACACATAAACTAAAAGGAAAAAAAAAAAAAAAAAAAAAAAAAACACTTTTCAATAATGTCTGAAATTTCAATAAGCACTAATGCCTTATTTGCATAAAGAAGTTTCGAGCAACACATGTAAACAAGAAACAAAATCGTGCTGTTTGCATGGATTATAAATTATTGTCTACGTATTTTATTTTGTATTTCAGGAAAAAAATAATTTTTTTTTTTTTTTTTTTTTGAAAACATTTAAAAAATAAAAATGAAAAAAGTTTTTACGCTGTACTCTTTTTTTTTTTAAAGAAAAGAAAAACATTTTTAAAAATACTGAATAAATAAATGGGGAATTTTATACAAATAAATTGAGCTGTATGCATAATTTACAGTATTATGTACAATAGCTCTCAGAATATTTGCATACACATCAGATACGAATATGAAAGATAATTTCTTACATTACTGTTAGAATGGCTTTTAATTTCTGAGTATTTTGTCTAAAAAAAAAAAAAAAAAAAGAAAAGAAAGAAAAAAAAAAAATAAATAATTACAGGAGTGCAGTTCTTTGTTTAAATTTTAAATATTTTTCTTTCTTTTCTTTTTTTTTTTTTTCTTTTCTCTTTTTTTTTTTAAAGAGAAAAGCAAGAAGAAAGAAAGGTTGGTAGTTTTATTTATGGTGCTAGGTCCAAATTAGGACATTAGGAAAGAAAGAAAGAAAAAAAAAAATGAAGAAGAGAAAAAAAAGACTGCAAACCGAAATTTTGAAATATCGTTTAGACAATCATAATAGTCCATCATATTAATAATTAGTTATAATATAACAAATATTTTTTAATGATATAACGTATTCGAAAGCCCAAAAGTTCTCCAAATTTGGAAATAAGTAAATAGATAATAAACAGTATTTTCGCCAAAATGTCACAAAACTCATAAAGATAGCAAACCACCTACCTCCCTTTTCACCCTCAACCGATTTCAAGGTAATAGAATCGTCACTGCCTACGTCACATTTGATTGACAGGGGCCAACTCCTGACAGTCGCACTATACACAGACTAGATTAATCAATTCAGCAACCAACCTTATGAACCTAACTAAATTTCTAAAGTATACCAAAACTTTTGCAATTTTCAGTTTACCCCCTCTTAAAAATTCTTCAGACAATGCCAGTGTTACAATGGGTAACCAAAAAATTGAAGCATTAAAGAACTAAAAACTAATTTTTGGTTACTGAGAAAGTTACATTCATCTAAAAGTTGAAAATAGAAGATAAAACTAAGAATATGAATGCACAAATGAATAAATTTTAAAGGAGTGGAGTCCAACCTAGAGATCATTCATGAATAGGGAGCAAAAAGAATGGTATGCAGAAAAAAAATGGTATTTATGAAACTATTACCATAAGTAAAGTAGTGACATCTAACACAAAAAATATGGTAACATCATATGGTGGAAAAATTAAATATTAAAAATATTGGTCGGTCAAACACCTGAAAATGAGATCATTAACCAAACCACCATTAACCCAGAGCAGTGGTCGGCAACCTCATTTTTGAACAAAGCCAAATGTCAACGATACAACGATTAAAATATTTTTAACCAAATTTATATTGGCTCATTCATTCTTATTAACATAATTAGAGTATTCCTAAGTCGACATTTGCTAAAATCTCAATGGGCGAAAAATCTGTGTGTGGCTCGTGAGCCTCAGGTTGCCGACCACTGACCTAGAGAGATCATTAACCAAAGTTGCAACATTTTTTATGATATGTTAAGCCTCCTAAAATTCCAAATGAAAATAAGAGGGGCAATGAAAGTGCTAGAAAAATTAGGTATTAAAAATATTCGGCATCCAAACACCTGTAAAGATGGGAGGGGAATAGAATACTGCAGAGATCATTAACCAAATTTATTGCATTTTTTATGATGTGGTACAGCCTCTCAGGAATCCAATATAACCTCTATGTATGCATTATTTTTAACCAGTAATTATATTGATTACATCTAAATATAAAATAACTAAGTATTCATAATTTATGTACAAAACATAATTATTTTGTAAATTGAAAATACAATAAAAGAAGGAAAGAGAAGAGAAGAGAAGAGAAGATATACTGTCTGTTTATTCATTACATATAAAAAGTAATGATTATTAAAAGGGTAAGAGACTGGAGAGTTGGTATGCTGCGAGGAAGATGACAAGCACTGATTTCAAATGAAAATGTGGAAGAAGTCGCTACGAATTTAATAATCATCTTACTCATGTCCTGCCTTGATAGAGGCCTTTATTGTAAGCCTTTTGAGTGTTAATATTCTCACAGTGCAGTTGAAAAATTACTATCATTCTGGTAAAAGCAACTTAATCAGTAAGGATCAATCTTTTCTCTCTAAGGATAAATCTTTTCCCTCTTGATGATAAATGATTTTATGACAAAGAGAATGACTATACTGTCTTTTTTAAATGCTCCAAATTAGAGTCCTGCATCGAGACAGGTAATCCAATTTTACCCAAACCCAACTGGACCTGCAGTTTGGGTTGACTGAAATTTTTTGCCTGCAGATCAGGTTTGAGTTTGGGTCGGGTTTAGTTTTCAAAGAGCCAGGTTGACTTGAGAACATCTTTAAAAAAAATTGTTATAATAAGTAGAATTTTGTTTGATGTAATTATAATTGTATAATTGATGTAAGCATAACATACAACATATGCTCATTATTAAATATATGCATAAGCAAATTCTTATAATAAAGTAAACAAATATATTAGACAGAAGCACTTAAACAAGAAACATAAAGTTGTTATTATTATTTAAAAATATAAGCATTAAACAAAACTATAAGCACTGAACTTGAAGCCCATTTTTGTACACTTGAAGTACATAACACACATAAATGGTTAAAAATTATTATTTTCAAATTTCTAAATTTTTCAGTGCATTAGTAATTACATTTAAAATTCTTTTTTAAATAATTTGCCAACTGAGTGGCAATGATTTTTTTTTTTTTTTTTTTTTTTTTTTTTTAATTTAAAAAAGGTTTACCTGAGTTTTAGATTAATAATCAAGTTTCGTTTAGTTTTAGAGTTTTGGATAGGGTTTGTACAAAAAGAAAGTCAGATTTTGGGTATAAGAAAATCAAGTTTGGGTTGAGTGCAGGTTGTCAAAATTCTCTGTTGCAAGTCTGGATTGGTTTTTGGGTCAATGAAAATTTTTTTGGGGATTCAGTTCGATTTAAAATTTATCTGTTGGATATGGGTCGGGTTTTATCCAGCCTGTGCAGGACTCTACTCTAAATTTGCTTAATGTTTTTTCTACATTGCAATCAAACAACCAACCATCTATTGGTCGAAATTTGAACTATTAAATTTTATTGCCGATTTCTTTTTCTCGTGGTTCATATAAGATATATACTGAGTTTTAATGGAATACATCTACTGGAACGGGATCTACATAATCCTAAACAAGGTAACTTTAATTATAATACCTACCCTGTACATAATATAATTAAAAAACTTTTTCTATCAGTTCACAAACATGTGTATTTATTTATTTTTTCCAAGATCAGATAATAAACCAAGTTACTTTGTTCTAAAAATTAAGATTACAGCTAAATAGACAAAGCAAGTAGAGTTGGAAGGAATTAGATCACTTACTTCTGATCATGAGACAGAGCCAGGGAACGAACACCACTGTCACAAGCAGAAAATGCATACAGGAGAGCAAGATTAAACGTTCTCCATACTTCAACAATACCTTTATCACTCCCCGTCATCATGTACTCACCATCTCTGCTCATGGTTATACACTGAAACAAAATACAAATAAATATACAAAATGTAAAAAAATTAAAAGAATAAAATAATAGTAAGAGTGTACATGCATTTGATAGTCTATTCTTTAAACACTTATATAGCCTGCGACTTATTTACGACGGCCATATCTCTGATCAAAAGAGGGCTCAAAATACCTTTAAAATTTTTCAATATTTTTTCTTAGTGTAAAAAAATATTTTGTTTGAAATTTAAGATTCAGCCAAAAACTCTGGGACTAGAATTTTTCTAACAACATTTTTTTAAATGAGAGGTGAAGAATTGTTTTTGAGGCAAAGAAGATTATAGGTTTTTAATTCTGCTAATTTTTGTGAACATTAAAATTAACTATTCATTTAACTAATTTTAAAGCTTTTTATAATTATTGATGTATTTTTCTTTAGCAGTATTGTTGTAAAATAAACAATCTAGGAATACTCAGTGAAATTTTTCGAGAGGAAGGTTTTGTTTTCTTCTTGCTATTTTATTTTGGTCGGAATTTCAATATTTGAAAATGTGAATCTTCCCCTTTGAAAGTCTGGTACTGCTGCTAGGATCATGATGCATGGTGTGTGTATATTTACACATTATTTTACTAACACTATTTAATAAACATCTTTAATTAATGTATTCTGAACTTATTTAAAGAAAAAAATATGTTGAGGGTGTAGAGGGCCTCCATACTTATAAGTGACCTAGGGTCCAAAAATGTGTAAATTGGTCCCTGTATATAACTGACACTAAAATTACAATTAAAAAAAAAAAAAAAAAAAAAAAAAATGTGACAGACAATACAAAGATTCAGATACGAAATAATTGCATTATTGTAAATATTAACAATGAAAAGAACAAATTAACAAAAACAAACAAAATACCTGGATGGGATGATGATGAGTTTCACCGCGCAGCCTCCTACCATTAATAGTGAAGCAACAAACATTGCACTGGTCATAACAAACAACAACTAAACCTTCACGACATAAAGCACACAATTCAGGAGAGCGGAAGTTTTCAGGGGCTTCCAGAGATCGTAATAGATCTCCATTGGTTGTGTGGACTAATACAGGACCATCTATGGGCAAAATAATATTTATAAAAATGTCATCTTTTGAAAAAAAGTTTAAGGTAAACAAATTAAGTACAAATATTTATTTTCATAAGATTAAATAAAATTTATAAAATACAAAGTCAATGTATGTCAGCATAAATAAATAATAATAATGAGACAGCATTCATAAAAAGAAAAAATTATAAACACACAAAAAAAAAAAAAAAAAATTCTACAGAATAAAGCATTAGATCTTTTCTTTGTTTTTTTTTAGACAAAAGTGCACTAGAAACATAAGCATAGGTGGGTAAGAGACTTGCACCTATCCCCCAACCCTACAAAAAATTAATGGACCATATTCTTGTGACGTCATGGTCATGTGCCTTGGGGAAACAACAATTTTACCCACAATATAAGGCATGCTAAAAAGCAAGATCACTTTTTTTTCCCTATTTTATGTGATGCCCACAGCAAGCCCACTTAGCAAAAAGATTAAGTAACATTTGAATAGGATATAATACCTAAGTAAGCACTGGAAGACATTCATAAAATTAAAACTTTGCTTATACATTAAAGTATTTATCAAGTTTAATAAGAAATCATTTATCAAGCACGCTACAAAAAACAAACGTATAATTTCGAATTCTACCACAGCAACAACTTTCTAGGAGAAGCATACAATCAATGTACCATATTCTTAAATAAATATATCAGAAAATTGTACAGGGTCTATATTAACACTTGCAATGGCTACAGATTATTTAACTCTTTTAATAACACAGTAGTCCCATTTCTTTTTTTTTTCCCGTTTAACTCTATTTTTTGTTGACATTCATTTATTGTTACAATCAGATGAATATTAAAAAATATGAGGGCAATCCTTCTCTTTACATCTTCAAGTTTTAAGAACATTCCATTAGGTGAAGTATGAATTTATGCATATGCATATACACATAAAATGGACATTAATAATCAAATTTTTGCTATAAGCAGCATTAATTAATTGTAAACATCTTTGGTAATTATAAATATCGACTACAACAAAGAGTTTCTACTCCTTATATATACATTTTTTCTCTCTCAGATCATGTATAAAAGAGCATTATACAATGTACTTCATTTACGATTTGCAAATCTTTTCAAGTTAAAATGACGCTTACTTTAAAAGTTATGTATTCATAAAATGAGTAAATTGAGAATATAAATGTTCACAAATAAGCTTACTGGCAAAACAAAATGTAAATATGCTATCCGAATTTCAAATGATGTTGATAACGAAAGATCTCGCTTTTGCATAAACCGGAAAAATGTAATATTTTAAATTTTTTCACAAAATGAAATCAGTTCATTTCACACTTCGTGGCATCACAAAATTACTTCTAAGTTTCATAAATAAAATAAAAATTTCTATATATATATATATTACATTTTAAACATTTTAATTTTTTAGGAATCTATAAATTCATTATATATTCCTATGAAAAAGATGTAAATTGTTTGCCTAAACAGCTGATATTCTTGTAGCCTCGAACATAAAGTGGGAATATGGTCCATTAATTAATTAATTAAAATATAATAAATAAATTAAAATAAATACACAAGCTTAATAACAAACAAAAAAAAGAAAAGAAAATTTTTGCAATAAGACTTTGTCTAAGTTTTTGCCTATTTATTTACTTATTTTGAGACAAGTTTAAATGTACAACATGCCAACGTGGTAAAAATAGAAGATGATAGAATGTACTGTATTTTCTTGAGTATAATCTAGAGATTATCTGTTAAAAAATCTCAAAATTTTTAAGTGCAGATTATCTCCCAAAATTTAAGTATCTGTCTAGCGGCAGATATCAGAAATTTATATTAACAAGATGTAAACAATCACAACGTGTATTTACTGGGCTGATTGCAGAGTCAATAGTGACTGGTTCATATATGAAGTATTTGTGCTAGTAAGAGTGGCCTCCATTTTCAGGATATACTTTTTAAACCTAATGGGAACTTATTTGGCTTCTATTTATGTTTATTTGTTATTAAAATTTTATCGTTTTTGCATCAAGGGTTTTTTAAAACTGAAAAAATAACAATAAGATGTAATTTTTTAATTTGTAATTGCTTTTATATTTCCATTATAATTATCTTTCAAATAAACAAGTATGTTGAATAAAGAGTATGACAATTTATCAACACTCTGCATGTTGATTACGATGGCGCAGATTATCTGATATTTTTTTCTTTCAAGGCTAAAAATAGCACCCTGCAGATTATAGGCTGCTGCGGACTGACTATACTCAAGAAAATATGGCAATATATGTATAAACAAAAAGAAGAAAAAAAAAAAAAAAAAAAGAAAGAAAGAAAAAAGAAATAATTTCATGATTTAGATCAATCAAAGATGAGTCTTAAGCATACTTGCTTTAAAACTATTTTATAAGAGAAAAACTGAAATACCATACTTTCTGACTACTCTTACTACTATCTGATACATTTACCTAATATTCTAGCATTTTTTAACTGGAATCAGTTCCTTTTCCATTTTCAGACTTCAATTACACATTTTTTCTTTGATTGTTTTCCTACACATGTGGCATTTTATACTGTAATACTATGCTCACATAAATTCCCCCAAAATAAAATTTTATACAAAATTCAAATTTAAACTGCAATAATAAAATGTCCATTATGATATAGACACTAAACTTTATTTCTTATTAATTGTACAACACTAATACCTTTGAATTGCAGGAAATTAATACCTGATTAATTTGAAATCACATGCAAAGATCCACATAATATTTTAGCTACAGATAGGAAGAGTTAAAATCTAAAAAAATATTTCCTTGGCAGAATTACATTTAATAATAATCATACAGAAACTGATTATTATTATTATTTTATTATTATTATTATTTTTAAAGATAACTTTAAATGAATATATATATTTTTTTTTAAATACATTTACTTTATACATGTGGTATTTTAAAAGTTTTTTTCCGATGAATATACTGCAGGAAGAGCATTTAGCATTTTCAATTTTTCTTTTAGATTCTACGTATCAATAAAATGAAGGAATATATGTATATTATTAGACAAATTATTCAATTTAAATATAATAAAAAGCCATACTAAAAACATGGAAAAGAATAATTCCACATCTATGCATTTACATTTTTATTGTAAAAAATTTCACAAACCTTTTGAACCACTGACAACCAGACCAAGCTCAGCAGAAACAACTATACATGTGATTTCGCTTTCATGACCTGTCAATGTAGCTCTAGGTGTTGGCACATCTATGACAGAAAAATATATAAATATTTTTTGGGAAACATTTTACTTTCACAAATTTATTATAAAATCAAACCATACAATGACAAACTTTAACCAGACTTTTCTTTTTGTTTCATGTGTCTTACATCCAATTTATAGATGTAAGAAAATTAGAAGGGTAACTATTTTAATAAATTTGCCCAAAGTTACATTCTAACTTAAGTTTACTAAAGCAAGGTTTACTTTGTACTATTTTTGCAAACCGAAAAAAAAAAAAGGGAAAAAGAAATTGAAATATTATTATGAAAGATTTATAATTTTTATTTGATATTTGGAAAAACTACAGTCAGATATGATCTGGGAATACGATGTAGGAAAAACTGTCAAAATCATTTTATATAAAATTAAAATTTTAGTCTTAATGCTATACTATGTTATACAGTATTGAATTACAATTGTCCATATGATGGTAGAATGGTATTTTGTTCTGTCTAAGTTCCCAGATTTTGGGTTTGAATCCTAATATTGACATGGATATTTACAGTAGTTCAAACAAAACTTTAAGCTTTAGTTCATAGTCTAGTGAGTCATAGTGCAAAAAATGACTGCAGAATGACAACCCAAACTTAATCAAAAATTACAATTATTTAATTTGGGTTACTCTCTACAAGCTTGAACTAAATAAATGATTTGTATGGTGATAAAATTCAAATTTGTATTTAAAAAAAAAAAAAAAAAAAAAAGATGTGTTAGCTCTAATATAAACCTTTACTAAAACAACTCATATTAAAAAAAAAAAAAAAAAAAAAATGTATTTGATATACATTATCTTTATAGTATAGAGTCACTTAAAAGCAACAACATTATAACAATACAAAATTTAATGTAATAAGTTGATGGGTGTTTGTTACAAACACATAAGAGTCAAATAAACAACTTTTAAAGCTTTAAGTAAAAACAATTTTTCATATACTAGAGAAAAACAATATAAAAAACAGCATCCTTTTATCATTATCAGTACAAAATTTTATTTCTTAATATAAGACACAGAGACAATATTTAGTGCACCAGATTTTAGATTTTATGTAGGATGTCCATTTCAATAATTTGTTTAGAATCTTAGTTTACATAAATTTTATACAACATTATAAACATTGATATTTTAAAATTGATATTATTTATTCAAAAAATGGTTTAGTTGTTTTCTTTAGAAGTATTTTATTTTTTAATGTTTTATTTAGAATTTAAAATTCTTTTATTTAAGATACCTACTTCTTCTATACAATTAAAAAAAGGGGTGGTTCAATAAAGTAACATATCAATGCAAATATATTTTTGATTAAAAAAAAAAAAAAAACCCTTATAAATATTGCTTAAAAACAAACAAGATTAGGACCATCCAGTATTTAGAAATTTCACTAAAAAGAAACATTAATGAATTGTGACACACTGATTGTGACCAAAATTTGTATGTAATTAAATAGTATCAAAATATATACCTCTTCCAATTTAAAAGAGCAATTTTTACTTCAAAACAATGGTATTGGTGTTAAAAAAAAATGTGACATTATTCATTTTATCTATTTGACTTTTCTAATTTTTTTGAATTTTGAGCCTTTATTTTTATTTATTTATTTAAATTTTATTTCATATTACTTGCACAAGAGACATGTATATATTTGCAAAATTCCGTCAAAGTAGACCTGAAAATATCCACTTGCCACGTGGCAACCGAACAGCAGCAGCAAAGAAAAAAAAATCTGGAGTGACTCCACTCGACTTTCCGAACATTGAGTAACTAACAGTTTTGTAGATAAAATAAAGAAAGAGGAATTGCTAAACAAACAAAAGAGAGAAAACCATAATAGAGTGTTTTTTTCTCCATATATCACACGAGGTTTTATTTAACGCTACTGAACTTTGAGCCCTTAGATCATAATGATAAAGAATTTTTCGTTTTGTCCCTGTAAAAATCTATAGATGCTAGATTCACCAAAATGCTTATAGTTAGTGCAATAGTGATTTATAATATTCATACAAATTTTCAGCTCAATTGAATAAGGCGTTTAGATGCTATCGCACTTTTAAAAATTTGGTCTCATAGGCCATAATGATAAAGAATTTTTCTTTGTGTCCCTGTAAAAAAACTGTAGTGCTAGATTCACCAAAATCTATACAGTTGGTGCAAATGCGACCTATAACATGTGTACAATTTTTTTGCTCAGATTAATAAGGCGTTTAGACGCTATCACACTTTTAAAAATTTGGCCCCATTGGCCTTAATGATAAAGAATTTTTCTTTGTGTCCCTGTAAAAAAACTATAAGTGCTAGATTCTCCAAAATCTATACAGATTGAGTATCTGTGACCTATAATATGGGTATAAAATTTTTGCTCAATTGAATAAGGCGTTTAGATGCTATCACACTTTTAAGATTTTGGTCCCATAGGCCATAATGATAAAGAATTTTTCTTTGTGTCCCTGTAAAAAAACTATAAGTGCTAGATTCACCAAAATCTATAGGGTTCGTACTATGGTGACTTACAATATACGTACCAACTTTCAGGTTAATCGAACAAAGCCTTTAGACGCTAGCGTGTTCACAAACATACACACATACACACACACATACATACATCATCGTAAAAATAGTGAAAACGGACTCAGGGGACCTCAAAACGTATAGAAACATCAAAATCTCGAATTCGGATTTTTGACATGATTACAATACTTTCCTCACTATAGTGTTCGGAAAGTAAAAAAAAAAAAGGAATCAAACTATTTAATAATGCTCTACTTATTGCAAAATTACTAATAGTATTTGTTCAGCTGTTAAATTTGTGGATTAATTGTACAGAGTTTAATAATAGATCATTTAGCTTTCCAGATCCTGTAATATCAAAACTGTTATAAAACTCAATTAAAATCTTTCGTATATGTAAACACAACTTTATTTTTTAAATCTAATTTCTAAAGAAGGCAAATCCTATATGTGCTTTTCATGCAAGCAATGTGAAATATAATTTAAATAAATAAACAAGAAAAGTCAAATAAATAAAGTGAATGATGTCATAAATTTTAACTGAATAATGATATATTTTAATTCTCATATCTCTGTTCTGAAGCAATGATTGTTCATATTAACTCATAAAAGTGATATATTGATACCCTGTAAATTTTGGTTATAATCAGTAAGCCACAGTTCGTGAGTGTTCCTTGTAAGACAGATTAGCTTATATACCCTTTAACCAGTTAGTAGTCACTAGTTGGTTGATTTGCTGCCCATCCCTTCAGTTTTTATTCAACAGCCACAAAAAAAATTTTTAGAAGTGGCATTTTATATACGTAAAAGGCGAATCGACTCGAATAATCGTCGATTATGTATATCAAATACCACTTCTAAAAATTTTTGGTGGCTGTTGAATAAACACTGAAGAAATGGTCGGCGAATCGACCAACTAGCGACTACTAATGGGTTAAGAATATATTCAGCTGAAAAAAAAAAAAATTATAAGGTTAGACAATACAATTTTTTTTTTTTTTTCATTATTTAATAACAAAGAAAAGCTGCAATTTCAATAAATATATATATTAAAAAAAAAAAAAGGGGGGGCTAGACTTTATTTACTTATTTTATTAGATACATAGAATAAATACAAGAGAAGATTGTTGAATGGTTTTCAAAACAATTTCACATATAAAAGATATCTATTTAAGCTTTATAATAAAGTTATAAATCATAAAACAGTAACGTTCAAAACAGATAATTTAAATAACTTAATAAATTGGAAAAAAAAAAAAAAAAAGCTAGAGCTGTTTTAAAGAATAAGAACTTGCTAATAAATATCACAAATGACAAGTTAGTTTTATAAAAGCCCCTGACCTTGAATTAAATAAAATAATATTTTTCTAAAAATCTGTAATTTTTTATTTGAAGAATCCTAGCTTGCAAATTATAAAATACCAACACATGACTTGTCTCGGATTTAATTAAATAATTTAAAATCTCTAATTACACTGCTCTACACGAAAATTGGCCCCAATACCACTCATGCAAATTCTTATGTAAAATGACCTCCTGAATAAAAATATGACGTCTATTTTGTGCCATCACCCACTGTTTTTTGGAGATGACACACTATTTTTATCACTGTTTAGCAATTTTATGGTTATAAATTTGATTCGAAGAGGGGTAAAGGATTATTTTAACTGTTAAATATCTTCTGAGGGTCTACAGAGGTGAAAAATTATAAAATATGAACATTTGTAGCAAGGAGGAAATTTAGGGGGGGAGATTCTCCACCAAAACTAAAAATTACATTTGTTTTATTTTTATTAATCTATTATTATTATTTATTACAACTTATATTTTTTTGTTTTTAACAGTTAAAATATAATCCTTTTCTATCCTTTAACCCTTTCATGGTCATGAACGTGTATACGCGGTCAGAGTTTTTTACTTCTGAATCATGCATTCATTGCTACGAATTTGCTAAATAGAAAACAATCAGTTTCTCAGTATTCCTGATAAATTTGTAAGATAATTAGTACTTAATGACTTAAAAATATATAAAACACATCCCACAAAAATGGCTTTGAAACGAAAAAATTAAAAATGGCGTGACCATGAATGGGTTAAATAAAATTCATGGCTATAAAACTGCCGAACAGTGATAAACATTGTGGGAGGGGGTGGCGTCCTGCAAAAATGGTGGGTGATTGGGCAAAATGGAGATGATAATCGGATTCAGGAGGTCATTTTACTTAAGAATCAGCATGAATGGTATCAGGGCTCGAAAAGAAAAAAAAAATGTGCAGTGCAGTGTTGTCAATTGAATTTATATTTTTGGACTGTGAAATCATAATTATTAATTATCAGCAATATATTTAATTTTTATCAAAAAATCATTTAAAAATTCCTAATTTTTTTCTTAAAAGATTGAGATCTTGCAATATTCAAAATATCAATGCTAAGTAACCTGAGGAAAAAAAAACTCATTTTATTTCCTAAAAAAAAAAAAAAAATCTATAAAAAACTCATAATATTCATCCAAATTTAAAGCTTTTTGGACAGTTCATGATCACTAACAACCAATTTTTAATTTTTATCAAAATTGGCTGGGGGAAAAAAAAAAAAAAAAAAAAAAAAACTTTTATACACCAATCCAAGAGCCAGATGACTTATCATCTGACATGAGTTGGATGTTGGACAATAATCAGGTCACAAATTTTAAAATATCAGTGCAAAGTGGCTTAAAAAAAAAAAGAAATTAAAAAGAAATTCTACCAAAAATATTTTCACTAAAGCTAAAATCCATCCTGATTATATCAGTGTTCTAATTAAAAAAAAAAAAAAAAAAAAACACAGACATTGGCCTATATTTGGGAGCTAGAGTGCACCAGACACACACATACATACACAGAGATGGACAAAGACTTCAAAAATTATAAAACTCTTTTTTTTTTTTTTTTTTTTTTTTTTTTTAATAGATTTGATATTTTACATGACTTAAAGATTATTATTTTCAGAACAAGCAATTTCATTCACATATTTCAATAATTACTACTGACCTGGACAATTTAATAAATCACCCGCTATACATTGTGTCCTGGCATTCCAGTGCCATAATAAAATGGTGCAGTCTTCAGAACCTGATGCAATGTAGCAATCAGATGTAATGTTACATTCTGATCTGGCTAGGCATGTGACTACACCAAAATGACCATATACAATTTGGACAATTTTTGCTGTAAAATAAAAGGTAGGAAAGATTAAATTAATACAATTAAAAATTTTTAAAGTTTAAAACTTTACAGAACATAAAAATCATTTTGATTCACAGCACAATGTGCAACAATACAAAGGTTGTTTAATATTTTGAAAATAACATAACTAAATAAAATTAAGCATTTAAAATGCATAAACTTTCTGTGAAAAGAAAGAATTCTGATATACTGATTTTCTTTGGACGTCAGTGGCAGCTTCTTTCCGAATATCAAAATCAGTATTATTAAAAAAGTTTTATGTGCAATTTTAAATTATATTCCTATTTCAAAATCAGTGCAGATTTCCTGATATAAAGCTACAAGTGAATCCCCTATACATGTCTGCTAAAATCCTAGATTATAAAGGTAAAGCTGTAGAAAATTCTTTTTTCTTCATTTTTCACAACTTGTTAAAATATATATATCTATAAATAAATAAGTAAAAATAAATAAATAAACTGATGGAAGCCTAACATGTTGGAGGGCAGTGCTAATTATAATTTTCAACTGCAAAGGCTCATCTCAGAAATTTTTATCAAAATTTTGTGTTTTGTACACAGTGGAAAAATTTAATTTATTTCTTGCCTTTGTTCTTTATAAATTCCAGTGGCTGTAGATTTTAAATGTGTCATTTTACCTTGCCCCTCAAAGAGTTAATTTAATACTGTTATTCTAATGTATTTATAATTCTAATCTATCATGCATATTCTATTAAATTATGCTGAATGTGACAAATGCAGTAACATGTTCTTTTCTTAAATTCTCACAATAAAATTTCACAATTATCATCTTACAGAACCATTCAACAGACACTTTTCCATTTTTTTTTTTTTTTTTTTTTTCTGTAATATATTTCCCAATATAAATTAAAAATGTAGATTACAGAAAGAAATAACTTAGAAAATACTAAAACTACATTACCATTTGGTTCAGATAGAAACAATAAATTAACTAGTATGTTGTGGCCATCACAAAACTCTCTTCTATATTTTCTTATAAAGATTCATGCAGTACAAATTATTTATTATTATTATTTCCACTATGAATGCCAACTATTTTTATCCCAGAGAGGTACTATTACATAAAATTTTCCAATGGATGTGAATTTTTATCATGCCTCCTTCATGTTCTCGGGGAAATTTGCAGCATAGAAGCATCACCTATCGGCCAATATGCACCCATAAATCCATATAATATCTCATTATGACCTTTTCGCATATCAAGTTTTATTCGATTGTACGCATTATAACCTGAGATATAGCTTTCCTTTAAACTGAAGAAATCACCTATAGAGCAGCGCCACCTGTTGAGCTATTAGTACCAAAAGTTGATAGGCACTAATTCCTGTCAAGGAGCAACTACATATAAATTTATATGTAATTTTGAGCAGTAGTTCCTGAGATACTGTCATTAAAAAAAAAAAATAAAAAAAAAAAAAAAAAAATGTCACATACACTAACATAGACCGACATTTTCTAAAAATGGTCAAATCACATTCTGAACCTTTCAAAATGTGTAATAACAAAAACAATACTTTCTCTGTTAAATAAATAATTTTTTAAAATCACTTTAAAAAATGATTAAAAAAGAAAATCATGAATAAAAATTTCTAAAAAGAAAATCCTTTTACAAGAACTGCTATATCTCCACACAAACAATTTTTTTTTAATGAAATATCATATTTTATTTAATTTTTAAAAATCTATTGATCGCTTTACTTAAGAAAAAATATCAGCAGACTGAGAATTTTTTTCCAATCAAAACATATATTAAAAAAAAAAAAAAAAAAAGAAAAAATCAAAGTGGCATTTTTATATTAAAATCGTGATATGAACTAATGAAAGAATGAAAAATAAATAGTATAGTAACAGTTGCTAAAGAAAATGAAACAGAAAAATCTATGCAGATTGATGGTGGTTGATTAAAATGAGAGAAATATACAATTTTAGAAAAATTTAAGAAAATGAATCATAAAGATCAGCAGATAAAATAAAAAAATATTGAAATTAAAATTAATTTAAAAAATTTAAGCTCGAAAATCACAAAAATCTTGAGGAATTGTACTCATGCATGATCAAAGCTACCTCTTTGCCAAGTTTTATAGCTCTGCAATCAGTGGCCTAAACTCCAGAGAGTACATACACAGACATCTCTCTTCCTTCATATATATATATTATATATATATAGAACACAACATTGTAGTAAAAATTTTTGAAAAGAAAAAATACTAACAGAAAAGAAAGAAAGATAGAAAAAAAATATCCTGATATTATTAAAAAGTTAGATTTTTTTAGGAAGAGCATGCAGTCCAACAATTCTAAATCTAAAACACTTTGAAGTGAACATATATATATACATATATACACAACACAGATTATTATTATTTTTTTTTTTTTAAGTGAATATTACTTTTTTGAAGTTATACAACTTTAGTGTTTTAATAACATAAATTATGACTTACCAGATTCTGTAGAAAATACCCTAAAACTGTTATCCCAAAAGCCACATGCTATTAGGAATCGACTGTCAACAGTTGTTACAAAGCAACAGGAGCGCATTTTGACACGCTGACTGAAATTGTCTCCTAGATGCCTCTTGTACGGTGCAACATTCATAACTACAAAGGAAAATGGAGAATTAAGGAAGAAAACAAAATAAAAATAGTAATATGAAATATAACAAAATCAATTTCAAAAAAGCTGATATTACAAATTATGTACAATTCAGATTATACTTACTTAACAAAGGGTCCATTGCAAGAGGTAACTGGGAGGGTGACGTTTGGGAATTGTCTGAATAAGGAGGTTGGTGAAGGGGGCCTAAAGTAAAAAAATAAAATAAATACAATATATAGCAGTCATTCAGTAGATTAGTATAAGATAAATATTATCTACACATATATATTAGAAGAGAATAATAAGTGCTGGTATTAAAACAAAATTTAATACTTATAAATAAATATATATATATATATATGTATTGCAATATATTTAGGCAATTTCTCTATATTGTGTCAAAAATAATATATATCCCTGCATATAAAAGCTATCCTTGAGAAAGATTCCTATTTGTTTTCAGAATCAACCACCTGATCGCCTCAGAAAAGGGCAGAAATGTAACGTTTTTGCTGCACAATTTTATAATGTACTAAAATGAAAGTTGTAGCATCTTGTCATTAAAATATAACTATGCATATGAAGATAAACCTTATGACTATTATCCACACACTTTAACACATTGACTGCCAAGATACAAGATAACTAGTAGTTAACTATGAGTTATCTCATAGCATTGGCAGTCAACGTGTTAAGGCAAACAAAATTTTTTAATTAAGCAATTTCAAAGTATAAGTGTGTTGCAGTAAAAACAACAGCTTAATGAATGGATATATCTGGTAGTGGCAGTCAGAAAGTCAATTAGCTTATTTAATTGCTTTATTCGAACATCAATCTGATACTTTCTTTTTCCTTATAAGATTTCTTCTTTCTATTTTACTACTTCTTTTTCTCTTCTTTTAAAATTTTATTTTACTATATCAAGTGGCATAGCCAATGACATTATCTGCAGGGGGCTAAGGCGGCTTGAATGAGAGCTGAGACTGACTTACTAATTTGTTCCAATGGTAAAAAATGAATGGGTGTAGTTACAAAAAGGTATGTAGCATAGAGCCGAATATCTGACATTTTTTTTTTTTTTTTTCTAGTTATCTGACGGTATTTCAGATATTGAAAATCCAGCCAGATAGACCAGATATCAGATATTTTCCTGATATCCGGTCCATTCCTAGTAAAAATATAGGAAAATCATATAAGTACCTGAGAAGCACGGATTCGACCTATTAACAGCAAAGTTTTGATTGCAGGGGGTTACGAAAAGGTATGTAGTATAGAGCCGGATATCTGACATTTTTTTTCCAGTTATCTGATGGTATTTCAGATATTGAAAAACCAGCCAGATAGATCAGATATCAGATATTTTCCTGATATCTGATCCATTCCTAGTAAAAATATAGGAAAATCATATAAGTACCTGAGAAGCACGGTGTCATATCGTAAATATGACATTTTTCAATATACCCCACCGAAATAATTCAATAATTAAATTGTCCATTTAGAGTTTAAATTTATTTAAAAATTATACTTTCCCCCTTTTTAAACTAACGGTCATATCCCCTAAATAAATAAATAAAGTATTATTTCATTACGTTTCTAGTTATTTAAACTTTAAATTAAATAGCTCCGATTTTATAATTAACTTATAACAATATTAATATTTATATAAATATACTCTTAATAACGGAATAGTCTTTTTACCTCAGCGATCGGTAAACATAGTTATGATCACCGATAATTTAATAAACAAAATATTAAATATTTCAAATTACAATATCTAACCTTTAAACCTTAACTAAAAGATACAAAATTTAATTTAATAAAGTTCGACGTATGTACCGACCTCCAACGTTAAATATTACGCAAGTTATCTAAATTTATAATTCGCATTATTTTCTCCTTTTAAAAATAAAGATTTCAGCCGGCGTCCATGTTTTTGACGACCATAGCATAAGTTTGAATTCAAAATAGAACACCTTTTGAAAGGAGTGCCGTGATTGGCCAGAAGTCCGCAGGATGGTGGAAAAAGCGAATGAGCGTCGGATTCCTACCGAAGCTACCAGCGACAACAGTCGCAAGAGAAACATCGCTCAAGCGATATATATATTTTTTGGCCCTCGCCTCCTCGATTTCCCAAACCTTCCCTTTAACTAAATAAATAAAACTACTAATTATTTCTTATATTCAAGCGGCTTCTACTCTCTAAATGAGATTTTTCTTTCTATTTTCTTAAAAGAAAATTAAAATGTTTGTTAGCATTCATTACGTTGCAAGAGTGACTCACTTAGCCACAAAGCATTTTTCCAGGACAAGTATCAAGATTATGGAGGTAACTACGAATACACCAACTACACACAACTCAAGGAAAAACTGTAAGTAGATAAAATTTATTATTTATTATCTTCGGCCATTCCATCTGCTATCAGGTAGCGAGTGTATTTAGCCAACGGCCTTATGAAAATACAAGTTTGAAATATAACGTATATAATTATTTTAATTATGTTTCTCCCATACTTTTGTCACAAACAGTGTGACATTTTATGGTGCCGAAATCTCTCTCGCAGGCAGATGTAATGAATAAAATGTATTTTTATGTTTGTTTTGAAAAAAAAACCGTTACGATCTGTACGGTGAAATAGAATACCTTCAATATCAGAGTAATCACAATAATTGAGAAAATGCTTACGTTCTGAAACATCTAAGTGTAGAAATGTATATATATTTATTCTTATAGTAATAGTTTGAGATATATTTTGTAATTAGTTATAATTTAACATGCATAGTAATAGAATTAGGGGGCGAAAAGCCCGTAATGCCGTAGTAGCAGCAAACACTGCTATGCCGATATTACAACGGGCGATCGCCGCACCTGTTACTTTAGATAATACAGTAACTAATAATAATCAATCAAATAACTTGGCAGTTAATATACAAAACTTCGATGGAGATGCAAATAAATTAAATTTCTTTACTTCTCGAATCAAAGAAAATGCAACTTTGTGCAATTGGACTGATAGATATACATTGCTCTTCACTAAATCCAAATTAGTTGGAAAGGCACTCGACCTAGTCATACAAACACAAGAGGTCGAAAATTTTAATACCTCTGAAGAATTATTCAACAAACTTTTATCTTTTTTTCAAACCCCCTTCAGATGCCCAACATATTCTGAACTTTGAAAATTTTAAAATGCTAGAAGGAGAAACCATAGAAAACTTAACTCATCGATTAAATATTTTGGCACAAAAAGCCTATATCAATATTAAAGACAAACAAACACTCAATGAAATTAAATTCAATAAATTAGTCAAAGTTTTGCCATCTTACATTCGTTTAAAAATCCGTGAAGCGGAAATTAAGGATTACAATGAGGCAATCAAGAAAGCAACTCTGATACAAGAATGTATCGAAACAAATGACATTTTAGAAAACAATAACAAACCTTCTACTTCAACAAAAAGCGACGAGTTGTCACAGCTAGTCAACTCTATACAGTTGGATTCCAAATACTCGAAAAATAAAGAGTATTCTCGGAAACAAAAATTTCAACATTTTAAGGATTCTAACTACAAATCCAGGAACTGGAGAGGACAAAAAAGATCCTCATTCAAAAATCAAAATAACTTTAATTCAAACTTTCAAAATACAAGAAACAGGGGGAGGAGCAAATTTTCTAATTATAAAAATGGGAATCGAGGAGGTGTAAGGTGTCAGCTGTGTTCCATTTTCGGACACAGTGCACCTCAGTGCCACCTTTTTACAAACCCCCCACCCCCCCTTAATGCTAATTTTACTCCCAATGTCCCCCAAATCACATATGACCCAAATGTGTAGCTGACGTCCAGCAGGCTGGAGCGCTGGAAAGTCAGCGAATCAATTTTTCTTCAGCGAACGATTTTATCGCAAATGTGTCAACACCAAACCCAATTATACCAACAGTAACTACAATTATTGGCAAACAAGAAGCCAAATGCCTTATCGATACAGGCAGCTCATTATCTGTCTTATCAAGACAATTCTTTGATAACAACAAATCAAATTTTAAATACACAAATTTGACGACACGCCCAGTGTCAGTTTCTACAATCAACTCGCAAGTTAAATTTTCTGGCTGTATCAATTTATCATTCAATATTGGGAAATCCAGATTCAAGCACAACTTTTATTTGGCAAATCTATCAAGCAATTCGCCTTTCGACATGCTAATACAGTGGCGTCGCTAGAAAATTTTTCAGGAGGGGGCAAACTTCAAATTGTGAAATCTCAGCATGTTTTCAAAAATTCAATTAGATTCAAATGATTGGTTGGTTGATTGAGGTGATTAAGTAAGCCAGTATGTAAGCATTTACTACAACAATTTTTTAGACATGCAGTTTAAGCTACAGCATTTTACTTATAGAAATTATACAACTTATTCTAAACCAACACTAATCCGAAAAACGTACTGTCAAGTCGATTTAAAATCTGTTTGCCGGGAAAGGTTAGAGACAACTTATAAATGCAGGTCGAGTTGGTTTGACTCTAATTGGCAAATTTTATTTGGTTACTTAAATAATGTGACACATTTTATTTGGTTATTTTAATTCTAATGACGCAGCTTTAAAGCTTTAATTGTAATTTTGTTTAATTATTTATTTATTAGAATTTTCCAGGAGGGGGCAAGTGCCCTCCCTTGCCCCTATATGCCGACGCCCATGTGCTAATTGGTTATGAATTTATAAAAAAATTCAACATTTTGATATTCCCTCACTTAGGATTCTGTAAATACAAAGATGAGATCCAACATTTCAATGATCAGGGTAACGAAATTCCAAATCAAAATATTCCACTAGAGGAAAACATAAATGTCATTTCCAATGAAAATACATTATCAAAAAGCGTCAATAGTAATGATTTAACTAATCATGTAAATGCCAAACCTTTTATACCAAAGCAAAAATTATTATTAGAAAATAACCCTGTTGAAACAATAGCGATCACTGATCCTTCAACAGAAGTCGTAATTTCACAATATTGCCACTTATCTGCAAACGAAATCACATATGTTAAAGCATATACTAATATTCATGGTGACCTCCTAGAGAAAAATTTAATATTTACACCTACGAACATTCCTCAAAATACCATAATTAATGATGCCATTTATCACTTCACAATTCAAGATGAAGAAAAAATTGAAGAAAATACTGAAAACCCTAAATATCAAAAAGTTCTATATATTATTATTGAAAATAATTCAGAGCAAAACACCTTTATAAAGAAAAACACAGTCATAGGAAATTTAGAAATTTTTACAGACGAAGAACACATATTGTCCGAAAACAACCAAGATTCAAATGATTCCATTAATACAATTATCCCTTCAACTGATATCATTAATTTAAGGAAGGAAGAATTTAAAAATACAAAAATTAATCTTGACCACCTAAACAGAAACCAAAAACAACAACTTATGTCCACCCTAGAAGATAATTTCAAAGTTTTCTCAGGATCACTTAATTCTCTGGGACACTCCGACATAGTCCGTCCAAAAATAAATTTTACAACGGACTATCCCATCAAAGCCCTCCCCTTCCCTGTTCCTCAATCACTACAGGGAGAGGTGAAAAAGCAGATAGACCAAATGCTGGAGGCAAGAATAATAGAGAAAAATATTGCCACATGGGCATGCCCCATGATCCTTGTGAAAAAGAAATAAACGGAAAAATAGAATATCGGACAACTTTGGACCTCCGTCTCATTAATGCTGTCATCCAACATTCATCCTACCCGCTCCCCAAGATACAAACTATAATTCGAAACATTTCAGAATTTAAGTTTTTCGCCAAATTAGATATGCCTTCGGCATATCACCAGATTGATTTGCCGGAGGAATATAGTGATCGAATTTCCTTCACATCCCATATGGGAACATTTAGATACACACGACTTCCCCAAGGACTTAAAATATCCGCGGGGATATTCCAAGCAGGAGCAGACCTTATAGTTCAAGAAGTCAATCTCCCTGGAATAGAAGTTTATTTAGATGATTTTCTCATCGGTGCAAATAATTTTGACGAATTCCTGTTTAAATTAAGGAAAATTCTAGAAGTCCTACAAAAACATAACCTAACCCTTAACCTAAAGAAATGCACATTTTTTGAAAATGAAGTCGAATATTTAGGTTTTAAAATTAAAAACCATAAAATATACCCTATCACCAGCAATATTAAAAAAAATCAAAAGTTTCCCAAGACCTCACACTAAAAGACAAATAAAGAAATTCCTTGGACTCTGTGGTTTCTACAGAAGTCTCATACCTAAATACGCAGATTTAACTGAACCTCTCATAAAGCTGACCTCTCCAAAAATATCTTTCAAATGGTCAGAAATTGAAGACAAGGCGTTCAACAAATTACAGAAAATATTTTTCAATAGCCCTTTTCTAATCAAACCTGACTATAATGCCACCTTTTATTTAAACACTGATG
Organism: Salticus scenicus; assembly: GCA_963930645.1. Taxonomy (NCBI): domain Eukaryota; kingdom Metazoa; phylum Arthropoda; class Arachnida; order Araneae; family Salticidae; genus Salticus; species Salticus scenicus. The sequence goes on along the minus strand of OZ005655.1, from coordinate 139,849,941 downwards.
CATCAAATGTAGCACTCAGTGCAGTGTTGATGCAGAAGCAAGATAACACATTGCTTCCCGTTGCATACTTCGCTAAGACATTAAAACCATCAGAAAGGAACTATCCCGCACTTAAACTAGAACTCATGGCGATAGTAAAGGGCATTACAGCTTTCAAATACATGCTTTATGGTAGGCAATTTGTCATTTTGTCAGACAACAAACCCTTAAAACACTATAAAACAAGAAAAATTACTTCTCCGGCTGACATAATCACGAGATGCTTAATGCAGCTGGAGGAATACAATTTCATTTTTCAACACGTAACTGGAAAAGTAAATATTTTAGCCGATTATATATCTAGAACACCACTGGATATTGCTACAGAATCTCTCAATGAAAATCCCAATCTTATCCACTCAGAAGAAATTTTACCACACCATGAAGATAACCCAAACGAAGAAGTACTTAACAACATAAACGTACAAAATAATGACATAACCTTAGAAGAAATTTTAGAAGCTCAAACCAATAGTAAATACATACAATCTATCAAGAAAGAAAGATTATATAATACCAAATCAAGATACAGGAATTATATTATATGCCCTAAGTCAAATTTACTATTGTATGTACCAATCAATGATGAACAGAATCTAAAAATAGTTATACCAGAAGCTCTAAAGGAGAAATGTCTTCGTCTCAGCCACTTTACCCATTATGGAGTCCAAAAGACTCTTAGTACATTAAAGAATAAATATTTTTGGCGTGGAATGTATGCAGATGTTGTCAACTATGTAGCATCTTGTCATACTTGCCTCACCACAAAACTACAAAGGGTTCCCAAAGCACCTCTACAGGACACTTTAATACCCACAAGGCCAGGTCAATTTTTATCGATTGACTTCGTGGGACCGTTCAAAAATAATTTTTTCTTATTTACAGTCATAGACCATTTTAGCAAGCATATCAAGCTATTCCCTATGAAACACATCACAGCAATGAATGCAGTTAAATCAATTTTCGACTATATCACCACATTCAGAAGACCGGAACTGATCCTTTCCGATAACGGAAAACAGCTAACAGCTGAAATTTTTGACGAATTTAATCGCATGATAGGAATCAAACTAAAGCACACCACGGTAAGTCATCCCGAAGGGAATGCGGTGAGTGAACGCATAAATTATGCTATTAAATCTACAATCAAAGCTCTTATGAAAGAGGGGTATGATTTCTTTTGTGCAGTAAAAATTCATGAGTCAATATATAACAACACGTTCCATAATACCATTAAGATGTTGCCCAATAGAGTTCATTTTGGCAGAAGTATGTGAACTATTATTGACACTTTCACCCCTGAAAATTATTCTCAACGTCTAGACGTCCATCAAGATTAGTATAAACTGATGGAAAATTTACATAAATTATATCAGGATGTACAAACTAACCTTGAAAACTACCAACACCTCCAAAATCATACCCAAAACCAAAAAGTAAAATTAAGAAACCTAAAAGTGGAAGATATTGTCTATCTGGATAAATCCAATAAGTTCAAAAGAGCTTATGACCATAGGCCATATCAAGTAATAGAAAAATGCTCACCTGTACTGTACAAGATACAAGTACTGGAAGAACCTACAGGCCCCATCCAAAAAGTCCATATCAACTGACTCCTACTAGCCCCCAAAAGGAAAGAATTTTTCTGGAAGTCAGATATGCAACATAACAACAGTCAACCCAGGACAGATATAGCAATTTCACAACCGTCAAATAATACACCAGATGCTGTAAACGACCCACAAGCTTCAACTTCTAATGCTAATAAACAGATTTCAACAAAAGCAACTAGAAATAACAACTTACCAGTTAGCGGACACAGATATAACCTCCGTTCCAAGGCAAAACAGTGAAATAGGTACCATTTCCACTGTTTCTCGCTTCTTTCATCATCGGTATAAATTTTGCTGGCGAAAAATACTTGTGATGTCCAACACCAATTTAAAATGTGAGATATGTAGCTGTGCTTGCAACACCAACAAATAATGACAATTTTTTTTTAAACTTTTATTAAAACTATAAATTTATTTTTCAGAAACTTTTATTATTAATACAAAACTCCCTTTTTCCTGAAGACTCTTTGCATCCTGAAATACAACAATCTGCTTCAATGTAAAACAAATGTCCTTTAATAGCTAATTATGTTTCTTTTTCAGGAAACTCTGTAGAAAATCATTTCCTTATGATAATTAATGATGGTTATACAAAATTTTGCTACTTATTAATTGTTAAACTTTACTAAAATTTTGGATCCATTTCACAGTATTAATGTTTATTTGATTTAGTATGATTGCTTATATCTTTAGTGCAATAACTTTCCTACTTTTAACTGTCAAATTAAATGCCAAATATTACAATGTTTACCCAAAAGAGTATTTTATTGAAACTTTCATTTGTTTATTGTTTATTTGTTTACATATGTTTACCCTCACTATACCCTTTGCCCTATACTGTTATGTGTACACTACCCAATCTTTATCCCATTTATTTTACCCTTATTTTATTTTTATATTTGTGTTTTACCCCTTTCCCTACCCTCATTACTTGTTTTACCCTTTGCGCAACCCCTCAGCGCTTTTATTTTTACCTTTACCCAACCCCCAATGGTTGTTTACCCTTACCATATCCCAAGGTCCTTATTTTCCCCTTTACCCTCAGTCTCTGTTTTACCCCATACCCTCACTTGTTGTTTGTTTACTTTTTGTAGACCCTAATGTCATGTGCAATGTGACATAAAGTCTCTGCAATAATGGTTATTGTTTGTAAATCACAATTTCATATATATATTAAAATATTTCCCAAAGTTTTTACACTTCAAAATATTTTATGTTCCAACGTCTAAGAAAAAAAAAAAAAAAAAAAAAAATCGCATATACTTGTTACAAGGATTTTTGTGTTTTGTTTGTTGATGCCTTATAATTGTTTTTATGGTTGATGATATATTATGGTATTCTAGAACATATTTCTCATACTCACTTAAATCAGATCTGAGTATATTAAAACTGCAGTTGGTCTTTTTTTTAAATACAGTACTATATACATATATATATATATATATATATCATGATGTCGGTCCAAATATGGGAGTGATACAAAGTGTACCTCACCATAATACCTAGGTTTACATTTATGAAATTTCATGAATAAATGATTTTGATGCTATAGACATTATTTTTTTAAATTTATGCATCACCTCCAGAGGCCTCCAGAAATTAATCAAGTAAACAAAAATGTCTGTTTAAAAATTAAAACCTATATTACTATTAGGACATTATAGTTTTTTTTTCAGGTTTCAGGATAATGTAAATCCTACTTATAAAATTCTACTGAATGATAGAATTTGATGTCGTATTTTGTATTATTATCAGAAAATCTTTTGAATGTAACAACACAACAGGAGGGTAATTGTCCTACCTGTCATGTACAAGGTGGAAACACCTTACTTTGTAACCTTTTATCTTTCCTATACAAAAATTCACAAGATTAGGAGTTTCCGCTATAAATTTAAATTTTTAACTTAAATTTCAAAAATTTATTGCATAAATTTTTCCTGGGTGGCCGGTGTATGTCATATCGTAAATATGACATTTTTCAATATACCCCACCGAAATAATTCAATAATTAAATTGTCCGTTTAGAGTTTAAATTTATTTAAAAATTATACTTTCCCCCTTTTTAAACTAACGGTCATATCCCCTAAATAAATAAATAAAGTATTATTTCATTACATTTCTAGTTATTTAAACTTTAAATTAAATAGCTCCGATTTTATAATTAACTTATAACAATATTAATATTTATATAAATATACTCTTAATAACAGAATAGTCTTTTTACCTCAGCGATCGGTAAACATAGTTATGATCGCCGATAATTTAATAAACAAAATATTAAATATTTCAAATTACAATATCTAACCTTTAAACCTTAACTAAAAGATACAAAATTTAATTTAATTAAGTTCGACATATGTACCGACCACCAACGTTAAATATTACGCAAGTTATCTAAATTTATAATTCTCATTATTTTCTCCTTTTAAAAATAAAGATTTCAGCCGGCGTCCATGTTTTTGACGACCATAGCATAAGTTTGAATTCAAAATAGAACACCTTTTGAAAGGAGCGCCGTGATTGGCCAGAAGTCCGCAGGATGGTGGAAAAAGCGAATGAGCGTCGGATTCCTACCGAAGCTACCAGCGACAACAGTCGCAAGAGAAACATTGCTCAAGCGATATATATATTTTTTGGCCCTCGCCTCCTCGATTTCCCAAACCTTCCCTTTAACTAAATAAATAAAACTACTAATTATTTCTTATATTCAAGCGGCTTCTACTCTCTAAATGAGATTTTCCTTTCTATTTTCTTAAAAGAAAATTAAAATGTTTGTTAGCATTCATTACGTTGCAAGAGTGACTCACTTAGCCACAAAGCATTTTTCCAGGACAAGTATCAAGATTATGGAGGTAACTACGAATACACCAACTACACACAACTCAAGGAAAAACTGTAAGTAGATAAAATTTATTATTTATTATCTTCGGCCATTCCATCTGCTATCAGGTAGCGAGTGTATTTTGCCAACGGCCTTATGAAAATACAAGTTTGAAATATAACGAAGATAATTATTTTAATTATGTTTCTCCCATACTTTTGTCACGAACAATGTGACACACGAGTTCCACCTATTAACAGCAAAGTTTTGATTGCAGAGGGTTACAATACAAAAAAGTATGTAGTATAGAGCCGGATATCTGACATTTTTTTTTTCCAGTTATCTGACGGTATTTCAGATATTGAAAAACCAGCCAGATAGACCAGATATCAGATATTTTCCTGATATCCGGTCTATTCCTAGTAAAAATATAGGAAAATCATATAAGTACCTGAGAAGCACGGGTTCCACCTATTAACAGCAAAGTTTTGATTGCAGGATATTGTCACAACAGAGGGTAATGGCAGCTGTGGATAGGTGTTAGCCGATATGTGACAGATGGGGGAATTGGACAAAAATTTCATAATCATACACACTTCTTCAGTTATTGGAGAAAACATCATAGGGCTCTGAAACAGAATTATTTCATCAATCTCTAATGGATTCTAAAGATAATGATTAAACAAAATAAATAAATATTTTGCACCAAAAATATTTACAATTCTTCAATAAAAAATATTTACTAAGCTACAACTAAATTCATCATTAGGAAAGGATTATAAATATCAAAGATTCAAATGAATAGAAGAAACAAGAGCTATAACTTTTAAACAAAAGTTCTGTCAATTTTTAAGGTAAAGTTCAAGTTTGCTAATAGAAAAATTTTTATATATCCATGTGAAAACTACAATACACCTTACTCATAATAAAATTTTAAAAAATGATATTTTAAAGGAACAATTTTAAATCAACAATAATAACAAAATTCTGTAAAATTTGTCAAAAATCTATTTTTAAAAATAATTTATAACATGACTGTTTTATCCCACAATGGCCAGGAACTGTTTGCAATAATCATCAATAAAATCAGGCCATGTTTTTATCTTTTACTAAGCATCCAATTGCAACTATATTTTCAAGCTATATGTATTAAATGCGAAATATTATAAGCAGAAAGATAAGCAATAATTTGTTTCCAAAGAAGAAAAAACTAGTTTAACTAAAAGTTTCAAATGAAAAGTGAGAGTATGGATTGCTAATTTTTATAAGAATTGGTTTACGACTTTGAAAACTTTTCAAAATTTAATGATAAGACTTATAAAATGAGAGACATGCACAAACATAAATTCTGAAGAATACCAACATTCTCATACTTGTTTTATTAGAAATTAAGCCCCAATTAAAAACTAATATATATTTTTTAAGCATATACATTTCAAAAAGTATTTAATGCACACCAAAATCATAAAAATAAAACATTTTAATTATCAATTACTTACAATATGCATAGCTGAACTTCTTGGTGGATGAGGTTCCATTAGTAATTGAGAAGGAGTTTGGCCAAAGTTTCGAATTTGATTTTCAATGGCCTATTAAATAAAAATAATAGTAATACATACATCTGTTAATATACAAGTGCTTGCATATTTATTTATCTATCTATCTATCTATAATACAATTTCAATTGTAACCCATGCCCTTTTTCAAAAAGAAAAATGCTCAAAACATCAGAGTGGTTATAATCAGAAATTTATAAAAAAGTTCTGATTGTAACAGCCAGAAAAATAGTAGGTTTTTAGAAAACTGAAATATTTGGAAAGTGGGAATATAGTAGAAGTGGTATACACTTGGATGGGGGTTACTATTAGACTTTATGATATATAAACACCACACATACACATATATGTGTTTGTGTGTGTGAAAGGATAAAAATAAATAAAATTTTAAATTATTATTTTAAACAATTATTGTAGGATAATCTAACGAAAATTCCACTCAAAATTCATAGACTGAAATTAATTCTGGAGTTTCCCCTGTAAAGTGTGTTTCACAGTAAAACACTTTTATAATGCAAAAGTCAGAAAACTGAAGAACTTTTGGAATAAGTGTTGCTGAATTGTATGCAACTTTCCTTTTCTGGTGGTAAAATAAAGCATAAGAATTAACCCTGGATTTTTGGGACTGAACTAAACTGTCAATCATAAAGTTAATAATGAAAAAGTGTAGAAGAAGATTAGATTTGCACTATAATGGGCTGCATTTGAAAATCTGAACTTTTCTGCACATAGATCTTGCTAAGGAAATCTAAGTTTAATATCTTAAAATTGCAGGCATTATCCAAAATTAACCTGTGACCCGTAAGGGTCTGCACGTGTCTGCCATCAAGCTGTGAACTCTTTAAAATGGAACCAGGCTCGAGAATATAACTGGCATTAAAATTGTAAATTATACAGACACTGCTCAGCCATCTCTTTATATATACAGTAGAGCCTTGGTTATCTGAGCTTCAATTAACCGAGTTCCAGGTTAACTGAGGTAGTCCCAAAAATGCCACATCAAAGTGGAGGTGTGGCCTTTGACAAATGACGTGAGAAATTCTGACAAATTTGACTATACAGTACTGTTTTTTATGATTTATATATGCATGTATTCCATTGCATTTTTAACTGATTACATTTAAATATGTAATTGATATGTTATTTTACTTCATTGATTATGTTTTCATTCATTTTAAACTTTACTGTATATTTCTCCTAGATTTACAACAAAGTCTGTTTTATACAAGTTTTCGATTACCAGAGGTACCCTTAGTCTACATTACCTTGGATCAGTGTTGGGCATAATTGATTAAAAAGTAATTGAATTACAATTGAATTATAATTATTTTACTGTCAATTGATTAACAAGAAACTGATTACAAATAAATTGAATAAGTAATTAAATTTATTTTTAATCAATTACTTGTTAATTGATTAACAGTAAAATAATTGTAATTCAATTACTTTTTAATCAATTATGCCCAACACTTCCTTGGATAAGTGAGGCTCTACTGTACATATATATAAATTTTACATTCAATAATATAAAAAACCTTTCAACAACTACAGAAACACACATATGTGCTATGAACATAGCAGTCTAAGCTACTTAAAAAATAACTTATTTCTAAAGCATAATTTTCTTTATAAATACAATAAATTATTTCTGCTACAGTCTCTTCTTTCAGTATCCACTACATTATTTTATATCTTACCTCTTTCATTACTTGATCTTTCATATTTTCAAGATCTACACTACCTTCATAAGTTAAATAGTAAAAAACATTTGTAGCACGGACAGCTTCAGGACCTATAAAAATATTTAAAGCTTTAGTTTACTCATATTTAAAAGAAGAAAAAAAAAATATATATATATACATATTTCATTTTTATTTGAGATATGAATACACAAATACAGTATATATTTTATTTAATTAAATTCATTAAAGATTTAAATATTGTACTGAAAATAACCATAATACACTAGTTTTAGAAAAACAAATTGGATATGATTCAATTTTAGTATGTTTTCTCCATTTAGATACAAAGAATTTTTTAAATAGTCAGAAATAATGGTCAATGTACAAATCAAATTTCCTTTATGTTTGAAAAATAAATAAATAAATTTATTCCAAAAAGGATATTTTTATTCTTAATTAAATTTGTTCACAATAAAATGTGCAACATGGAATAAAACAAAATAGACGACTTCAGCTGGTTGAATCACACTGTACACTGAAAAATCCAGTTTACTGTACTTAAATACTTACAAACTAATTTTACATTATACACATTTTTTTCTCCCCATTTATATGAGTTTTGGATTTGAACGTGACATTTTCTAAGTTTTCCAACTGATTTTTTCCAACTGATTTGTACAGATTAATATATCAGGGTTGATACAATACTTGTAATCCAAAGAAACCTGAAAAACTCAGGTAATTTGAAAAATCTATTAAAAACAAGGAAAATTAAAGAATTTTACAAATTATTTTTAAAAGCAAAGAAATTTTTTTTTTTAAATAAAGTTTTCAGTTTTTTAATGTAACAGCCCTCTTCACTTACCGTCACTGGAAGCCCGAGCCAATGTTATCCTATGGGGAAATTTTCTTTACAAATAACTTATTAACTAATACATATTTTTAAATTCTGTTTTCACATTCAGAAAATTCCCAACTATTGAATTGATGGGCCTTTTTAAAAATGTATTTTTTTTAATTATTAATATTTTATTTTGAAATTGCAAAATGAAAAAAATTCACATATCGAAAATTCGTATTTTGCAGCTTCAAAATAAAATATAAAAAATTAAAAAAATAATTTTTTAAAAAAGGTCCGTCAATTTAACAGCTGGGAATTTTTAGAATGTTAAAACAGAATTTAAAAATATGCATTAGTTAATAAGTTATTTGTAATGAAAAATTTCCCATAGAATAACATTAGCTTCAGCTTCCGGCGGCGGTGAGTGAAGAGGGTCCCCCCTTAAGTTGTCTAATTTTATAGTTTGGAGAAAAATATTTATTTAAATTTTAGTGCTTTATGATGAAGGGAAAAATATTGCAATTATGTAGTTTTTGCTAATTGTAGTTAATTATTACCTATTTCACTTTAAAAAAAGAGAAAAGAAAACTTTTTTTTTTTTTTTTTTTATGTAGCAACCTTGCATATACATATAAATACATACTACACTGTAATAAATTAAAAGAAGATATATACACAAACACAGATATTCAATATTATAGAAATGAAATACACATTTCATGAGACAATAATTACCTCTTTGTTTATATCCAAATATGAGATCAATCCATTGATGAAGTTGACATGATACAAATTCTGATTCTAATGCCTAAAAAGTAAATTAGTTTGATGATTTGAATAAAATGTCTCACAAAATTCAAATTACGAATATAAGTAAATTAAAAACTATACAAAGAATTGGAGATATCTTTTTTAAAATAACATAAAATATCTTTTCATGAAATATGTCTACATAGAAAAGAAAATACTGCTTAAATAGATTTTAATTAAAAGGTATCTTTTTTAAACTGGTACTGCTCAGAGTTGTTTGTAGCTAAATCCAGCAGTCAGAGTGCCAACAAAATTGGTAAGAAGATACTAATAATGACGAAGGAAACTAGTTACTAGTTTCCTTAATCATTATTAGTTATACTAGTTACTAGTATGCTGTGGCTATCACAAACATTTCTTCTATATTTTTCTGCACAAATTCATGTGGCACAAATTATTTATTAAAATTATTTTCCATGATGAACACAGATTATTTTCATATCAGAGAGATAATAACACTAAATGATGAAAAAAGTCCATTCTGTGCCCTATAGTCAATATTTTAGAAAATGCATATTTTTAGGACTTGTACTGGTTAAAAATGAAAAAAATCTATAACTTTGTTTTAAATTATCAAAAATCTATAGTTCACCATTAATTTTAAAGGCATTAACGAGTTCTTTTGAAAAACATTCATACTGAAAATTTACAGTCCTCCCTTCCTTGTCCTGCCACATTAAAAATTATGAAAGAATGGGACAGCAGCACCCTCTATTGATCAATATACATCAATTTAAATCAAGGTACAATTAAATATAACTTTTCATGAAATTCTGTGTGCATCAGTTTTTAGAGAGTTGCCACAAAAATTTTCTCACATGCAGATTTATGAACTGAAAGATATGGATATTTTAAAAAAAAAATAGTCAAAGCGTGTTCAAGGCGTCTCAAAATGAGTAAAGCCACAGAAACAGGAAGTCAAAAAAATTTTTACGAATTCGATACTTTCTTTTATCAAATACAGAAGAAAGTAAAAAAGATTTTGTGGGGAAAAAAAAAAAAAAGCTCTGACAGTCACCACTAACATGAAATGTAGCACTTTAGTAGTTCACACAGCTGGAAATTCAAATGCAATATATAAAATTTAAAAATGCAGTCATGACTATACTAAAAAGTTACAATAAGCAAATAAATTATAACGAAGAAGAAATTTTAGTGCTTTATTTAGCACATAGCATTTTTCATCAATTTCACTTTCCTGGTGATCTCTTTCATTATGACCATTAACTCCATGGATCACACTTTGCATCCTGTACACATCATTCAGAAGAGCTGAACATAATATGCAGCCAGGAAAATTTCAACAGTCTGCACAAATGATTCATTTTAAATTAATGTTCCCCATTCTAGTACATTAAGTGAAAGAGAATCTTTGCATAGGTTGTTATGGCCTTCTAAATTTGTGAACAGCAGCAACTGCATTCTATTGGTAGAAATAAAACAGTTTTACTAGGAATGTACCCTGATGTAATGTGCATTTTGAACTCAACTTATACTTAAAATATCTATTTGAATTTCTAGCTGCATAAATTACTAAAGCACCCCAATTTACATTAGTGGTGACTGTCATAACTAATTTTCTTAATTATTTATTTGACATGGAATAATTTTTTCATCTTGTCATTTGTCCTCCTACTAATTTTTAACGGCATTCCAGTGAATAGATAAAGCTCTTAATAGTATTTTAAAAAAAAAAAAAAAAAAAAAAAAAAAAAAACAACTATATTTTACTCTCAAAGTTTAAAAAACACAATGTATTAAAATTAGCAAATTAATCGTAATTTGAAATGTAGTTTCGAAAATCCAACACAGTTTGAAAAAAAAAAGGAGGTATGGGGACGTTACTGCACTCTGGGATATATTATGATTGTTCTGATTTACTGCATCAGATATATATTAGCAACCTGACTAAGGCATATGCAAGTGGGGAAATTGCCTGGACCCTCTTGCTAAAATTGGACCCCCAAATCAAATTTAAAACATAACAATTTGCTTTTTGACTTTAAGTTTAAATGAATATGTATAAAAGGGCCTCTAAAGAACTATCTGTCCCAGGTCCCTGTTTGGTTAAATCTGTTACAGAAGGGATTATTATTGATAAAAGCAAATAAACACCCAATTTAAAAAATATTCCACCTTTTAATATCAAAAAATATTTTATTCTTTTTTTTTTTTTTTTTTTTTAAGTATATATATTATTTAATTTTTAAAATTAAAAATTACTTTAACATAAAAAATTAATTAATTTTTTGTGCAAAATTATTTGGAATAATTTTAGAATTTTTCAGGTTCCTAGCAGTTTGATGGTTAATGAATGTACGAAAAAAACCCTATAAATATATTTTAACTTTATAATTTACAAGTTTTGTATATTTTTTAAGCATTAAAACATTTTAAGAAAATATTACTTTAAAGAAGTTGGTTGCCACAGTCGTTTTGATAGGGGCCCCTGCCATCACTGGTGGCTACTTGATTAAGTTAGTGTCTGCGACAAAACTAATTTCATCTCTTTCTCCATACAGCAAATATTCTTCTGTAGGAGCTCCCACGGTAAGTCCCAGATTTCTTATATTTCTCCCAGTATATTCCGTAGGAATGCAAGATGTCTGCCATAGCAGCCTCCGTAGGAATATCATTATTTCATAGCTCCGTCGCAGTTCTTGAGAACTACCTCTGTCAAATCATTCCTAGAAATATCAAATTAGATTTTCCCTCAGATTTCCCAAACATGTCCGTTCTTCCACTGGGAAGAATCCATGAGGTTCAGGATATCCCAGGGTGCAATGTAGGAAGATCATTGTTATATTGGGCCTTAGGTTTCTTTAAAGAAAAAGAAGCCAAAGGGAAAGATGCCTTTTTTAAGGCTTTTTAAAGAAGTTTAAGGGAAGAGATCAAGTTAGTTTAATCAAAGATACTTACTGAATAGCTGCCAATGATGGCAGAGAGCTTCTTTTTAAAGGACTATGGCAATCAATTTCTTTAAAGTAAGGTACTATTAAAATGTTTTAATATTTATAATTTGCTTTTTTCATTTTTTAAAAGCTGGGATTATAAATTATATGATAAATTTATTATTATAGTATTAAGAAATATCAATATCAAACTCTTAAAATGCAAGTCAAATTACCATTCTATTTATTCTAACAAATTCCTCAGGTGTTGACGCCCAGGGAGGTAAGATCACATCATTAACAGCTGTTCCATCTTCTTGGCAGCCTAACTGATAACCATTTTTATTCATGAACATCTCAGCCAAATAGAAAAATTCCGGAATAAGCTCCTGTTCATTAAAATGGAAAATAATCAAGATAATGCATATAAATAATAAATAAATATCAATTTTAATAATTAAACAAAATATAAACTTAAAAACCTTTAAATATAAAAAAATTCTGAACCCATACAATAATGCATTCCAACATAAGGAGATGTAATACCCGTTTTTTTTTTTTTTTTTTTTTTTTTTTTTTTCACATAACATGAATGTTCATATCAAGTAGAATAGCTAAAAGCTGGAATTGTAAAAGCAAGTGCAGTTAAATCATATTTTTACATTTGTTTAAATATAAAATTTTTCAATAATTCTATTAAATACTAGCTGACCCGTCCTACTTCGCACGGATGAACAAATTTTAGTTAACGATGAATTGATATGCAAAAAATCAAAAATATATCAGTTTATATGTTATAGTCAGGCAATATTATCAACTGAAAAGTTAAAATATAATTTTACAATTATTTTTTTCAATCAGTTGTTAAATGTTGGTAATTTTTACTTTATGTTATTTATTTATTTATTTCATAAAAAGAAGCATGTCTTTACTCATGAATAAAAAATATTGAAAAATAAACCTATAACATGAATATGTGTTTGATAAAGTTGACGTCATAATTGCTTTAATTATTATTTATTTGTTCTTATAATATTAATTTCTATTAAACACAGAGCTTATGTGTTTTTAATTTTCTTAAATTTAACGTCCGCAAAGTAATCTGGTTATTGTTTTAGTAATGGTTCTCCATTAGTGATCGTTAATATTTTTTGTGATTTTGGCGGTGAATTAAAAAGGTTATCGCAAATACGTAAAGTCCTTCGAGTGAAACGTCCTAGCTATTGCGGTGCCAAATTTTAAATATCGCTAAAGAAGCCCTATACAAAAGTAGATTTCTAACACGAATGCACATTTAATTTATTTTAAATGAACCGTGTTTCCAATCAACATAATGAAACTTGCATAATCAAATGTCATTTGCAATTCCCTAGCGGCTGTATATTGCGCTACTTGCTTTCGGAAAAGATTTTATATCAATCATCCTTGGCGGGAAAAAAAAAAAGAAAAAGAAAAAAAAATGATTGCCAAGTTATCTCGCAAATATATTTATTTTTTTCCATAACTGATGGTTTTTAATAATGTATATTAAGGGAAAAATCAATAATATGAAACAATATTCGTATAATATATACTATTACAAAATCTGGTGTGAAACAACCACACGACTTCCATTACCCACTATTAAACGTATTATATACATTTCTTGGAGATATTAAGTACATGCATTTTTTTTTTTTTAGATTTTCCAGTAAGAGAAACTTGATACACGTATAAAGACACCTACCACAAAGTTTACATAGTGAGTTAAAAAAATAAGGGGAAAAAATATAGTTATTTTTTTTAAACACGAATTACCGAGATCTAAAACTGAACGTCCTAATCAGGATGACGGTTAGTATTCCTGTAATATGCACGTAATACTTGAGAAAGGTTATCTAAATTGAATTAATGAAACAATTTTCAAAAAAATCGTTAGAGCCCTTTTTGAGATACCAACTTTTACCAAAACTTGGCATACTCAATTATTGACCGGAAAACAATAATTACATACAAAAGGATATTTAGTAGGAAGTTAACATGGCGAGTTTGAAAAAAATTCGTACAGCCGTTTTTAAAGGAAGGCACTTATGAGATCTGAAATTGAGCTGTTTATAGAGGACGCCTCTCAATTTTCCTGAACTAACCAATTATATCATTCGAAAGGACATCTAATAGATTGTTTATATAGCAACTTTGAAGAAAATCGTTAGGGCTGTTTATGAGGTACGGGCTTACGGTCCCATTTCCGGTTTTCGATGACCCAGTTCCGGTTTTTCAATTTTCACCAAAATTTGGAAAATTCATCTGTACATCAGACCTGAATCAATTGTGAAGATTTGTAGTTCTATCTTTATTAATTTTGGAGATATGACACCCGGAAAATTTCACACATTCGTACACACACACACACTGACCCATTGCCAAAAACTACTTTTTTGGACTCAGGAGGCCTTAAAACATATAAATCAGGTGAAACTCTATATCAAATTTTTGGACCAAATACAATACTTCCACTACCTACGGTAGTACGGTAATTGAAGTAAAAACATAGATCTCGTATTTAATACGAAAATATACAGGTTTTCGTATTACGTTTTCGATCTCGAAATACAAAAATCGCCAAGGACGACCGATATCAAATCTATGCTTTGTTTTCAATTAAAATATTGAAAATTTGAATTAAAAATGTATTTTACCAAAATTTATTATAGCCTCTAGCACTTAGAGACTGTGTATCGTTTGATTAGTATAAAAAAAGAAAGAAATAGAAATCGGCTTTTTAGTTCTAGCGATCGTTCTCTACATATACATATAAACCTTTCCTCTTTATATATTAGTATAGAGCATAGATAGATTAAATAGGTTTCTAATCGACATAATGTAACTCAAATAATTAAATGCTATTTGCATTGCAGTAATGGTTGTATGCGCTATGTATATTGAGCTACTTGTCATAACTGTTAGTTGCTAAAAATAGTCGTCAAATAAATTTAAACTTCTCAATTATTCTTTTAACAAATGCATAATGAAATGCAGACGATATTTTTTTAATTCACTTTTTATATTATTATTCGCGAGAAAATATATTTTACTATATGTCGAAAAATGAATTAACCCGTAAATTTTTTGGGCAACAATTATAAAATAAATAATTTAATAAAAGTTTAGAAGTAACGCTTAGATCATTACATTATATCATATCATATCAAATTATATTATTAGAAAAATAAATACTTTAAATTTATAATGACGTCAGATTTAACGTGTAAGTTTAACATTTTGCAAAGCTTTATATGAATTTCAATTTAATCCACGTGCAAATATATTTTTTTTCTTTTCATGTCAAGATATTTTGAAAACAAAATCAACATGTAAAAGTTTCTTTTATGTTGGCAACGGCTAATTTTTTTAATATTTCATTATTTCCATTTCTATTACGGCTTCTATGGGGATTTTAATTAAAATGCTCAGATTTTAAACTAAAATTTATTTTATCAAAATTAAATATAGCCTATAACAATATGGCATACTGTAGCTTTCGGTCAGTGAAAGAAGTTTTTAAATCGGTTCAGTAGTTTCAGAGATTACCCTCCACAAACAAACAATTTTTTGCGCTTTATATAATGATATAGATAAGAATTTTATCATACATGACATAGTAACTTGCATTTTTTTTCTTTATACTATTTAAAATTTAAAAATATAATGACAATAGACAGAAACATTTTTATGTATTAGCATTAAAAAAAAATAAATAAATAAATTTTAGGTTTAAGCATGCACCATTTTAATGCATTAAAAATAAGTTTAGTGAAGATGATGTCATCAAATGTAAGGAATTGGAGTACAACATTTGTCATTGTATTTTAAAGAAAATTTACACCAAATCAGGAATTTTTAGGTATATATTAAATGTTTATCTAAAGTAGTTCTTTTCAGAGAAGAATTATTTATCAAATCCTTAAAAAAAAAAAAAAAAAAAACTTGAAGAAGCATTTTTTTTACACTTTTCCACACCTCCACTTCCATTTCTCAACTATATTTATTTTTTGTATCGCAAAGTTTTTATTCATGCATATGTTTTGCCAAAAATATAATTTCTCCATATCACATCATAGGTTTCTTCATAATGTTATATAAAAAATGAGTAAGGTAATAGATTAATATATATATATATATAAATTAATGATATTTAGTAAAATTAACTATATAATCAATATCAGAAGTCACTGGGATAGAATTTTAATTTAAACCTTAATATAAAACTTTAGTAGGCACATACGTCTGTTTATATTTATCGAATCACTTCAAAATTAATGACTTCATAAAATAAAAATAATAATCTATGACTCAGTCTTTCCTTGAACAATGAAATAAGGTAAAATAAAAGTTTTTTTTTAGTCTTTTTAGAATTCAGCATTTACTGCTGTAATCTAAACCAAAAACTTTAAAAATGACGTACGGATAATTCATCTGACCATAAGATTGAATGTTTCTCTTCTTTTCCCCCTCATTATTCACTGATAACAGATCAATCGATTTGATATTATCAACTAAAGCAAATGATTTTACCTTAACATCAGAAGTATCTCGTTGGCAGTTTTTCCATGCTTGAGCAACTGAAGAGAACATTCTGTTTGCATGATCAAATTTACCACCTTGTAAGGATAAAAACATCGTGGTAAATGGCTCCTAGAAACAGATGGAAGAATAAGAAATGTTAGCAATATTTTTGTGACATTAATTACTATAAAATATATGCCAATTCTGATTCCATAAGTATAATACTAAATTATTCAGTAAGCTTTTTTTTAATCTAATTTTGAACATCTTTTCTGACATATTATTATTATTATTTCTTTTTTCTGATATTTCTTTATTTATTTTTAATGAAAGATATCTAGTGTTAATTACTTTAATCTGAAATAATAACATTCAAGTTACATGCATCAATAAATTTATATAAATTTGTATACATCAGAAAATCAAACAGTTTTTTGAAAGTTGACTTGTTTTAAAATGTTTAATTTTGTAAATTTTTCTTTTTTTTTTTTTTTTAAGACATACAATTTTGTTAAAAATTTTATTTCAAGATGCAAAATTTTAGAAAAAGCTTTTTGATTAACTGAAATTGTTTTTGAAGGAACACATATTTATTTAATTAATAAACGTTTTACCGCAGTCCTCTCAATTTCATTTTTTATTTTATTCAAAACGTTTTCTAACCAAATTTTAAATTATTCACAAATATCTATAATAATAAAAGAAAGTGTTTGTCTGCCTTTGTGTGATGCACAGGAAAAGATTATTGCATGTACAGTTCTGAAAAAAATTTCTAGATAATGAAATACATATAGTTTTGCAACATATTTTTACATTTTTGACATTCTTACTAGATTTAAAAAAATTTTATGTTTTTTTTTTTTTTTTTTTTTTTTTTTCAAAAATTTTATTTGAGATGTAATTTTAAGCTAGTGACAATAAAAATAAAATGCCTACAACTTTTTATTTCAATTATTTTTTCACATAAAAAAAAAAAAAAATTACACATAAATGATGAATACAAAAAAAATTTGAAAAGTTAAACCTGCATCATAAAAATTTTCTGACAAAACTAATGTCATAGTGGTTGTAAAATTATCAAATATACTTTCTGGTTGTAATAATATATTTGATTACGGAGGTGGGGTGGTGTTGTAGGGCTGGATGGTTGGGTGGGTTTGTGAAATTAAATTTAAAAGAAAAAAAAGGCAGAAGGCTTGTTGCATTTACTTTGTATTACTATGCAAACTTTCTTTTTCCAATAAAATTTCAGTTTCTTCCTTTTTGAGTTGTCAACTATATTTAAAATTCTAATTATACTATTAAACACAATGTAATCAATCGGTGAATTTCATTGTTGCTTCGTGGTTTCATTGTTATTCATCTGCTTTGAAATTTTGCTTTTTTAAATCCATATGGTTCCTGTTCTGGTCGTGGCAGGCTGGGTGAGTGTTGCCGGCGTTAAACTAGTTTAACCCCATAGGCAAGTCACAAGTCTTGTCGCCTGCCTCCTTCCTTCCTATCTTGTGTTTCTTAGGTTATATTTCATTAATTTTGATAAGTTTATGGTTTTAAGTTAAGATTTGCTGTGTTACTTTATTGATTCGTTTGTTTTGCAGGCTGTTAATTAATAGATCTGGTTTCTTTACATTATCGTATTTCATCCACTGATAAATTTTTTAAAATCTTATTGGTCATTGGTGTTTCAGTGATCTTGTATCTGTTGCTTGGCTTCTACTATGCTTAATAGATCATCTTTATTATATATATATACACATTTCCCATTTTAAATACTTTATTTTGATTTATTTGCAATTTTAATTAAGCAATATCTTTTCTTGATTTTATCTTCTGCAAACTAATGTGATTGAATATTTACAGGCATGTGATTGCTAAAAATAGAAATTAGCTGAAAATGTCTCGCTAACATAATTGGTTGGTTGATTGGTTGAATATTGATAACGTTATTTTTAATAAATTGACTACCTAAACAGTTATACATATAACTTATCTACATAAAACATTTTCAGGATTTTTTTCCTTAACATAAAAAGAAATTAATCTGTAATAACTTTTACATTCACATAAAACCTTATTAAAATTTCATGTTCACACAAAAACAAAATTCTCAAACAAATATAGAATATAATTTTTATATATGTACATTAATCATACAAAAAAAAAAAAAAAAAAAGTAACAATACTAACTAATTATCAGTTTCAAACATGCACAAAACCAACTGAGTATTAATTAATGTTCTTAAATTGGTTTAGAAAAAAAAAAAAAATTCTACCTGAAAAATCTATCCATTTTTTGCCTTGTTTACTCATTTAATATAGATAAGAAATATAAATATTTAATTGAGGATAAATAAATAGTTTCATCAAGTTCAGTAATAAAGTCTAAAAATAAATACATATATGAGAAATATTGAGCACGTTTATCACATTATTGTTTCTAGAATTGATCATTGATCACTATTTGGAGATAGAGAAAGAGGAAGGGGAGGGGGGGGGGGAATAAAAAAATAATTACACGAGTAAGAGATATTAAACTCTTTCAGTTCTACTTTTAAAATCTAATAAAACAAGTTTAAAATGAATATTGTCATTTATGTTGTGGATGAAGGAAGATTGGGAAATAAAATACTTCTGCAGAACTTTTGAGTGCTAATCGCTAGTTGGAGATAAGAAAAAGGGGGTGGGGAGGGGCAAAAAATAATTACATGAGCAAGAGATATTTAACAATTCTATTTCTTTATAGGTTCTAGAATCACATAGAGCAAGTTAAAAATGAATATTCACATTTAGGTTGTGGATGGAAAAAGATTAGGAATAGGGAGGCTTTCTTACAGCATTTGATCACTGATCCTTAATGGGGTTTCTTCTTTTTTAAACGAACGATATCCGCGATTTTTTTTAAAAACGGAAGAAATTAATTCGCGGAATTCCGCGAATTAGGAAAAAAAAAAAATCGCGGATTTCCGCGAATTCGCGGAAAAATCACATGCCTGATTTAGTTTATTTAAAATTGATATTGTTTCTAATCAAAATTAATGAAACTCACAAGGAGACGGCAAGGGTGTGGGGTCCTCAAGTCGAACGGAGGTTCCGCGTGTAATTAGCACTCAGTGAGTGTATTCATATACTCAAACCCTAGAGCGCACTACTTAGCCATCGCCGAGAAAAAAATTCCTGAAGCTTGAAATTTTTTTTTTTTAAATTTGTATTAAAATTTAATGAATCGTTATAAACAATTTCTTTTCAACTTTTATACATTGTTAAATCGCGAATTTAAGGATTTCTAACTTTTTAACGATTAGAACTTAGAACTGTAGATAGAATAAATACAAAAGCCACAGTTCTTTTAAACATTACCATTTATTTTTTATAAAATAACATATTATTAAATACAATGAATATTTATGATTATACGTTTATAGCATTAGCAATTCTTTCAATCATTCATCTTTACGAATACACAAACCTGGATGATATTTATCATAAAAACAAGAAAAACACAAATTTTGTTGACAACTTGCACAACAAATAAATGCAGCTTTTTTACTGGAGCACAGTGTTTTGAGAATTTATTTTAAAAAGCAAACTTCGTTCACATTCATAAATATTTCTCGATGTTCAGATAATTTTGACGCATACCAGGCATATTTGATGATTTTTGAAAAAATTGGAGAAGAGAGCTGATGATGAACGATTGATTGAATTTTAATTGTTTAAATAAGAAATTGTTTATAACGATTTATTAAATTTTAATGCAAATAAAAAAAAAAAAATTTCAAACTTCAGGAATTTTTTTCTCGGCGATGACTAAGTAGTGCGCTCTAGGGTTTGAGTATATGAATACACTCACTGAGTGCTAACTACACACGGAACCTCCGTTCGATTTGAGGACCCCACACCCATGCTGTCTCCTTATCAGATAAATATGTCTTTTACATTTAATTAATGATTGTATATCACAGTATTTGGCCATAATTTTCTGTTTTTTGAAAAACACTCATTGAACACATGTTGCCTTTTAATTTAGTGAGCAGAAAAAATATAAAAATTTTCCGGGAAAAAAAAAAAAAAAAAAAAAAAAAAAAAACATCTGCAACAATAACAGATGTGAAGTAACAGATCAAATTTGACACCTTGTAAAGATTAAATCATTGTGGAAATTAGCTTCTAGAAACATATATATGAATAAGAAATGTTAGCAGTATTTTTGTGACATCAATTATATAAAATACATGTATACATATTCAGATTCAATAAATAACAAATATAATTATACTAAGTTATTCAACAAACTTTTTTTAGATTTATTTTTTAAAAAAATTTCTGACACTTTGATGATTCAAATATAATGAATATCTATATTCAAAATATTATATACATATCCATTATAGAAAATTGTGAAATTTATTAATATTAACAAGAAGTCTGCAAGAATGTAAGACTAGTGCATGATTACTAAATCACATATGAACTGGGTCACTGATACATTACATATAACTTCTAAGTCATTTAAACAAAGTTAAAATCTTATTTAATAGTTTAGTATGTATGAACATGCTTTTAATTTTCTTAATAACAACATAAAGCTGAAGTAAATACACATAATAATATTAATAAAATATCTTTGATACAAGAGGTATAAATAGATGAATTTAAATGTGTTATAGATAAAATTAATTATATATATATATATATATATATATATATAATAAAGATGATCTATTAAGCATAGTAGAAGCCAAGCAACAGATAGAAGATCACTGAAACACCAATGACCAATAAGATAAAAAAAAAAAAAAAAAAAATCATCAGTGGATGAAATACACTAATGTAAAGAAACCAGATCTATTAATTAACAGCCTGCAAAACAAACGAATCAATATAGTAAAACAACAAATCTTAACTTAAAACCATAAACTTATCAAAATTAATGAAAAAAAACAACCTAAGAAACACAAGGTAGGAAGAAGGAGGCAGGCGGCAAGACTTGTGACTTGCCTGTGGGGTTACACTAGTTTTATGCTGGCAACACTCCCCCAGCCTGCCACAACCACCAAAATTCCACCAAATTTTTAAGAAAATTTACAGTTTTTATTATGGTGCAATTAATATCATACAGAAAAAAAAAAAAAAAAAAAACTAGGAAAAGAACAGTTATCAATTCTTAAATTATTTTCTAAAGTCTTGCTAGTAACTCCCACCCCCTTTTTTAAGAATGATTTTTTCCCCTTATTTTCTAATAATTATATATAAATGAAATTTATTAGTGCAAGGGAAAATATTACATATATATTAGCAATGTTCCGGAGAAATGAAAGAGTTGGCAACTCTGGAAAGATACATATTTTTAAAAATATATAGCTTCGTAAACCATATTAAAAATTCAAGAACTTGCTTCGTTTATGAACCCTAAAATAATTCTAATCACTTACAACTCTGACAAGCCAATTCAGTGTAAAGGCAGATGTAGAGTAATGAGTTCCATAATGAAAAGGTGGGATTGTCTCATGCTCCCATGTCTCATAACGCTCTTCAAAAAATGCTTTTCTGCTAGGATTCAGAGCTCCAACAGGCTGAAATATAAGAGAAAAATTAACACATAATTATATTACACACATAAAAAAAAAAAAATAATAATAATAAATAAATAAATAAATCTGTATTTCAAAGAAATATACATATGTATGATACCACTGTCTTTAACAAAAAATACCACTATTAAGAATTTTAACAATTTATTAAAAATAAAAAGCTTAAAAAAAAATCATATAAAACTGTTGTATGGGTAAACGATTACACTACACATCATTCAATTAACTTTAAGTACCTTTGAGAGATCTCTATAGTTACTAGGCAGGCTAAGATCCAGTTCTGGGGCTTCATAATTTGTCAGAACCCAAGGAAATACTGGATACTGGTTCAAGTCATTGTAGGTTCGTCCTAAAATTAACAAACAAATTAAAGAGAATTGAGAATTGACAAACATTTATCATATATAAAAACTGAGATTTACATTTTAACATAATAATAGAAGTAAATCATATTTTAAAATAAAACAAATAAAACTATTTATTATATTAAAAAAAAAAAAAAAAAAAAAAAGTAAACAGTATTTATTAACTGATATGCAAATCTGATAATAAGGCCGATTTTCGATATTATATACATATCAATGATTACTGATTTTATTTTATTTATATATTTATTTATTCATTTTGATCTGTATGAGATGGAAGTCAGTTAATAATAAAATGAAATAAAAATCCACTGTGATTACAAATATGAATAAATTCATAATTAATGCTTATGAATTTATACAATATTTTTACTTGCAAATCACTGAAAATATCCCATTAGATTTTAATCTAAAACCAACATATAGGCATTCGCATGTGTAATATAATTTAAAAGTGTATTACCGACGATCACCATATCAATCTGGTAACTCTGATAAAAAGGAAAAATATAAGGCAACTTTTGGAAAGAGTGAAACTTAATAGCAAAAAGAATATGCAATGAACATATAAAAAAACTTCAATGTCTTGAATGGCAATGAGAACAATGGAATAGCAGACACCTGTTTCAGTAGCATTTAGTGTACTATCATGCATAAAATGAAAAGAAAGTGCTACTATATATGCAAGATAAATCAGATTCTAATCAACTAATAGAATTAGGAGGAATGTGAGGGATTAGCCAATAAGGAATTTGATAAACAGTAGTTGTGGAAAATGTAGAAGAAATTAAGAAAGTGTGAACTGAATATTGTTAATTGTGATTTCACCGTAGTCCCTTTGTCTGATTGTTGAAAATTTTACATTGAATCCACACTTTCTTAATTTCTTTAAAATTTTTTCACAATTACCATTTTCTTATTGATTAATCCCCCACATTCTTCCTAATTTTATTGGTTGATTAGAAACTGATTCCTTTCTTATAAATAGAAACACTTCTCTTTCATTTTTTTTATACACTGATGACAGTATGCTAAATGCTATTAAAACAGCTGTCTGATATTCCAATACTCTTTTTGGAATTCCAGACATTGAAGGTTTTTTCTGTGATGAGAAGATGCTGTTCAGAGACCGTGAAGAGAAGGTGTTCTGCCTCTGGTGTCATAGTTTATTTAATTAGAATTAATGCTGATTGAGTGCAGTAGTTTTGCTGTTAATCAAACATAAGTATACATTTAAATATAAAATAGCATGAAAATATTTAAAATAAATATTAAATACCTTTATTTAAACTTCATGCTTGGCAGAAAGCTTTTTCGGTAGGGGATCCTCTCTGTCAACTGTGTCGACTGCTCTTTGTGGTTGGCGGCTGCCCGAGTCTTGATCTTCTCCTTTATACTCATACAGGTGACGCCACACTTTGTCTATTTCTGCTGATTCGTGGTCATTGATAACGTGACTATTATGTGCGATTTCAATACTTTCTCTAATAAATGAGTAATTTTGGTTATTGTAGTTAGCGATTTTTGTGACTCTATCAAAATCTATTTTTATATTATTTTCAAGGTAATTTCTAGCTAAAGCGGCGGTCTTTCGGTTGAATTTATGTCGTTTTGATATAAGCGACATAAAATTCAAAACAACATAAAATTCAACCCAAACACCACTGCTTTAGCTAGAAATTACCTTGAAATATCAAAACGACATAAAATTCAACCAAAACACCACCGCTTTAGCTAGAAATTACCTTGAAACATCAAAACGACATAAAATTCAACCGAAAGACCACCGCTTTAGCTAGAAATTACCTTGAAAATAATATAAAAATAGATTCTGATAGAGTCACAAAAATCGCTATCTACAATAACCAAAATTACTCATTTTTTAGAGAAAGTATTGAAATTGCGCATAATAGTCACGTTATCAATGACCACGAATCAGCAGAAATAGACAAAGTGTGGCGTCACCTGTATGAGTATAAAGGAGAAGATCAAGACTTGGGCAGCCGCCAACCACAAAGAGCAGTCGGCACAGTTGATGGAGGGGATCCCCTACTGAAAAAGCTTTTGGCCAAGCATGAAGTTTAAATAAAGGTATTTAATATTTATTTCAAATATGAATTATAACTTCATTTTAAAGTAGTTTTTATAAAGCATGGACATAATTAAATAGTTTTTTGTGATGGACTTCTTTCTGGAAAAAAAAATCACCACTACACAAAAAGTAATACAATCTATACTCTATAACAAGTACAAAAGAATACTTAAGATTTAAATACACACATTTCAAAAATTTTTAAGAAACAAATAAAAAGCTAAAATTATACATACCGGCTATAGTGTTTAGGAACATAAGATACTCAAAATTTGTTATTTCCCTCCTTTGCCATTTCTGAGTCATGTTCGATTGTTGGAAAATTTGCCTGGGAGACATTAAAGAAGCTCTTCTACAAAATTAAATGTTAAATGTTTAGTGTGTGATAAAAATACTTCATTATTAAGAAAAATAGCAATTTAGTAAATTAATTAGAAAATAATAATAATACCTTGTCTGTGGAATACCATATTTTATTCCAACTCCAACACAAGGTAGAGCTTTGACTACTTTCTTTACTGTCATATGATCCAGAAATGCAAGCATTATGGAGGCTAAAGGAGATTTTAAAAAATAAAATAAATAGCAGTAATACAGAGAAAAAAATGTCACATTGATAGATTTTTCATAATTTTTTATTAAAATTTCAAAAACATCACGGTCAATGTAACTTTTCAAACAAGAAAACAAAACTGATGAAATCTCAAAAAACGTTTTATTATTATTTATTTATTTTTCCCGAATTTTATTTATGAAGATATATATAAATTAATTTTTGGATACCAATGTGACAAATAGAAAAATTAATATTTCTAAATTAATAACCATACAACAAAAGCATCTCTAAAAACCACTGTATTTTTCAGTCATGTATCATAATTTGAATGATTAGTATTTCAATAAATACATATTTATATGCCAAATAACATGACATCAAATGTTAAAATAAAACTGTAAAAAAAAAAAAAAAAAAATAAGAAGAAGAAGAATATTAAGAAAGAGAAAAAAGGTAAATTAAATTCCATTCCATAAAAATTGAAAGTTGTTTTATTTAAAAATAGCATAAAAGAAAAATGAAATTGTAAAATAAATAAATAGTAACTCAGAGGAAAAAGATAAAAATTAAACACAGACGTTTCTCATAGGAAAGAAATATATACAATTCTATGTCAGAATAAACTTCGTAAAATACTTTATTTACTCAACATGAAAGTTGTTTCTTATTTTTATTTTTGAATAAAATTGATCTGAAAATAAATGAATTATATTGTAATAATAATAATGATGATGATGATAAGAATTGAATAAAAATAAAAATTTGTCAAATTTTTAATTATTTTCGAATAATCAAAAAATCGTTTTAAAATGACGATATATATATATATATATATTTTTACGGGATATTGTTCAAAACACGATGAAGATATTAAAATATATGTAACACATAATATAATTTAGTATCTTACAAGAAATGAAACTAAAACAGAGGAGAAATTTTTACATCCTAACAAGAATTATTGAAAAGAAAAGTGGTTAAAAAAAAATACACAATTGCAAACTGACGTTACTTTGAAGAGAATCTAAACATTAATAATTATTTAAAAATTATTAATTAAGTACAAATACAATAGTTAAAGTTTTAATAAAATTACGACTTCCCCCGACTCCGAAAGTAACAATTGATATCTTTAATAAAGAAGCATCACAAAACTGGCGTTGTAAAAATTATTACTTACAAACTTTGAATAAACACCATAAAATGCAATAAACTCGCAACAATTGTTTCGGATCGAAAAAACACACGACCCTTCATCAGGCGAATAAAGTAAGCACGAGTGCTGCAGTCAAAGCGGCAACGCACAAAACCGTTTAAAGTGAAAAGAAAAACTTTATAAAGTAGAAAGTAAACATGACAACTGGTGTGAGTAGAATTGTACAAGAAAACAAGAAAATAAATAAATGAGGGAGATTAACTTTGATATCCTTAGATTGCTATTTGGTTAAACGAAAATCTAAGTTACGTGAGTAATTTCCAAGCATCAGAGAAGAATGGAGTGGAAGAAATATCATTAACAAGATTTTTCGAATTTTTAAATATGTAAAATGCTTCATGAATATCCAAATGGGAGGAACAGACAGGAGATGCGGCAATGCGTTGCCGCTTTGACTGCAGCACTCGTGCTTACTTTGTTCGCCTGATGAAGGGTCGTGTGTTTTTTCGACCCGAAACAATTGTTGCGAGTTTATTGCATTTTATGGTGTTTATTCAAAGTTTGTAAGTAATAACAATTGATATCATTTGCTTTTACCATTCAATCCTAGATGGCAGCACTAAGCTAATGTCTTTCATTTATGTATGCTAAGAAAGAGTAAATATAAATTAATTTTGGATACAAAAATTAAAATTAAAGAAATGCAAATACTGTTTACGAGTCATAACGTCATGAGCTATAAGTGAAAATGCAAACTATTATACGCTTAAACATTTTACTTTATAAATCTTTTTTAAACACTCATAAAAGATTAGGGGCATTTCCCCAAATATTTTATCTTTCTTTCTGTATATATATAAAAAAAAAAAAAAAAAAAAAAAAAGATATCCCAAATAAATTTTGTGTGGAGTAAACGCCACAAAAGAAGTAATAAAAAGAAAAAAATCTTTTGAAACATAAAAATAAATAAAACTAATAATTATGCCCATGCAACATCCTCCCCCTTCTCACGGCCAGTTAGTACATGCCATCTAGTCACTCATTTTATTTTATTTTTATTTATTTATTTTAATTTATGCAAGTACATGATTTATTTTCAAATTTATCTTTTTTTTTTTTTTTTCTCCAAAATGATGTTCTAAAAACATGAACTCAAAAACGATTTTTTTTTTTTTTTTCCCTTTTATTTAACAGTAATTATCTATTTCAAATATTTATATTTTTTATTTTATTTTATTCGAATGTTAGTTATTTTTTTTTTTTTACTGTATAATGATTAAAATTGCATAAAATTGTTAAATTATTAAAAGGTTTATTTATTTATTATTATTATTATTATTATTATTATTATT
This sequence comes from Salticus scenicus, assembly GCA_963930645.1. NCBI lineage: Eukaryota > Metazoa > Arthropoda > Arachnida > Araneae > Salticidae > Salticus > Salticus scenicus. The sequence goes on along the minus strand of OZ005655.1, from coordinate 139,822,031 downwards.
ATTATTTTTTTTACCCGAGCTAAACACGAAACACATTTTGAGTTCAAAATGAATGTTCTATATAACCGTCTGTTTAAATTTTTATTATATCAGATTATAAAAGCAAACGCGAGTTCTTAAATTATGAGCCCCCAATTGCGAAATCGCATAAAATGATACCGAGATCGGTCAACGGCATGCATCCTGCATGTACAGCCAGACTCTGTATTATGACAACGGTATTTATGTCTGTCTATTTAGACTTTATGTCAGTGCATTCAGTTTTTTTTTTTTTTTTAAATAAATATGTGTTGTCGTATTTTGGGCCTAAAAATCTCCGCTGTCAATTGGTATACGATCCATAATTTCACCGAAGAACAACCTCTTACGAAAAAAATGGCATTATTATTATTATTATTATTTTCTAAATCACAATTCAGTTGGTTTTAAAGATACAGGTACGTTCTTATTTATTTATTTATTTTATTTTTATTTTTTCCTTTCCCTAATGATCTTGTTGGATGGAAAATAAAAAGAATCTAATTCACTAAATTAACCTAAAGTGGCAGTAAAAAAATTTAAATGTGTGATTTCTTTTAAATTAACAGCCGAATTTATTTCTGAACGTAATCTTTTTTCCTACCTTATTTTGAAAATCTTTTCAATTCAGTTTACATTGTCCACTTACCTTGGAACAACCTATATATATATATATATATATATATATATATATATATATATATATGAATATATATATATATATATATATATATATATATATATATATATATAAGAAAGCAAAAATAAAAAGAAAGAAAGAAAAGAATATGATAAGCTGCTCTCTGGAAAACTACAACTTTTCAAACTTCCACAAGCTTCTCTTTATATAGATTATTTGTTCTAGAATCTAGAATATTTCAAGACAAACACCTTAATCATTAGTCGTAAAGCATCGACATTATAATTTTCTAAATCTAGTAATCGCAAAGAGTCGCGCCAAGGTCCTGTAGGTGATACGATGCCAATGCTTTTCAACGTAAGAAACTATGCCTGTAAATATTGTTTTGTAGCAGTAAGACTAGCAGGGCGCGAAAACTCGATATCAATGCCTTTCAACGTTAAGAACTCTGCCTGTAAATATTGTTTTGCAGCAGTAGGACTAGCAATTCGTGAAAACTCGACATCAATGCCTTTCAATGTAAGGAATTCTGCTTGTAAATATTTTATGGAACACCACCGGTAAATATTATTTTGTGGCAGTGAGACTAACAATGCGCGATAACTATTTATCAATATTGCCGAAAGAGAGATAGAGGGAAAAAAGGAGCAAAATCATAATAATGCTTTAATTAATGTTAGTACATTGCGTGCTATAGATATTTGTTGTATAAAGCAAATGACTAAAAAAGTCAAGAAATCAAGCTTTCGTGAAGAAGATCTGCAGTCATATCAATTCTAGTTTTAAACACAGTGGGAACTTTATTTAACAAACCTCTATTTAACAAATTTTTCCTCCGAAGTAAGATTATCTAAAAAATTCCCTTGTAAAATAATCCCCAAACAACAATATCTATTTAATAAACCTTTTTCTTTGTAACCTTTTTTATTACTATTATCATTATTATTTTAAATATTCCATATTCATATACATTTTATGTGGATTATCCAAAAAGCATTTTGAAATTACAATTGTGAAAACGCTAACTGGGATGCATAGTTTGATTAGTAGGAGAAAAAAAAATCTGCAGTGATTCCACTCGACTTTCCGAACATTAAGTGATTAATACTTAAAGTAAGACAAGTCATTAAATAAACAAAAGTTGAAATTACAATAGGGTGCTTGTGTATTTTTTTCCATTGTATAATTTTATGCTATTGCACTTCAAATAATTTCAGCCCATTATATAAGAATTTTTCGTTGTATCCCTGTAAAAATCTATAAGGGTTAGATTCCCCAAAATCTCTATAATCTGTGCGACGGTGACCTATACTATGTGTATAAATTTTCAGTTCAATCGAATAAGGCGTTTAGATGCTATTGCATTTTTTTTTTTAAATTGGGCCCATAGACCATAATGACAATGAATTCTTCTTTGTGCCCCTGTAAAAAAAAAAAAAAACTATGAGTATTAGATTTACCAAAATCCATACAGTTTGTGTGACGGTGACTGATAACATGTGTATAAATTTTAAAGACAGACGAATAAGGTGTTTAGACGCTATCGCACTTTAAAAAATGTGAGCCTATAAGCCATAATGATAAAGAAATCTTCTTTGTATCCACACCGTAAAAAAAAAAAAAAAACTATAAGTCCTAGATTCACCAAAATCAATAAGGCTCTTGCTATGGTGACCTTTAACATACGTACCAACTTTCAGCTCATTCGAACAAAGTGATTAGGCGCTATCGTGTTCATTCACACACATACACATATCTTTACGATTTCATCATCGTAAAAATAAACTCAGGGGACCTCAAAACGTATAGATACACCAAAATCTCAAAGTCGGACTTTTGACATGATTATAATACTTTCCTTACATATGTATGCTCCGAAAGTAACAATACAGCAAATGATTTCGATGAAGATGAAAATTCAAACGATAGTAATGCTGAAAGATCAACAAATCTTCGTAGATTAAAATCTTTTTAAGGAGTGCGACTTGGACCACAATTTGATGAAAACACCTTTGATGAAGTTTTTAAGCATTGCAAATACGCGAGGCATATTATGAAAGAAAAAAATTTGTAAACAAAAGACTCGTACAAAATAACCCTTTGCCGGTCCAATTGAATTTCACTTCTCTGGTCAGTGTTGCCAAATTCAGGGACTTTTTTATTCAATATCCACCACTAAATTTTAGCTGTAACGGTTGCCTAATCACTTCGAAGATTATTCATCCATTATGTATATCAAATATCACTTCACAAAATTATTGGTGGTAGATGAATAATATAATTCCAAAATTTGGCAACATTATTTAGAGCGTTAAGACCGGCAAAGACTTTTTCCATAAATAAAATAAAGGACGTACATAGCATGTATTAGTATGCCTAAAATTATCACACTGTGATGAATGTGGTAATATAATAAAATGTTGGAAAAATATATTTTCACACACACTGAAATATATATAATGGAAGTGAAGCTTTATACAAAGCAAAAGATATTGAAGAAGTTAATAAACAAACTTAGAAAAGTAATTTTGAAAATTTCCAAAAAAACTGTCATATCTTTATCAAGGGCAATTATAGCAGCGGTGTAATAAATAATTGTTTCTGAGACAGTCATATATGAGATCATATAAAATCACTATCACTGCACAACAACTCAAAGATTTCAAAATTGAATAAAAGGACATTTAAGAGGTGAAAAATCTATATTAATAAAATCAGAGTTTTGTCTGTAAATTTGTTGGAATCGAAAAATTTTGCGATATCTTCACGTTTTACACCCCATAAAAGCCGAAAATGACTTCAGAAAATTTTGCCTGTGTGTGTGTGTGTGTGTGTGTCATCGTGTCCGTCGCTTTTTTTGTCCGGGCATCACTTGAGAACGGCAGGACGGAATTCAACGGCGCTTGGCAGGGATTTAGGTCTTCGCCCAACTTAAAATTATAGCTATCAACTTTTCAGAAATTCCCCCCCGTTCCCCCCTGGGGGGTAAAAGACTAAAACACGTTTGTCCGGGCATCACTCGAGAACGGCTGGACGGAATTCAACGGCGCTTGGCAGAAACTTAGGTCTTCACCCAACTTAAAATTATATCTATAGAAATTTTTAAAATTCTGATTAGTGTTTAAATTGTGGGTAAAAAACGCCTGCGCATGCGCCATAAATATTTTTTCACTAAAACGCTTTGAATGGAAAAAAAATCTGGAGTGACTCCACTCGACTTTCCGAACATTGAGTAACTAACAGTTTTGTAGATAAAATAAAGAAAGAGGAATTGCTAAACAAACAAAAGAGAGAAAACCATAATAGAGTGTTTTTTTCTCCATATATCACATGAGGTTTTATTTAACGCTACTGAACTTTGAGCCCTTAGATCATAATGATAAAGAATTTTTCGTTTTGTCCCTGTAAAAATCTATAGATGCTAGATTCACCAAAATGCTTATAGTTAGTGCAACAGTGATTTATAATATTCATACAAATTTTCAGCTCAATTGAATAAGGCGTTTAGATGCTATCGCACTTTTAAAAATTTGGTCTCATAGGCCATAATGATAAAGAACTTTTCTTTGTGTCCCTGTAAAAAAACTGTAGTGCTAGATTCACCAAAATCTATACAGTTGGTGCAAATGCGACCTATAACATGTGTACAATTTTTTTGCTCAGATTAATAAGGCGTTTAGACGCTATCACACTTTTAAAAATTTGGCCCCATTGGCCTTAATGATAAAGAATTTTTCTTTGTGTCCCTGTAAAAAAACTATAAGTGCTAGATTCTCCAAAATCTATACAGATTGAGTATCTGTGACCTATAATATGGGTATAAAATTTTTGCTCAATTGAATAAGGCGTTTAGATGCTATCGCACTTTTAAGATTTTGGTCCCATAGGCCATAATGATAAAGAATTTTTCTTTGTGTCCCTGTAAAAAAACTATAAGTGCTAGATTCACCAAAATCTATAGGGTTCGTACTATGGTGACTTACAATATACGTACCAACTTTCAGGTTAATCGAACAAAGCCTTTAGACGCTAGCGTGTTCACAAACATACACACATACACACATACACACACACATACATACATCATCGTAAAAATAGTGAAAACGGACTCAGGGGACCTCAAAACGTATAGAAACATCAAAATCTCGAATTCGGATTTTTGACATGATTACAATACTTTCCTCACTATAGTGTTCGGAAAGTAATAAAATGCAAAAATAAATTTTTAAGAGAAAGACTTTTTTTATTCGCGTGATTCGCACTACAGATTATGAAAAGATTGAAATGTGCCATCTGAGTTTCATACTTTAGTTAATTTTAAAACATCTAATTGTCGTATCGAAAATCTGTTTACATCCCAGGATTCAGAAAAATCACCTCTTTCTTTTGGTGCTGAATTTGTAACGATAGGTCTGATACTTCTAATTTATTTTCCCCTTTTACCGTTTTTCCGTTGCCACTTAAATTTCATACTTTAGTTATTTTTTAAAAATCTAATTGTAGCATCAAAAAACTGTTTGCACCCCTGGATTCAGAAAAATCACCCCTTTCATTTAGTATCAAATTTATAAATATAAGTCTGATATTTCTAATTTATTTTACCCTTTTTCCGTTTTCAACCCAGATTCGATATGGAACAGCTTTAGTATTGGATCCCTTTGGCAAAATTTGAAATTCGGCACCGAAGAAGCTCGGACGTTTCTCGCCAAGATCTTTAATTGCACAATTGAGATAGCCAATTCAGTTCATCGCAAAAAGGGCTTAAAATATTTAAAGTCACCAAAGGGTTCCGATACTTAAGCTGTGCTTTTTGTATTTATTTATTTATAATACTGTCTATTAAAGACTTCTGTGGTCACGAAATTTGGTGTGTAAATTGTTTGTATGCATCCGGCACTTATTGTAACTGCATTTCACGAAATTCGAAATCCCCCCCCCCCCTTCTGGGAGTCGGAGGGCAATAAACATGTGTAAAAACATGTTTTTTCCGTTTGAATTCGCTTTGAATTATCTTAGAATGGCGAATTATGGTGTGTGGATATTGATTAAGTGTACGCATTATGTACATTAGTGGGATTTTGCAAAACTTCGAACTCACCCGCTAAGGGTGGGGAAGTAAGAAGTGGGTAAGTTGTGCCGAAAACAGTGGGGACCCAGACTCCTCACATTGGGAGCGAGAAAACCTCTACCAATCACAGCGAGAACTTAGGTTATTAATAAAGATGTGGCATTTTGACAACTCATTTAAGTTTAATGTCCAGCGAAGCGGGCAAAGCCTGCTAGTAAATAGATAAAATAAAAAAAAATTCCATATATCATCCATTTGTATATTAATTTACATGAAGCAAGAATATTTTCCTAGTGGTATTATCCTGTTTTCGAGGTTTATCACGTGAATCGCGATCAGTGCGTCGCAAATGTCAATATTTGTTGAATTAAAAACATTTTTTGAGAGGATAGCAAATGTCCATCCACAAAACAATATCTCTCATTAGAACAATGTCTCTTATTTCATACTATTATCATAAAGTTGGAAAGTATTTCATAACGAATATCTTCTTGATCATTTTACTTTCTTGCTAATTATGGTAAAATGTCGTAAATGATTCGCTAATTTGTTCCAAGAGATACACCCTCCCCTCCCCCGTGCGCGCCATAATTACAGTTTTATTATTATTAATATTGTTATTATTTAGCTGCTTAAGGAAATTCTAATAACGTAAAAGGCAACTGATTATTTGCGTTCAATAATATACATATGTACAAATAAGTATTTTTTTATGCACAAGTCAGATTTACATTACAAAATTATTTCTTTGAAATATCTGTAAAACGTATGTAGAAGTAGAAAAAAGAGAATTAAAAGCAGTTGTTTATTTCCAAATTTATATTTAAAAAAAAAAAGTCCTTCCGCCTTATTCGGAAGGGTAGGTTGATTTCTTTCTCCTTATCAAGTAGCTGCCATTTTGTTTCAAAATGGCGGCTACAAATTATTAATGCACTTGGTATAAATATTGATGTAGACTACGCACATATGGAGTTTTAAGCAAATCGGTTCATAAATACATTTTTGTGTGAATTTAAAATTTTCAAGTGGCCGGCGCTTGGAAACAGAATGGTGAGTTAAGTTGACAAATATATGAAATGTATTTGTGAGATAAGTCTACTGTACACATATAGTTCGAATTAATTCAAAATCTCAAAAGTCATCGTGTTGAAAAATTAAGTGGCTGCCACGTGGATCAAAATGGCAGAGAAAGTTGCTCAGTGAACTAATTAATCTAAAATATTGTAGCAAATTTGAAGCAATTCATTTTTTTTTTTTTTTTTTTTTTTTGTAGAATTTCTTTCAAAGAGGGTTAAGTAAGTTGATAAAATGTTAGTTTTCTGCATTTCTAGTTTGTTTTAGCATTAAAATAGCCTAATTTTTCTTCAAAAACGCATTAAAAATATCCGGTAACGCAGGTAATGGATATGGCGCCAAATTTGGCGACTTTCCCATATGGCGAATTTTTTGGCGAGAAAATACTTATTATCCATATACCAAAAATGGACGCAATAACGTGATTGGTTCACGAGTTACGTGAATTTTCTAGATTTTTGTTGTTTGAATGATCAATTTTTCAACTTTGATTTGATTGATTAGGTATTTCTAAAGTTACCGTGATAACAAATTTTCAAGTGGCCGCCAGTTGGAAACAATACAGTGGAACAAGTTGCCCAGAGAACATATCCAAGATATTTGAAGCATAGGTTCACTGTCCAACTGTGGTTTAAATCAGTGCCATGTTTCAAAAATTTATTTTATGGCAAATTTTCAAGTGGCAGTCTAAGTGGTTGCAACTTGGAAACAAAATGGCAAAGCAACTTGCCCAGCGAAATCATCCAGTATACTTGTATAAGTTCCTTATCCAGTTCTAGTTCAAATTAAATCAGTATTTCTACAATTATCGTCATAAGAAATTTTCAGGTGGCACCACTTGGAAAAAAAAGCGGAGTGAGATGCCCAGCGAACTTATCTGTGATATTTGAAGGATAAATCCACTACCCAAATTTGATGCGAATTGATTCTGTATTACTAAAATTACCATAATGACAAATTTTCAAGTGGCCGCCACTTGGAAATAAAATTGCGGATCAAGTCACCAAGTGAACTTATCCTAGATATTTGAACCATAAGTTCACTATCCAACTTTTATTTGAATCAGTTTAGTATTTTAAAAGTTATCGTGGTGGCATATTTTCAAGTGGCAGTGTGATTTCAAGTGGCTGGGACTTAAAAACAAGATGTCGGGACAAGTTGCCCAGTGAAAACATTCAAGATAATTATATGATAATATCACTGTCCAAATTTGGTTCGATTTGGAGTATTATTTCAGAAGTTATCGTGATTTTAAATTTTCAAGTGGGAGCCTGATTTCAAGTGGTCCCGCTTAACTTAAGATATCTGCCACTTTATTAAAAATGGCGGATATAGTTTGCTAATAAACTTCATTGAGATCCTTATATGGTCTGTATTTACATCAAAATTCAAACAGTTTCGGAATACGCTTTTTACAATTTAAATTTAAAAATTTCAAGTGGTCTCCACTTGAAAACAAAATGGCGGAGCAACTTGGTTAACAAACTCATCTAAGATATTTATAAGATAAGTTAAGACACTGTTCAAATTTGGTTCCATTTGGAGTATTATTTTGGAAGTTATCATGGTTTTAAATTTTCAAGTGGTAGCCTGATTTCAAGTGGTTCCGCTTAACTTAAGATATCCGCCACTTTATTAAAAATGGCGGATAAAGTTCATTAATAAAGTTATTTGAGACACTTGTATAAACTATGCACGCATCAAAATTTAAAAAAATTCGGAATACGCTTTTCACAATTTGAATTCGAAATTTTCAAGTGGTCTCCACTTGAAAACAAAATGGCGGAGCAACTTGGTTAACAAATTCATCTAAGTTATTTATAAGATAAGTGAAGACACTGTCCAAATTTGGTTCGATTTGGAGTATTATTTCGGAAGTTATAGTGATTTTAAATTTTCAAGTGGTAGCCTGATTTCAAGTGGTCCCGTTTAACTTAAAATATCTGCCACTTTATTAAAAATGACGGATAAATTTCATTAAAGAACATCATTGAGACCCTTATGTGGTCTATATTTACATCACATTTCAAACAAATTCGGAATACGCTTTTTACAATTTGAATTTGAAATTTTCAAGTGGTTGAAAACAAAATGGCGGAGCAACTTGGTTAATAAACTCATCTAAGAAATTTATAAGGTAAGTTAAGACACTGTCTAAATTTGGTTCGATTTGGAGTATTATTTCCGAAGTTATAGTGATTTTAAATTTTCAAGTGGTAGCCTGATTTCAAGTGGTCCCGTTTAACTTAAAATATCTGCCACTTTATTAAAAATGGTGGATAAACTTCATTAATAAACTTCATTGAGACCCTTATGGGGCCTGTATTTACAACAAAATTCAAACAAATCTTGCTTTTAAATCTTGCTTGTAAATATGCTTTTTACAATGTCGGTTTGAAATTTTCAAGTGGCTGCCACTTGAAAACACAAAGTTGGAGCAACTTGGTTAACGAACTCATCCAAGATATTTATAAGATCAGTTCACTGTCCAAATTTGGTTCTATTTCGAGTTTTATTTCGGGAGTTATCGTGATGACAAAATTTTCATTATAGATAGATAGATAGATATAGATAAACGAAGTGATTGCAATAGGTCGATTTCTAAAGAAATCAACCTAAAAAAAAAAAAAAAACACAAAGAAAAGTACGTCTAATTTACGTTTCTTTTCATCTGTTTTACTTTTCACATTATTATTAATTTTGCTTTTATGGTTTTTCGCCGTAGTAGGAAGTTATATTTTAAACGGTGAAGTTCGCTTCAATTATATAATTTCTTTACAAAGGGAGAAATGTTTACATTTTTAAACGAACCATTAATACAGCGCAGTATTATTTTTCAATATTTTAAACAATAAAATTATCATTATTTAAAAAAATAATTAAAATTGTTCAATAATATTTAACACTAACTATCAAAGTGGTCAATCTTTTAAATTATCTATTTCAGGAATGGTTAACAAGTCGATCGCGGTCTACTGGTCGGATCGCATGAGGCGCGATCGACTTTTTGGTTGATAACAGCAAATAGGAAAAACTTCAAGATGTAAATTCAACCTTAGCGCCTATTATCAACAAAGTGAGTACTGTTCTCAGAAGAAAATTGACAAAGTGGTCTATGTTATAAGCCAGAGAACTTGGGGAAGATTTTTTGGAACTATGTTAAGTGAGAAAAGTATCTTAATACTACTAAATTGAAAGTGCATTGTAAGGACTTAAGGCAGATTACCTAAGCCTGGGTATATTGTATCCACGAGGGTCTTTCTATCAAAATTCAGAATAATGTTTAATTTTTTTCTTCCACCACGTACTTATGTGAAATCAGCTTTTTAACGTTAAAAGTTAACAAAGATTAGGAATCGTTACCTATTTTCTGACTTCTATACTAAAAATTCATTATATTATTCTGGATATAGACCGAATTACGTACATTCGGTGAAAGACATGAATGTGCAGACATCTCATTAAGTGAAATAAAATTAGTCTTGTTTCTTAACTTTCAATTAATAAATAACAATTTTTAATGCATTTTTCGATTGATACATTAGAAAACTTTTTTTTTTTAATCAAATAATTTTTTTTTTTTTTTTTTTTTTTTTAAAGCTTGTTACGAATTGAGATTATATAAAGGATTTTGAAAAGAAAAAATTCCGAGGAAGAATTATTTTCTATTTAATCGATTAACTATGCTTGCTTCTTAAAGTCATATTTGAAGTTAACGGATTTTTATATAACACAAATTTATATAAAGAATTCCTCAAAATTATGTCACCAGGAGTTCTCCGAGTTCAATAATCAAATCTAAATTAATTTAATTGCTGAAGTTTTGTACTTATGAATTGATACATTAGAAATCTTTTTTTTTTTTCCCAAAGTTTGTTACAAACAATTAATTATGTTTGCTTCCTAAAGACATATTTGAAGTTTATGGATTTTTTATAGCAGAAATTTATATAAAGAATTCCCCAGATTTTTCTATTATGTCACCGGGGTTCTCTGAGATCAATAATCAAATCTTAATTAATTTTAAACCTGAAGTTTTGGTTCGTTTATTTTCGACTAAAAAGTTTGGATAGTTTTCAATTTTTTTCTTTTAAACGAAGAGTTTAATTTTGCTTAATTTATCATGAAATTAATTGTAAGTTATCCAGAGGTAGAATATGCAATGTAATATTATTTTCTTAATTTAAATCAAAACTAGTTTCTACTTACATTTTTGAATGTTTTCTTAAATTATATATGAAAGAATAATTAAAGTTTTGTCAGAACTGTCGTCAGTTTACTTTTGCCATTTAGACGGAAGAATCCTATCAAACTATAGTTTGATTTTCTGTATACAATACAATTAAATTGAGGAAGACTACATTTGAATAATAAATTCCAAAAGAGAGATTAAATATGAATTTGTAAGCATATTGTCTGTTGCTTTTGCTGTCGTCAAAGCATTTGGAACTTCACTAATTTCATCTCAGCGGAAATTGTCCCGTCTCCGTCTAAAACATAATATCCCCCTGCACAAATAACACACAAACTGCTGGATATTGAATTTAAATTGAATAAAGCCTCAATATTTACTAGCTACATTGATGGTAATTATTTCAGCAAACTATATGTTTCGTAATTAAATGCGTAGTATATTTTCTCCCGCATCTGTTTGACAGCTGAAAATTCAAAGAAATTATGCATAAAAATAAATAAATAAATAACACTTACTTCTCGACGCCAAAAATATCTCCAATGCAACATTTTGTAACAAGTATCTTCTTGAGAACACCGCCCGAATTTCACTGAAGTGCCACTTTCCATGAACATGATCACAATACTTAACAACCTATGGGAAAAAAAAAAAAAAAAAAAAGGTTTGCTTAAATATAATTAAACTTATTTCACTTCACTACATGCATTATTTTTTAAAAATTAATTTATATGAATTATCGATATGTGTCACACTTTTCCATCAACATTAAAACGACAAAATATCCAGATGAAGCCATCAAAACAACAACACTCTCAACGTGAATGTGAAGAAAAAATGTAATTTTTGAGAATCAAAGCAATCTAAAAATAAAATTTTATTCCTGAGAAATATTCAAATCATTCTAGAATTAGAGAACTTATTGCTAAATATAGTCTCGTGGGGAAGAAAAAATAAATAAAAAAGCAGGTTATGCTTCTTCTTCTTTTTACTTTCTTCTATATGTAATATAGAGAAAGTATTGGATTCGCGAAAATTTTCGACCTCCGTTTTTTGACGGATCTACACGTTTTGGGATGTCCTGAACACGAATTGATAGTTTTTAAAAAATGTCTGTCTGTGTGTCTGTCTGTCTGTCTGTCTGTCTGTGTGTCTGTCTGTCTGTCTGTGTGTCTGTATCATTTTTTTGTGGACGCTGTATCTCACGAACCAATGAATGAAATTTAACCAAACTTGGTATTTAGTTGCACCCTGACATGAACTGGTGCCCATTAGATTTGGGGATCAATAGCTCAACAGGTGGCGTTGTGATCGCATTTTATGCAAATTTTTAACATGGCAGCATAGGACAAAATTCCGTATAAATGAGCATAAAGAGAGTTAATTTAAACTTGTGATTGTAAAATTAATATGAATTATTGATAATAGTAGTAGTTAACTAGGAAAAAAAATTTGTGCATGGGGGGGCATCGGTTCCCCCCCTGGGGGGTAAGTACCCCCCCGGGAGGGTTAAATTTTGAAGATGGGTATCATTCGAAAGATCTCGTCAATACCTTTAAAACGAATGGTTGAACCATAAATCTGTGATAATTTAAAACAAAGTTATCGAATTTTTTTACTTTTAACAAAAAAAAAACTTAGAAAAAAATCGTATTTTTTTTTTTTTTTTTTTAACGAAATTTTACCAAACTTGGTATTTAGTTGGTCCCCGACATAAACTGGTGCTGATTATATTTGGGGATGAATAGCTCAACAGGAGGCGCTGTGATAGCATTTTATCTAAATTTTTAACATGGCAGAATAGGACAAAAATTCATATAAATGTGCATAATAAGAGTTATTTTACACTTGTGATTGTAAAATTAATATGAATTATTGATAATAGTAGTACGTAACTAGGAAAAAAATTTTGTGCATGGGGGGCATCGCTTCCCCCCCTGGGGGGGAAGTACCCCCCCGTGGGGGGTAAATTTTGAAGATGGATATCATTCGAAAGATCTCGTCAATACCTTTAAAACGAATGGTTGAACTATAAATCTGTGATAATTTAAAACAAAGTTATCGATTTTTTTTACTTTTAACCAAAAAAAAAAAAAAAAACTTAGAAAAAAAATTCGCATTTTTTTTTTTTTTTTTTTTATATTGTTACTGATTGAATATGTATAGGAAAATATAGAAGAAAGTCTTGTGGTGGCCACAACATACTAGTTTTTTTTATCGCGACAGAAAATGTTACATTTCGTCGACAGACATGGGAGGAGGAGATAAAAGAATATGGGAAGCAGGGATGTCTAGAACATACCAATCAATGCCCAAATTGTCCAAAACAAAAACAAGCTGTTTTAGAAGAGAAATATAACTCTATATCAAAAACAGAGTGTATAGTTGTTTAGCTATACAATCTATGCATAAGACATTATTTATTCCCAGTCAAACAATTATGCCACTTATTTAATCAGGTTTCTCTCTTGGAACACACATTCTGTATCCTGAAGCCGATATTATACTCGCTTTCACTGAAAAACAATTTATTTTAAAATATTATGTATTTCTTTCAAATCCTGGTGACAATTTCATATTTTACTTATTTTCATTAGCCCAATCACATCAAATTATGAGCTGTAAGTGTGGTTTCATTAAGTTGCTATGGCATTTAAATCGAAAGAAGAGCTCAAATCGTAAATGCGATTTATGCATGCAAAATTTTGGACAGTTAAATTGATTTTGTATATGATTTCTCAAAAACTCATGCTCACATCCCCACTGGCAGGGTATCTAAAACCGGATTTCATAGAAACCAGTAGAGTATTCAGGGATAAAAATTTAAAAAATTAAGTCACTGGTCCTGTCGACCAGTGATTTTAAGATTTCACTGGCCCAGCCACACTTTGACTGGTCCGTTCAGTTCATATGTTCTCTATTTGATTTAAAAAAATACTTTACAAAATTTTAAACAAAATTACATGACAAATATGATAATTAAAATTTATAAATTAATTTAAAAGTACGGATGAAGTATATATGAATCAAAAATTTGTATTTTGTTTTATTTAGAACTGAAAGAGGTATTTCTAATTTTAATCTAATGCAAAAATGTATCATTTAGAAGTGGGTTAATGTCTCACATTTACCATAAATAAAGTATTACATTAAGTATTAAAAGTGAAAAAGTTATTAAAATGAAATTAAATGAAAAATTAGAGAAAATATGCGATATTGATGATTATGATGAAGTGTCGTTACTATTGTTAAAACATACTACTATGTGGACAATTTTTCTTTCTTTCTTCATGTTTAACCCATAATGTTACAGCTAGTATGGGATGAAAAAATTTAATGTCTGGACAATCTGAAGTATCTAGATATACAGGCTCATTAAGTCATTAAAAGTCTCAGTCTCGGTATACACAAAGTGTTACGTCAGTCAGAAAAGTAAAAAAAAATAAATAAATAAAATAAATTGGAAAATGTTACTAGTCTGGTGGACCACTATAATTTATATTTTACTGGTGCATTGAATGTTTTTATGGACTCGAACCAGCAGACCACTGCTAATTTCAAGCCCTGGTATTTAAATTTGATATCATTGGGTTAAAAGGCTTCATCATTTCGATTTCTTTATAATTTCTTTTAAGTTTCATTAAGTTTTGGAGGCATAATTTAAATTTATTAGAGAAATCGGTTTAGTATGATTTGTGATGCTAACAATTGCCTAAAGATATCATTTACAGACCGTTGTTTTCTACAATGAGAATGAATACTTTATTAATGCTAAAACAGACTTTGCTAACATATTTTTCAACAAAATATCTTTTCCCGATTCTGAGGGAAAAAAAAAAAAAAAAAAAAAAAAAAAAACTGTATTTTATTTAACTATTTTCCGTTATAAAATAATTTAATTACTGTTTGTACTCTATATATTTAATTACTTTTAAACAGCTATTTAAAGATATAAAGTACGAAAGAAAAAAATCTCTTCTATGCTTCTTTTTCAAGTCGCAACGCCTCCTATTTTGTTTTCGTCATATCCGACCAAACAAAAGCTCATGCATAACTCGAAAGAAAATAAAGAACTAAAAATAAAAAGCAAATTGAATCAGCATTTTCGTTAAATGTATTCGCCCTTTTCCGTTTAACAATTGTTTTCTTGATTCTAAGTGTTGTTGGAGACGGCAAATCTAATGTAACTTGCTTACGGAGAATAAGGATTTTCTTCAAGGCATCTAATTTTAAATCAAGATTCTTCAAAAAAAAAAAAAAAAAAAAAAAGAACCTAAATATTTTATCTTTATAAAAAGTGGCAACATTTTCAAGAATCAAGTAAAATATTAATAATAATAATGACCATCTTCTGTCAGGAACGATTCCGGTTTAGACCGCTTCAAAACAGAGACTTTTGGTAGCCATTTTTTTTCCCCCTTAGAAATAATATGTATTTTTATTTTTATTTTTTTTATTAATCTGCATAAATGTTACATCATTAGAAAATCATAACATTTTTTGTGCTTGCACTTTTCCCTTAATCTCAATATGTAAAAAGGTTTCAACGAAAGTTTATAACTACCATTGCAATTCTAAAAATACCCATGGAGGATAAAATTAAAATGTAATATAAAATTCATTCATAAAAATTATGGGTTAATCCGCGTTTGTAATGATCGATAGATGGCGCTCTCTGAACACTGCAGTTGTTAGTAAATATAACAGCCACGTGTAATTATTATTCTTTCTCCGCCATTTCATCATGGAAAGTCGATTGCATAATATGAGGATATGCAGTGGTGTGATAATTTCACCTTAGCCCACCAGAGGGCGAGCATTTCATTACAATCGCGGATAGTTATTACACCATTTTCTTGCAATCATGATAATGTACTTATCTGATATAAACAAACAGTTGATTGTGACGTCATATTTATCAAATTAGTTAAAATAAATAAGATTACAAACAAGGTACCTAAAGTTACTTCGTTACAAATATGGTACCTTTCATTTGGTACCTTATTTGAAACGAAATTTTGATTAGATATTTTAGAATTAATTAAAATACGAAAATAATTTCAAAATTGGACATTTAAATTTATGATTGTTGCAAAAAAATTTACCAGTTATATATATATATATATATTAGTGTGCTGTTATTGTTTTAGTTCTATTAATTGCTAAATTTTAAGATTAAATTTTATTACGATATCTATTATATATATATATATATATATATATATTGGGGGGGGGGAGGCATAAGATGAAATAATGTTTTCACGCGAAAAATTAAAAAATATTAAATTTGCCCATGCATATAAAAATTACTTATTAAAACGAATCGAAGAAGGACGCGAAATAAGTACTGAGTTATATTACGATAAATATGATACGTTTTATTAGACCTATCGTCCTGGGTTAGTAGGTATTTTCGTTAAAAGAAATAGTTTGTTCGTTCGGTACAACTTGCATATTAGTCCCGTCAGGTACAACTTGCATATTAGTCCGGTCAGGTGCAACTTGCACATTAGCCCCTTTAAATATAGTGCCCAGCGAAGCAGGCAAAGCATTCGTTCATTCACTACTTTAATTTATTTCACATTCCGTCATTTTTGACGGGGTTATATGCTAGTTATAAAAATAATAAACGCTAATAAAAATGTCCCTTTTAAATTCAAATCATGCTCCTTTTTTAAATACACAAACATGAAGATGGAGTGTATGTCTTGTATATACTTATATTGTTTGAATGGTATTATATGTATATAAACAGAGAGCGTAAATGAATGAGTGAGCATCGGGGAAAAAACCGATTTTTTCTATCAAAATATATGCACAGTGAATTAGGAACATGCATCAAATTATCATTAAAAACTTTACTATACTAATTTTATACATTTTATTATAATTACACGCTTAATACAGGGCTGCCACAGGCGACATTTTTTATATTATTTTCGTACAACATTTCCAAAAAATAAAATTTATAATATATTTTCGCAGGTGAATGTGCACTTTGCCTGCACAAATTTATTTTATGCAGGAGTTTAATTTTATGTTAGAGAATTAGTGGTGTAAAGATTAAGAAAAAAAAAAAAAGTCGTCTGTTGCAGCCCTGTTAATATATGCAGATATGTATTTAAAAAAAGATAAGTCAAACTCATAATTGACTAAAACCTGTATTGGCAACTTGTAGGGACTTTTATATTCAATATCCATCACTAATTTTTAACACGCTTTTATTAGCTTCACCTGTATGTATGTATGTTTGTATGTATATGTTTGCATATTTGTAACCGCTCTGGGAGCAAACAAAAAATCTATATTGTAAAAAAAAGACTTTCCTTCCGTGAACTTCGTGGCGTTGAGGTACAGCTCCGCGCTACGAGCCTGAAGGTCTAGCATTCGATCCCAGTCAAGGGAGATTTTTTAAAAATGGTGTTTGTTTAATTCTAAATTATTTTAATTAAAGATTTAAATGTATGTAAATATTATGGTGTGTCACTCACACGATTTTCTCTTACCCTGCATTTTAATACTAAGATAGACATTTTGTGTTTTTTAGTTCACATTTCTATCCGCATTTGTAATGATCGATAGATGGCGCTTTCTCAACTGCAGTTGTTAGTAAATACAATAGCCACGTGTATTTATTATTGCTCTTTCTTGTTGTTCTATCATTGTTTCAGCGTGAAAGTTATCAGTGGTACGAAAATTTCCCCTTAGCCCACCAGAGGGTGAGCATTTCATTACAATCGCGGATAAAAGCGTGTTCTTTAATTTTTTAAAACTATAATATTATTATTAATTGTTATGTTTATCTAATTGTGTGTTTGTCTTATCCTTATCCAATTCAAATATTATCTAATTTCATTTATTAAAAAAAAAAAAAAAAAAAAACATAACATAAACTTCAAAAATCGCAAAAGTTGGTTCAAGTCAAAATAATTGGCCAGCCCCAATTAAAAAAAAAAAAAAAACTAGACATCATGAAACTAGAAAGATGCACTCGCCCCGACTAAGGAATTTCAAGTGACTTATTAATTTAGCTTCCTCTAAAATATCAAGCAGAATAAATAATTTTTCATAAAGAAGGCATCGTAGGAATAAATAGATGCAGTAGAACAATTCAGGTCAATTATACGGTAAGCACAAAAGATTTTTAAATGATAAGAAAGAATAAACAACAGGACCGGCTCGGGGATACACAGCACCCAGATACTTTCTTTTACTGACACATCTTTACATAGAGCCAGATTAAGGCACGAACACAAAGGGCACTTGCCCAAGGCCTCCGAATTGAGACTGCCTCAAATAAATGTGAAGTAACACAGAAAATGGTACTTTCATTCTTTCATATTAATTGCATGACATTTAGTTTGGGTTAAAAAATATTATCATAAGGTCAACATAGGTTAAGATAGAATGAACATTAGGTTGCCAAAAACCGGACACTGAACTATGGTTCTAAAAAGTGTTTTTATAAAGTAATTCATAATACTTCACTTCCTTTCATAATATAATGGCGATTAATCATTCGCATGCGATTAAAACGAAAGTATCCGACTAAATTTTATGTAATATAGTTTAGTGCAGATTTACCAAATTAAGTGCATATTTTCAATGCTTATTACTTTTGTTGGCTTTGTTTCAAAGCAAGCAGATAAGTGAAGAGTTTATATAATTTAATGATTAATTTTTTATACTTTATTGTTTTAAAAAAGTTGTGTTTTAATATCAGAATTTACTATTGTGACTTTCTTCGTTGCTTATATCCATATTCCACATTAAATTGTTGCTGAAGCTTTATTCTTTTAAGTTATGAAACATATATACTTTTATCAAAATGGGTTGCGTCGTTTAACTTCATAAATGTTTAAAGGGGTCCTCAAATACATCATGTGCCTATGGCCTCCAAAAAGTCGGATTCTGTCTTAACACCCTTTAAACATTAAAAAATGGTTAAAGGGAAAAATTACTCGTGGGGGAAAATTACTTCATTAATATTGCTTTGAAACGTTTTTAATCAAGAACGCGCCTAGATTGTGCCTATAGTGTCGAAGCCTTAACCCTGATACACACTACTATATAATCAGCGAAGAAACAAAATATAGCAACATATATGTTAAAAAAAAAAAAAAAAAAAAAGCTTGAACCCGCATGAAGCTTACACAAAACAAGTAGGTATAATAATGATAAAAAAGATTAATAATACAGATCGCTTGAAGCTTGGTCCAGATCTCGATGCCAACAGTCTGTGGAGTTCCAAAATTTATGGGACACTTCGTTTGAGGTTCTTATCTTAGTGTCGCCGGCGCAAGCTGAGAAAAAGGAAAAAATAATATTTTTTCTCAACGTTGTTCTTATCGCTCTGCGGCGATTATCAAGAAGATGAATGCGAAGACAATGCGGGAGAGAAAAGTGGAAGAAATATTAAGTGACAGGGAAGACCTGAAATGTCGAATGGCAACGGGGAATTTTAAAAGAGGGGAGGGAAGTTGGGAACATAAAACAAAACGAGCATAAGATTGCATAATTCAGACACATTTCATCTCGATAGCAGTGTAAATTTGGTCTAAGCATGTATATATGCGTGCATAGAAGCGTATTATAAGAATATCTAATCCGTGGATCATTTTAGATAGGGTCGCCAGGAAGGGGCGGAGTAATGAAAGGCGAATTTTTTACTTACATTTTGCATTTTGCCAAAAAGTTTCAGTTAGTTCCTGCAATGAAAAGCAGTAATTGTATTGTGTAAGATGTATATTGTCATTAAAAACATCTTTTAAGAAAGAACGATTTATAATTGCAAATAAGAAAAGAAAGAGAGAGTAAAACAGAAATTCTTTAAACTAAAAAAAGTGAGAGAAAAGGAAAAAAAAAATATTCAAAATATATTTCATTAAATCTTTTTTTGCTTTTTTTTTAAAATCCATATATCATAAAGATCATATATGGTATAGGCTTAAATGTTTATGAATGTATTAACAATAATCAAACGGCACCCCCCTCCTACCTTACGCAAAAAAGTATGTTAAATAAAACTTGCTTCTAAAACTTATTTGAACATTTCAAAGTACACTAAAAATGTTCAAATACTTACACCTTACAATATCTTACTTACAATATCGTAAACCTTAAACTGTAATAAAATGTTTATAGTGTAAGAGGAAAATAGTGCGAGTGACACACTAATTTAAAAAAAAGTTTGATACCGTTTAAAAAAGGGCAATTTCTACGGTTCAAAATCTTCATATTACGGGTTAACCTGTGTTTAAATCATGGATGTAATACGTTTAAAAAAAAGACGAAAAACTATACTCGATTCTTAACTATATTTCAATAGTAGTGATCTTAAATTTCATGTATTTTTTGCTTAAAAATGACTCCGCAAATGTGTTAAAAGTTTCGCATCTGTTGAGTGGTAGTTTTCTTTTTTCTCTTTTTTAAAAGAATATTTTTAAAGCAACATTTTTTTAACTCATTTAAACTGCTGCTTGAAGTAATTCATACTTACTAGTTATTTTGCTGACTATGAAAGAAAATGAGTTTGCAACAAATATCTTAGTATTCAGCGCAATTTTTCACATGTGATTCTGTTACAATCAAATACTTCACACCAAGTGTTTGCATGAGCATAAACGATGCTAATGACAGTGTGGTTTAAAATGAATGTAAATAGTCAGTGAATGACTGCAAGTGACACCCACAACAAGATACCAAATAAGGTTAAACGACATTCAATCCGTTTACGTAACATGTGGATAAGCATTTCATTTGCTTACAAACATCCATATAAATTTATTGCTAGTTATGTTTTTTTTTTTTTTTTTTTTTTTTTTTTTTTTAAATAAGTCTATACCTGACAACAAAAAATTGTTCCGTAAAATTGTTACTATTCACCATTTTTTTCAGAGTATTTTTCTTCTTATTTAATCGTAATTACATTTGGAGAAAATTATTCTAAAATTAAAAGTAGTGTAGAAAAAGGGCAGGTAGTAACAATTTTACGGAATACTAATTAGAATGTTGGAAGGCATGTAAGTTTGTCCGGAACAAAGAGACAGAAGTTTTATTTATCGATATTATTTTACGCTATCTTATACACCAGTAGTACCACCTACCTATGAACCACCAGGCGCACTATAAACAATTTTTTGGGAAATAAATTTATAATTAAATCAAGTATTGGAAAGTTACTCTCATTTGCTCACCAATACGTGAGTACATAAAAAAAAAATTAAATAAATAAACAAATAAAAACTCTGTTTTTGTTATTTGTATTTAATTGTTGTTAAGGTAAAAAAAAAAAAAAAAAAAAACTAATTTGCACAAGTATGACGTTGGAAATAACTTTTATTATATTTCAGAGTAGCCTATGAACTTACTTTCTTACCGGCACATGTAACTTTTTTTCATTTCTAGAATAAGATTGTTCAATACAGCTTGAACCCATGCTTTGAGAAACCATTCAACTTTTTGAGAAATCTATACGCATTTTACATGAGGGCAATTTTCTAAAAGTAAATATGTGTATGACATTCTATTTCGAAATAAGTAATAAACACAAGAATACTACAACAAAAATGAATGGCTATTTTTTGCAAGAAAAATTGTTGTTAATTAATATAATAATAATGTGCTGACATTAAAACTTTTCCAAAATCCCTGACTTTTTCCTGACCATTTTTGGCCATTTTCTTTGACTTGTGCTCTTTATTTCCCACGAAAATTTTACAACAATAGCAAACAATTAGTGATTTGAGATAACAAGTTTTTAAATAATAGCTAATTTCCAAATTTAAACTAATTTCCAAACTTTAAATGAAATTCTTTGACTATTCCAGTCCAGGCTCAATTAAATTCCCTAAATTTCCCATGATTGTCTGATTTTCCCTGACTGATGACCACCCTGTTTGACAAAAAGAGTGTATAACAGTAATGAAATGGTATAATAGAATAAACTCATTTTTATTCCAGGATACATATTTCTCTGGTATATCACATGGCACACAGAAAATCTGTTGGTGCACTAGTGTGCCTTGGCACACATTTTAGAACCGCTGCTATACACATCTTATAAATAATTGAATAGACTGGTATTAAAAATCAATCGATTAATTAAGGAGTTATCGCTTAATGAATGCGGATTTTCTTATATTTAGAGAATCTGGTCACAGCAAAGGAATTTAAGAGTTACAATGCTTACAATAAACAATGATATCCCCCCCCCTCCCAATTTATACAATGATTTTTCTTCATTTTCTTTAATGCTATTTTAGAAATTTCAGCAGAACTAACAGTATAAACTAAATCAGACTGAAAATACAAACTGACTTACACTCAATTGACCTTCAAATATTTATTGTTATCGCTACTCCGCAAGACTAGTGACACAACTAAAAAAAAAAAAAAAAAAAAAATGCAGTATTTGAGAAATATTAACTTAAAGATAACGATAAAACATCGAGTAGCCTACAATAAAACTGACACAACTGCCTTTCACGCGGATAAATTGCAAGCTAGAGATGTATTAATTTTCGTGCACGTTGAGGGCACTCCATACACATTTTTGAATGACATTAACTCAAAATTGCCATTTTTAAACTTATGTCTCTTTTCTTGCAGGTCGTCTACAGAATCGTTAAATTAAAAATGTTTATAGGAATGTTTAAACTAACAAGCTAGTTTGAACATATTTATTAACGTAATAAATCTAAAAATGCTTTCTTTGACTTAAAAAGTCAGTACAATTTTTTATTCGTAAATTTGATAAATAACATAATCCCAGAAATGATTTTTATTCCAATAAATTTAGCGAATTCATGTGAAATTTTACATAAAAATTAAAAATCGTAATTCATTAAGACAAAAATATACTCAAATAGAAAGCAAAAAGCGCCGTTTACATGGATATAACACACATGGTTTTTTATATAAGTTTTAAAGTTTAAAATTTTTGAGATTAAAACAATAGCACTTAAAAATATCATTCTAAATAAGACACGGGTCATACATAGAATTTTGAAACATAATGAATGATGATAAGTTTATTCAAAACAAGTTAAAAAAAAAAAAAAAAATTAAATAACCAAATTGCGATATTTATGAAAACATATGATCAATTCTTGAAAGAGGAAAAATATAAAGTAAAATTCTAGGCAAAGCAGCAGCATAAATTATGATGAACCAATATTAAATCTCAATCTAATTAAAAAAAAAAAAAAAAAAAAAGAAAAAGAAAAAGGAGTATTTACCAAAAGATAAATTTTTGATTATTCATACATTGCTAAATTAATTATTATCATTAATATAAAGATAAATTTAAAGACAAATCTAGCATCTTCAGAAAAGTGTAAAACAAATCTGATTAGGTTTTTCCAATGACTTTAATGTAAATTAAAATGTTGCATCTAAATTTATAATAAAAGAGCACACATTTTGGAGTCTTAGTTTTAGCAAGTTTTATTCCCCCTAAAAAAATATTTATAGTTATTTTGGGATCGACCCCTCAAGTGAAATTCACAGTGTAGGCGTTGTTTTAAAACTGTAAGCGATACGCAAATCAAATACAGCCACGGAAGAAAGTAAAACTCCTGTAATTGTTACGGAAATAAGACTCTCCCGAAGACAGTTCTGTTTCCCGCTCCTTCATTCTCTTTTCAATCGGCCCTTATCAAAGTGACATCCCGAAAAGAGTATGACATGATGTTGCGAATCTTCCGCATCCACACTTAATCGTTTGCGGCAGTCCACGGTCCTAAAATACGGACCGAGATGCCATGCACCTGTCTGCAAGAAATCTTTAGGAGGTTTTTATAACCGGGGTTTTACCAAAGTGGTAATCGCATCTGGCTGGCGTCTTGCACGTTATTTCCGGCGGTTGGTTTCTAATAGAAAAATATCTCTGTTGTTGGAAATTTTTTTCGTCTGGTCCGAAAGAAGATACCCGATCTGTCGGAGAATACTGCGCGGAAAGCTTTAATAAGGGGTACTCTGAGATCCCTGTGAAATTCGAGATATGGGTGGGTCGGTATCAGCCCATGGTCATGGTTTAACACACTCCAGATTTGGTCTGTCATCAAAAGGTTACCGGCGCGTTAAATAGGTTTGATATCACGAGGAGCATTTCGAATTATTAGGCGTATAGCACTGAAAATGCAGAGAAAATGTCTGAAATTTGCTGCTAAATATAGCACGCATTTTAGGAAACAAACTGTATTTAACATTTTGGGTTATAAAACGTTATTATAGTCCTTGACTAAATACTTAATTCATGCATTATTATTTTTAACTTCCATTACCCGACTACTACAGATATTTGCAATAAAAACTTTCAGTCAGAAATTTTGATATCGACTTTCCGAATCCCTGATTTACTAATTTTAAGCTTTTCCAAGTTTTATTTATTTATTTTTTACTGGTCCGTGTGTGTGTGTAGTGTGGAGAATCTTCTATCATATTTCCAGAACTCCAGACCCCAAAAAGATAGAACATTGGCACTTTGTAATTAAAGCTGTTCCAGTACACAGATAAATTTGCTAAATTTTCATGAAAATCGGAAAAAAATGAAATGATGGGACATTGAAAACCAGAAGTGGGCCGAAAGTTGGCCCCTCAAAAATGGCTTAATCGATTTTCTTCAAATTTGCTATATAAATCCCCTTTTCGATGTACGTTCCACGTTCGTATGTATTAGTTGCTTAATTTAGGAAACTGATAGACGTCCTGATTAGAAAGGTCTATTTTAGGTTTCTAAAATGAGTGCCTCAGAAAACGGCTCGCTACTCCCTTTTAGATGTACTAGTTGGTTACAGTAAAATTTGCGTCCCATTTAGTTGGATCAATTTTATGTCTCCTGGTCACACCATCTTGAAAATGAGCTTACAATATGTGTAATAATAGATAATGGCAGTGGTGCGCTTACCATAGAGTACAGAATGTTTTAGTTATGTTGCAAAAAGCTTATAATCTTTCATAATCGTAACACATTTGAGGCATGCTTTCTGCATATCTTTGTGAAACGTTCACACTTTTGGATGTTGTATCAGTTCAAAGACTGAAACGTTTCTGTTACGTTTTTGATTTTTTGTTACGACCAGGACCTTTTTACGTTTTTGAAATTAAGCTGAAAGAATCGAAATACTTCTGAAACATTATAAAATTTTCGATGTTATTTAACTGTTAGACATCTGGAACACTTTGTGACGTTAGGGAATTATTAACATCAGTTTCTTTTCTTTTTTTTCCATTTATCGTATGAATAGTTATAAAAATATGTCAATTAATATACTGAAGGATACTAATGCACTTTCTTATACGCTTTCGTTCTACAAATGTCGACAGCCATGCTTAATGAAAAGAACTGAATGTGGAAATAAATAATGCAAGAAATATTCAAATAATCGATTCGGAAAGAAAAAAGGTGTAATATTTATGCAATCTACCTCGTTTAAAATGACATTAGAAATCACATTTAATTAACTAGAAGTTATTTAAAAAGAATATATATATATATATATATATATACACATATATATTATATTAATAATTTTTTAAAACGTAGTAAAAGCCGAGCAACTTAAGACCCCCGAAACCCCATACACCAATAAGAATAAAATTTATATACAGAGACAGAAATTAAATTTGCATGAAAAGAAAATTTATTATTCGCAGAAATGTTTATAACAGCAATATCTATCACAATTTTGCATATGTATATACAGTTACTTATATTTGTATTTTTAACTCGTTTGAAACTGTATTATGATTTACAACGCTTGATTTTCGATAGAGGATAACCTGTAAAAGCTTAATGAATAATAATAATAACAAAATCTATAGATTTATTTTAAGTTACATAATCACTGCAAATATTTTTCAAAATGAATTAATACAAATAATGTCTACTTAATTATATGTAATCTTTATTAAAATAATGATAAAAATAAATCGTTATTTATTTTACACAATAAGTTCTGTAGTTCTGTGCAATCACGATCTCGCAAGTAGTATGTGCGATGATGTGAAATTAATATCGCTATAATAAATATAAGCTATACAGCTGCTTCATTTAATAAAATTGCATTCAATCATTTATCAGTTTAAGCAAAGAGGTATCTTGAAAGCCATAGTCTTTGAAAATAAATATTTAAATGAGTATACCGCATGTATACGCTTGTGAATAAAACAAACAGTTCCTCATTTAGACTATGAAATGCCTATTTTACAATAATCTTTATTACTACACCAATTCAAACACACACACACTAAGAAGGGGGGGGGGGGTAATCATTGGACGGAGGGAATAGAAGCTAAATTAATTTTAAATTTAAGTAAAATTTCCGTAAAAAGTCTTTCTTCGTCGTAAACAAATATATTCTTTACTGAATGCGGTTAAACTCATTTAAATCTTGTAATTTATCAAAGCATTTACATAAAAATAAATAAAGAATGCTAAAGGACTAAACTATTTCAATTTTTCTTCTCTCGCGCAATTCATAAATTAAAATTCTGTCCTAAATAAAATTGGACTCGAGACCTATCCCCCCCCCCCATGCCATTACACTGCCTTCTGTACCTCAAGTTACTTTTAATTTGGGGTAATATTCTTTTTTATTACCAGGAGCTTTTTCAATAAAATTATTTCATGCAAGATTATCTTCTGCTTATTTATTAAATTATTTAATTTTTACCATGGATAATAATTTATTTTTCCTTGTGGCAGGGTTGGCAGGTTTCTGACAGTTTGAACCACGGTTTAAACCATCATGTTAAAAACCTCCTTGTCAAAAACCTATATTTGTAATCTATTATATGAAAATTTAGTTTAACAAAATATAGTTTATAAAGATATTTTTAAAAGTAAATAGATTGATGTTTTTTGAAAAACACATTGTTATAACATTATGATTAATATAAAAATTAAAACTTTAGATTTTTAAAATTTCATCACGAATTATTGTTCTGTTTATTTAAAATATGCTATGATACTTCCATATATTACTACGAAATTTATTTATAACTATGCTTAATACCGTATATGTTAAACTTAGTTATATGATACGTTAGAAATTTAGTTGTTTTTAATAAGTTATTATTTAAAAGTATGTTTTAAAAAGTAAACAGATTAAAGTGTTTGGAGAAACATTATTATAAACAGTTTGATTAATATAAAAACAAAACTTTAGGGCTTTTCATGATTTATAAATCATTGATAGATCATTTTGATTGATAAATCATTTTATTTGTAATATGTGATTATATATTTTAATTTTTTCAGCATTGTGAGTATTATGTATTAAATAAAATAAAAATGCATACCCTAATATTTTGTATTTAAATATATTATAGAAAAATATAATTTATTTTTTTATGATTGCTGATATTGTGAGTTTTTAGGAAAAAGCAATAATTTTGAATGCTAAACAACCATGAATGGCTTCTTACATTCTCATATTACCAGGAGACAAAAGAAAAATAAATTTCTGGACATGTATAAATTATTTAATATTTATTCGTACACATTTCTTTTAAATTTATTAGTTCAAGCTGTAAACAAGAACAAATATTTATACTATCAATAATTATAATAAATAAATAAAAAATTGTTGATAAATGATAAGTGTAATAAATATAGATTATAGATTAATATAATTATTTTCAAATTCATATATAACTTACTGCATATATTATGTTTTATTCAAAAAGAAAATAATAGTAATAAATAAATCCAGTATTCCTGTGTTTTTAATACTTGGCTTATAAGTTTATATGTAAGATGTTAAAATTCATAATTAACTTTGGAATTTTAGAATTTCATAAATATTAATATAAATAAACATAAATACTATACAAAATAAGTCTCTATGCATGCTTTGTAAGTATTTCTTAGGTTTGAAACCAGTATATTTACTTAAATTTTTATCATCTAAAAATTGCTTTAAGATTTGTTAATTTACAAACAGCAGAATATTTAAATGTTAACTTATACTAATTTCTATTTCTAACCAGATTCTAGCTCATCAATAGATTTTGAGTTTTGACGATATTGGCAGAGGTTTCTGACGGTTTAAACCAGTATTATACCTTGTCATGTTAAAAACCACTTTTTGACGTCAAAAACCCAACCCTGCCTTGTAGTAACTGTGACATGACATTATATATCCTGTCATCTATGATATAACAATATTCACTTTTCCAAAGATTCTACATTTTAAAAATTTATCAAGATTTTATTTTTTAAACAAAAGGGTAATTAAAAAAAAGTAATAATGAAAGCTCTTTTTTAAGTAAAATAATAATCGAGTAAGATTTTCTTTTTTGTAATTAGTTAGAAATTGTTTATTTTAATTTGATGCCAAAGGGGAAAAAAGTTTTCATTTAGTCTATTTTGTCTAAAAAATAGTTATCTCCTGTCCTAAAAATTCAATAAAATAAAAATCGTTTACAAGCAAATGCATAATAACTTTCTGAACGCATTTGCCAGGGTTTTACTATTACATTTATAATAATAATAATAAATAAATAAATAAAAATAAATAATTCAGAATTATTCCTTTAATAAATTTATGATTGAATAAGAGTTATTACCATGTTTCTATTAACTTCTATTCTTATTGGTTTGTGTGTTTGTTTGTCCGGTACAAATCTTGCAATCTATTTTTAACTAACTTCCCAAATAGCTAGACATTTGAAACTTTCACAGTAGCTCAGAACCCGGTGACAACACAACACTTCGAAGTCAGATTTTCGAATTTTCGAATAGTTTTCTTTTGATTAATTAAAATATGAAAATAATAAGCTCCTAATAGCAATAAAAATAGTCATTAAAATATTACCTATAATTTAATTGTTGCCAAAAAAAATTACGAGTTCATTTTCTTTCGACATAAAAATAAATACATTTAATTAAACGTGAGCGTTAAAAAATTGTAAAAAGTTAAATCATGCATCTGGCAAAAATTGACGTCATTATCACTTTAAAGATTTTCTACACATTGATAAAGTGCTAATGTAGTTCATGATGCAAATATATGTTGTTCTGAAAAGATTGATATTTTATTTTAAAAACCAACTTCTTTTTTTTTAAATTCAAATTTCTCGTTACTCTTTAACTAATGACATTAGAACGTCCATCTTTGGAATATCGATAATAAGGATTTTCTCGCCAAACGTCGGCAAGGGCAAAAAGTCGCGAAATTTGGTGCCAAACCCATTACCTGCCTATTGGAGCTTTTTAATGCGTTTTAAAGGGAAAATTAAGCTATTTTAACGCGAAAAAAAGCTGGATATGCAGAAAATGGACATTTTATCAACTTACTAAGTATCTTTCAAAGAATTTATACAAAAATAAATACAATTATTTACAATTTCGTAACAATACGCATTGATAAAGTGCTAATGTAGTTAGATCTATAGCTATGATTCAACAGAAAATTTAAACACATGGTTTATAAAAAGTTTTTTATCTTATAATTATTTTTACAAATTACATTAGGAGAAATTGATAAAATATACATATCACTCCTAACGTTGAAGATAAGATTCAAAACTGAAATGACTAGCGCCTTATAGTGAAAAGGAGTACACAGTTCCATAGAACTCTATTAGATTCTGACTAGGACGTAATATTGTGCAGCTTGTAAAAGAAAGATGAATTCTTGTATTTTCTTAAACTTTTATGGCGTTTTTTGAAAAGTAAATCTCATTTTACTGTGTTATACACTAATTTCTAAAACTTTTACGAAAATCTATTTATCCATTAA
Organism: Salticus scenicus; assembly: GCA_963930645.1. Lineage (NCBI taxonomy): Eukaryota > Metazoa > Arthropoda > Arachnida > Araneae > Salticidae > Salticus > Salticus scenicus. The sequence continues at coordinate 139,792,290 of OZ005655.1, read as the reverse complement.
AAAAAAAAAAAAAAAAAAAAAAAAAAAAAAAAAACTTTCCTCTCTGGTAAAACGGGATGGTGTAAAGTAATAATTAATGAATAGAAGTAAATTTGGTTTAAATGATGGAATAGATTTATTAAATTTAGAGGTTCTTAAGCCCGTTTATTGTTGCATTCAGATTACGTTTCTTTCAAGTGAACAAAAATAAAACAAAGACTTTTTTTTCTTTTCATTTTTTTTCTTTTCTTTTTACTTTCTTCTGTATATACATAAGAATTATTCTATATATATTTGGATTCGTGAAAATTTTCAACTTCCGGTTTTCGATGGTTTTACACGTTCTAAGATATAATGAACATGATTTGACCACTTTTAGAAAATGCCCGTCTATCTGGCAAAGCATCTGTGTGTATCACAATTTTTGCGGACGCTGTATCTCACGAACCAATGAACGAAATTTAATCAAACATGAAATTTAGTTGGACTGTGACCTTAACTGATGCTAATTGCATCTGAGGACCAATCTCTCAACAGGCAGTGCTGTCATACCCCTCCCCATTTTTTTTTTAGTTCCCCATCATACTATAGGTATGGGAACTTAGTTAATCGTGAAAATTTTCGACCTTGGTTTTTTGACTTTTTACTTTCTTCTATATGTAATATAGAGAAAGTATTGGATTCGCGAAAATTTTCGACCTCCGTTTTTTGACGGATCTACACGTTTTGGGATGTCCTGAACACGAATTGATAGTTTTTAAAAAATGTCTGTCTGTGTGTCTGTCTGTCTGTCTGTCTGTGTGTCTGTCTGTCTGTCTGTGTGTCTGTATCATTTTTTTGTGGACGCTGTATCTCACGAACCAATGAATGAAATTTAACCAAACTTGGTATTTAGTTGCACCCTGACATGAACTGGTGCCCATTAGATTTGGGGATCAATAGCTCAACAGGTGGCGTTGTGATCGCATTTTATGCAAATTTTTAACATGGCAGCATAGGACAAAATTCCGTATAAATGAGCATAAAGAGAGTTAATTTAAACTTGTGATTGTAAAATTAATATGAATTATTGATAATAGTAGTAGTTAACTAGGAAAAAAAATTTGTGCATGGGGGGGCATCGGTTCCCCCCCTGGGGGGTAAGTACCCCCCCGGGAGGGTTAAATTTTGAAGATGGGTATCATTCGAAAGATCTCGTCAATACCTTTAAAACGAATGGTTGAACCATAAATCTGTGATAATTTAAAACAAAGTTATCGAATTTTTTTACTTTTAACAAAAAAAAAACTTAGAAAAAAATCGTATTTTTTTTTTTTTTTTTTTTTTTTTTTTTTAACGAAATTTTACCAAACTTGGTATTTAGTTGGTCCCCGACATAAACTGGTGCTGATTATATTTGGGGATGAATAGCTCAACAGGAGGCGCTGTGATAGCATTTTATCTAAATTTTTAACATGGCAGAATAGGACAAAAATTCATATAAATGTGCATAATAAGAGTTATTTTACACTTGTGATTGTAAAATTAATATGAATTATTGATAATAGTAGTACGTAACTAGGAAAAAAATTTTGTGCATGGGGGGCATCGCTTCCCCCCCTGGGGGGGAAGTACCCCCCCGTGGGGGGTAAATTTTGAAGATGGATATCATTCGAAAGATCTCGTCAATACCTTTAAAACGAATGATTGAACTATAAATCTGTGATAATTTAAAACAAAGTTATCGATTTTTTTTACTTTTAACCAAAAAAAAAAAAAAAAAACTTAGAAAAAAAATTCGCATTTTTTTTTTTTTTTTTAATATTGTTACTGATTGAATATGTATAGGAAAATATAGAAGAAAGTCTTGTGGTGGCCACAACATACTAGTTTTACGCGTTTTTAGGTGTGAGGAATCCGAAAATATCAAAATGGGTATGGTGTCCGTCTGTTAGTTTGTTAGTGTGTTAGTATGTTAGTCTGTGTACACGATATCTCACGAACAAATGATCGCAGAGAGGTCGGACCAGTTTTAAAATATTGTTTATGATACTGGCAAGAACCCTATTTATTTGCAACATTCTAATTATAAAACTTCAGAAGTTATTCGAAATTTACGATTTTTTTAACGTGGGAGAATAGGGCAAAATTTCATTTAAACGTGCATAAAAAGAAATATTTCTATCGTAAGGATGTAAGAACAGCTTTTAAATATCAGTTTTGATGCCGGGATGAACATCATTAACTATAAACATGCTACTTTGAAAATTTCCCAAATTATTCGAAATTTACGAATTTCGTAGCATGGCAGAATACGGCAAAATTTCGCATAAACGTCGGTTTTTAGGGATATTTTCATCGTAAAGACGTCACACTACTTTAAAAATTTACACAAGATACTGGCATAAACATCCTTGACTATGAATTTTCCAATTTAAATATTTCGTAAGTCATTTGAAATTTATGATCTACTTAATATGGTAGAATAGGGCAAATTTTCGCATAAACGTCCATTTTGAGGGATATTTTCATCGTAAAAATGTCAGAACACTTTAAAAATATTATTTAGGATACTGTCATGAACATCCCAGACTATGAATGTTTTTAATTTAAGAATTTCGTAAGTTATTTGGAATTTACGATTTACTTTACACGGCAGAATAGGGCTAAAATTGAGCATAAACGTCCATTTTGAGGATCATAAATATATCGGACAATTTCAAAATAACATTTATGATACTTGTTTGAACATCATTTACTACAAATATTCTAATAGGAAAATTTCGTAAGTTATTCGAAATTTAAGATTTTATAAACATAGCAAAATTGGGCGATATTTCATATAAATATGCATTTTGGGGATTGTTGCATTGGAAATAGTAGCATGAAAACTAAACTACGAAATTGACCCCAATAAAATAAATTAATAGATTAGAATAAGATAAATACTATATCGAACTGAATGGTGGGTAGCCAATTGGGCGGGGATTTCACTCTATCACTGTGTCAAGTGTTTGATCAAGCTCATTTCTCTTAAAATGAATATAATATGTCTTGAACTAGAAATTTATGAGAACATACATATGATGGGGAACTGAGCAAAATCCACCTATGCCAACTAGTTTCATATTTTAATCTGACAGAATAGGATAAAATTTCGTATAAATGTACATAATGAAATATTTTTAACTTTTCATTGTGAACCAAAATATATAATAGTAATAGTCAACCAGAAAACCAATGTATATGTAAGGGCATTTCTCGCTCCGCGGTAAAGCCCTTCTTCTGAGGAAAAAAAAAAAAAAGCATTTCCGAAGATTTTTTTCTGAATTTATAAAACTGATTTTCATTGGACATTTAATGTTATACTTCTCCGTGATAAAAATCGTATGCATTAAACATGGAAAATAATTATGATATATACTGCGTGAATTTGTTTAGGAAAATATAGAAGAAAATTTCTTGGTATCCACAAGATAATATTTTTTTTTTTTTTTTTTTTTTTAAGTTTCTAGAATTTGGACTTGAAATATATTGAGAAATTTTAATCACTTACTATTAAAAACATATATACATATACACATATGAAAATAGACGATTTTTTTCATACATGTAATATATTTATGAATGCAAAACATATATGTCATTTAGAGGGTATCTCGATCTCATGAACTTTCCTTTGATTATGGCAATGCTTATAAAGAAATTGCCAATACCGTATCAATTATTTTGTTACATTTCATTAGTTCTTAGTCACTGTGGACTCTGGCAAATTCATTGCTTCGTCTCAGTCTAAAGTTTTTGGTATAAAATGGACGAATGATATTCTACATTCGGCTCTTGTATGCATGAAGTATGTACGTTACGTTATGTATAACGGAAAATCAACTCTAAATTTCACAGTGCTAAATCAGTTTAATTATATATATATTTTAAAATTTATTACCATATTTTTATTAACTTCTATTCTTGTTTGTTTGTGTGTTTGTTTGCCCGGTAGAAATCTTGCAATCTATTTTTAACTAAATTCCCTACTAGCTAGACATTTGAAACTTTCACAGTAGCTCAGAACCCTGTGACAACACAATACTACTTCGAAGTCAGATTTTCGAATAGTTTTCTTTTAATTAATTAAAATATGAAAACAATAAGCTCCTAATAGCAATAAAAATAGTCATTAAAATATTATCTATAATTTATTTGTTGCCAAAAAAAATTTACGAGTTCATTTTCTTTCACCATAAAAATAAATACATTTAATTAAACGTGAGCGTTAAAAAATTGTAAAAAGTTAAATTATGCATCTGGCAAAAATTGACGTCTTTATCACTTTAAAGATTTTCTACACATTGATAAAGTACTAATGTAGATTATGATGCAAATATATGTTGTTCTGAAAAGATTAATATTTTATTTCTAAAAGCAACTTTTTTTTTTTTTTTTAATTCAAATATCCCGTAACTCTTTATCCAATCACATTAGAACGTCCATTTTTGGAATATCGATAAGGATTTTCTCGCCAAAAGTCACCAAGGGCAAAAAGTCGCCAATTTTGGCGCTAAATCCATTATCTGCCTAATGGAGCTTCTTAATGCGTTTTAAAGGGGAAATTAAGCTATTTTAACGCGAAAAAGAGCTGGAAATGCAGAAAATTGACATTTTATCAACATACTAAGCCTCTTTGAAAGAATTTATACAAAAATATGTACAATTATTTACAATTTCGTATCAATACGCTACGCTTTGATAAAGTGCTAATGTAGTTAGTTCTATAGCTATGATTCAACAGAAAGTTTAAAAACATGGTTTATAAAAAGTTTATTTTTTTTAAATCTTATAATTATTTTATTTATTTATTTGTGGTGGTGGCGGGGGGGGGGGGGGTGCAAGTAAATTTACATATCCCCGATGCATTCATGAATGGACAAATCAATTAATAACAAATATTGAAGACCCATCAATAACACAAATTAATTTAATTGAAACTAATCAATGACCAATTATTCAAAAAGCGACTATTTTAATGATGCAAGTTCGAGGAACGAATGCATAAATAAAGCCAATATGCGAAACATACAAAAAGAAAGACTGATTTACATACATGAGATAGAGAATTTTCTAAAGGCAACGCTTTTCTGTCACGAAAATTGCATCACAATCACGATGAAACAATTTTGATAAATGCGTCATAGGGATTATACATTTTAAATGATAAGTAGAAAATGCATAATGCTTTTATGCAAGCTTATGTTCAGTGGAATTCGCGATTACGGCACACAATTCAAAAATGAATGATTCAAAAGATTGCGGCGTTTGTATCGTCGGTCAATCCTGAGATCCAAATAAGCATCTCTTTGCTTATCACCAAGCATTCCTGAAGAATGCTTCCAAAGCTATATCATGGTATATATGTATTTTTCCTGTTTGGACTGTTCACCTCTCATTTTCTTATCTTCAAGAAAGACTTCAGTCATGCAGAAAAACTAGAAGGCGGGATACAAATACCTGTCCCAAAGGTTATTGAAAGGCGAGACAAACAGCCCGAAGCAAAGACAGATTCCCCCCCCCCCTCCCCCTAACCACAATTCCTCAACATGATAGAGTCCGCACTCCCCTAGCCAAGTAAGTTAGTATATCGAAGAGTACTAGCTTTTGTATAAAAAATAACTACTGGTTCTTCCATTGTTATTCTTCAGAAATCGGCCTCCTTTGTATCTTAGAAGTCGCGCGTATCTCAATGCCCACTGACCGAAATATGTTCAGTAGACTCCATTTTAATCCAAAGATGGGAAAAAGATCCGGGAAGCTATCGAATTTCTTGAAATATCAACCCGAGATTATGCCTATTTGAAGAAGAAAGTTATACGCCTTATTTTTTAAAGCCGAATATGAATATTCAAGTTCCTAGAACTGCATTATCGCAGTTTTTTTTTTTTTTTTTGTAACCATTATAAATATTTATACAGAAAAAGAAAGTAATAGTATTGCCAGATAATGTACAAAAATCGATAAATATATAAAACATGGATTATACTAAGAAGTAAAAAAGTCTCAAACAATTATTTAAACAAAATTAAAAAGCTCGTTTGAGATCTTCGCAGTTTTCATACATCCAAAACAATCTGCGGGCAAATTCTTTATAGGGTTATCAATTATTAAGGAGTTAAATTTTGTATTACTCAATTTGCTTTGCACATTCAGAAAGATAGTAATTAGCGTAATTATCTGCAACATCGCTTCCACTTCCCCCCCCCCCTAAATTTTTAGTATTCTTTTAAAAAGAAATGCAATTAAAACCTTTTATTTCAACAAAACTTTTCTGAAAATATAAAATAAAGTAAAGTAAAATAAAATAATACTTTAAACTTAGGCTAGTTGGTTTTATAAATATTATTGATGCGAGAAATAACCACCTTATGCCAAAAACTGAATTAAACCTCGGATAGTTAAAAAAAAAAAAAAAAAAAAAAAAAAAAAAATTAAAATTAAAACACTCGTACGTTACCAGAAAATTACACTTATATATTATCTAATTAACTACATACTTATCCTACCAAAACTGTTTGAATTTATGCAAACTAAAAATTTTTTAATAATAAATATTTAAGTATTATTTTTCTTTCTTAATTCCAATGAGTGCTACTTAGAAAATTCCATAAAATAATTAAAAATTTGATGTTATAATTATACGGCTATAAAACTATCTAATTAGCGCCATTTTCTATTTTTAAATAATTAGTAAGACATATTTAAATACATTTTACAGTTCTAACGATGAACAGAAAAGAGCTATTGAAATACAAACTTACATATATGCCAAAATTTTATAGTAATCTCTTATCCATTGTTATCCCATCTCTTATTTAAATGTTAAAGAAAAAATACTCTTTGAAAAAAAAAGAGGGGGGGGGGGTTGAAAAAAAGTGGGTAATAGCAATGCTCGGGAAAAAAACAAAAACGTTGGCATATATGGAACTTATCGAAATCTACTATAGTTAGTCAGGTAATATAGAAGAATGGAAATTACAATTATTTTAAATAGATCTCTTTTATTTTTATAACACAAATCTAAACAAAAAGATATAAAACTATGTCAAAAAATCTGGTGTGAAACAGTCACACGACTTCCATTACCCACTATTACACGTATTATATGCATTTTTTGGAGATAATGTGATCAGAAGACATAAAAGTGACCTAAAGAAGTAGCAGGAATCTAAACTTTTTCTGGTAAGAGAAACTTTATACACATGTAAGACATATAGAACGAAGCTTGCATATAGTGAGGTAAAAAAGAAAAATGGTCGAGTTATTTTGTGAAACACCAATTTCCGAGATCTAAAACTGACCTACCTAAGCAGAATGATTGTTAATTTTCCTCTAATAACCTATAACCACATAATACATAACAAAGGAATGGATTTATTTATATATAATAATTTTCAAGAAAATCATTAGAGCCGTTTTTGAGATAACAACTTTTACCAAAACTCAATTAATGACTGGAAAACAATTACATACAAAAGGATATTTAAAAGTTGAGTTAATATGGCGAGTTTGAAAGAAATCCGTACAGCCGTTTTTAAGAATCACGCTAGCGAGTCTTAAAATTGAGCTATTTATACAGGACGCCTATCAATTTTCCTGAACTAACCAACTGTATCATTTGAAAGGAGATCTAATAGAGTGTTTATATAGCAAACTTGAAGAAAATTGTTACAGCCGTTTTTGAGATACGGACTTACGGTCCCACTTCAGGTTTTTCAATTTTCACCAAAATTTGGAAAATTCATCTGTACAACAGACCGGTCTCAATTCTGAAGTTTTGTAGTTCTATCTTTATTAGTTTCGGAGATATGATAGCCAGAAGATTTAATACATACATACATACACATCACTGACCAATTGCCAAAAAACAACCTTTTTGGACTCAGGGGACGTTAAAACGTGCAAATCAGGTGAAATCTCGATATCGAATTTTTGGACCGAATACAATACTTCCATTACCTACGGTAGTATGGTAATGGTACTAAAAATTATTTGTTAATTAGCAAGTTTTGATGAAAATCATGATTTAAAAGAACGAGAAAACCATGCATGATATAATTCTAGAGCGATATATGCAGATCATTTTATCATAATAACATAGCTACCAACATTTGTAACTTTTAAATCAGATTTATCCACCAGCATTGTCACATATATTTTCAACGAATAAATAAAATTAAATAAACTGGAAACATTTATAAAAACTTTTCAGTGTGAAATCTCGGTTGAAAATAACGGAGACTTGGCATTTATGTAATAAATCTTTTGTATATAATTTAAAAGTTATAAAAAGCAATTCTTAAATATTTTTAAATCTCAGATTTAAGTTTGCTAGATACAGCTATTTAAATTATTAATAAAAGTTTTCAAAACAACACAAATTAAACTGTAAGATTTATAATGACGCTTCAAAAACAGCACAATTTTCAAAATAATAAAAATTTTGAAAAAAAAAAAAAAAAAAAAGTATGAATGAATGTAGAAATATGATTAAAAAACATGAAATAATAATGAATTTTCTAAAACGATATATATACTTTTGCGTACAAATGTGAGAGGTTCAACAGAAAAAAAAGAAAAAAAAAAAAAAAGAAATTATTGATACAAATCTTTTATTTCATAAGCTTTTGGATCTGAGAGGATGAATGAAGTTTGAAAAATCCATAAATTTAAAACTCACAACTGGTTCTATGTAAGACAAGAAATATATATATATATATATATATATATATATATATATATATAAAGTCTAAACATTAAAAGCATGATATATTATATTATAAAGCCGACAATTTCCTTCGTACGAAACTAACCCTTTCTAAACGGAATCACTCTAACTCTTTTCTCATAATTTTAAAGTAAGTGATAAAAATTTGATATTAAACAGTCTGTTATTCTTCAAACACAAACGACATAAGAGGAGAAGGGGGATGTAATGGATACACGAGCCATTAGGCTAAATTAGAATCTCTCACCATCCTTGCTGAGTCAGAAAAACCTTCTCCAAACTAAGGGATCTAGCTGACCCTCCTAAACATACAACCCTAATCCATTTGTAATGCAATTTGTAGAGCGCATTGCCCCAGCATACTAAATTGATTAAGTATCCAGAGTCATAGCTTATCGCTATCATAACTCGATTACTGTGCCCTTCTCAGCGTAAACTTGCAACGAGAAGCGACTTGCTTTATTTTCTAAATGCGCGAACTGGAGTATTTGCCTAGTGTACGGAAAGTTGTGAAATTGATAATTTTACATCCCCCCCGTTTGATTCTTTTTTAAAAGGAAGATCGCAGTCCCTTGATGCTTATCATTCACCCACGAGACATCCTTTTTATCGAGATGAAAATCTGAACAAGTAATTGAAAACTGTGATTAAATAGATTTTAGTAAAGTTCACAATTATTAGAGCATTGTATTGATAATTATGTTACAGCATTTTCATAAAAGACCGCCTAACTTTTAAATTTTAATTTTTAATTCTTTTTTCGTCGTCTTCTTTTTTTCTTTAAGTAACAGAATCTTATAAATAAATTAGTCAAACTGGATAACTACAAAGAAAAATTACAATTTTTATTTCATAATCAGTTTATTATATTCTGTTTTCTCCCTCAATTTTTAATTATACAAATAATTAATCGTTGTTGAAAAAAACTGATTTTTTACAAAGGTTAGGCAAATTAAATCAAATAAAGACGTACCATAGACTTTGGGGGTAAAGCTTTAATAATTTTGTAGCAAAAACAATTTCTCGGACCAAAATTAATTCCTATAGTAAATTTAGGAAATATAAAAAATCCTCAACAGAAATGGAATGAAGTGTATTTAAAATTGCTTTTAATATAAAACTCTGCAAATTTTTCGCACTTTATTTCTTTTCTTATTTACCTTTAAAATTTGAAACTCAAATCATATACCGATTTCATCACTCAGTTTAAAATTTTAATTCATCAGGAGCTAAATTATTATCAGAACCAAATTAATATTGTGTGATAATGAAACCAAAATCATTCAAAGAAAGATTTCAAAATAAAACTCATATTTGACGATCCAGTTTTTAAGCTTCCCCAGGTACTACAGTATAGGACCCCCATGCCGACTTTTAAATTTTGTCGACATGTAGGTGATATATTTTTATTTATTTATTTTAGTATAATTTTTTGTTAAAAAACCTAGTACTTATTTTGATTATATACTTTTTATTATAGCGTTTTTTTTTTTTTTTTTGTCAGTTTCTGACAATAGTTCATATTCTCTTTATATCTTTAATTTATAGCTGGGTTTAAAATAAAGCCAACTCTCATTATGCGAGAAAGACACAGAAATATAACAGTTGGCAAAACATCCCTTTTGTGCCCAGGAACAAAAATTCAACTGACTTGCCTCAATATCGACCAATCGAAGATTTTTTTTTTGGACAATTGAGTGAAAAAGTGTACAAAAATAACTAGAAGGCAAAAATTGTTCAGCAGCTACAAAGAAGAATACGCAAATGTCTAAAAGAAATTGACCCAAATGTTGTCCAAACGGCTTGTGCTTCCATTCCAACCAAACTGAGAACTATAGCCGACAAAAGAACATTTACGATGTGTCATTAGAATGTTATTTTATAATAATGTATATACTGGAAATAAAGACTAAAGATTTGCTTCAATTTATTGTATGTTTGTTTTTATTTTATCTCACAGTTTGGGCAGATTTTTAGTTGTAACCCGTTAGATGCTATATTAGTATTACAAAATTTTTTATTTAAAAAATTATAAGCATAAATATATTATAGCTTAATAATCGTTTATGAGAACATATAAAAGAATATTTGTATTTCTAAATGTATTTAATAATATTACCGTATTTCGAATATAAATAATTATTATATGTTGCTACATACATAACATATCCTTATATAAAGGTATATGTAAAGTATAATATAGTTATGTTACAAACTAAAAACATTTATAAAAACACTACCAATAGGCATTGATTACCAAAAATGTGTTTTTAATTATGACCAGCAGTTTAAATGTGTGCACACACAAATAAATAAATAAAAAACCTTTTCATAATGTTGCACAAAAGAATTCATAAGAAGTATTAATATAACATTTTTTTTATGACAGTATGATATTACACTGAAAAGAAAAATAATAAATTATTCAAAACTTTTGAAATTAAGTTACCACATTAGGTAAAACATTAAAGCACCGTTTATACGTCTTTCAAGGAAGTGACGTAAAAAGGCGTATAAATGAAAAGACGTATAATCGAAATTTGAAAAATAAAACTTTCATTATTACAAATTTAATGGTACTGAAGCAAAACTTATGTGAAAATACTAATTAACAAAGTTTTTTCTTTTTAAGATAGTAACTAGTATTTTACAACAGAATTTGAGTTTGAAGATGATATTTAAAAAATAAGCGATCAAGCATTTACGATCTCTGTTACTTGTTTCAATTATTTATTTATTTACTAGTGCATAACCCCGTCAAAAATGACGGAATGTGAAATCAATTAAGATAGTGAATCAACGAATGCTTTGCCAGCTTCGCTGGTCACTATATTTAAAGGGGGCTAATGTGCAAGTTGTACCTGACGGGACTAATGTGAAAGTTGTACCTAACGGGACTAATGTGAAAGTTGTACCTAACGGGACTAATGTGAAAATTGTACCTCACGGAACTAATGTGCAAGTTGCACCGAACGAACAAACTATTTCTTTCAACGAAAATACCTACTATAACCCTGGACGATAGGTCCAATATATCGTATCATATTATATATCATATTTATCGTAATATAACTCAATACTTACTTCGCTTCCTTCTTCGACTCGTTTTAAAAAGGCATTTTTTATATGCATGAGCAAATTTAATATTTTACAATTTTTAATTTTTCGCGTGAAAGCATTATTTTATCTTATGCCTCTCCCCCCTCCCCCCTCCCAGGAAAAAAAAAAAAAAAAAAAAAAAAAAAAATCATTAAATTTATTTTTTTTTACTTATTTTTATTTCATATTATTGCACGCGCACTTTTTATTTCCTCATTCAAAATTATTAAAAAAAACTTTTTCGATATCGCTTGTAACGATACTGATTATTCTTAATTTTCTTTTCTTTTTCTTTCCAAAAAAAAAAAAAAAATGGTTTTAATGAAATTCTGACAAAAGAATTTAGTTTAGGACGGAGGATTATTAGACTTTTTTTTAAATTATAACATCGTTTTCAAATTATTCAATTATATTTTCGATAAATTTTAGATTTCAATAAATGTCCAACTATCAAAAAATGATTTCGACAAATGTCCAACTATCGAAAAATGACGCCGCAAAAATTCCAGATTGAGATTAATAGTCCTCAGTCCTAAAAAGAAAAGAAAAGTTTTTCCGCAATTGCATGATTACTGCTGTAAAAGCTGTTCTACAGGTATTAGCTAGCATAGAGGCTGATAATGGAGACCAAAATAAAAATTTTCTTCCACATTTAGTGATTTACAAAGACAAATCTAGCAGAAAATTCTCGTTTGTAAAGTTTAATTAAAGTTTTATACACTTTATATATACTTATTTTTATTTGCCTCTGAAGGTTAAGGTACAACCGGTTTTCTCGTTTTCTTCCTTTGCACATTATTTCGAAACAAATGAACAGATGAATATAAAAGTTAAATGACATATTATTTCGTTATCAAATCATTAGTCGAATTTTATATCACTTTAACATATGTAATAATTTTTAAAGTGATATAACTTAAAAAAAATTTCTCAAAAATAAGTATTGGAAGAAATGAAAATTTTAAACAATTTTAGCAAATAAAACTAAATGAGAAAGGGTATCAGAGGTGCATTATAGATATGTAGGTACACATGTCTCCAAATGTCAAATTAAAATCGGATTTTTCTTCCTATATTCACTTTTCTTTTTCTTTCACACAGTTGCCAACTTTTACAATTTTAAAATGAGGGTAATCCTAATCACCATTATATGTTTAGAGAAACTTCTTATATTAATGTTCGGAGATTTATGATCTGGAAGTTCACTATTATAAAATTCTGGTGTAAAATCTTTCCGAAAATCGGAAAAATTTGGTAGTTATGCTTTCATAAGGGACTTTTTGGGTAAATACAAAAATTATTTATTTGTAAATTTTGAGCATCACCATAAAAAAAAAAAAAAAAAGATGTGTCAATAAATAATTTTAAAAGCAATATTTCATCCAATTTTCATGTTCGTATGTATATATTTTTAAAGGTTATAAAAAAAAAAAAAAAAAAAAAAATGGCTGCCAAAAGTTTCTGTTTTGAAGCGGTCTAACCGGAATCGTTCATGACAGATGAGGTAGAGGTCTGCACGGGCCGGGCTCGGGCTCAGTTTTTTTTGTGAATATTCGGGCCGGGCCGGGCCTAAATGAAATTTTCTTCGGGCCGTGTCGGCCCGAATCTTTTTCTGGTTTCCTCGATAATCAACGAAAAAGGAAAATGATAAAATATTTTTTCAGTCATTTATTTTACGTAATTTTACAGGCTTGTATGTCACACAAAGTTCTATTTTGTTAAAAAAGTGTCTGTAACGTCAATTTAATTGTGTATCAGTCTGTCTGTCCGAAATCTGATTTTTAGCAAATATTTTTAGCATGCCTCGAAATTAATATATTTTATTTAAAGTAATATTAGATGGTTTCCTATTCAAAATAGTATGCATGTCACTACCAGTTTGCGTACATGTACATAACAAAAGAAATTGATACATTACTGTGTATAAGGGTTTGTTTCTTATGATCTGTTGAGTTTAGGTGGTATAAAGGCTATAAAAATCTTTCCGCTGTAACTTTTTCTCTAAGGCTCCTTTTCCTTTCCTCCAGTGGACGAGAACAGCATCATTTTTATCATGGGCAAAAGCAACTTTTCTATTGAATATGGTTGGATTAACATTAAAGTTTTGTTTACCGGAGCACATGAAAGATTCGGATACATTATGGTATATAACAGAAAATGGTTGAAAGTGCATTTTCAGTAGTATTAACCATTTTAAATACCTTCCTATATTGTTTGATGAATGCTAATATTTTCGATTTGACTTTCTGTTCGTCTTTGTGCCTTGTCTATAATAATGAATTTCTTTTTATATATAAATGTCTTGTAAAATTTCATCAGTTTTGTTAAACAACGTACTATTATTTGGTTATATAAAACCTCTGCAAAACACATACTAAAAATCTTTTTTATAAAAAGGCTTTTTTTTTTTTTGTTATTTTACATATTTTTTAATCGGGCCGGGCCGGGTTGGGCCTCATTTTATCGTTTTTTTCCCGGGCCGGGCCATAAACCGTTAAAACATGAACGGGCCGGGCCCGGGCATTTTTCGACTTTATAACGGGCCGGGTAAGTAAAGTTTTCGTACGGGCCGGGCCCGGGCCTCGAAATTCCGGCCCGTGCAGACCTCTAAGATGAGGGTCATTATTATTATTACTATTTTCTTTTAACATTGTTGTTTTGTTCCCATTTATTACACATTACATTTGTACCATTTTAAACTACATATTAAAATATATATTTAAAATAATAATAATAATAATAATAATATATATATATGTAAAAGGCAACGGCGACAATAAGTGTGCGCCTTAATTTACTGTGTGATAAAAGATGTTTCCCACAGTGTAAGAAATTATTTTAGTCACTCAGATGGAACATGTTCTTTATAAGTTTCTGCTAACTTATTTGCAATTTAAAATGAAATTAGAATTCCAATTAAATTATTCTTATAGAAGCGAACTCAGACACTTCTTGCCTACGGTTAAAATTTGCAAATGATACTCATGTAAATGAAAACATGCAAGTGATTCAGCTTATAAATCTAAAAAAAAAAAAAAAAAAAAAAAAAGAATATTTAAAGGGGACTAATGTGCAAGTTGTACCTGACGGGACTAAAGTGAAAGTTGTACCTCAAGGGACTAATGTGAAAGTTGTACTGTACCTCACGGGACTAATGTGAAAGTTGTACCGAACGAACAAACTATTTCTTTCAATGAAAATGCCTACTAACCCTGGACGATAGGTCTAATATATCGTATCATATTATATATCATATTTATCGTAATATAACTCAATACTCATTTCGCTTCCTTCTTCGACTCGTTTTAATATGCATTTTTTATATGCATGAGCAGCCCCCGAAAAACAAAAACATTAAATTCATTTCTTTACTTATTTTTATTTCATATTATTTCACGCGCACTTTTTATTTCCTAATTCAAATTATTAAGAAAAACTTTTTCGATATCGCTTGTAACAATTCTGATTATTATTAATTTTCTTTTCTTTTTTCTTTTTTCTTTTTTTTTTTTTTTTTTTTCAATAAAAAAAAAAAAAAAAAAAAAAAAAAAGATTTTGATGAAATTCTGGCAAAAGCAGAATTTAGTTTAGGACGGAAGACTATTAGTTTTTTTTTTTTTCAAATTATAACAGCGCTTTCAAATTATTCAATTATATTTTCGATAAATTTTAGATTTCGACAAATGTCCAACTATCGAAATCGACAACGCAAAAATCCCAGATTGAGACTGATAGGCCCTCAATCCTAAAAAAAAAAAAAAAAAAAAAAAAACAGAAAAGTGAATACAGGAAGAAAAATCAGGTTTTAATCAATCATTTGGGTGTATATGTACCTTCAACTATCTGTAATGCACTTTTCACACCTTTTCTCCTTTAGTTTTATTTTCTAAAATTGTTTAACTTTTTCATTTCTTCCTATGCTTATTTTTAATAAAAAACTGAAGTTAAAACAGTTTAAAAGTTATCACTTATGTTAAAATTACACACAATTCGATTAATGATTTGATAATGAATAGCCCACCCAGATTTTATTTCTTATGTTCTTTTGTTTCAAAATTATGCTCAAAAGGAGAAAACAAGTTGTACCTTAACTTTTTGGAGGCTAGCGTACTTCATAAAAAGCGAATTTTTGAATATGATTAGTATTTATGATAAAATTCACAATTTTTTCTCGTAAAAGGCTAATTCCTTGCGTGATTCCCACTACAATTAAGAAAAAAAAAAATCTTAAAATAATTATAGAAGAACTAATATTATGAAGAGACGAAATGTACCACTTGATTTATCTTTGAAAATGTTTGATGGACAAACATCAGTTATTAAATTTCATCAAATTAATTATGTATTGTCTGTACATAGGTAAAAATTAGTTGTGACTCACTACATGGGGGGGGGGGGAGTGATAATTTGCATTAAAAAAAAAAAACCACTTATTTCCTCCTGTATTGATTTTTTAAAAAATATATTTACACTAGCAGACCCGGCCACGCGTTGCTGTGACTAAGTTATACGTTGAATTATACGGCTGTAAACTATTTAGTACAGTCAAATTATTATTTACGAACAAAGACGAAAACGTTGTAGCTGATGTTGAACGTTGTAGATGAACGTTGATGAACGTTGTAGCCCACAGGGTTGAGATTTGAACCTTAGGTCAAAATTTGGAAGCGATTGATAAAAATTTTCGTAGTGTTGATATTAAGCACAAATTAATTTTATTGTAGGGTCCTATAAATTTTAATGGAGAAGTGATATATATTATTTCTAATGCTACTTTGGATAAAATTGCTAAAATGACTAATATATAAATTAAATTCTATGAAAATTCTATTAAAATACAAGTATAAAAGAAACAGACGATTTTAAAATCAATTTTTATGGAGGAGTGAAATATAATATATGCTATAATGGATAATTTTACTATAAAATGACCTCATCATTTTAAATATTTTAAAGAGGGCAACAGCTGTAGTTATAAAAAGGAAAACAATAAGGCTAAACCAGAAAAATAAGTAAATTTGATAAATATTTTAAAACTTTAAAATTGGAAATCTTATGAAATATTGGACATTTAAAGTAAATACATGTATCATTTTAAATAGAAAAAGATTTTGGAAAAGTTTAGTGTATTTTAACGAAGTGATGAGAAGTTTTTGAGTATGTTAAAATTTTAATAGTAAATTCAAGTTTAATAAAGATGGGAAACATTGAGGATTAAGATAAGAATAATTATAAGATTAAAAAAAAAAAAAAAAAAAAAAAACCCTTTTATATACCATGCTTTTAAATTTTAATATACTAATGTTGTTGTTGTTGTCGTGTGCCACTCGGAAATTCCGAGCCCCAGTAGTGAAACTACCGGACTTATTTTAAGGCAAGAGGGTTGCGTCTTCCGTTATTAGGAACGCCTCGTAGGGAGGAAGTACGACTTCTAGTTCCATAAGCTGGTGAAAGATGGCAGCACCAGCCAATATACTAATAATATACTAATTAAAAGGAAAATGATAAATATTCTATCATAGTTTGAAGTCAAATTTGTTTTCAAATGTCTAAATAAAATATCTGATGTAAGACACTAATATTTTGCAGCGGAATAGATTTCATTTCTGTCATCCTTGGCGAAAAAAAAAAGAATATCGCCAAATTATCTGGCGAAAATATTTAATTCCTTTCAAAAATCATGGTTATTTTAACAACTTATATTAAAAGAGTAATGAATAATATGAAACAATATTTCGTACAATACATATTACATGTCATACATACGTACAATGAATAATACATATTACATTTCGTACAATGCATACATCTGGCATGTATATTTTCGTGTTACGCTTTTGATCGCCAAATAATAATAATAATAATAATAATAAAAGCCAAGGGCGACAGAGTTTTGAAATTTAAAATTAAAATTTTGTCAATTTGACAGCAAAATAATTCAATCTAACACCCGCGATAACTAATACATATCTATACCCAAATATAAGGATTAAATCGGGAAATAAATTTCCTCGATTTTTAATAATTTCTTACAAAAAATCCAGTGGGCAATTAACATAGGAAATCTTTTTCTTGGCTGCACAGACGGTCAGTGAGTCACACTTCGCTTGCCTATAGAACTCATAGATATAGTATAGCATATATAGAATAGAGTGATCATTGGGGAGAAAAAAGTTATTCCTTTTCATTTGGGAAAAGACCAACGATATATATAAATTAGAGTGCTGATTCAATGGATGAAGGATTAGCTTTCCGTGGTTCAAGATGAATCACATGACATGCTCGAATAGGTTGCTGTGTTTGGCCCTTTATCGCTATTTTGGCATTTAAAATATCAGTTCGACAAATTATTATTATTATTAGGTAACATGACAGTCCTATGACCGAAATAAATTGCTTTTAAAATAATTTTACACATATTTCACATTTTAATAAATAATAAAATACCTTTCTTTTCATCGTTTCTCAACAAACTTTAAAAGTGTTTATAAAACAAAATTTAAACTTTTAAAGAGCTAAATTTAACAACAAATAATAATTTTTCAACTATTTTTAAGCATTTTGTCGGTTAAAGTTCAACTACACGAAATAAAAAAGAAGTAAAATCAAAATCAAAATGGTTTAGAACAAAAGAATATTAAACTACGTAAAGTAAACAAAATACGCATGTGCAAGGAAAGCATATCACATGACTCATCTTGGACCTTCTCAAGGGTTACCATTTATCACTCTACTTTATATATGAGCCGTTCAGTGCACACATCGACTAACTCCACTTTTTGAAAAATCTTAAATTTTATGTCAAAGCACTTGGTATAATCATAACTTTTTGTATTTATAATAACTTTCCGGAATAATAAAGATTAGCACCGTTAAATGGCAAATTTTTTTTGGCCATTGAATAATAAGTAATTTATTTCAGAAGCCATTTCGATTAACTCCATACTCTAATGTAAATCGTTTCGGTAACGCTGTATCTGTTCTGGCCGTGCATCGACGCTTATTTGTTTTTAAACAGCGGAAGATGCTCTCTCCCTCTCAATAATATTCGTAACAAAATCGCATCGGTAAACAGATAAAAAGAACAACGTTTACAGTAGACTTTACCTGTAGTAAAAGTAATATATTTTTTTCTTTTAAATTATACTGCTAAAATAAAAATACCATATTTTTGGATCTCTATTTTACAGAAATTTACAGAAAATCGTATTTAAATCAAATCATTAGACTGATGGACCTGCTAAAATTCATTCCTCCTGTTAAACACGATTACTATAAGAACTTGTCAACAAATCGAAATGACGAATCCTCGCATACAGCTGATGAAGAAGACATTATTTATAATATTGCTGAATCATCCCAAAGAATAATGCCGCTGACATAAAACTGCTATGAATTAATTACAAAAATTATAATATAACAGAACTGACAACATACATTCTTATGGAAAAGCTGTGATAAAAATGTATAATAACTAACTTTTTCTGTAATAAAAAACTTAAAAATGTAAAGACTTAATTTAACTTTATTACTTTTTTCAGTTGCCAAATCGATTAACTCCACCAGTCACATAAAAACTGTAACATTACTGACGATTGTTTGTTGGCTATTCTTTCTTATTAATTTTATACACCGTTAGATGAAAGCTATATCTGCAATTATGCATTCTACATTATATATTTGAATTCATATTATCAGAGGAATTTTAAAAAACAATATACATTACATCATCGCGTTTCTCAACTTTTTGTTTTATGGAGTTAATCGATGTGTGCACTGAGCGGCTCATATCTCGTTGGAAAAGACGACGTTTTTACCAAAATATGGCCGTCTTTCCCCGAGTGAATACACACGGGAATACATACTAATATTTTAGCAAATAAAATTTATGAATAATTTATTTGCTAAAGGGGAATGGAAGACTCCAGATACAGTTTCAAATTCATGTTTCTTTCTTTCTTTTCTTTTTTTTTTCAATACCACTTAATGGCTGTTTCCAAAGCTTTTTTTTTTTTTTTTTTTTTTTCGGCATCAAAAATCTTTGTACGATAACATGGGGATGAGAGATCTATATATATTACTATATCTATGATAGAACTACATTAGCACTTTATCAATGTGTATAAAATCTTTAAATTGATTATGACGTCAATTTTCGTGAGATGTATAATTTAACTTTTTATAATTTTTTAACGTTCACGTTTGATTAAATGTATTTATTTTTATGTCGAAAGAAAATAAACTCGTATTTTTTTTTTTTTTTTTTTTGGCAACAATTAAATTAATGGAACTTACAGATATTTTGGAGCAACTTTAATAAAGGTCTATAATTAACAAATAATTGCAATAAAACAATATTGTGACAATAAATTGAGATAAAAACTATCCTATCTCTCAAGTTGGACCAAACTGCACACAGTGTGCAAAATTTCATTAAAATCGGTTCCTTAGTTTAGGAGTTTACCCCGGACAAACATCGTGACACGTAATTTATATATATATATACAGATATGATTATTAACTATATGATAATAGTATATACTCTTTATTTTTTTTTTTTATTACTGTTATATTAATTAAACATATATATTTAATTTATAGCAAGACATCCAGCATGTGACTCACACTACACTTCTTTCAGATACTCTTTTATTGACGAGTAACAAAAAGGTGAATTGCTTTCTTTTATTGAATGCCGGTTCAAGAAATTTCTTTATTAAACTATAGCTGAAATCAGTTTCAGATATGTCCTCTGATTTTAGCATCTCACTTTTTCGAACAAATAAATGGAGAGGTTATTTCAAAATTCGGTGCTGAGGTGTACTATGGCATGGAGTTAGCCAAAAACGGTTTGCTCAACAATGAATATATCAATGAATTGATAATAAATTGCTGTAATACTAAACGATTTAGCGACAAACTGCATTCAGTTAAAATTTGGGGACAGTAAATTATTACATTTCAAGAGTTTCAAATCGCAATTTTGTGTTTAACTTTCTGAAGTTTTCTTTATTCTATGAACACGAATGAACTTATTCACATGCATTTTGTAGCACAGAAAAGAAAATTTCATGACAATCTCAAAATACATGAAAATGCACAGTTCCTTTTCGAATATCTTTCCAGAAATCAAAATTTATCTCTCTTGACTGGGTGATTTTGTTAAGCGTTTTTAAGAGATTTCGGTTAGTAGAAGTGGAAAGAAGCCAAAACAAAAAACATAAATTAAAGCTAAAAGTAAAGAAAAAGAAAGTTTTTTTTTTTTCCCTTTTTCCGTTGATGTAAATGATTTTGATATACATTTTTGAGTTACCTTAGATATTTTTGTTGGATGTCTGTAGTTAAAAATAACTTTAAATAAATAAATAAAATAAATACACACCATAACATTATTTCACTCAGTGCTTTACGTTTACCTTCAAAACTATATAAAGAAAAGAAAATAAATAAATAAATAAATAAAATAAACGGTAAAACCTTTTAATTTTTTGTCCAAAATAGCTATGCATATCAAATTACTTACTCGGGTTAAAGATTTAAACACAAACCCAACACTGTTAAAGATTTAAAAATCAAAAAGCGGTTGTATCAATTCAATTATAATTATAAATCAGTACAATTTCTTGAAATCTGTTTCTATTATAGAACTTGCAGTTTTTATTATATTATTTCTCTCGCGCTCAAAACCTTGCACAGGAAGAAAAAAATATTAATTTTTTCAGTTATTAATATTATTGAAAGAGCCTAGTACTACATTAAAAATTTGTTAGTAAAGGAAATAAGAATTGCGAAATTAATTTTTTTCTCAGAATAAAGATCTTTACAAAACAAAATCCTTCTGTTACAACAATTACATGAAGTATGAAAGCAATATTTCAAAAAGTTTTCTTTTTCTTTGTTTGATAACATTAAAACGAATTTGTTCTGCTAAAATATGTTTGACTTAAATGGATTTTTCATGTGTCATGTAATCCCCTACTAGACATTTTTCCTTCTAAGCAGTATATGCAAAATACTGTATAATATACATACATATTTATTTTAAGTAATTCTAGAATTAATTATGGTAAGAAATAAAAATTATAAATAATGGGCTCTTCCCAGCGTCGTCTGCTCAATCACGTGATAGAGGAAAACGAATAATCGAATTCTGAGAATCGAATTCAATTAAATATTGTTCTTAAGAACAAAAATTTTAATATTTAATATAAAATAAAATAAAAGTAATATTGTGCATTTGTAAACAGTAGAATAGTTGTATTTGTAAATTTAAGAATTTTTAAAAAACATTTTATGTTTTCATTTATTTTTACCTATAAGAATCGATTTTTGTATATTGTAGTGTAACTGTAACATTAACTGATCTAGCAATAAATAATAGCTTCTTGTGGAATGTTTACGGATTATAAATTGAAATTTTAAAATGTTTTCATTTAAGTTAATTGCATAAAGGTGTTACAACAAGTAAATTAACTTAGTTACTGGTCTAAATGGATTTACGCAGTACGATATTGTACTGTCACTGATTTAAGTACCAAAAATCAGAGTATTTAAACATGTCTTCATGAACATCAATAACAGGTATAAACTAAATTATGATTGTAAATGTATACAGCAAACAAAAGATGATGAATAATGATATAAAACTGATTAAAAATGATGATGTGTAAAAAAAAATTTAGCCCGAGCCTGGCCCGGGCCGAGAGCAAGTTTTAAAATTCGGCCCGTACAGACCTCTAGGATGTGGTGCATCCCACATTGATCTTAAATGATAATAATGTAAAAAAAGTTTTAATTAAAAACAATCCTGTTTGTAAACAGAAAAGTATCATTTGCGCTCTTGAAAGTGCATTCCATGTTGTGCTGTGTGTTACTAATATATGATTCCATATAAATGCACAATGTGGTGTGTTCATAATTATAGATAACATAAAATCTGGAGTGACTCCACTCGACTTTCCGAACATTGAGTAACTAACAGTTTTGTAGATAAAATAAAGAAAGAGGTGTTGCTAAACAAACAAAAAAGAGAAAACCATAACAGAGTGTTTGTGTATTTTTCTCCATATATCACACGAGGTTTTATTTAACGCTACTGAACTTTGAGCCCTTAGATCATAAGGATAAAGAATTTTTCGTTGTGTCCCTGTAAAAATCTATAAATGCTAGATTAACCAAAATGCTTATAGTTAGTGCAATGCTATCGCTGGTCTCATAGGCCATAAAGATAAAGAATTTTTCTTCGTGTCCCTGTAAAAAAACTGTAAGTGCTAGATTCACCAAAATCTATACAGTTGGTTCAAATGTGACCCATAACATGTGTACAAATTCTTTACTGAGATTAATAAGGCGTTTAGACGCTATCACACTTTTAAAAATTTGGCAAAGAATTTTTCTTTGTGTCCCTGTAAAAAAACTATAAGTGCTAGATTCTCCAAAATCTATACAGATTGAGTATCTGTGACCTATAATATGTGTATAAAATTTTTGCTCAATTGAATAAGGCGTTTAGATGCTATCGCACTTTTCAGATTTTGGTCCCTTGGCCATAATGATAAAGAATTTTTCTTTGTGTCCCTGTAAAAAAACTATAAGTGCTACATTCACCAAAATCTATAGGGTTCGTACTATGGTGACTTACAATATACGTACCAACTTTCAGCTTATTCGAACGAAGCGTTTAGACGCTAGCGTGTTCACTCACAGACATACACACAGACATACACACATACATACACACATACATACACACACACATACATACATCATCGTAAAAATAGTGAAAACGGACTAGTTGGACCTCGAAACGTATAGAAACATCAAAATCTCGAATTCGGATTTTTAACATGATTACAATACTTTCCTCACTATAGTGTTCGGAAAGTAATAACACAGATTAAAGACGATTGATCAAAAATAAGAATAGAAAATATGTTATTTTAGCAATCGCTCTATAGATAAACAAGACTTCGTCTGCTATTTGTTTTTCCTCTACCATGTGACCTCTGACGTCGGGTGGAAAGAGTCCATTGTTTTTTTACTCCCCTTATAATGCACTTTGATATTTAGATTGATAAATTCATAAAATAAAATAAAATATATTCAGGGAATAGAGAAATCAATTATTTTAATTCAATTCATAACATAAATAAATAAATAAATAAGCCTGTTTATATATACATTTCTTTTCTGCTAAAACTGTTGCCATCTCACTTCCCTTAATCTCCCTTAAATTTAGCCAGCATATTTTTTATTAAAAATAAACTTAAAACTTAAAATAATTCTTTTCTCTGTTTCTAATCCCAGGGATTGTTTTAAAGGTATGAATATTTAGAGCTCGTTCATGTTGCCAATCTCCTCAAGCAAAGCTCCTCAGTCAAAAGTTTACATGGTGTAATATACTGTCCACAATTTCGATACTGACAGAATCATTTGAAATGCTTCCATGAAATTTCCTGCATAATGTATACAACAAAACTTCACCTTTTAATCCGCTTATTCTACTCTTGACTAACGGCAAGGGATTGTGCACAAGTCTCAAGTGTCAACAGAACACGGCAGATTAAATCCCTAACAATGTGCTGACTGTCGAGTTTTTTTCACATATAAAATGCGTTTATCAGCAGGATACGAAAAACATACGTACAGAATACATTTAAATATGTTGGATTTAGAAGAGGATTATGAAAGGAGGCGTTATCTGAACGACAGCAGAACCGAACGTTTATTAGCTATTAAAGATCAAATAAAATTAATTTAAAGATTTACTTATAATTGAAAATTTGTTCTAAAATAAATTACAAACACTACTTTTGATATAAATTTTTAAAATTTCATAAAGATATTTCAACAAGGAGAAAAAAAAATAATAATAGCATATTTTTTTATAAAATAAGATTTAAATATATAATTAAATAACAGCAATAATTGGAAAAATATAAACACTTTATGCATTTAAAGTATTTTCATAAAAATTATAAACCTGCAATATCTATATTTTTCTTAACATTCATTGACTTATTCTTTATATATATAGTGATTACGCATGTTATACATAATCATATAATTAACTGTAACGTTGTGGATCTCATTGTATACATGTATGCTGTAATAGAATGCTAAAAGAATGAATTTTAATATTGCGATACAATTGAAAAATTGCTCTAAAATTATACTGCATGCTATTTTTCATTTTCTTCTAAACAACAAAGAATGTAAAAAATTCGTAAAAATGTGCGACTTTTATTTCTTGATGCATTTAAGTGCTTTCGGATGTTTTTAACACGATTTGACTACTTTTAAAAAATATCTATGTTTTAGATAGTATGATAAGTAATTTCAAACGAACCTTAGCACTATGACCTGAGGTGTATTGTATCCTCCTCAAAGCCTAAAAAAAATAAATAAATAAATAAATAAATAAATAAATAAAAATAAAAACAAATTGCTGAAGCAAAGTTTAGCAGACAGCTAACAGAAATATCATGAAGCTCCCGGGATCAATTAAATGCCGATCAAAGTGTTCAAACCTGTAAGCCGAAAGACCTCACATTCAAAAACAACATGAACAGCCATTTGTATACAAGTTGTATCATTTTACACTCAAAAATGTAAAGTGCCTTCAATAGAAAAACGATGCTTAGTTAAAAAAAAAAAAAAAAAAAAAAAAAAAAAGTTCCTTACGGCTATCACTAAAATTACCATACGGTTAAATTCTTCAGACTGCTTCTGGTCCTCAATACTGAATCAATTACAGCTTTTTCCAAACAAAATAAAAAACAGTTGACCCTTGATAAGATCGGGACCAACAAAG
This sequence comes from Salticus scenicus, assembly GCA_963930645.1. Lineage (NCBI taxonomy): Eukaryota > Metazoa > Arthropoda > Arachnida > Araneae > Salticidae > Salticus > Salticus scenicus. The sequence continues at coordinate 139,766,644 of OZ005655.1, read as the reverse complement.
AGGTAGCACAGCCACTCCTTGCCAAATTATCAACCATTATTCGAATTACTAGAATACACAGGCACCCTGCAAGTTGGCAAAGCAAAAAATAAAATTCCCAAACAATACAGAAATTAAGTGCATTCTTATGCAGTACAAATAAAGAAACTTGACTATTAAAACAAATGAATACATCTGTTCTCATTAGTTTTTAAACAAATTTGGCAACACATCAAAATAGTGTAGACTTCCACTTGAAAGGCAGTAGAAAATATATATATGTCCAGGCATTATTTTCACTCAGTCGGAAAAATAAAATTTCAATAAAGTAGAAAATATACCTAGAGAACAAGAATAATCATAGCTGCCAACATTTTAAAACATTTAAATCAAAATTGACACCAGTTTTTTTTTTTTTTTTTTTTTTTTTTTTATGGAATAAGCTATACATATTTTCGACGATTACTATTACCGAAATCGAAGTCTCCCTTGAAAAAAGGGAGACTTGGCACCTGTGATAATTTATACCGTCAGGACAACAGACATCAACGCATTGTTCATTTTAGAGCCTCCAATAGTGTTTATCTCTCGCGTTATATAAATACAGGAATTGATGCGAAACTCAAGAACTACGCATGAAGTTACATAAAACTTCGTATTTCGTAGCACCTATAACAATGACTACAGAATATTTAGTTCTAACAGGTGTTTAATTCAAAGCTCTCAGAGCTTAAATAAGGAAATGCAAATTCCAATGAAATAAATAAATAAATATATATATATATATATATATTCCATATGTGGTTTCTAGTTCATTAATACAAGTCTTCATTTTTTGTGTCGGATCAATGTAATGATAAATTATATATATACTATATATATACACACACACATACTCATTAAAAAGTACAAAAATCTTAAACAAAATTCCAAAAAATAAATGCAGGGTTATCATATATAGAAATAGTGCTATTAAAAAGATGAATTTTGAAACATTATGCATATATATATAGACACACACACACACATAATTTCAGTATTTAATAATATTCCTGTGACATATGCAATAAAAAGCATTTTTTTTTTGGAGGAGGGGGGGATATTACGAAAATCGCGAATAATAAATATAATACAATTTCTCTGAGTCTATGTTAAATATCATTTCAGTTTCGATAATCAATAATATCAATGTTGGAAATTTATATAGCAGTATTAAATATGAGTTGAATAAATAAATAAATAAAAGATAAAGAGATATAACAGTTATTTTTTCGTTTCTTATTCATTGTAAAGATAAACGTTTTATTTTAATAAACCATGTTTTATTAGTATTACGATTTATTTAATGAAAGTATCGAAAAAATTTTAAAGAAAATAAAAGCAGCGACAAGCAAAACAAGTCTAATGTATTTTAGTTACAGAAAAAGAGATTCAACATCCAACTTTTGAAACGACATGATACTTTTAATGGGTGAGGCATAAAGTTAAAAAATAAAATAAAATAAAATAAAATAACCATTTTGATTCTAATAAAGAACTACATATACTTTTTCTTTTCAATGAAAATGTAATTTGAAATTCCAAAGTGAAAGAAAAGCTGAGATGTAATAAAGAAATGCCTTGCACTGCACGAAAATAAAATGATTACAAATGCATAGCTGCCAACATTTACTAATTTTTAAATCAGATTTATCCACCAGTACTTTCAAAAATAAATGTGACACTTATATTTTCGACGAATAAATAAAATTAGATAAACTGAAAACATTTATAAAAACTTTCCAGTATGAAGTCTCCGTTGAAAATAACAGACACTTGGCACCCATGCAAATGAATATGAGATTTTTAGAAATTGCTAAAAGAGTTTTCAGTAGAGTTTTGCTTACATAAAAGCTCATTTAATTTTCATATTAATAACTGAAAGCTTCAGTTTTTGAAAAAAAGAAAAAAGAAAAAATATCGAAAAAATTGTTCAAGTGGCACCAAAGCATGACAAATTTTAAAAAGGTTTTTTTACAGCAATCGAATCATTGAACTATATGATTTAACAGTGTTTTCTAAAACAAAGTGATCTTTATAAGAGGACATCATTATTTTAAATAAATGAAATGTCCTCACTTACTTTGAAAATAAACTTAACTTATTAATTATTATTTGTTTTAAAGCAATCTGAACTTATAAAGAGCGGACAATGCCTAATCTCGCCGACAGTCGCGGCCCATGTTATTCTACGGGAAAAGATTCTTCCATAATTACTCATTACTTAATTATTTTTTCATGTTCCATTTTCCCATCCAGAAAATTCACAATCACTAAATTAGTAATTAATCTCCAAAAATTTATTTTTTAAATTTTTAGTACTTCATTTTGCGGCTAAAAAATGAGAAAAATACACTTAATTCAATAAACTTAAAAAAAAAAAAAAAAAAAAAAAAAAATCATTTTTGGGAAATGAGCACTAATTTAACGATTGTGAATTTTCTCAATGTGAAAACGGAATTTAAAAAACTACATTAGGCAATGAGTAATTATGGAAATAAATTTTCCCATAAAATAACATGGGCCACGGCTTGTCGGCAAGATCCAAGATTAGGTATTGTCCGCTCTTAAATAGTAAGGAGCAGTGATAACCAAAATCATAGATTTAATTAAAGTGCAGATTTAATTTTTTTTTTTTAATTCTATTAATATAATTAATTCCATTAGCTGTCATTTTTATTTTAATTGGAGGGGAGGGGGGCGATTAATTTATAAGACATATTGATGCACGACATAAAATAAAATATGTCAATTTTAAATATTACTATTTATTTATTTCTTTATTTTCTAATCATAATTTTAGGGGGGGGGGGGGAGGAATCAATATTGATAAACTAGGAACATTATTTTTTGTAATTAATAAACTAGCTCCTCGCTGTTTTAGTTCAACAATAGATTCAAATTTTAATACACGACCTGCTTCAGTTTTAGTATATTTGGGAAGCAGGGTTGGTAGGTTTTTCACATGTGACAGTTTTTGACGGTTTAAACCATGGTTAAAACCGTCATGTCAAAAATCTCCTTGTCAAAAATGTCAAAAACCTATATTTATAATTTAATTGTCATGTAAAAACTTAGTTTAACAAAATATAGTTTTGAAAGAATTTTTGAAAAGTAAATGGATTGATGCACTTTGAAAAACACATTGTTACAACATTTTGATTAATATAAAAAACAAAACTTTAGACTTTTACAATTTTATTATGAATTATTTCTATGTTCATTCAAAATATGCTGTGATACTTTTATATATTATTACGAAATTTATTATAACTATGCTTAATATAGTATATGGTAAATTTAGTTATGTGATACTTTAAAAAATATAGTTGTTTTTTAATAAGATATTATTTATAAATATGTTTTAAAAGGTAAACATATTAATGTTTTTGGAGTAACATTATTATAACATTTTGATTAATATAAAAACAAAACTTTAGGCTTCTAAAAATTCATGATTTATAAATCATTGATAGATCATTTTGATTCATAAATCATTTTATTTGCAATATAACATTGTATATTTCAAATTTTTTAGTATTGTATTTAACCAGTAAAATAAAAATGTATAGCCTAACATTTTGTAGTTAAATATTTGTAGAAAAATATAACTTTTTTTTTTTTTTTTTTTTTTTTTTAATGACTGCTGATATTGCAGGTTTATAAGAAAAAGCAATAATTCTGAATGTTAAATAAGCTTGAATTGCGTCTAAAATTCTTATAATTACCGCGAGACAAGAAAAATATGAATGCTTTCTGGACATGTATAAATTGTAAACTCGTACAGATTTTTAAAAAATTTATTAGTCTATGCTGTAGGACCCACCAGCGGCCAAGCGATTGTACACTCAAAGCTGGTAGACTGAGGTGCCGGGTTCAATCCCAGGGCGTGCTCGTCGGCCTTGACGTTCAGAGTTTTTCGTGGTTTTCTCTGAAACTTGCATAAATACGGGCTAGGACCCTTTAGAAAGACCCCCCACGGAGGACACTCCCCTTAGGTCTAAGACCCTAGAGTAGTCAAACAGCCTTACTCCCAAAATACCAAACACCAATAGTCCAAGCTATAAACAGGTACAAATATTTATACAATCAATAATAATAATAAATAGATAAAATTTTTATTAATAAATGATAAGTGTAATAAATATAGATTATAAATATAATTATTTTCAAATTCATATTAATTTACTGCCCACATATATTATGTTTTACTTAAAAAAAAAAAAATCCTGTATTCCTGTATTTTTATAGCTTATGTGAAAATTATAAGTAACTTTGGAATTTTAGAATTTCATAAATATTAATATAAATAAACATACAAAATATGTCTATGCATACTTTGTACATATTTCTTAGGTTATAAACCAGTTAATTTACCTAAATTTTTACAAATTATCTAGAAATTGTTTTAAGATTTGTTAATTTATAAACATCATAATATTTAGATATTCACTTGTACATATGGCAAATATTACAAAATCCTATTTCTAACCAGATTCTAGCTCATTTATAGATTTTGAATTTTGACAATACATGTTTTTGACGGTTTAAACCATGTTTAAACCCTTGTCATGTCAAAAACAATTTTTTAACGTCAAAAAACCAACCCTGTTGGGAAGAAAGTTTAAAGTAGAGCTGGGGCTGGGCTCTAGCTTAATAGAATCAGTTCGCCTCCTGATTTTACTTTTAGACAGAGAAAGAAAACAGGAGAAAAGTAAAAAAGACAAGAAAGGAGGATAAAAAATAAAAAGACGCACAGGATGTCTTATCTATAACTGATTGCCATGACGATTTCTTATACTTATTTTATACCTTCACATTTGTGCACATTTAGGCAGTGACGAATGCTGTCTCCAGTTTGTCGTGACCTATCGCGATTTGCAATCGGTCGTAGGTTCCTTTTTACGTGACATTTCCCACAAATGAAAACAGTGACATCCAAAATTCATGCCGCGGTCATCTCAGGTAGACGCCCAGGTCAATCCTGATAAGAAGATCGCGTTTCAGCTATCAGATTTTTTGGTTTTTGCGGTTGAGAGAGAGAGAGAGAGAGAAAAAAAAAAAAAGGAGGTTCTGATGAGCATCACCTGAATCATTATAGAAATCAGATGTATAGATTGTAAGAGGAAAGGTCGTTAAAACAGAATGTCGAGTTAGATTACTACGGAAAGTCAGCGTTCTCGATTCTAAGGGAATGAGAAAAAAGATGGTGTATCTGCATCATTATTTAACAAAACGGAGATATATATCCTTACATGCCACAGGCATTCCAATTAATTTTCATTATATTTTTCTTAATGACTTATATTAACTGATAACGAAAATGCTTTTATTTTAAACTTCACTAATCAGCTCTCAAAGTATTAAAAAAAAAAAAAAAAAAAAATACAAAACTAGTTATATTTGAAAGTAAATAAATAAATTACAGGTCTCATTTTCTCTCTCTCTCTCATTTTTTTTTTTTTTTTTTTTTTTTTTTTGAGGAGGAGGGGGGGGGGGGGAGAGAGGAAGTATTATTTTCGTAAAATTAACTGCAATTGGATTAATTTATTATAACAATAACATTTAATATCAGCATTAGTCAAAAAGGGAAAATAATAAATAAATAATTTGTTCTTTAATTTTATTACAACAAATTTCATATTTCAGTTTTCATGCAACTTCATGATATTTCCCGCCCAATAATTCACAAATGCAATTCTATATGAAATACTGACATATTCTGCCATTTTAAGAAAATTGCTAATTCCGAATAACTTGCGAACTTTTCAAAATAGAATACCCACAGTTAATGATGTGCATGTTAATATCATAAATGACATTTTAAAACTGGTCCAATGTATTTATGATGAAAGCACACGTTTACACGAAATTTCCCTTTACTCTCCCATGTAAAAAAAAATCGTAAATTTCAAACCAACTTACGAAGTTTTCAAATTAGAAAGTTGAAAACAAATAGGTTTCTAGCCAGTATGGTAAAAACTATTTTTAAACTGGTCCAACCTCTTTCCGATCATTTGTTCTTGAGTTATAGTGTACATGCAGATTAATGTACTAACGCAATCTGTATTATTAAATAACGTAATAAAAACTGACAACCCTACAGACGGACATACCAGATCGATCTCTCCCCCCCCCCCCCCCGGATTCCTTACATCTCAAAGAATGTAAAAACGTCAAAAAAAAAAAAAAAAAAAAAAAAAATCGGAAATTTTTCGAATACCTAAGTTTCCGACATCTACAGTATGATAAAGAACTAAAAAGACGAGAAAAATTATTATTATTATTTAAGAAAATCTAAACAACACATCAATTTAAATAGCTATAGCTCTTACTTTTATTTAATACTATCAGAAAGAATAACAAAAGAATAATTCCAATACTTCTTAACATTGAAAGGGAGAAAAAAAAAATCACACAATTTTTAAAGATTAAAACTTTGCACATATACACGAATATTAGATACTAGTTTATTTGGCAAAGGAATGACACTTATTACTTTTCTTTCTTTTTTTTTTTTTTTTTCTTTTTTTTTTTTTTTTCCCTATCTGAATCTGATAACAGAAAAGCACCATATATATATATATATATATATATATATATATAATTTATATTAGTTTTAATATTAATATATATTATTAATATTTTTTTATTATTTATCATAAACTTTTTTTCTCTCTCTCTCTAATTCAGCTAAATGTTTTGACCAGAATTTAGCTGGCCATAGCAGTGGCCAAGAAAGAAAACTGCCAAGTTGCCAATTTGCGGTCTTGACATAAAATTATATATATTCTTTTAAATTATCATTTAGACTATATTCTTTTTTTTTTTTTTTTTAAATCACAGATTTTTTTTCTTTTCTTTTTTAATGCATTGCAGCAATTGTGACTGTATATAATATGTATATATAAATGATAGTTATCGTAATAAAATTTAACCTTAATATTTAGCAAATAATACATACAAAACAATACCAATATAACAAAAATAGAACTGACTGTAACATATAGGTAAGACTTACACAAAAATGTTGCGATACAGATTAAGAACCAATAAGAGACAAAAACAGTTTGAATTACTTACGCCCACATGAATAAAAATAATAATGGAAAAAAAAAAAAAAGGACCCTGAAGAAAGTAAATAAAGGACCACAGAAATAATAATTGGATAAATATATATATATATTTTCCCCTGCTAAATTATTCTTCATCCATTATTTTATTCATTACTATAAATCAAGCATAAAAATTTATTTATTTCAATAAATTATTTTAGCAATTGTATTCATTTCAAGAGTTAGTTTTGGGAAATTTCGGCTTTTATTATTAAGAAAATATGTAGTTCAGCGGTAAAAAAAAATAATATGCACTTTGCACGATATCAATAAAATGGCCTTCGTATATACCCTGGCAATGTCCTTCATTGTCAATCACAGATCACAAAACTAGTTAAATATTACGTATTTAAAATGGCTGTTGAATAACTTTTTTATAAGGCGTGTGAATAATGTCGTCTCAAGAATAACTTCAACATCATCTCGGTTCATCTAATTAGCTTAGAAATATGCTTTGGAAGAAAAAAAAAAAAAAAATGAAAAAATGAAAAAGAACACCCGGACACACATCTATCTTTCATTTAACCAAATTGCATCTTCCCACTTCCTGCATATGTTTGCTTTGCATTTGATACGAAGGTTTAAATTAAAAAGTTCATCAGTTTTACTCATCACAGTATAAAACGTTTTAAACATCATAATTTTAAATAATTTTCTCAAGCAATATTAATAACAAAAAATTTAAATTAGGCTCGAAACCTATCATTACAAATATTAATATCTCTAAGTAAAAATAAATGAAAAATGTTGCTTGAATTTGTATTCAAAAGAACAAATATTATTTGATATTTTTCAAGTTTATAATATCCTATATAAAATAATATTTTTATTTGCTTTGCTTTGCTTTTATTAAAACGAACTCCAGAATTTATCCCTCGCAAATTTAACGTATAATCATAAAAGCGGGAAAATATACCACAAATTACATAAAATTACTATGGAATACACAAACATACCTAAATAGCTAATATCTGGAAACTTATCAAGAAGATTCTTTTTATATTTGAAAATTTTAATTTGAAGTGATAAAACCTTGAATTCTTACAAAGCTTCTAAAATAAAAGGAGAAAAACTGAACATGGAAATTTTCGAAATGATTTCGATTGATTAAAAAAAAAAAAAAGGTAAAACATTACAAACACCATTAATGTAATTATATATGAAGAATGTAACAAAATCATAGAAAATAAATTACATAAAACTTGGAATAAATGAAGGATGCCCATTTTAAAATTTATTTTAAATAAACAATTTGCATTTATATAAAGTATTTGAATATATCAGCAATTTTTTCTTTTTTTAGTAAAACACCGTTTATACATCGTGTACACTACTTTTCCATAAATGACCGGACACTTTCGATTTCAGACATTTTTTTTTTTTTTTTTTTTAATCTCAAAAAGTACTTGACGAATCATCTTCAGACTTCAGGAATGTATATAACATGTTACACCTCATATACCTCAGTGAAAGTTCTGACCCGAAAATAAAAGGGGGACTAGTAAAAAATTAAATAAAAATGAAAATGTTTGGGATCACCCTGTAAAAAGTAAGGCATGTAATGCAATCCAGCTGTAGTATGTGATTATGAGGCATTTTCTTATTCTCTGTATAAATTTTTATACAGATAACCACATAATTCCTGGAGATATAACTGTCTTTTTATATATAAGTTACTTTTTCAACTATAACAACACGTAAGGTATTAAATCCAGTGCAAAGCCGTTTTTAGGAAACCTGACACACAATCAAGCATATTGCAATTGGGCCATGCTGATTTCTAAAACCTTTATTTACAGCTAAAAATGTAAAAAAAAAAAAAAAAATTAATTGTTTTCAGATTTTAAAACAATAATTTTTAAGTTAACTATTAAAAATTGCAATTTGTAAAAGATTTTTGAAATAAATAAAGGATATACATATAACTTAAGCGTATGTGACTTAAACATTTGTTAATTATAATATAAAAAACCTTTTTAAGAAGTAAAATTAAATACTTTTCAACCCCAAGTCATTTCATAATATAGAATTTTATATAAAAAGTAATCAACTATTTTATCTGATAATTTTAAAGTTATTCAATAATACTCTATTCGATAAAAATTTGTTTAGCAAACAATTTTTAAATATATTAAAATTACTTGCATTCAGCGAGAAAATCCAAACCGTATGGTGTCTTTGGCTTTCTCAAGCCAAAGACTCGAAAGATTTTTTTTTTTTTAGATTATCTACTGAGATTCTGCTGATAAGACTTCCCTTGTAAGAAACATTAAGTAGTATGAAAAATTAAGAATGCCAATAGAAATTTGCTATAAAATTAAAATTATTCTCACAAAAAGTTAACGAATTTTCAGTCGCAAGAAATAATTTTAAGATCCCCCCCACCAAATATTCAATGCATTGAAAGTGATGTATACAAATTCATAAAATAATAATAATAAATCGTCGAGTTCCTTTAATAAAAATAAAATGCTTCTTAAAACCCTGAGAAATTTCTTTCAATAACATTTTTAAATTTTGTCTTGAGTCCTGTTTAATTTAAAAGTCAAATAGAAGTGATAACGCAAAAAATCAAATAATTAAATTTGGCTATTTGTATATATATATATTTATATATATATATATATATATAATTATCAAATGTAGCCGCGTTTTATAAAAAATAAAATTCAAATTCACATTAATGCATATCCTTATAAAAATAGCAGATTACTTTTTTTAAAAATATTATTAAAATAATTAAAATATTAATAACTTCCTTTACGTGTATTCGATTGGCTTTATAATAATTATTTGTTCGATTTGGTTGTGTAATCTCTACATATAATAAAAGAATATTGTGAGTTTTTGTGTGTGTGGTGTGTTAGTCACTTTATAGGCAAACGACTGATCATAGAGCTACATATTTTTGCATGGAGGTCCCGTTTTTACCTCTCCTGGTGTAAATAGGAAAGCTTTAATCGGAAATAATTTAAATTGAATATTTAAAATTTACTATAATATCACGGCTAACACCCTCAACAAAAAATTCCAAATTAAACAGAATCTGTAATATGATTTCCATTGTTCATAAATTTACTATCGAAAACGTGCTTATAAATTTTTAAATCTAACATGTATTTTCTGATCATTTAGATGCATTAATTAGAAGCAGAATAAAGGCAACATACCACAGGAATTTTGAAATTTAACGATCCTTGTTTATTTACAGTTAAAATGTTTGAGTGTTGCAAATGAATAATAAATTATTTCATTAAAACTCGATCCTAAACGATATTTTCAAATGACTTATTTCAATTCAATTTAGTTAGGAAAACGACGTTAAACCTCTTTGAAAACTATAAATAATAAAAATACTTAAATGTTTGTTTTATTATGTTTGTTTAATCACAATTAAAAATGCAATTAAGAAAATGGTAACTCTATATTTGATTTTTGAATCCTCACTAACAAGGGAATTAAGCAAATTTATCGTATGTTTTGCAGAATATTTTTCTGTAAAATGATTATAAAATTATACGTTCATTTACAAATTCTCCATTCTTAAAAAAATTCTCAAATTAATGACTTCCGCGCTGTAAAGAGAAATACCTCCTAAATTAAATTCCAAAATTATAATTTTATTCACTGTTATATTGAAATAATTGCATTTACTCATTTAAAAAAAAAAAAAAAAAAATCTATTTTTATTAAGTACGAACATAATATATCTTATAGATGATTGCTACAACAAGTTTTGTCTATTAATGCATCCTTTATTAATTTGTTTAAAACGACAATTTCGCCAACATTTTCCGGGATGTTTCACTTTAAAAAAAGCGAAATCATCAAAATTTAATTACTTTTTTTTTTATATATTTATACTGTCAAGTTTCTATAAATTTTAAAGATGCGAACCTAATCGATCTCCGGTGAAAATGAATTTTATAAAAAACAGGGTTGGCATGGTTTAAACCCTGGTCCCCCCCCCCCTCCCCCAATAAAAACCAACTGATTTTTTTCCCCTTTTCCAAAAAATTCAAAATTTTTATTCTATTGACCCTTCTGTAACTGAAATTTTTAATTATTTTTATGTAAATGACTTTTACTTTTAATTCAATTTATTTCAATTGTAATCGTGCTTCAGAGAAGGTTTTAGTTATGTGTTTTATGCGTGTGACTGGCTGGCTGCATTAAAAGTTGCTATATATGAACAAAGAAAAAAATAAATGATCTAGAAATAGTAGAAGAAAAATGTCTATATTAATTATCTTTAAAAATTATAAATAAAAGGGTCTAAAAGGCTACATGCAGTATAGTAAAATAAAATAAATAATATTGGAAAGCACATTTTTTTTTTATACAAGGTATAAGATGAAAATATTAGAATTAAAAAAATTGCTCTTATCTTTGTTTTATTCAAAACTGAACAAAATGGTCTTTTAGAATATGTCAAGGTAGTTAAAAAAAAAAAAAAAAAAAAAAAAAACTTTGATTTTAAAATTTTATGCAAAAAGCTCTCCATTCAAGGACATTTTGTGTATTATTTTATTAAAATGTAACAGTACACTTGAATTAAGAAAATGACAGTAAAAATTTTAATATCTAAGAATTGGAAAATGTTGAAATAATTCTAATTGCAAAAGATTCTATATCCGATGTAGAGTGTTTCCTTAAAAATAGAAAATTTAGTTTGAAAAAAGCTATAAACTTTTGATTTCATTCGAAATATTAAATATAAATTCTATTCAAATAAGTAACTTTCAAATGGATCACAATATTCCATTATATAATCCAAAGGTATTTCCTATAACTTTATTATAGTGTTTTTTTTTTTTTTTTCCTTTCCCCTAGTTCAATAATTTAAGAATTTTAGTGTTATCAAGTTAATTTGTTATCATTAATTTTGTAGGAAAAGGCATGTTAGATTTAACATTCATTCTAAAAAAAAAACAAATTTTGTCAACTCACAGTAAACCTGTTATTATCATTTACATCGTTTAAACGAAAACTCAATACTACAATTATTATGGAATATTTTATAGAAGTTTTGAATGTTAGTTATAATAAAATTTAATGGACTTTGATATAACAATTCTTTATTCAAGGATGATATCGATAAAAGTGTAAAAAAAAAAAATAAATAAATAAGGTAAACGCACCAGTAGTGGACACTTTTAATTTTAAACTCGGAAAATAAGCTACCTAAAAATTCTGAAGATTCGAACAATGTTCAGGAAGGAAGTTATAGTCCTCTACTGTTAAACCCTTTTACTAAAAATAAATCCGGCCATTAGTTTTAAAATAATGTTAATTTAACTAAAAAAAATTTGCACTTTTTGCGATTTTGCCGTTTCCTTCTTATCACTTTGAATAAGGAAGTAAATTTTATTTGCTCTCTCTCTGCTTATTTTAAACTGATTTCTTCTACCTTTTGCTTTCATATGACTAAAATAAGTATGCAGAATTCATTTATTGTGCTATTTTTTAAATCTTGTATTAACACATAGTATTTTTATGGGTGTCCACTACTGGTGCCAAAAAATCTCATCATGGCAAATAGTGGACAGCTCTGTCCACTACTGGCTTATGTGACTTTTAATACCAGATCCTGTAGTGGACGCACAATTCTTTAATCTAGCAATTTTAGAGTTGAATTTTAAAGCAAAAATTCAAAGGGGTCCACTACTGGGTTTTTAGTGTGTCCACTACTGGCTCATTTTAAGCTCTTCAGATATTTGATTTTTTACATATATAAATGCTACAACTAGCAATTTTCATAATACAGTCGTGTTAAGAAAGAGTTAGTAAAGGTCTGGAATATTAATTATTTTTCAAAACTCTAAAATTTAGGAAAATACACAAAAAATAGCCGGAATATGTCCTTAAAGTGTCCACTACTGGTGCGTTTACCTTAAATAAAACTTTATGATATATTAAAGAAAAATATAGCAATTCAGGTGGCAAAAACCAGTGTTACAGAAATAAATGATTTGTTTGTTTTATCTTTAAACATAAAAATAAATAAATAAATACATGTTTTTTTAATATGTCTATGTGAAAACGTATTTAATTAGATGAGATATAATAGAATTCCATGTCTGAAAGAACAAACTTAGATTTAAAAAGTACAAGCTTTGCTTCTTGTACATTGATACAGAGAGAAAATCACAACCTGCAAAAAAGGCTGAAAAAACCTTATCGTTGTTTATTATTATTAATTTAAATTATTTTTAGGTGAAGTAATAATTAATATTGGAGTACTAACTACTTTTTAAAGTAGAAACTTTATTTACAAATATGTATAATGTGACTGGGAAACATATACTAATAAAAAGCAGGTTTAAAAAAAAAAAAAAAAAAAAAAAAAGTTTTTTTTTTTTTTTTTTTTTTTTTTACCAATTCTTATAAGAAATATTACTAGAGAAGTTCATATCACCAATAATCTTATAACTTCTTCTCTTTTCTTTAAAATAATAAGTAAAATTCAAAAACCTATCAAGTTAGGAAAGATTGAAAGGAAGACCTCCGTAGTTTTTGTTAAAAATTTATGTAAAATCCTCATGTTGGTTATATTTGTTATTTACTAATCTCTTGTGAAAATGTATTTCTTTCGAGGACACATTAAAAAAATATATAACTTAAAAAATATTATAAAAAACACTGAAATAAAAGTTATTATCAATATTTTCGTTTCGGCATATTACATCAATCTTAGGTTAAGATAGTTGTCTGTTTAGAAGTAAACAGACGGCAACTTCTAACAGACGACTTATAGGATTTCATTGTAAAATATGTATTTAGTTGAAAAGCCTTTTTTTTTTTTTTTTTTTTTTTTTGCACTATTTTCTTAACGTTAAGTTTCTTAATATATTATCTTGGTAATATTATCTATTACTTTATTTGATAGTTTGCTAAAATTATGCCCAGATGTAACTTAAAACAACCAGGTCTCTTTTATCTATGCAAAACCAGCATCTTATATATACCCCCAAAAAATGTTTGTCATTTTACCCCAAAATTTTGAACAATATGTAAAGTCCGCTTATTAACTTACAAAAGGATGAATTGTCCCCTTTAAAGGCCAGACACTGTATTTAAATATATATATATATATATGTATACGAATTATTATTATTATTTTCACTGTTTAAACTACTGTTTACATAACTAACTGAACAAGGATCAAGTCAAATTGTTTTAAACATTTACCAGATGAAGAGAGATGAATTATTCCAAATTAATCTAAGAAATTCTTAAAATTTGTTTAAAAAGTAACAAAATACGACTCTTCACTGATGTACCTCTCGTATGAATGGCCAGCCACCCTCTACAGCGCCAGTGTATAAAGAGAACCACATCGCAATGAAACGCCATCTTGTCCAACAAGGCATGTTATCCCAACATACTCAATAATTGCGAAGAAAATGTACGAATTTCATATGTATATACCACAAAAATGCTTGAATTCTAAGTTATCTATTTACATTATCATTATATTAAAACTTTTTTTATTACGCTGCTTCAATATTTTAATAATTTACATGTAAATTAATTACTTGGCTGTGGATAAATAAACCAGGAATAAACATAACAACAACGCGACATTTATAAACATAATAATAACAATAAATTATTTAAAATGCCTAGTTAACATTAACATTTGATTTTAAGAAAATAACATTATGAAACTATTATAAAACAACGTATCGACCTTAACATAAAATGCAATTCAAACACAAAAATTAAAAACTTTTTCATTGAAAGTAATTTTTTCTGGGTGCATAAAAAGCTCTAATTACCTTTGAATTCAATGAAAAAAGAAAGAAAATGTCAATATCGTAAATTCGATGTGTTTAAAATATTTAGCAAAACTGATTTAAACATAAAGCACAGAATATTTGTATTATATAACATGCCACACAAGTAAGTAGTTGTTGTTTTATTAATTTGTTTTATTATGTTTGTTTAATTACAATCAAAAATGCAATTAAAACATGGTAACTCTACATTTGGTTCTTAAATCCTCATTCATAAGGGAATTAGCAAATTTCTCGTATGTTTTGCTGAATATTTTTTTGTAAAATGATTATAAAATTATACGTTCATTTACAAATTCTTCATTCTTCAAAAGATTCTCAAATTAATGACTTCCGCGTTTTATCTCCTCAATTAAATTATAAAAGTATAATTTTATTCACTGTTACTAAAAAATAATTGCATTTAGTCAAAAAAAAAAAAAAAAAAATCTCTTTTTATCAAGTACGAACATAATATACCTTACAGAGGATTGCTACAACAAGTTTTGTCTATATTAATGCATCTTTTATTAATTTGTTTAGAACGGCAATTTCGCCAAAATTTTCCGGGATGTTTCATTTTTTAAAAAGCGAAATCATCAAAATTTAATTACTTCTTTTTCTTATTTATACTGTCAAGTTTCTATAAATCTTAAAAATGCGAACCTAATCGGTCTCCGGTGAAAAGGAATTTTATAAGAAACAGGGTTGGCATGGTTTAAACCCTGGTTTTTTCCCCCATAAAAATCATTTTTTTTTCCCCAAAAAATTCAAAATTTTTATTCTATTGTCCCTCCTGTAACCGAAATTGATAAATTATTTTTATGTAAATGACTTTTACTTTTAATTCAATTTATTTCAATTGTAATCGTGCTTCAGAGAAGGTTTTAGTTATGTGTTTTATGTGTGACTGACTGGCTGCATTAAAAGTTGTTATATATGAACAACAACAACAAAAAAAAAATCTTGTGTGAAACAACCACACGACTTCCATTGCCAACTATTACATGCATTATATGCACATTTGGAGATAATGCTATCAGAAGACATAGAACTGACCTAATGAAAGAGACACCTAAAAATTTTCCGGTAAGGGAAAGTTAATCCATTACCCGCTGGTGTTGCGTTGAAATAATTGCGTTTAACAGTAAATTAAAAAAGATATTTTATATTAAGTACTGTTTTTAAATAAGAAAAGGATAGATGTTTATTTTATTACAAAAAAATTTGATCTGAAAAATAAATTTATATTTAAAAATAATTTTCAAACTTGAAGCCCTAATAAATCCATAACTTTTGGAAATCATCATATTTGAATAAGTTTGCATAACTTGTAAAAAAAATTATTTCACAATAAAATAATTACTTTTGAAGTCATCTGTAGTTTTTACTGTTTTATACTCCCGCAAGGAAATTTCCGTAAACATTTATTTGTCTTCATTATATACTCTTATTCCACTGAAGTTTTACAAATACAACACCCTGTATTTAGTAAGATATTAATAATTTTATTTTAAATTATTGTTATATATGATCAAAATAATGAGTATTTACAGTTTGTATTATAGAAAAAAAAAAAAAAAAAAATCATATTTCTAGTTTTGGCGGTTAATGGGTTAATATACGTGTAAAGACATATAAAACAGAGTTTACACAGCGATATATATATAAAATATATTTATATATATATTTTAAACACCAAATTCCGAGATCTAAAACTGATCTTTCTGATCAGGATGACAATTATTTTCCTGTGATAACGAAGTAAGCATGAGAAAGAATATCTAAAATGGGTTTATTCAACAATTTTCAAGAAAATCGTTAGAGCCGTTTTTAAGATATCGACTTTTACCAAAGCTTAGCGTAATTAATTGTTGATCAGAAAACAACAATTACATGCAAAAGGATATTTAAGAGAGGACTAATATGGCAAGTTTGAAAAAAAATCATACAGCTGTTTTGAAAGGAACACACTTGCAGGACCTGAAATTCAGCTATTTATATAGGATGTCTATCAATTTTCCTGAACTAACCAACTATTAATTCGAAAGGACATCTAATAGAGCGTTTATACAGCAATATTGAAGAAAATCGTTAGAGCCATTTTTGAGATACGAACTTGCGGCCCCGCTTCCGATTTTCCAATTATCACCAAAATTTGGGACATTCATCTGCACACCAGACCTGTTTCAATTCTAAAATTTCGTTGTTCAATCTTTATTAGTTTCCGAGATATAATGGCCAGAAGATTACTCACTCACTCACACACACACAGAATACAGTACTTCCATTACCTACGGTAGTCGGGTAATAGAAGTAAAAAATAAATGATCTAGAAATTGTAGAAGAAAAATGTCTATATTATCTTAAAAAATTATAAGGGTCTAACAGGCTACATGCAGTATAGTAAAATAAAATAAATAATAATGGAAAGCACATTTATTTACACAAGATATAAGATTAAAATATTAGAATTAAAAAAATTTCTCTTATCTTTGTTTTATTCAAAACTGAACAAAATGGTCTTTAAAAAACTGGGTATTTGTAATAATATGTAGTAATCAATAGCAGCCCATTTTATTATCTATGCACTAAATCCAAAAGCAAGATATGCTGATTTTGAATTATCAAATAAAAACAAAGCTGCATTAGAATATGTCCAGGTAGTTTAAAAAAAAAAAAAATTTAAATTTCATGCAAAGAGTTCTCCATTCAAGGACATTTTGTAAATTATTTTATTAAAATGTAACAGTACACTAGAATTAAGAAAATGACAGTGAAAATTTTAATATCTAAGAATTGGAAAATGTTGAAATAATTTTAATTGCAAAAAATTCTACATCTGATGTAGAGCGTTTTCTTAAAAATAGAAAATTTAGTTTGAAAAAAGTTATAAAACTTTTGATTTAATTTGAAATATTAAATGTAAATTCTATTCAAATAAGTAACTTTCATATGGATCACAAATATTCCATTACATAATCCAAAAGTATTTCCTATAACTTTATTATAGTGGAATTTTTTTTTTTTTTCCCTAGTTCATTAAATTAAGAATTTTAGTGTTATCAAGTTAATTTGTTATCATTAAATTGAAGATTATGCATGAAATTACATGTTAGATTCAACATTCATTCTATAAAAAAAAATGTCAACTCACAGTAATCCTGTTTTTATCATTTAGGGTAGGTTGGGGTAATTGTAAACACTTTTGATCACTTCTGAATATAATCATTCATACAAACCAAACAAATAACTTTTAGTTAAAAAAAATGACAGAAACCTAATTTTTGAACATTTACCTAAATTTTAAACATTTTACTTTGCATTAAAGTTTTTATTTAAATTTATAAGGGCCTGTTTACAATTACCCCATAGTGTTTACATTTCCCCCATATAGTATGGGGTAATTGTAAACAGATATATTTCCATAATGTAATGCATATTAACATAAAATATAATACTTTAAAGAAGTTTTTCAATGTTTATATATGTAATAACTATTTTTTTTATTAGTACATCATGTCTTAAACAAATAAAATAAATTTTGGATGATAATAAACCTAAAGCATTTTATTTAACATTTGTTGAAGTACAAACATGTTGTTTTACTAGATTTTCATTTTTCTTTTACACTCACAAAAACAGGAAATGTATGCACAAGTTTCCTTTCATTATACTTACAGAGGGTGCTGACAAAATAGCTTTTATGGATGATAAATTTATGGAAAAAAATGTCATTTTTACAACGCGACTGTACATTAATCTTGTACTTTGGAATTTATAACACAGACATACTTGTATTTAACTTTATTTTTATCGTTGGCAATAAAGTCTATTAATATGTAACTTACAGGAATTAAATGCTGCAATTTGGGCTGTGCATATTGGACTTCCGTAGAATTTTCTTGTATTTCTTCAACACTATCAATCTTTTTTTGTTGTATCATCATTAACTTTCTTTCTTTTTGATTTTCTATCATTTACATTCTTTTTCTTTCTTTTCGAAATTTTCTTTTTTTCACATTTCTTTAGACGTTCTAAGATACTGGTAGACGTCAGTACTTCCCCATAACTCATTTGCTTAAGTATGCATGTTGCTGTCTTCTCTTTTACTGCTACTTCATATTCATTGGTTTTGATACTGTTTGAAAAAATTTCAACAATAGTTTTTGGGGATAAAATACTTTTTGAGGAGAAAGATTGTCCTCGCACATCATTCACTGCATTGATTAAATCACCAGAGCTGTAAGCTAATAGTTTTTTTTTCCTTAATTTCTGTTATATATATATATATACAAATATATCTGAATTAGAAAAAAATTAATAGAACAGCAGACAGAAAAAAAGCCTACTTATAACATAGAATAGATTAGGCGTAATTAGTAAGGAAAATTATAAAATGGAATGAAATATAACATTCATATTAAAATAATACAATTTAGTATTAAAATAAAAACATAAGATGCATTCATACTAAGTTGTGTTACCGAGGAATTGATGTTTACAATTACCCCAATGCCAGATTTTTCTGGGGTAATTGTAAACAAACAATAACTAAAATTTAGTCATGAATTTCAAAGAAAAATCATTATAATAAACTAAATTAAAATGTTTAAAACTATTTTTAAAGAAAATGAATTAATATTTCACCTTTTCGTATGATTTAGAGTATTTTTAATCAATTCTTGCAATTCTGTATTTCACTTTTTTCACAGACCAAAACAAAACTGCATAAACAAAATGGTGCTTCACAACAAAAGTGATTTATTAACAATGAACATCTATTGGTCCTTGAAGGTATGAAGATTTGCTGGCATCTGCATTCTGAAATTTGAACTAACAAAAAAAATAAGGGGTGTGTTTACAATAACCCCATGTTTACAATTACCCCAACCTACCCTACATCATTTTAACGAAAACTCAATACTACAATTACGGAATACTTTATAGAAGTTTTGAATGTAAAAGATTTTAGTTATAATAAAATTTAATGGACTTTGATATAACAGTTCTTTATTCACGGATGAGATCGATAATATATATAGGGGAAACCCGTGCCTAGGGCCACCCCACTTTATTTGAATAATATTTAATTTTAAGTTTTAATACTCAATTCAGCGAGTAACACCACCAATTGCTACTTTTACAACTATACTTTGGAACTTTTGAGGAGAAAGTTTTGAGAAGTTACATGTAGAAAACGAATTTACATGGTTTGAAGTAAAATTTTGAAGCTCATCTCTTTTGCTATTTTACAAAGGCAAATCAAATATTTTTCTTTCATTTTTAGTGTATAATGTTGCTTGTTATATTGAGTAATAAATGAGATATTTACTTAGTCCTCTCTGCATGTGGATTTTTTAGTGGAGGGCATTTTGAATGGAGTTACCAAAACTTGTACCTAGGGCCACATAGTTTGCCTTGTACCTACGGCCAGTGTGTTTGGACCATTTAACACTTTCGCGACCGCATGTTTTTGTCTTTTTCACAGTAAGGCCCGCCTGTGGGCGTTTTTCTCATAAGTTACAATTTTTCAAAACAAAATTTTCCGTATTCGCATTTATATTACAAATGGATATTCATTATAATCATACTCTCTCTCTAATTAAAATATTTGCATCCATAGTATACTGATTGTACAAATATGAATATTGTGTATATTTTTTAGAAACAAATAACATACAAATTGTAAAAGAAACGCCCACTGGTGGAGTTTCATATTTTCAAATGACATGAATCTACATCAGCGGTCGAGAAAATTTAAGAAACACTGTACAGCCTTTAGTAATTGGATGCTGGCAAACCCTAGTAAACCAATCACTATATATGACGTTACTGAAAGTGTTGGCATGTCCTATCCGTCGGCCTTTACTCCTGTAAACATTCTATCAGGCTTTCGTGTATCCGGCATATAGCCAATAAATCAAAACACATTCACTGAGGATGAATATTTAAGTTGAAATGTGACTGAAAGACAAGACCCCTCCATAAATTAATAATGATAATAATAATAATTAAAAAAAAAAAGACTTTCCAGGAAGAAAGTGAACTAACAATGATAGAATTGGATGTGTCTGTTTCGAGTCCTGTTGAAATTTCGAAACCTTCAATATGTAACATCTTTTCGTGTGTTATGCTTTAACAGGTACGAACCTAAGCAAAACCTTTACCTAAAGCAAAACCTCCCACATCAAAAAAATGATGCGACCGAAAACCAGAGAGATCTAGAAATCCAAGAGACACTCCAGAAAAAAAAAAAAAAAAAAAACATTGTGTTAGAATATCCCAAAGGAAAAAAAAAAAAAAGAAAGTGAAAAATTTCGTGTTTTAACTTAAGGCAACGACATGATAACTATTATATGATAAATAAATATATTACTTGATATTGTTTCTTTTATAAAATACATGTTTATATGCTTATTTTTTATTCATTACAAAGTGAAATCTAAATTTGAGAGAATGGCCCTAGGTACAATGAGGTCTGGCCCTAGGTACAATGAGGTCTGGCCCCAGGTACAATGAGGGTGTTGTACCTAGGGCCACGAGTGAAGTTTTTTTAAAAACCTTCTATTTGTCGGAATTTATTATTTTAGGTATTTATATTAATCTCATTTGGAAGTAATTAGTTCTGAAGATATGTACATATCAGTTTGATAATTTTAAACAGGTCAAGGGCTCAGTTTTTGGGCATTGAAAAAAAGCGGCCCTAGGTACACGGGTCTCCCCTATATGTATATATATATATATATATATATATATATATATATATATATAAAACTTTATGATAATTAAAGCAAAATATAAGAATTCAGGTGGCAAAAGCCTGTGTTACAGAAATAAATGATTTGATTGTTTTACTTTAAGCTTAAAAATAAATAAATTAATAAATGTTTTTTTAATATGTCTATGTGAAAATTTATTTAATTAGATGAGATATAACAGCATTTCATGCCTGAAAATACAAACTTCGATTTACAAAGTACAAGTTTTGCTTCTTGTACATTGGTACAGAAAGAAAATCACAATCTGCAAAAAAGGCTGAAAAAAAATCACACCCTTGTTTATTATTATTAACTAAATTATTTTTAGATGAAGTAATAATTAATATTGGAGTACTAACTACTTTTTAAAGTAGCAAGTTTACTTACAAAAATGTATAATGTGACAGGGAAACATTTAAAAAAAAAAAAAAAAAAGGTTCTTTGGTGTTTTGCCAATTCTGATAAGAAATATTACTAGAGAAGTTCATATCACCAATAATCTAATAACTCCTTTTCTTTTCTTTTAAATAATAAATAAAATTAAAAAACCTATCGAGTTATGAAAGATTGAAAGGAACACCTTGGTAGTTTTTGTTAAAAATTTATGTAAAATCCTCATGTTGGTGATATTTGTTATTTATTGATCTCTTGTGAAAATGTATTACTTTTGAGTACACATTAAAAATATATCTAACTTCAAAAATGTTATAAAAAACATTGAAATAAAAGTTTTTATTAATATTTTCATTTCTACATATTACACCAATCTTAGGTTAAGATTGTTGTCTGTTTAGGGGTAAACAGACGACTTATAGGACTTCATTGTAAAATACGTAATTTAATTGAAATTCTTTCTTTCTTTTCTTTTTTTCTTTTGAGTATTTTCTTAACGTTAAGTTTCTTAATACATTATCTTGGTAATATTATCTATTACTTCATTTGATAGTTTGCTAAAATTAATGCCCAGATATAACTCAAAACAACCAGGTCTCTTTTCTCTATGCAAAACCGGCATCTTACATATACCCCCAAAAAATTTTGTCATTTTACCCCGAAATGTTGAACAATATGCAAGTCCGCTTATTAACTTATACAAAAGGGTGGATTGTTCCCTTTCTAGGTTTGGTGGAAAGGCCAGACACTGTATATACATACATACATATATATATATATATATATATATGAATTATTATTATTTTCCGTGTTTAAATTACGGTTTACATAACTAACAGAACAAGGAGCACGTCACGTTGTTTTAAACATTTATCAGATGAAGAG
The DNA here is from genome assembly GCA_963930645.1 of Salticus scenicus. Lineage (NCBI taxonomy): Eukaryota > Metazoa > Arthropoda > Arachnida > Araneae > Salticidae > Salticus > Salticus scenicus. The sequence goes on along the minus strand of OZ005655.1, from coordinate 139,743,694 downwards.
AGATGAATTATTTCCAAACTAATTTAAGAAATTCTTAAAATTTCTAATAATTTTGAGTTAGGATATAGAAAGCACGCGTGAAAATGAAATAAAAAACAAAATAAGATTTATAAATGGACAATATTTAAGCTCATGGACTCAGTTCAATGATATAATAAGAAAAAATGACGACATTAGTCTAATGAGATTATTATTATTATTTACATCGCAGCATAGTACAAAATTTCGCCGTAAATTCTCTTTTTTTTTTTTTTTAAGAATATTTTTATCGAATTATTATTATATTATTTATTTATTTTTTTTTTTCTCGTTCTGAGCTATGTTTAATGGAAAAATAATCTGTCAAAAAATGTGTTTCAGTTGTTTAGTCTCTCATTGTTTGTTTGCATCTTTTGTTGTTGGGTTTCATGTCGTTTTAATGCGTTGACAACATTATTTAAATAGCAACTATCTAGGAATAAAATTAAGGTAAGATTGATGTTAAATTCTAAAAATAAATAAAAAAATAAAATAAAAAGTAAAATTTATTGATTTAATAACCAAAAAGTAAAATCAATTGTTTCAATAATTGTTTCATATATGTTAGTAATTTTAATTTGATGAAATTTTATTATCATTGATCTATGTGGTTTCAGGGGTCTTATCCGTTCCTCGGATTTTACTAGGTTTTGAAAATTTCTATATTTCTATGCACATACATATATATATATTTGATTGCATTGTTGTATCTTTTTTTTATTGTTTTTAAAAAAGCTTCACTGACATATATATATATACGTTTAAAAAAAAAAAAAAATGAATGAAACGTTTAAATAAATGTATTTCTATTAGTGACTATTTTTCGCCAAATTAAAACCATTGCCAAATATTGTGATATACAGCCATTAATGAAATGTAAAAGACATTTATTTATTTGAGTTTCATTGTACTGATTAGAAACACAATTAATGTTAAATGATAAATTAGCAAATGAATGTTTCTTCTTATATTAAAAAAAAGTAAAGTAAAAAGTTACCATTTTATTTTTAAAGGGATCAAAGCATGAAATTGCATCTCAAAGAAAAATGTCCAATAAAGAAATATATATTCCACTTATATATGCTGTTAATAAATATAAAAACAGTAATAAAATATACTTTCAGCATATCACATAATTTAAATTATCTTTATTCCGACGTTTCGGTTAATATTCCATCATTAACCATCTTCAGGGAAATGGTGTTCAAAAACTATAAACATAAACAATTTAAGCTATTCTATTATAATATCCTTGAATGGCTTAAATTGTTTATGTTTATAGTTTTTTGAACACCATTTCCCTGAAGATGGTTAATGATGGAATATTAATCGAAACGTCCGAATAAAGATAATTTAAATTATGTGATATGCTGAAAGAAAAATTTCCAGAAAAAAAAAAAAAAAAAAAAAAAAAAAAAAAAATATAGTGTAAATTTATTAGAAAAATCTCTCTCTTCATTGCAAATTGTTTAAAAACTGGAATAGATGAACCAGTTTCTCATTATATATCAGTTTACATAAATTTTTACTATAGTTCATACAATACTCATGTAAAAAGATACGAAGTCTGTCTATTATTGCTCGGTCGCAGACGGAAATGTCCCAAACACTATGCTAACCATCCTTCGCTTCGATACATTTACCTTAATCTAATTTGTTATTTAATTTTATTAGGGTCAATTTCATACTTAGGTATTCATGCAACTTCACAGTATATCCAATCGATTAATCAACCTTAATGCAATTTTAAGGGAAATGTCGCTCTATTCTGCCCTGTTAAGAAAATCGTAAATTTCTTATAACTTACGAAGTTTTCAAAGTCAATGAAGTTCGTGCTAGTGTCAAAAGTGATATTTTAAAACTTGTCCAACAATTTTACAATGAAAATAATCTTTGTAATAAAAGTTTAGGGAGGGGAAGGAGGCAATAAAATTCATCTACCATTTACTAAAATAAATGAACTTTAAAAATATCTGCCATTTCTCTTTCTTTCAGTTACGTTGTATTTTATATTTAGATAAAAAAGAATGATTAATATGGAAAGAGTGGTAAATACGAGAAAAGAAATTAAATTCGAAATTTAATTACTCAAATTCTATAGATTTTGAAGACAAAATTCGCTACAAACAAGATATGTACAAAATCTAGCAGTCACTTCTAAAAAACAACTATCATTACTATTATACACTATTAACCACAATAATATATAGAAGCAAAAATATAAAAAATCAAGAACATGAATAAAAGAGTACATATTACCTTTTTTTTTTTTAATTGTAAAATAAAAAAACATTTATTTTATTTTTATTTATAGATAGGGTTAATAATTATTGTTAAAAATATAATATCATTTGATACTTTTGATAATTTTATTTATTAAACAATTTCTTAAATTTTTAAGTAAGTACGTCAGTTTAGTCGTTCATATTTACGAATGCTGTTTATTTTTCAGTTGTTAAAAGAGATGAATAGAGAGAAAAAATACAGCTCGAGCAAATCATATAGCAACACTTACTATTTTATTCACACTCGAATATAAATGCGCTCAAATCACAGTACAATACATAGGCTGCACCGATTGCCCACCCATGAAAATACCTTGCACCACTCAACGCATAGTTCATTTTAAAACCATAGCTCTCCTGCTGTTACCCCTATTCATTTCCGACACAAAAAGTCCAGGGGATCGAATATCGGTTTACCCCTGTGCCCCCTTGTTATCAGTTGCAAAGATCACAACGTTCACCCCTGGTGCGTCGTACAGGTAGTTTCGGAATCTCTGGGTGATAGCCATCGGCTAGACGCCGGCGGGAGTTGCGGGGTGCCTGTGCCGCACGTATTCTGGATTATCGACAGTCGGCATATGGTATTGTTTTCCCGCAAACTTGACGTTTACACGCGAACTAGATTTTTTTTTTACAAACTGAAACTAGAATGTTGTGGCCACCACATGACTTTCTTCTATATTTTCCTGTGAAAATTCACTCAGTAAAAATAATTTATTAAAATTATTATTTAATAAAATTATCTTCCATGATAATGCAGTACGATTTCAGAGAAGTAGTACACTAAATATCCAAAAAACAGTTCATTTTATTCTCGATATTACATTAAAAAAAAAAAAAAAAAAAAAAAAGATGCATTTTAAAATATACATTCTTACTACATAAAAACAATGCTCTTTGATTGACGTTTAGAAATTTTATTGCGTTTTTTCACGTGAATATATATAATTAGTAATGAATTTGTTGTATTTGAAAAATATCAACTCGTTAACTCTTATCTTATACATAAAATATTGTTTTGTGAAATTTCTAGTATCCTATTTAAAGAATGCAATACGATATCACAAAATAATTTTAAACTGTTTTAAACAAATACAGTACAATATAATTTGCTATAATACTTAAATTGTACGGTATACTTATGTTTAATACAATATTACATTATAATATAATTTATATTAGAACGTACAACAGAATTTACTACTAACATAAGTATATATCATGATCATTAGAGATTTAAATTTTTTTTAACCAAATACCGAACAATATAATTTACTATAGTACTTAATTTGTACTGCATATATTTATGCTTAATAAAACGATATAACAGTATAATATAATATATACTAGTACAATATAACTTATTATTACTAATATAATAGCATGCTCATTATAAACTTTTAATTTGTTTTATCTTACAAATTAGAGTATATGTTAGTATATGAACGTTAAAAAGAGATATTTTAATGCAACACATTGCTTTGTTACATATATTTTCAACAAGTCATTAAAAAAAAAAGGGGGGGGTATGTTAGAGTAATAAAAATAATTTGATTCGATTTATTTTTTAAATATTTTCAAAAAAAAAAAAAAATCTCTATAGAATCCTAAATAATTATATAAAATTCTACATTCATTAAAAGACTTTATAAAAATATATCTTTTAGAGTGAGTTTGAAATTGATAGTAACAATAATAAAAACAAAAATGTTGAATGAATTTTAGGAGGAAAAAAGAAAAATCTGTAACAAAGTTTAATTATTATTTATTTATTTATTTTAATCTGCTTGTTATTTTAAATTAAAAAAATATATATATATTTTTCGAGAGAGAAATATCCTCAACATGTTAGGAAAATAGCAAAAAATTTATTTTGCCACTTTATATTTTCAACCAAAAATTAAAAGTTAATTAGCTTGTATCAAACAGATAATAGATTTTGTTTGTTTATTAGGATTAATTATTTATAATAAAACAATTACGTGTACAATTTACTTTTCATTTTTAAGGATAAACGATGAGTGAAAGACAATTTCATACTAACTTACTGAGTGAACAAAAATTGAAAACAAATACATTTTCGAAACCAAGTAAAAAAAAAAAAAAAAAAAAAAAAAAAAAAAATATATATATATATATATATATATGTGTATATATATATATATATATATATATAAAATTTAAAGAAACTCGCAATGATCAGTAAAAAAAAAAATTAGAAAGTATAAAAGAGTTTTTCTTTCTCTCTTATTTTAATAATAAAATTACCTGAGATATTTAATTTAAAAAAATCTCATACAAACAAATAAGATATTAAATAAATTTATAGAAAGTTTGAATGTCAGCCCTATACACGATATTTTTAATCACTGTGATTTAATGATATACAATAATCAGGCTTATTTTAGACATACGTTATTTATCCCATTAGATAAATAATTCAGTATTATGAGACTATTTTTAAGAAGATTCCAATAATTTATCAAAAAGATATTTTATAAATTAGCAATTTATAGCATGTTCTTTTTCTAACATGTAGATCTAAAATCTAGAATTTCTTTTTGAAAAACAGCTGTCCACTAATGGGTCGTTTGCTCTTGAGTGGAATGTGGTGAACACAAGGCTGTAATTTTCAAAGCTAGAAAGTGAAACGGAATATCAATTAATTTTATTCAAAATAAGATTGGAATTACTTCAGTAAATTCAAAAGAAGATCCTCCCCACTCCTTCCAAATTTTGAAAAAATATTTGCAGTTTTTGGAATTAATACGCAGAATTCCACTAAATATCTGGGGGAGGGGGGGGGGCAGAGGGAGAGACTTTGTTAAAGGATATCCTTGGTATTTATAAGATTATCACATAAGAGGGTGATTTTATTTTTTATTATTATTTTTAAAATAAAACTTCTTTTAAAGAAAGCTTATGTTATGGAAATATACATATACACATATATATATACATATATTATTCTTTTAAAGCATTACTGAAACACAAAATTATTTTTATAATAATATATATTTTTTCAACTAGTACTAATATAAAAGGCGATTTCTATCATTTAAAATTTTAAGAAATTAAAAAAAAAAAAATACCTTTTAATGAAACAAAACTATTAATAACAGTTTCACTCATGTTCCTTTAACATTTGCATTGTTTTTGACGCTCAACTGTATTTTCGGTTATAAATCCCCCTTCGTTGGGAAGGGGTGGAAGAACAGAGTGAAATAGAAAATCTACCGCTGTTAAAACACAGATAGTACAGAGATTAACTTTATAAAATTTATTTTATTCATTTATTTGTGAATTTAATTTTGCAGTTAAACAACAAAATTAGTGATTTTTTTTTAAAACTAGAAATTAAATTGATATAATGAAGAAAATATCTTCGTACAAAGCAAGGTTCCTAAAAATAAAAAAACATTTTCTATTAACAAAGATTAAATGCCCTTTAATTTCTGCAAAATATACTTTTTATGTATACGATGTAAAAATTAATAAATAAAAGAATCGTTTATAATTAAACACCATACATTATTTAAAAAAAAAAAAAAAAAAATTTATTTTCATTTTAATGGTGTGAGGTTCTATTTAGAATTTTTTAGTTATTAATTTTTATATCGTGCATATAAATTTAATTTAATAAGAGGAAAATTCATACGGATGAATTAAAATAATAATAGTAATAATAATAATAAAATGTATCGTGATATCAATCAAGTTTATTTCTATCGAAATAAACTTCATTGACATCACGATCTACGTGTGTTTTTTCACAATAGTATGACTTGAAAATTTGTTATAAGGAAGCTTTAATTAAAAGGTAGAAGAATTTAATTAAATAGCACTTTAAGACGGAGGTACTGATCCAATGAGTCTTTCGTACGAAAAATGACCATAGAAGAACCCAAACCCATAATTACATAATTTTTGAAAAAATTTTAAATATAGTTTTGAGAAGTACATTTACACAAATCAATCAGAATATCAAGTAAAAATATATGAAGTTTTAATTTTTATTTTTTAAACAGTTATAAAATATTTAATCCCAATAGTGTGAATCTTGAGGCAATTTCAGCGAACATATTTATTTATTTATCTTTTTATTTTTAAAGACTTAGCAAAAAGAAAAGAATTTAAATAATTTACATAATCCCCTCTGCCCCCGCAAGTGCTACACACACAGAGAAAGATGTATATCATGAAGATATAAAAGTAAATATGCTTTAATACTAAGATATTTTACACGATTTCCTACATATAACAAATAAGAATAATTAAAATTTTTTGTTAAAATTGTAGATAAAATTCTTTAAAGACTTAAACAGTATGGATTTGAAAATACAAAAAATCAACTTTTAAAAATTATTTTTTAAACAAAATAAATTTTCAAGACAATGCAAAAAATATATGTGACTTTACTCGTCTCAAATCATACCTTGAAATATCGTAACACGAGCTACAGGGGAAAGTCGAAAAATAGTCTGATTCTAGAACTGATAAACAGCTAATTCACGAAACTGTTTACGAGGCAAGCTTTGCTCTGAATAAAAAATAAATAAAAAATAATTCAAACTTCACATCATCACTCACCTGTGTCTCATGAGTAAAGTTTTGGCTCGTGAGACGCCACTGGGCCCCACCCCCTTTGACGAGCTGGGCTTGGCTTGACTGTTCACACTTGTCTCATTAGAAAAGCACCTTTTGCTTTCTTTTTCACCTTTTTCTGATTCTCACCACATCTTTTTTTATGACTATCAAAAGGTCGTGGAACTTTGTCAATGTCTATGGAACCAATGGCAAGCACAGGTAAAGCAGCTCGAATTGGGGAGAGTATTCCGGCATGCGGTTGGATACTGAAAGAGGCGGTAGGCGGCAACAACCACCCTTGGCGCATGACGACGGTGGTCGCGCTAATAGTTCCCGCCCCCCAGCGATCGTTAAAGCCGTCTTGAGCAGAAACAGCTAACAGATCGAGGCTGGCGAGTCAATTCTAAAGTCAGCCGTTTCATCTTGAGCATTGTTTTCGAACAAACTAAAAAAACAGAGATAAAAAAAATGCTTGTACCACCCGATATGCTAGCCGCACAATCAAAACTTCTATATCAGTTAAATAAGTTTTATGGAGAAAGAGTGCAAGTTCGTAAGGCTAATATAGCTAAAACGGTCCGAGAAGTATGCAAAGTAGTACAAGATGTACTAAAAGAGGTGGAGGTGCAAGAACCGCGATTTATATCGTCACTAAATGATTGCAATGGGAGATACGATGGTTTTGATGTTATCTCACCAACTGATTTTGAAGTAGTTTTATACCTTAATCAAATGGGTGTGTTCAATTTTGTAGATGATGGTTCACTCCCTGGATGTGCAGTTTTAAAACTAAGTGATGGAAGAAAGAGGTCAATGTCATTATGGGTTGAATTCATAACAGCATCGGGTTACCTATCAGCTAGAAAAATACGATCTCGTTTTCAAACACTTGTTGCTCAAGCCTGTGACAAATGCAGCTATCGGGACATTGTCAAGATGGTGGCTGACACAACCGAAGTAAAATTGCGCATAAGAGAAAGATATGTCGTACAAATAACACCAGCATTTCGCTGTAGTGGCCTCTGGCCAAGATCTGCTGCTCACTGGCCAATACCGCATATATCGTGGCCAAATCCGAATTTGGTCGCAGATGTCAAGACAGAAGGTTTCGACTTGTTATCTAAGGAATGTGTGACTCTACAAGGTAAGCAATCTTCGATGGAAGGTGATGCCTGGGTCTTGAACTTCGGAGAAGCCGAAAACCGATTACTCCAAGGAGGATGTCGCAGCAAATGTCTCAGTATTTTAAAATGTCTTAGAGATCGTCATTTAGATTTACCAGGAAATCCAGTTACCAGTTACCATATGAAAACACTGGTACTTTATGAATGTGAAAAACATCCCAAGGAATACGAATGGGATGAAACATGCCTTGGAGATCGACTTAATGGAATACTTCTACAATTAATATCCTGCCTACAGTGTCGTAGGTGTCCGCACTATTTTCTTCCCCAGCTCGATTTGTTTAAAGGAAAATCAGTAAGCTCCTTGGAAAACGCAGCTAAACAATGCTGGAGGTTAACCCGTGAATTATTGACAAATCCTAGATCATTAGAGAAACTCTAACTTTTTGTAGATCACGTGTTCTTTACAAAAATAATTAGTGTTTCCAAAGACAATGAGTTTGATTAAGTTGTTCGAACGCAATGTTTGTACTGTTTAGAGTACAACTATAATAGCTTTATAGAACAATTTCAAAATAACTTTACTTAATTTGACTGAGTAACAGACAAACATTTTCTTTTCTTTTCTTTTTAAATATATATATTGGGAATTCCATCATGATGATGAAAAATACGAAAAAAATTCGAACTATTTGGGACCATGTGTAACATAAAATGTGAACAATAATCCCGTTCCTCTTATTAGAATGGACGTTATAAGACTTAACATTTGAGGAAATTGATCGAACATTGACTATGAAAAAATAATCTTCATAATTCAGTTTTAATGTCCAACTGAAATTTTTTTAAGTGGACAATGGTTATTTTCTTGTAGAGAATTTATTATGTATAGTTTTGTGTGTACAGTTTGTTTGAATGTGTACAGATATATAAACAGGTAGATATTCATTTCATATTCTCTTTTTCTTGAAATTAGTTTATTTAATGCCTCTTCTAATTAACTATTTATCTCAGCAAAATGAAGATTGATATATAATAAGTACTGAGCAGAAAAATATTTTACATATTTATACTCATTACACCAAATAAATATATGGCAATAAATGAATACAAACGCAAGTATATAAACACTACCAATTTTAAGATGGAATAATTCATTCTATAAAATAAATTTTGATAAGAAAATTTATGAATAATAATAACTGTTTATGTTTATGTTTTTTTTTTTTTTTTTTTTTTTTTTTTAAACATTCTGTATAATAAACAGTTTCTCTCCTTTTTTTTTTTTTTTTTTTCCTTAAACTAATTAATTGTTTATTTATTTTTAATCGAAATGATAAACTTAGAGGCAATACATATTAGCATATTTGCCAACTTGTACGTTTTTTTTTTTTTTTTTTTTTAGCTTACTCGAAATTTTTTATCGAAAATTTAAATATGTTTTTCGTAGTTTTCTCCGATTAAACATGACAATTTTTTTTTTTTTTTTTTTTTTTTTTTTAAGAATTTTTGGTGTTAAAAAATCGTACAAATTGGCACGTATGATATTAGTAATGCTTAATCATTATTATGTGCTTATTCCAGTTTACTTTTTTATACTATATGTGTAATAAAAGATTTTAAATATGCGTTTAAAAACACAAAAATATTTAATAAAAACATTTTTACAAGATGAAACATAATAAATTTAACTAAAGTAAGCTTTTATAGAAAACTTATAGTGAAAATATAATACATGATTCTTACATTATTTATTTATTATTTGCCATGATGACAGCAATAAAAAAAATAAATCAGATTATCTGAAATAGTTTTTATACTATAGAATATTACAAAATGTATTTTAGAAGAAAGAAAAGCTTTTATCAGTTGAGAAATTAAATATTAACAAATACATATTTTCAGAAAAGAAAGAAAAAATTTGTCAGTATGTAAACAAACTTGGAAGCTTATTCTAAAAAAATAAATTAATTTTGTATTTCCCTCAAAGAAAAAGATATTTTCATTATGATTTAATACATTTTCTTAATAAAGAAAGCAGTCCCATTTTTTTTTTTTTTTTTTTTTCCTTTAATTAAAAAATATCATTATTAACAAATATTTTGTTAATAACATTATTAAAATTTTTTCTTTCTTTTATTATAATCATCATTATTAACAAATAAGGAAGTAACACAAATTGAGTGTATGCATTTAATTTTACAATATATTTACAAAGTGAAAATGATTACCATTTTTGGTAAAATAAAATATTCATCCCCCCAATCGAATACAGTGAAACCTCTCAAGTTGGACACCCCTCTAAGTTGGACGCTTTTTCTCGGAACGGAATGTATCCATTAACATTATGTCTAACCTCTCTAAGTTGGACATCTCTCTAAGTTGGACATTTTTTCTTGGAACCGTAGGTGTCCAACTTAGAGAGGTTTTACTGTATAAGCCTTTAAACTGTTAAATTGAAGAAAGAAATAAGAAACGTTAGAGATTTTTAAAATGCCCGGCTATAAAAAAAAATAAACACAGCTGCTTCGGAAGAAAGCCTAATTTAAAGGATCGTATAAATAAGCTAAAAAGAAGAAAATCATCGATTAAATCTAAACTTGAGTAAAACATCTTTTTCAGGTGACAGATATTATATATCTTTTGAATCCTTCAGAATTAATTGACAGTGTTTTTATTAATTAATTATTCTGAAAAGATTATTATCTTTTAAAGATATTAATGATTCCAAAAATATATTTGGTTTTATTTGTAGATTTTGTTGAGAAGAATGATAAATTCCGAAATTAATGGTTTTGAATATTTTATTTTATACATTTGTGATAATCAAATCATCGTTAATTATTTTTCTAAATCAATTTCTTTCTTTTTTCTTTATTTATTTTTGTGGGAAAAGAATGTTATACACAGATATAAAACTGAATGATTAAAAATTAAATGAAAAAATAAATAAATAAATAAATAAATAATAATAAAAAAAAATAAAAAAAAAATAAAATGAAAGATTCAAAATAAAATAAGAATATAATCTTAATCGGAAATTAAGAAGCTAGTGATAAATAAAATCTGCTTTTTATTTATTTATTTATTTTAAACACTTATAATGATTAATTAAAATGAAAGCAAGAAGATATAAAGATGAATTTGTACAATTTTCATTAGTTAAATAAAGTATTTTTTTTCTTTTTTTCCCCCACAAAACTTAGGAAGAGGAAATATTAAATTTGAATTTATGTTTTTGGAAATGCTTATTTTATATTTCTAATAATTAAATCATCGTTAATTATTTTTCTAGAGCAATTTTTTTAAACTTCATATTTATTTTATTTTATTATTATTGTTATTTATTTTATTTTATTTTATTTATTTATTTATTTATTTTTTTGGGGGGGGGGGATTTTTTTTTTTTTTTTTTTTTTTTTTTTTAATATAAAATTAAAAAGGCAAGAAGTTAAATAATCAAGAATCGGATATTTTAATAACTTATTTTGTTTTTTCTCTCTCTTTTTTTTTTTTTTTTTTTTTTTTAACATTTATGATCTTTTGAGTAAAAACATGAAAATATAAAGATGAATTTCTACGTATGTTTTATGTTGGGTCACTAGAAAAACTATCGTTTTTCATGATTTAAAAGAGAGGGTTTTATTTGTACACCTGTGGAAGGGAATTCGATTAATTTTCTGTTTTTTTAAATATGCTATTTTACAGTTGTGATAATTAAAAATAATCGATTTTTTCCCAACTTTTTTTTATTTATTTTTATCTATTAAGGAAAAACAAGAAAATATAAAGATTTATTTCTACATATTTTTATGTAAAAGAGAGGGTTTAATCTGAGCACTTGTTGAAGGGAATGATTAATTTTGAATTTGTGATTTTGAATATACATACATTTTTTATACTTGTGATAATTAAATCATCGTTATTATTTTCCTACAGAATTTCCCCCCCTTTTTTTTTTGATTGGAAAAATAATGTTATACAAAGGAAAAATAAGAAGTTAAATCATTATTCAACAATTTAAAAACTAGCACTTTTTTTTTTTTTTTTTTTTTTTGAACACTTATGACAAATTAAATAAACATAAGAAAATATAAAGATGAATTTGTACAATTTTTATCTAAAAGAGAGGGTTTCATATGTATACTTGTTGATAGAAATAAGTAACTGTGAATTTAAGTTCTTAATTCTGCTATTTTATGTTTGTAATAATTAAATCATCGTTAATGATTTTTCTATATCAATTTCTTTTTCCTTTCTTTTCCTTTTATTTTTTAATGGAAAAAGAATGTTAAACAAAGGAAAGGTATAAAGCTAAATCGTTAACTGGAAATATTAAATTCAGTGGGAGAAAAAAAATTAGCTTTAAAAAATACCTATGATAATTAAGTAAAGCAAGAAAACAGAAAAATCAATTTGTATTATTTCTAATGTCTAAACGAGATAAACAATTTGCACATACAATGGGTTCAACAATGAAATAAGTAAAACACTTTGATTAAACACCGTAAAATGCAAGAACTCGCAACAACTGTTTCGGGGCGAAAGAAAACATGGCCCTTCGTCAGACGAACAAAGTAGAGACGACTGCTACAAACAAAACAGCAACGCAAAAAGCAGAACTTGTGCCTACTTTGTTCACCTGGCGAAGGGCCGTGTGTTCTTTCGACCCGAAAAAAATGTTGCGAGTTCTTGCACTTTATGGCGTTTATCCAAAATTTTTTACTTTTAAACGCCAGTTCTGTGATGCTTTTTCACAAGTTCAACAAAGTATTCTGAACTGAAGTTATATAAGAATGTTTGAACCGAAGTATATAAGAACAAGCATGAAACAATAATTTTACTACCCATAGCTCTTTTTAGGAGGTTTCACAACAGTGCCTAGTGCAGTTAAGCTTTTAAATTTTCACACAGACTGAATCTGATTAAATACTGAAGAAAATGGAATATATATATATGCGTCTGTGAAAATTATATCCGTAAATTAACATTTAAAGAAAACAATATAAAAACTGTATGTAGTATTTACTTATTATAAATTAAAGAATATCATGTTTACTTAAACCTAGATTTGTGTAAATTAAAAATTCTGAGAGAAAAAGAGCAATAAACAATATAAATTTAGAAATTTTTTAAACCTAAGATCGAATACGATTGCCCTCACCCTTTATATCGAAGAGAAATCTATATCAAAAGGGAAGAGATAACCTCAATTAATTATCCACATTTAATCTATATTATTATGCTACAGTAGATTAGAATAATATAATAATAAATTATTAATAATCTTTAAAGAATCTAAGGAAACTTCTTAAAGGTAAGAGAAGTATATATATATATATATATATATATATTAAATATAAACACTTCATGAGTAAAATATAAAAGCTAGGATGAAGAATAAATTTATTGATTTATTAAAAAAAAAAAAAAAAAAAAGTAGAAGTAGAAGTAGTATGAAAAAATCTACTTATATCTTTAGCTACTTAGAATAAGTTTTCAAAGTTTGATTGAAAGAATTAGAAAAAAAAAAAATGAATTAAACTTTACATGTTGTATAACATCTTGTAAGAGGTATTACTCGACAATAAATGAAGAAAAAATTACAATATAGAATAAAATAAACAAGTAATTTATAAATTTATAAAGAATATCTTAATTTCAGTGTAATACCCAACTATTTCACAAAATTTAATATCATCATCTATATAAATAAAGAGAAGTGTCTGTCTGTCTGCGCTCTGGTGCTCACACTATTGAAAGCAGAGCTACAAAACTTGACAAGGTACCTGGGACCTTGTAGGTGTGCACCTCATCGAGATTTTTTCGAATTTGAATTTTTGTAATTAATTTTCTTTCTTTCTTTTTTTTTTTTTTTTTTTTTTTCGATTTTAAATATTGGATACAATATTTCATTTTTCTGTAATTTTTTCTTTCGTTTCAATCGTCTGCGTATCTTAACAATGACTATTACGCTATTTATTTTCATTTATTTGAAAGCGAAATCTTTTTCTTTTTTTTTTAATTTATTATATTCATTGAGAATCAACTGATAATGCAATAGAAAAAAAAAAAGGTATATTAAATTTTAAATTTAAAAACATATTTATAATACATATGTTTATTAACAATGTATAATTTTTTTATAACAACTTTTACTTATTCATTTATTTTATTAATTCCTTTGAAAGGAAAATTTATTTTATTTTATTTATTTATTTTTTAATTTATAATATTTATCTGAAGAAATGATAGTATATAGTAGAAAGGATTAAACTTATTAAAATTTAAGTTTAATTTAAATTTATTTTCTTTTATTTCTTTTAAAAGAAAATCTTCTTTTTATTTTATTTATTGTAATACACTTTTTGGCATGAAACTATCACGTGAAAAAATTTTTTTTTTCAACGAAAAATCTAAGTAAAAAAACATTCAACTAATATAAATAATTTTAAAATTATGCTGGTACAGATAATTGAATTTTTCATATTTAATTAAGGAAATGTGAGATTTTTTAAAAGTTAATATTTATTTTGAATCCCTTTTAAATGGACTAAAGAATTATTTGGACACTTTTTCACAAAGAATGTATAAAAATAAGAAGTTTTTCTGTTTAGTTTAAGACAAATTTATTGCATAAATTGAAATCGTTGTATCAAGCTGAAAAAGTTTGACACCTAAAAATAATTCTTATTTTGGATTTTCCATATATGCATGACAAGCAATATCATTTTATGCAAAGTCCTTAATGGTCATGGATTCCACCTAAATATATTAGCTGCAACTATATACTACTAATAAAAAGGTTATATATATAATATTTAGCTTAAAAAGAGATATGGGCATAGGATTATTCATTCTACAAGCTTATTTAATTTAATAACTATGACATATAAAAAGAGTTTTTGTACGTAAAAAAAAAAAAAAAAAAAAAAAAAAGTACAGTTGTTTAAAAAGTGGGAAGAAAAAACTAGATTTAGCAACAAAAATTATGTAAAAATTATACAGGTAAAGATAACTGAATATTTCATTCTAAACTGAGAAAGTGCGAGAGCAAAAATAAGTTCCATACGTAATTAAACAGCATACCAACTATATGTGTCGGTGTCGTTCAAAAAACAATTACATGAAAAGATCGGTCTGCATTTTTCAGAACTAAAATCTTTCCCAACGAACTGTATTTTCTGAATTAATTAAAAGTATATATGACAAAAGTTAATTACTTATTTTGAATCGAAGAATGGCATGATATGCAAAGTTATCTGCGTGATTTTACGAAAAAAATGCGTGTGTAAAAGCACTGTGCATGCGTTCACAAATAAGTTTGATAAGCACGTGGCTTTACAGTTCTCAATATATATGATTATTCAAATTCAATAATTCACAGTTTTCAATATATATGATTATTCAAATTTAATAATTCATCTATTAGTAAAAAACTAGAAAGTGGAAAATAATGTAGACAAACATTATATAAAAAATATATCTATCATCAACAAATATGGAACAAACAAAAAAGTAATGCATTTGACTTCAGAAGGTAGTTCATATTAATTGGGTAAACAACATAAAAAGGAAATTATATGAACCAGGACAAATGAAAATATGTTTAAAAAATCTTTGTTACGAGGTAAGGCTCTTATATAACGAGTAAAATTTTTAAAATCACATGAAATAATATGAATTCATATCCCCCCTCTTAAAAAACCGAGCGGTTTCGCGCTCAAAAGCTGGTAGACGTGGGGTGCCGGGTTCGACCCTAGGTCGCGCTCGTCGGCCTAGCTTTTCGGAGTTTTCTGTGGTTTTCTCTGAAACTTGCGTAAATACGGGCTAGGAGCATTTAAAAAGACCCCTCACGGAGGGCACTCCCCCTCAGGTCTAAGACCCTAGTGCAGTCAATCGACCTTAATCTCCACAACCAACCAACCCCCCTCTTAAAAGTAAAAATTACTCCGAGCACACCCTAACTTTGTTTTTGTTGAAACTTTCTGAAAAGTCTTCAAATAAATAAATAAAAATCTAAATTTATTATTTTAAAATTTAGAGTTTTAGAAATTTTATTATCTATCTATATATACTATATAAATTATGAAATAATGATATTTTTACTTTATATTTACTTCATCAAACTTAATTAGAATATATATGTGTGTGTGTGTGTGTTACATCTGCTTGCAATGTTTGAAAAGGTGTTCAATATATATATATATATATACATCATAAGAAAAGATTAAATATATATATATATATATATATATATAACTACGGTTAAAAAAAAAATATATATATATATAAATAAACATAATAATACTTAAAATTTAAACACGGGCTATTATAATTTAAAAATTTTATTTGCTAATTTGAGATCATAAAAGTATCCCTATGAAAATCAATATTCAGTGCTTTTTAATAATTTTACATTAATTTCTTTATCTATTTTCAAATAAGTTATCTTCAATTTCGCTATTAGGAATTTTTTTTTTACAATGAACAAATACGATACTAATTATGTCTTCGTTATAATAAAGTTCAACTACATATTTAAACTAGTTGGCACAGGTGGACTCTGCTCAGTTCCCCATCATATTTATGTTCTCATAAATTTCTAGTGCGAGACATATTATAATCATGTTAAAAGAAATGAATTTGACCAAAGCTTGATACAGTAACAGAAGAAAATCCCCGCCTAATAGGCTATCCACCGTTAACTTCGATATATATATCTTATTCTAATCTATTAATTTATTTTATCAGGGTCAATTGCGTTGTTTAGTTTTCATGCTACTATTTCCAATGCAATAATCCTCAAAATTCATATTTATATGAAAAATTTACAATTTCGTTATGTTGATAAAATCGTAAATTACGAATGATTTACGAAATTTTCCTATTAGAATATTTGTATTCAATCATGTTCAAACAAATATCATAAATGTAATTTTGAAGTTGTCTAATGTATTTATGATCCTCAAAATGGAAATTTATGCTCAATTTTGCCTTATTCTGACATGTTAAGTAAATCGTAAATTCCAAATAACTTACGAATTTTTTAAATTGGAAAAATCATAATCTATGATATTCATGCCAATATCCTATATAATATTTCGAAAGTGGTTTGACATCTTTACGATGAAAATATCCCTCAAGATTGACGTTTGTGTGAAATTTGGCTCTATGCTGCCATGTTAAGAAATTCGTAATTTTCCAATAACTTACGAAATTTTTATATTGGAAAATTCATAGTCATTAATATTCATGCCAGTGTTCTAAATAATATTTCAAAAGTAGTCTGACATCTTTACGATGAAAATATCTCTCAAAATTGCCGTTTATGTGAAATTTTGCCCTATACTGCTATGTTAAGAAATTCGTAAATTTCCAATAACTTGCGAAAATTTCAAGTAGCATATTTATAGTTACTGATGTTCATTTCGGCATCAAAACGGATATTTTAAAACTGGTCTGACATTTTTTGAGTAAAAAGTTTACATTTAATGCACGTTTAAGTGAATTTTTGTCCTATTCTCCCATGTTAAGAAAATCGTAAATTTCTAATAACTTACGAAGTTTTTAAAATCGAATGTTGCAAATGAATAGGGTTCTTGCCAGTGTCGAAAGTAATATTTTAAAACTGATCTGACCTCTCTGCAACAATTTGTTCTTGAGATATCGTGTACACAGACTAATAAACTAACGAAATAACGGACTAACAGACACCATACAAATTTTGTCATTTTCGGATTCCTCACATCTAAAAACGTGTAGAAAAGTCAAAAAACCGAGGTCGAAAATTTTCACGATTACCTAAGTTCCCCATACCTATAGTATGATGGGGAACTAAAAATATATTATATTTAATTTAAAGGAATGCAGCAAAAACATTATTAACATTGTTGATAATAAGAGTAAATGGGATAATAATTTGGGAACTAAACTGCAATTAATTAATGATTCGATACACCGGCGTGCTGTTGCAGTATCAGTATAAAAATTTAATATAAAAATGCTGCAATAGTTAATTTATACTTTGTAATATGGAAATACATTACCAGCAAACTCCTGATTATCCGACATCCCACCAGATGATGTACGTTAGAAAATCGAAGTTATTTCATAACTGGCAACCTTTCTAATTTTTTAATCAGACTTATCACCCACCACTATATTTTAAAAATTTTAAAAGGAATATGTCACACATATTTTCGACGATTAAATAAGTTGAACACACACACACACACACATATATATATATATATATATATATATATATATATCCAATATAAAGTCTCCCTTGAAAAACGGAAGACTTGGCATCTATGTTATTTGAATGTTATAAGAACATTATCCAGTATATTTTCTAACTTTGCAAACAAAATTACAAATAATAAAAAATTGTAAAATAAATAAATAATTGTTATCGTAATATATATATGTATATATATATATATATATATATATATATATATATAGATTTGCAATCATATAGCGTCTTGTTCTAGTCATAATACAAGAGATAATTTTTAATCAGATTTAAAATGGATTCAGGTAAATTAGCAATACAGTAAAAATCACTTAATAGCATTTTTTACAATGTTCAAAACTTTATACTCGTATAGGACTGACTTAAAAATTAACTGTACAATTTTTTTTTTTTTTTTTTTTTTTTTTAGAAATCATAAACATGTTTCGACGCACAGAAAAGGTAATTTGAATCTTTTAAATGTTCACCATTACATTATTATTATTATTAATAATCATAAATAGTGAATATTAATTTAATATTTAATAAATTATTGAGTTTCTTAAAAACAATTTTGAGCCCTTTTTAAAATGAAATTTTCGGAGTCCTTCTTATGATTTTTGAAATGCTACGCGCGTGGTAAAAAATGCTAAGAATAAATCTGTACTGATAAGTATAAAGGATTTAAGTCCATATTCTTCATTTTTCAGGAAACGAAAAACAAAATTAAACTAACAAAAAACTAAACAGAAGAATCGATTAGGAAAAGGGGATTATGTTGATTTATACCCTTTATACCGTTCAGTGATTGTCAACCTTCATTTAATAAAGGAAAAAAAATTGAATTAAATATTTTATACAAAGATTAATGCTAAATTTCTGAGTTGAATCTTTTTTTACCAATGGATTTTCTCAAAGACTAAATGACATGGATTTAAATCCTTTATACCAATCGATAGAGAATTTTTTTCTGGGTTTGACTATGTACTTAACTCAAAATCGACATTTTTGGACTTAAATCCTTTATACTTATCAGTACAGAAATATCTTCTAGCAAAGCGATTCAACTGCTATTAACGCTACAGTTATAGTATGTACCCAGAACTCAAACAGAAATCATAACAGATTTCTAGGACTCTCAAACAGAATTGTAAAAAGTCATAAATATGATTTCGGTCTCCCAGCAGTCACATGACTAGTTTTTTTAGTTAACGAGTGGTAAGGTGAAAGGTTGAACCACGCAGCACGCGACTCGATGTCTATCAGTTGTACTCATATTACCCCAGTTGAGTAAGTAAGTTTCCAGTTTGCTGACAGTTCTATCTTAATAAAGGATAAAAGTGGAACCTTAAAGTCACTAAAGCAGACAACATTCCGATAAGTAAAAAGCGCCTTTTCTGAGATCTGAATATCAATTTCCATTACATACTGAATTTTTTATTTATTTATTTTATTTTATCTTATTTACTGATTTTTCTCAGTCGAATGGCTTTTTGCACGTTATTTACTTTGGTTGTTCTGTCTGTCATAGTCAAATGTTAGAGTCAAATTTTAACCCACTCTCATCGAATCGATTTTGCGCAATCGTTACACACGAATGTATTAAGAGTCCGCTTCACTCACTGTTGCCAAAAGCCGAAGCTAAGGTTATTCGGGAAATTTTCTTTACTTATAACTCATTAAGTAATAAATATTTTTTAACTGTATTCACATTCAGAAAATTCTCAACTATTAAATTGACGCACTTTTTTTAAAAATGTATTTTTTTTAATTTTTACTATTTTATTTTAAAGTTGTAAAATACGAATTTTCAGTATGTAAAAAATTTTCCCTTTTGATATTTCAAAATAAAATAGTAAAAAAAAAAAAAAAAAAAAAAAAACGCTTTTAAAAAAGGTGCGCCAGTTTAACAATCGGGAATTTTTTGAATGCGAAAACAGAATTTAAAAATATATATTAGTTATAAGTAAAGAAAATTTCCCATAGAATAACATTGGCTCGGGTTTCCGGCGACGGAAAGATTGCCAGTACTTTTAGGAATCTATTTCACTCGAGGAAAAGTACCTGGGTAAAATCAGTCTACTAGACTCAAATCTTGCAATGCATTTTTAACCCACTCCCGTTAAATCAGGGCTTTTAGTACAATTCTGAAATAAAAGCTTTTTTATTTTTTATTTATTTATTTTATCACAATATTTTACGTGAAGTTGCGTATATATTATTATAATTTAATATTTAAATAACTACAATTAATATTTTTAAAAATTGGAAAATGTCAAGTATGATGGAAAAACAAATAAATACTAAAAAATAAATTCGAAAAGGGGGAAAAAATGCATTGCACTTAATAATGATAATAATAAAGATGACACCAAAAATATTCTCTGACGTTAAAATGAAAAAAAAAAAAAAAAAAAAGGGGGGGGGGAGATAATTTGAATTTGTTGTGTACAATCAAATTCATAGCGAGTTACTTTTTAAAAAATCTGGAGTGACTCCACTCGACTTTCCGAATATTAAGTAAGTAACAGTTGTATAAATAAATTAAAATAAGTGAAGTCGTTGAGGGGTATATGACAGACAATTCGCTCCGATTCAGAGCGAATTGTCTGTTCGTCCTCTGAATCGTCTTAATCAATAGGCAACAGCTTTCATTCTCCGAAATATGTGTACATAATACTAAACACTTAGTCAGTTGTAAAGAAATGTCTACAGTAATGATTTCAAAAACAAATCACTCTATATTTACTCTGCAAATTATTATTACAATGATTCTGAGTGAAACTTGATTCTAAGTACTGATATTTAAATATGCTACTGAAGTCCTCTCATAATGACACCATTTGAAAATTGGATTCTAAACTTTTTTGATGGAAAAGGCTGAGACATAATACATGCAAGCGATGCGGAAACTGAAAACTAAAAAATAACTTATTTACGAAGTTTCACTCTGTATAGATAAAATAATAAATTGTATTAAAGACTGGCTTTTTGTCTGGTCGCTTTTCACTATATTAAAAAAAAAAAAAAAATGCAATAATGTAGAAATATACAGAACTGGTGTTGAATAATATTTCCTGCATGAGTAATAAGCGGTTATATAATGCGCCCTAGACATAGAATCAGAAATTATATGACTGCATATAATTATTTTCTAAAAATACAAATTATGTGAATTCCAGATTCTCATTATATTTCTCTTCTTTTGAAAGCGAATTTTCATAACTTTAGGAAATAAAAACACACAAAAAAATAAAAAAATAAAAATCTCAATGAAACTCATTAACGATTTCAGTGATTAACCTGATTTTACAATACATATAGTCAATATATAAATGCAATAATAATAAAAACACTTTGTGTCAGTTTTCATTTTTATAACATTTCTCTCCATCTTATCGGACAAATACATAAATAAACAAATAAGTGATCAAAGCAGATTGTATAAATTACTCAGCTGCAAGCATGAGACCTTTAACATATTCATTTTGGTAGAGAAAGAAATACACAACCTTTCACACGAATTTAGAAATTTGAAATAGTATTTAATTTATATACTTTGCAAACTACATAGCGTAACCATACTGGAAAGCTTTTTTAATGAAATATCCTTTTAAAAACCATTACAATTATCCAATTATGGAGGTTTTATTCTAAGTAAATGAGGATTAAATCGGTAATAATTACGATAATATATTTCTGTCCTCAAATTTCGAAGACTTACAGTCACTTCTAAACTAATATGATCATGGTGTTTAAAAACTTTTGAAAAAATTTTATGCAAACACACTTGCAATAAAAATTTTTGCACTTAACAAATAACAAAAATATTAAAGATTATTATCTATCTTAAAAAAAAAAAAAAAAAGCTGACAACGGCATAAAATAAAACAGCTCTTTTTTTAATCGTACGTATTTATTAGTACAAAACCTAAATTTGGTGCAGTTATAGATTAAAATCTTTCATTATGGGCCAAAACAAAGTAAACGGATGCTATAGTTTTCTTTCACGAACTGTCAAAGGAATTAATCCTGTATTTTAAATATACAAATTGTGTTTTAACCATAAAGTAACTTTCCACCGATTTGTAAAAAATCTGAAAGAAAATAATAATTATAATAATAAATCAATGAATTAAATAAAATAAAAATAAAACTGTGACGCCAATTTCTTAAATAAATAATTTTTACATTATATAGAAAAAGTATTGGATTCGTGGAATTTTTTGATCCCCGGTTTTTTATGGATTTACACGTTTTGACAATTTTCAGAAAATGTCTGTCTATGTGCCTATCTGAGTACATCAAAAACATTTTGGACGCTTTATCCCATGAACCAATGAATGACGCTTAACCACACTTTGTATTTAGATGGATCCTGACCTAAACTGGAGCTGATTACATTTGAGCATCAATCGCTCAACGGGTGGCGTTGTAGGACAAAATTTAGTATAAATATACATAGTGAGAATTATTTTTTAAGTTTTTAGTGTGAAATTTAAAAATAACATTTAATAAATAAATAAATAAATAAATGTATATATCTAAGGGCGTCGCTTCCTCTCCCCTCCCTCCAAGGATGTGAAAATTTTTAATATGAATAACCGCATTTCTCAGGATGTCTTTTGAATAGAATAAAATTGATTTTCTTTGGACATTTAATATTACGCTTCTCTGTGATGAAAATCATTTGCATTCCTCATGGAAAATAATTTTCATAAATAATAATTTTAATAAGTAATAGGTACTGCACGAATTTGCATAAAGAAAATTTCTTAGCGGCCACAATAATTTTTAATTATTAATTACGACTAATTAGCTGCAACTGTGTTCAGAAAAGCTAAATTTGGCGCATTTATAGGCAAAAAGACTCTCTTTAAGACCAGAAGAAATGAATTAATATAGTAATTTTATCTCCCGGACTGTCCAAGGATTCAAGGAAAGACCTTATAATGTTCTTCAACAAGACAGAACATCGATTTATATTTCTAAAGTAGACAAAAACGTTATTTCACCAGAATACTATAGATGATGCGCTGTATTTGGTGCGGGTTTTAATGTGAGACAAATGGGGAACGTGTAAGTAAAGCTCACTTAAAGATTAAATAACAGAGACAAGCTTAAAATAAAATAAAATAAAATAAACTCAGGCGTTTAAATAACAACCCGTCAAGGGACACGTTAGAAGATAGAGACTTACAGACTCAAATAGCAATTTTGCCATCCCCTAGAGAGCTTGTTAAAAAGGATGAATAAAAACAGAAAACTGAAGATTATGAGAACGCGTAAAAGCTTAAATAATGATGAGATGGAAAGGGAAAAATAAAATAAGGATTTATTATAAAAGTTACCGGCGGCACTTTGAGGTGAATAACAAAGATAAACGTATACTCAAATAACTCACAGAAAAATATCAAATGACATATAGGGATGAACTGGAGATAAATTTTAGTTAAACGGAACTATTTTCAAAAACATGCTTCTATTTGAATGGTTTCTGCTTTCTGAAAGTTCGAAAATGAAAGAAAAAAAAATATTTTTCGATAACAATATGTTTCATAGATGCTGTAAAAAATATATATATAAATAAATAAATATAGAGGTGCCAAGTTTCAATAAGAGCTATCAGTAATCAGAATTACATACTTATGCAACGTGAACCGTGTCACGGAATAATTTTTATGCACAAGACCACATATAATAATGAATTGCACTGTTTTTGTAAACAAATATATAATATATTAATTAAAAATTTAAGAATTTCTAAAACAAAAGTAAATAAATATGTATTTCTTTACCTTCTTAAAAAAATGAAGTTTTTTTTTTTTTTTTTTTTTTTTTTTAACCTGCTTTGGAAGGGTTAGAAACATTTGGATCTCTCTCTCTCTCTTTTTTATTTTATTTTATTTTATTTATTTATTTTTTTTTTGGGGGGGGGAGGAGAGGAGAGAACTACAAAAATTTATTTTATTTATTATTTAATAGTCACTTTTTCATAAACAACTGTTTTTATGGCATTAGATACTAAAACATTGTTCTTTTTTTAATAAAACATTTTTATTATTTTTTTTCTTTATGTATTTTGAATAAAACCTAACATATCTTTTGTTTGATGGTATAGTATGTATTTTAAATTTATTAAGGAAAAACAAATAGATTCATCTAGTTCAGCAATAAAGCCTAAAAATAATTACATATGTGAGAAATATTGAGCACTTCTATTACTTTTTTGGTTCTAGAAGTAATCCCTGATCACTAGCTGGGAAGCGGATGGGGCAGTCAAAATATAAATAATTAGATAAATGAAACAATTCTACTTCTTTATAGGTTCTAGAAATTAATAAGGCAAGTTTAAAATGAATATTGACATTTATCTTGCTGATGAAGAAAGATCGGGTAACTAAAGGCTTTTGCAGAGATTTTAATCAACGATGGCTGGTTGGAGATAAGAAAAGAGAGGGGGGAGGGTAAAAAAATAATTACATCAGCAAGAAATATTGTATAATTCTATTTCTTTATAGTTTCTAGAAACTTATAAAGTAAGTTTAAAATGAATATTGACATTTATGTTGTGGATGGAGAAAGATTGTGAATTGGAATGCTTCCGTTGAGCGTTTGATTGTCGATCGTTAGTGGAGTTTTTTTTTTTTTTTTTTTTTTTTTTTTTATCCGCGATTTTTTAAAAAGCGTATAATCCGTAATTTTTATATGTTGTCCGTAATGCCGTAATTATTACCGTAAATCCGTAATAATTACGGACAAATCGTAATACTTGGCACCGCTAAATAAATAAATAAAAATACAATGAGCAGAGTTTTTATTTAATCCATTAAGCGCTAAAGTTCCCGTTGCGAGAACATCTGATTAAGAATTTTTTTCTCTATAAATAATTAAGATTTTTTTTTTTTTTTTTTTTTTTTTTTTTTTAAATATTGAAGTGCCTAGCTTCGTTGGCAATTTTTCTTTTTCCTTTCCTTTCCTTTTCTTTTTAATTTTTTATTCACACAAATTTCTTGTTTTTACTGCATAGAAAAAATAAATAAATAACTTATTCAAGTGCAGGGATTTAAAACAGTGAACATGAAAGAAAGCAATTCTTTTCTTAAATTATAACAAACAAGGATCAAGGAAACTAATTTAAAAGGGCTTTGCAGTATATCTACATCTGTTCTATTCGCATTAGGTGTCAAATCTCACATTTTAATCATATTAAATCTAAATATGATTACAGATGCACATTGAAACCAAAAACACACGAAAATTCAAACATTTCCAGTGAGATTCAAATAGCGGCGTTGAAAGGGTTAAATTAATATGGTAAATGAAGAAACACAACTTTATATTTTAAAACTATTTATTTTATTTTATTTTAATTATTTATTTTTATGCTTTTTGACATTTACAAAAAGATAACTTTTATATTAAACTTGCAAACATGTGCGAAATTTTCGCGTTTTATTTCTTTTCTTATTTACCAACTTTGAAACTCGTAAATCTTAAACTGATTTCCCCACCTAATTTAAATTTCAACTAGTTAGAAGCCAAATTATTGTTTGAAACCAATTAACATTGTGAGATGAAACGCCAATGATTAGTTAAATCAAAATCATTCAAAGAAAAGTTTCAAAATAAAATTCATGCTTGATGACCCAGTTTTCATACTTTTCCATTCTATAACGATCTAACCATAGAAAATGATGAATGAACTGAGTCTGCGTGCCACAATCATTCACATTCACTATGCAGCAAATGTTCTTGATCCGTCCAATTTTACACGTATAAATGCTCGCTCTCACTTATAAAATCTATTTTTCTTTTCATTACGTCAGTAACGTATCGTTTCCACAAAATTTAATCGTAACGGCCCACGATAGAGAAATATTTATACTGATTAAATGAAAGTTATAAAAAGGAAAAAATTCTTCGCAAGACATAATTTATTACCCGAGTTCTATTTTTAACTCCGACATTTTACTCTTTGCATGATTGTAAACTCTTAGATTCTGTCACAGTATTTCACAGTATGCAAACTTCAAAACAGTCTATCGGTAATGGAGATGACTTTTTTTTTTTTTTTTTTTTTTTTCCTAGTCTGGAAGAACACGATTCCTAATAAAATTTACGTAATAAAAAACCTTTTAGAAAAGGATATTATATAGTATTTTTATGATGACTCACACATACAGTATTTTTTTTTTTTTTTTTTTTCATTTTTTAATTAAATTATATATAAGGCAAAGATATATTCTTAATACAGTAGCACCGCGGTTATCCGAGCCCCGATTAACCGAGTTCCGGATTAACCGATGTAGTCCCGGAAAGGCCACGCCCCGGAGGAGAGAGAGAGTTCCATTAAACAGAAGACATGTACAGACTTCTTCAAGAAGTAAATTTTTAACTTTGAGAAATTTTACTATACAGTACTGTGTTTTTTAATTTATTTATATATGTATGCATTGTATTATGTTTTTAATCCACTAACACATGGATTATTTTAACATCAATGATTGTGTTTTCATCCATTTTAAATTATACCGCATATTTTCTCCTCGATTTACGACAGAGTCTGTGTTATCCGAGTTTTCAATTATCCGATGTACCCTGTCCCTATTACCTCGGATAAACGAGGTTCTAGTATATCAATTTATGAATAAAAGTAACATAGCTGTCGAATTTTCCCAATTTTCGGGAAGACTTTGCACCAGAATTTTATAACAGTGAACTTCGAGATGTTAAACCTCGGAAAATTAATACAAGAAGTTTTTCTAAAAATATAGTGGTGATTATTATCATTTTAAATTTGTAAAAGTTGGAAACTATGAAGTAAGAAAAATACCAATCGAGTCCCAAATAAATCAGCATAATTTTTTTAAATAAATACAATAAGGTTGGCTGGTTGGTTGGTTGTAGGAATAAAGGCCGATTGACTGTATACTAGGGTCCTAAATACAATAAGGAATACAAAAAAGTTACAAAGTTATTGTAAAATGTCCATATACCATTTTTACAAATAATGAAAAATAAAAGTAAAAATCATCGATTTCTTTTATTCAAATATTACTTACAGTTTAAATACTTTAATCAACAATTCAATAATAGTTTGTACAGTTTCAATATTTTTAATATTTTCTTTTGAACCCAAAAGAAAAAATGTACTTTTGTTTATTTTTTCGCTTTGGGGATAAAAAAAGAGAAATATATCAAAATTTCAAACTAATCCCTTGGTTATCAACATGTCATAACTGGGAAGAGGAGGGGGGGGGGGAGCCAAATAATACAAGTTTTTCTGTTTTATTTATTTTTATTTTATTTTTTATATAGATGGAGACATTTCATTGAAAGGATAAAAAAGTAATTGTCGCTAACAAGCTTCCAGTTAAAGGCAGCAAAAAAAAGATGGGAAGAAGAAATTAAAAGCTGAAGAAGAAAGAAGTCGTGGAAAAAGAGTATGTTTGTGAAAGGGGAGGGGGTGGATGAAGTTCAATGTTGGGTGCTAGACCATGTGATAAGCTCAGGGCGCCAACTTTGGTAAGAGGCAACAGTGATGTTAACTGCGTTAACTGTGACACATAGCAGATATTCCCCAGTC
Organism: Salticus scenicus; assembly: GCA_963930645.1. Classification (NCBI taxonomy): domain Eukaryota; kingdom Metazoa; phylum Arthropoda; class Arachnida; order Araneae; family Salticidae; genus Salticus; species Salticus scenicus. Next base: position 139,715,851 of record OZ005655.1, on the reverse strand, counting down.
ACAACTGAGTCTGACCAGATAACACCAATTTCCGGCAGTTTAGTGCATTCGGAACACTTTAATCAACCGCAAAATTCGAAGAAATTTATCAGATAGTAAAAGATGGGGAGAGTTTCTGTAAGAACAATTAAACAGTAAAGATGAAAAAAAAAACCTTGAAGAGTTACTCTTAGTAATTTGACAAGAAATCATACACTTGAAACAACGATTAATCAAAAAGAAAGCGAAAAGCAGTCTTTTAATTTAAAGAAATCGATCTTTCTTTAGAAATAAAGGGCAACTGAAATATTTGTACTATAAATATTTATCTAAACGTGGACAGTTATGCGATTAAATTTTGTCGAAACGATACGGTAGCGACGTCATGACAGAATAGATTCGCAGTGTAAACTGGGGGGGGGGGGGGGGGGGGGGGGGGAGATGAGAAAGAAACACTGTGTGGATAATCAGAACCATTTGCAGTTCAATGAATGATTGTGCCAAATGTAAGCTATTGCCAAAAATAAATAAAAATAAGAAATAAATCTGGAAATCGAATATTTTTTTATTATTCAGTATATGTTATATTGCATGTTAAATTTCAACCAAAATATAGTTGTTGATTATCAAGCACTGCCAATTTCCCACGGTGATAAAAAATATTTATACATGGGCATTGTTTAAGCACGCGGACTCAGGTTATTTGACATTTGTCTGATTAGATCATTTCATTAAAAAAATAAATAAAACAGTATTTTTAAAACTTGGCATTTTTACAATTCTTGCAAATGTCATTTGAAACTTAACAATACTCTAAAAATGCAAACAGAATATGAACTATTAGCAAACCCATGCAAAATTTTCAAACTTTACTTCTTTTCTTATTTACCTTTAAAATTTGAAGCTCATAAATATTATACCAATTTCGCCACCTAATTAAAATTTTAATTTAACAGAAGCACCAAATTATTATTAAAACCAAATAGATATTGTGCAATAGTGAAAGCAAAATCCTTCAAAGAAAGGTTTCAAAATAAAATTCATGGTTGACGATTCAGTTTTCACACTTCTGCAGGCAGTACAGTTTTAGTATAGGACCTCCATGACCCCTTTTAAAATTTTGTCGCTGTGGCCGGTGTTGGCGAAGACTTTTCATTTATTTTGGCACAATTTTTTGTTAAAAAAAAAAAAAAAAAAAAAAAATCCTATTTTGATTATACTTTTTATGGATTGTGTTTTTTAGTCAATTTGTGATAATAATTTATATTTTTTTAAAATATTGCATATATATCTTTAAATTATTGCTATGTTTAAAATGACGCTTGCAAAGATTCTGAAGAAGCAAATGTTAAAAATACATTTTTTCCATAAAATAATCTCATCAGACAAATGTCGTCATTTTTTCTTATTAGATCATTGAGCTGAGTCCGCGTGCTCGAATATTGACCATTTATAAATATTATTTTTATCCTCCGTATTTTATTAATTACACCAATATCGTATCGTTTCGACAAAATATAATCGTAACTGGTCCACGTTAGAGAAATATTATATAGACTAGGGCCCTTGCGAAATTTTCGCAGTTTCTCTTTTATTATTTACCTTTAAAATTAACTTGTAAATCTTATACCAATTTCACAACCCAATATAAATTTTAATTCATCAGAAACCAAATTATTATTAGTTTTTTTTTTTTTTTCTTTGGGGGGATGGGGGTGAAACGCTAATGACAGTTAACACAAAATCATTCAAAGAAAAATTTCAAAGTAAAATTCATGTTTGACGATCCAGTTTTTATACTTCCCCCAGTCTAGTATAGGAGTAGGACCTCTATGGCGACTTTTAAATTTTTGTCATGCGATGCCTTTTAATTTATTCATTTTGGCAGAATTTTTTGTTAAAAAAAAAAAAAAAAAAAAAAAAAAAAAAAACCTCAGAACCTATTTTAATGATACTTCTTATTGTTGCGATTTTTAGTCAATTTATGACACAAATGTTCATATTTTGTTTATATCTTTAAAATATCGCTTGGTTTAAAACGACGCTTGCAAAGATTGTAAAGATGCAAATTTAAAAAATAAATTTTTCAGTAAAGTTGTCAGACAAATGCGTTATTTTCTTTTTATTATTTTTATTAGATCGCTGAACTGAGTCCGCGTGCTTAAATATAGCTTTTTTTTTTTTTTTTTTTTTAATCCTCACGTATTTTATTGTCACTATCGTATCGTTTCTACAAAATATAATCGTAACTGGTCCACGTTAGTGAAATATATAAATTGTCATGAATTGGCTAATCATGCAATAAAAAAAAATAATAAAAAGTGTAATCAAGATAGCTATTAGATTTTTAAAGCAAAAAAAAAAAAAAAAAAAAAAAAAAGCCAAAATATATAAGCAGATAAATAAAAATGCATCGCCAAGATGACAACAGAAATTTAAATGTCATTATGGGGATCCTAATACAAAAGCTTTACTGGCTGGGAAAGTATGAAAAGTGGGTCGTCAAACTCGAATTTTATTTTGAAAATTTTCTTTCGATGACTTTGGTTTAACAATCATTAGCGTTTCATTCCACAATATTAATTTGGTTCTAATAACAATTTGGCTTGTGATGAATTAGCATTTAAATTGAATGGCGAAATAGATTTAAGATTTATGAGTTTCAAATTTTAAAAAGAAATAAGAAAAGAAATAATGTGCGGAAATTTCACACGGGTTTGCGGTAAAATAATAATAATAATAATAAAATAAATAAATTATAAAACATAATTTTTATATCGAAAGGTAAAGCAAATAATTCAAAATTTACATCCCCGTGCGACTTAGTATTAGCAAATAGAATTTGTCTGTATTGCACAATATGGAAGTGGTTTTCAATTATTAATTTCTATTTATTATATATGATTGTTAAAAAATATTACACATTCAAATAAAATCGTAAGTAAATAAAAATTACACTAATTTGTGCTACAAACTACACTAATTTGTGCAAAAAAATCACAAAACAAGTCATACTGAAAAAAAAAAAAAAAAAAAAATTCCCATCACAAAAATTTCTGTGCTAACAAGTGAGCAAAATGGAGACAAGTAGATTTTATTTTATTTATTTTTTAATCTCATAGTTATTTGGATGTAATTTAAATTCATTTTAAACGAATTTAATGCACAAAAACAATAAGAGAAAAATTAATTAGTATCACGATAACAATTAATAGCTTTGTTGCGATATTGAAGACCATGAAATCGCCACATCAGTGTCAAAAATAAACATTTTCCCTAGGGCAGGGGTACAAGCAGGAACAACAAAATAAAAAATATTATTAAATCTGCATATAATGAAGTGGGCATCACAAAAATGAAATCACCACTACATGTTTTATATATATATATATATATATATATATTCATCAGACAAAAAATTAAGGGGATGGCGGCCGGCAGGGAGCTTCCGTTTGCACGGAAGCGGCCACTTCCATTTCACGGGTGGACAGTTTCCCACCATTGCACGTATTGAGTCAGAAGATGAGCCGGGAAAAGAGCGTATGTAATCGGTTTAAGAGAGGAGGGGGCATCAGATGAGGGGGCTCCCACTTGAGTGAAGGGGGTATCATTAGTTGCACTTCGCTGAACGTTTATAATATCCCCTGCCACCCCAAAGGGAGTGAAGTTTTCAGAGGATTCGTTGCAGGTTTTGGTTTAATGAGGATGTTGGGCAACAAAATAATGGGTCCTCATAAAACGGATGCCAGGGAGAACTGGACACTAAAAGTGAAAAAAAGATGAAGTCTCGAAGGATGCTGAAGAAAAGATAGACTTATATGCCGTGTAGAGAAAATACTTATATGCTGTATAGAGAAAACACGAACAGAGGAAAGACCGGGGCTATAGAGTAGATCAGCCCTGGGAAAGATGCAGTCAACAGGTGTAGTACAATATAAACATTTCATCAGATATATCAACCACTAAGCTAAATATAGAAATCATTTGTTTAATAATTACGAATGCGAAATATTTAAAACTACATCTGCAAGAATTTAACACGTTGAGCGTCACGCGAATTCTTAAGGAAATCCCATTCAGACCACGCGCGCTGCTTAGAAGCATGTTCTTTTTACCGTGTTTCAATAAAATCCATTAAAATGTCTTAATGATATAATCCTATAATAAATAAAAATTAAGTAAATTTTAAATAAATTGACAGTAATTACTTAAAATTATGTAATTTTTTTAGTTTTACATCATATTTCACACTGTCAGCTACCGGTGGCTGACGTGGCCTAAACGGAAAGTTCTGTGTCAGCCACCGATGGCTGTCATGGCGCTGAACGTATTAATAATTTAAACTGTTAGTGTACAGTGCAAGGCAAGAAATAAATTGTTACAAGGAATTGCCTATTTCTCTTTTAAATAAAAAAAAGATCTACATCATTTTAGTTTAGTAAGGAAAAGCTTATTTTAGAATTAATATATATATATTATCTTGTTGTTTATTAGATGCATTGTTTGAAAAAATATTAGCAGCGCCATATAACAAAAGAATTGAAGTCTAAAATTTATACCAACCCATAATAAAAAACGAAATTATAAATGTATGTTAATGAAAATAAGATATATCCAAGCTAGAAAAAGAAAAGGATCACACATATAACAATAATTTGTAGTATTTAAATAAAATTTATTTTGTTTCATTAAAATGATAAGAAGATTAAGTGAGTGAGGGTGTGAGTGACAGAGAGAGATGGATATCTATTGGTATTGGTATCTATTTATACATATACGGATTTATACCAAAAATACATATATGTCAAGGTGGTGATAACATTTTGTACCTGAGTATTTTACCAATTTATTTTACGAATTATTAATATTATTACTTTTTTTTCTTTCTGTCTGAACAACAGTCAAGTGGAGCATTTAATTAGTGCTTTGCATGATTAAAACTAGTTGAATTAGCTTTTTTTTTTTTTTTTTTTTTTTTTTTTTTAAAATGGTTTATAGAGCGTGTTAAAACTTATTAAAAGTAAAAAAAGAAATAAAAAAAGAAACTAAATAGAAAATATAACACTTATGAGTTAATTAAAGCTATATAGTTATAATAAAGAACTTTGTTTCGTCCTCAAGGAAAAATACCTTTAAACCTTTCAATGGTATTTCGTCTATGTTAACATCTACATACCTTCTGGGTAACCTGGTGCGGTAAGAATAAAGTAGATTAACGTTTTAAAAAACACATTATTATATAGAAAATTTTAATTTAAACTGAAAATTGAGCACAACCCCCCCCCCCCCCCAGAAAACTACTATAGTTTCGTCGAGGGGGGCCCGGATTTGTGCTGGGCCTTATGCCCTAACAAAACTTAATCAGGCTCTCATTCCATGATGCAAAGTAATGTGATGAACCCTACTATATAGTTTTCTCCATCTTTTAATAAACTCTTATTATGGTTGAATGGCAAAAATTAATTATATATATATATATATAAAAAAAAATAGTTTAGCAATTTTTAACAACGAGCATTCACATATGGTCTATTTCCACAACATTTGTGAAAATTCCCTGACTTTACATGAAATTCCCTGACATTTCCAGACTCACTTCCCTGATTTTTCCATGATTCCCTGACTTTCTTTGACCAGTGACCACCCTGAAAAGAAGATTTTAGAAATAAGTTAGAACATACAATATACGCACTTTCAGATGAAATTTCAATATCGAAATTTGTTGCAATCTAGTTCCATATTTTAACAGTACAGTGGTTTCTCTATCTATCATTTTTGATAAGTTTGTAACATATAAAATAATAAATACTAATTTTTAGAAATAAATTGGCCTTGTCAGACATCATATTCTATTCCCAAGAAAAAATTCTATGAATATTTTTTCTCCTTCCTCTTAAATCCTTGACACTGTTAGACAATCTGTATATTAGTTTCATTTATTAGACGCGCTATAATGTATATATATATATATATATATATGTTGTTGGCATTAAAACAATGTATCTCTTGAATGCTAAATTTTATAATGATTCGCAATTCTCAACTATATATATGATAGGAAAAAAAAAAGATAAATGGAAATGAATGAAAGCATATGTCAGTTTCCTAACTTCATCAAGGATTTAGTAAGGAAACAATACATGCGAAGTAATATATTCTGATCTACTTAACTTCATCCTTGTTGGCTGCACTTCCAACTAGTATTAATATACGTTAAATGCCGTTTTCACTTACATGTGGCTTGTGACTGCAATTTTTCGTACTCATTTCATTTAGATTATTTATTCATTTTTTTCTTTCATTTCGCTTTAGTTTTTGAATTTTATCGCAAGATCGGTCGTATTAAAGTTTGGCTTAATATAACAATTATAGTTTTCGAAATCTTTGCGATATTTCTTGCTCAAGAATGTAGTACGGTCCCTGAGTAGATTGTTCTTAATTTTTTGAGTGCATTTTCAAATTCTGAAAAAAAAAAATCACCGCTGTTCATTTTTTATGTTAAAATTTCCAGAATAAATGGACATTCCTTTTTCTGCGGTCAATTTGATATTTGTCAGGGGTTACATGGGTTTTGAAGGGTGGAAAAAAAAATATTTTTGCTAACAATTTTTTTAATATAATCAATAAAAAAATTATTAAAAATTTTCTGCACATAAAAGGGCAACATTAAAACAATATTTTATAAAATTTTCATCTAAATTCAGTTAATGAATCCTGGTTTCCGAAGAACCTCCAGGAAAGCGGTGACGCGATTTCTCAAAAACTAATGCATCGACCTTATTGAAATTTTGCACACTTTTTCAAAACTGAATTAACTAGTGCTTGAATAAAGGATTTTTTCTTTTTTTCGATTACGACTAATTTTACAAGGCTATTACGTGGGGGGTAAAATGTACCGAAAATTGCACTTTTCGGTAGTTAAAGCGGGAAAAAAAAATTTCTTCGTCCATGGACCAGCCAAGACTATTTTGAAAAATAAATAAACTGGATTGAGTTGTATATGCAAAACAGTGTAATTTTCGGTACATTTTACCCCACGTAATAGCCTTTTAAAATTAGTTGTAATCGAAAAAAGAAAAATTTTTCCTTCAAGCACTAGTCAATTCTATTTTGAAAAATTGTGCAAAATCTCAATAAGATCGGTGCATTGGCTTTTGAGAAATCGTGTCTACCGTTTTTCTGAAAGGTCTCCCGAAACCAGGTCTCACCGGTTGAATTTTCCGAATTTTTTAATGAAAACTTTATAGAAAATTGTTTTAATGTGGATTTTTATATGCTCAAACTTTCGGGGAAAAAAAATGAATATATATATATATTTACAACTTAAATTAAATGGTGGTAAAATATCTACTGATCTATATGATAAACGAAAAGATTTCTGTTTTAAAGTAAATTTATTTACACATTTTAATTCCTGTCTTCATTTATCTGTATACAGAAATATCATTCTTAATCATCTATTTCGCATAAACAGACTTTGTTCATCTCATTACAAAAACAAAAATATTAACAATTTAATTAAAACTGCTACTGCTATGGGTTATCCCAAGAGATTTATTTATTCTATTATTTATCAATAAATGTTCATTGTCTTAAAAAAAAAAAAAATGTATTTGTGTGTATATATATATATATATATATATATATATATACATATATATATATATGTATATATATGTGTGTATGTATACATTTCTATATTAAAAATAAATAAATAAATAAATAAATAAATAAAAATAAATAAATAAATAAATAATAATAATTAAAATGTGGTGGATGGGAGTGCAGATGTTTGATTAAGGAGGAAGGGTGGTGTTGTTTGGCTGGTTGGTTGGGTGGGTTGCTGAATTTAAATTATAAAAAAAAAAAAAAAAAAAAAAAAAAAAAAAGAAGCCTGGTCTTATTGCGATTGCAGGATACATCATCTCTTTCTGGTTGATATTGATTAAGTTTCAACAATTCATAATTTATTTGCTTAATTATTCAAAAAAAAAAAAAAAAAAATTAGATCTCATTCAAATTTGGTGTGTTCATACTATACGTCAATAATAATAAAAATTAATAATAATATTAATAATAATAATAATTATTAAAATTTTAAAATTAAAATTATTCACCAATTTCCTAATCATAATGACTTTATCATCACTTGTTGGCCTTTTCAACTGTTTGCTTAAGACTATAAATTACACTCATGTAAATCGAACCTCTAATCGTACACTTTTTCTTAAATCACTTAATAGTAACTTTTTTCCACGTTAGATGGCGCGCTCATACGTTGTGTCGAACGTATGCCCTACAGCAGGGATGGAACACAGGCGCAGAATTCACACCGGAATGTGTTTAAGAAATTTCTCTACCTATAATATCGTTGATTTAAGAAGTAGAAAATTTTCTTACATTGATAGTGGTATGAATTCTGCGCCCGTGTTCCATCCCTGCCTACAGTGAAAATCGTATTGATCTACATTATACTTAAATTTCCCTCTAGAATATTCTTTATTTGTGATTTTAAGCTTTTAAATTTTAAGAACAATAATTATCACTTTATGCTTACATTTATTTCATTTCAGAAACTATTTCGATTAATCGATTCTCTAATTTTAATAATTTCTTTTCAGTTTGTTCGTTTTGGCAACCGCCCGAACTATTATTTACTTATTCGATTTGGATTTTGTTTACATGTGGCCATCACATTTCACGAATACCAATTTTCATTATGGTTAAGTTATTTTATAAGCTAATTTCCTTTTATCTTTCTATTTTTTATGCAAGATTGAAACTAGTGTTGTATATTGCTGAAATAGCTATATAATATTCAGAAATCTTGCATTCCATGCTGACAGTACTGCTAGTTTCCTGATGAGATCTGTACTGGGTTTCAGCATTTATAACTCTATTTTTCCTTCATGCATTCCTTTTTATTTCAATAGTATTTTTGGTTAATTTCTTTCAATTTTTATCTTGTGTTGCATGTATTTACTGGATTAATGGATTCTGAAAACTATCTCATAGTTTAGGCTTCACTGATATTTACGTCATTTCTCTTCTGCGTAAGTACTTTAACATGTTTTTACTAATCAGTGAAATTTAATTAAATGGTAATTGTGACAATAACTTTATACGTATTACATCTAATTTTAATTTCATTGTTGGTATTTTCATCTTTCTCTCATTTGCTGAGTATTGTTAAGGAATTAAATTATTCATTATATATATATATATATGGCTGAATATCACATAAATGTGCATTTTAGTGTTTCAGGTCTTTATTTATTAATTTTAAGCAAATAAATTGTAAAATTTTATTATTATTATTTAGAAGTACCTTTTTAAAAAAGCATCAAATCATAAAATGTGAGTTTATAGCAATTTCAGTATTTTTTAGAAAATTTTAAACCTTATAACCGTCATTTTCGTGACTGTCTCCAAGACCAAATGTTTACATACAAAGTATGTTTTTTACTAAAAAAAATAAAATGATAATTATAATAATTGTTAATTCTTGTAAAAAAAACTATTTGTTTTCAAAGGAAATTTTTTTTTTTCTTTCTAATTACGTTAATTTTCATGCATGTGTAATTAAAATGCTTGTATGCAAGTCTTCACGTCATTTTCGTGACACATGAAAATAACTTCATATATCATCAAGGGATGGTGCCACCATTCACTTTTTTTAAAGTTTAAGATCAGAAATCAACATTGACGATATGTGGGAAAAAAAAATCTCAAGAAAATTGAAAACAGGTAAGAGTTAACATTATTTTTATTGTTTACATGCTGTGCGTACTTTTATTGCTTGTCATTTTCGAGATGCATAAAAAATAAAAAAATATTATTATAAAATTTAGAACAAAGTTTTATTTTAATATAGAATGACGACCAGAAGAAGAAAATGTGACGATATTGGCTTAGTGAAAGAATGTTTTTCAGTACAGAACGAATTATTGACGATTTGTCATTTTCGTGACGGTCATTTTTGTGACGTCTCGAAAATGACATTTGTTGCAGATTTACTATTTTGTAAGCCCTGGATTTAAATAATTTTTTATTTTGAATTAAAAGATTTGTTGGTGTAGGATAAGCTTTATATTTAAATATTTAAAGTACTTTCCGGTATCCAGGTAAATATAAAAAAATTACATACGACATTAATATTAAGATACAATTAAAAAAGCAAACTTTTATTTATTTATTTATTTATTTTTTTTTTTTGCCCCCTTTAAGGTGTCATTGAGAATGTTACTCAAAATATTTTACTTGTGTTATCTATGGCAAGATGCAGAAAAAATAATTTGCATGGCTTGACAAAGAGGATGTCCATGAAATTCAAGTGCCACATATCCTGTGCAAAATTAGGAATTCTCCTGAACCTGCTTCAAATAGATATTTTAAACTTCAGGATGAAGATTTTAATAATGTTCAAAATGCTTTTTCTGAATTTAATTCAGTTAATCATTAAACTTGTAACTATAAGGATTTTAATACAATAAAATTGCTTGATATTCTCATTATTGCTCTTTCTTTTCCCTTCACAATCTTTTCTCTATTGTTCTAATATGTTCCATTTTTAATATTATATGGTCCTATTGCATTGACAAACAATGTTATTTCAGTGAAAAATAGTCATTTTGACAAATATTGTCATTTCAGTGACAAACAGTCGTTTCAGTGACAAACATTGTCATTTCAGTGACAAACCAGTCATTTCAGTGACATCATTTTTTGACATCTTTAAATGCTATAATTAAAAATTTAATGCAAGTAAACTAATTATTTCCAGTTTATAGTCAAGAGGTATGCAGTCTATGATATTTCCCATTGATATAATTTATGTTTATAAAAAAATAAATTTAAATTTATTTATTTATTTATTTATTTTTTTAAATTTTAAATTTTTGGGTTTTTTATTTCATTTTATTTTTTAAAATGGGAAGAACTTTTTAGAAAAGCCTAAGTCTTGTATTTTTTAATGAATCTGAACCACAAAAAAAAAAAAATTTAAATGGTAATTTTGATTTTATAAGATAACTAGCTGACCCGTCCGGCTTCGCACTGATGAACAAATTTTAGTTAAAGATGGATTAATATGTAAAAAATCAAGAAATATATCAGTTTATATGTTATAGTCAGGCAATATTATTAACTGGAAAGTCAAAATATAATTTTACAACTATTTTTTTTTTAATTAGTTGTTAAATGTTGGCAATTTTTACTTAATGCTATTTATTTATTTATTTATTTATTTCATAAAAAGAAACATTTCTTTACTCATGAATAAAAAAATATTGAAAAATAAACCTATGACATGAAAATGTTTTTGATAAAATTGACGTCATAATAGCTTTAATTATTATTTATTTTTTCATTTCGCAAATATATTTAATTTTTTCCATAATTGATTATTATTTTAATAATGTATATTAAAGGAGAAATCAATAATATGAAACAATATTCGTACAATATATACTATTACAGAATCTGGTGTGAAACAACCACACGACTTCCATTACCCACTATTACACGTAATATATACAATTTTTTGGAGATATTACTTGCATTTTTTGAGATTTTCGAGTAAGAGAAACTTGATACACGTATAAAGACACATACAACAGAGTTTGCATAGCGAGTTAAAAAATAAGGGGGGGGGGGGGAAATAGATAGTTTTTTTTTTTAAACACGAATTTCCGAGATCTAAAACTGAACTACCTAATCAGGATGACCGTTAATATTCCTGTAATAAGCACGTAATACTTGAGAAAGGTTATCTAAATTGGATTAAAGAAAAATTTTCAAGAATACGTTACAGCCGTTTTTGAGATACCAACTTTCACCAAAACTTAACATACTCAATTATTGACCTAAAAACAATAATTACATACAAAAGGATATTTAATAGGAAGTTAACATGGCGAGTTTGAAAAAAATCCGTACAGGCGTTTTTAAAGGAACGCACTTGCGAAGTCTCAAATTGAGCTGTTTATAGAGGACGCCTATCAATTTTCTTGAACTAAGCAACTTTTCAATCGAAAGGGCATCTAATATATTATTTATATAGCAACTTTGAAGAAAATCATTAGAGGTGTTTTTGAATATGGGCTTAGGGTCCCATTTCTGGTTTTCGATGACCCAATTCCGGTTTTTCAATTTTCACGAAAATTTGGAAAATTTATCTGTACACCAGACCTGAATCACTTGTGAAGTTTAGTAGTTCTATTTTTATTAGTTTTGGAGATATGACAGCCAGAAGATTACACACACACGTGCACATATACACACACACTGACCAATTGCCAAAACCTATACAATACTTCCACTACCTACGGTAGTAGGGTAACACATACATCTCGTATTTACTACGATAATATACAGATTTTCGTATTACGTTTTCGATCGCCAAATACAAAAATCGCCAATGACGATAGATATCAAATCTATGCTTTGTTTTCAATTAAAATATTGAAAATTTTAATTAAAAATTTATTATAGCTTCTAGCACTTAGTGAGAGACAGTGTAACTTTTGATTATTGAAAGAAAAAAAAAAAAAAAAGAAAAGAAAAAAAGCAATCGGCTTTTTAGTTCTAGCGATCGTTCTCTACATATGCATATAAACATTTCTTTTTTACTTCCTTATACAAAGTATAAGGAAGTATAGTAATCCCGATTTGCGAAATGGATTTTGTATTTCAAATTGCTCGAAAACGAATGATCGCTGAATGTTGCCAATTTATACATGTGACTGTCATGATGTCTAGTTACACACCTGCAAGTGTCGTCTTAACACGAGCTCTCGTTTTAGAGATATAAGGGATTTTACGCGATTTTTCGTGACGTCTGTATGTGTGTGTGTGTGTCTGTGTGTGTGTGTGTGTGTGTGTATGTCGCATAACTCCAAAACGGTTGGACGTAGAAAGTTGCGAATTGGTACATAGGTTTGTTATAACATCTAGTTGTGCACCTCCCTTTTTGGACTTTGTATGCTTTTCCGTTTTGGAGATATTTAGGAAAATTAGGTTCATAATGACAAAAATACATAGGTTTTGGCTATAATGTATCAAAAAACGGTATAGACAAATCTTGCAATCGATTTTTAACTAACTTCCCGACTAGCTAGATATTTGAAATTTTCAGGACAGCTTACAACACGGTGACAATACATTTTTCTAATAATTTTAGTCAACTATTTCAAGTCCCGCTGCCTTCGGCAGCGCTTATATGATTCGACAGAAAATTTATTTAACTAACTTCCCGACTAGTTAGACATTTGAAACTTTCAGACTAGATCAGAACACGGTGAAAATATTTTTTTTAATACTTTTAGCCAACTGTGTAGGGTCCCTGCTGCCTTCGGCAGCGTTACCAGTGCAAATCTTGGAATCGATTTTTAACTAACTTCCCGAGTAGCTAGACATTTAAAACTTCCGGAAAAGCTCAGAACACTGTGACAATGCATTTTTAAAATATTTTTAGCAAATTGTTTCGGGTCACTGCTGCCTGCGGCAGCGTTTATATGGCTCAACAGAAAATTTATTTAACTAACTTCCCGACTAGCTAGACACTTGAAACTTTCAGAATAGTTCAGAACACGGTGGATATGCATCGTTTTAATACTTTTAGCCAACTGTTTCAGGTCCCTGCTGCCTTCGGCAGCGTTTATATGGTTCAACAGAAAATTTATTTAACTAACTTCCCGACTAGCTGGACATTTGAAATTTCAGAATAGTTCAGAACATGGTGAAAATGCCTTTTTTTAATACTTTTAGCCAATTTTTTCGGGTCCCTGCTGCCCTCGTCAGCGTTACCAGTACAAATCTTGCAATCGATTTTTAACTAACTTTCAGAAAACCTCAGAACACGGTGATAATTCATTTTTTTTAAAAATATTTTTAGCCAACTGTTTCGGGTCCAGTGTCAATGTTTTTTAACATTATGTATTTTTCTAAAAGTGTATAAGGAAGTCATGTGGTGCCCACATCAGATTTTTTATATATTAGTATAGCTATAGAGCATAGGTATATTAAATAGGTTTCCAGTCAACATAATGTAACTCAAATAATTAAATGCTATTTACATTTCAGTAATGGCTGTATGCGCTATGTATATTGAGCTACTTGCCATAACTGTTAGTTGCTAAAAATAGTCGCCAAATAAATTTAAACATCTCAATACGCAAGCGAAGTATCACTGACCGCCCGTGGATGCAAGAAAAAGATTTTCCATGTTAATCGCTCATTGGATTTTTTTTTTTTTTTATTTATTAAAATTCTAGAAGAATTATTTCCCGATTTTAATCCTCATATTTGGGTATAGATATGTATTAGTTATTGTATGCATGCGTTAGATTGAGTTATTTTGCTGTCAAATTGACAAAATTTTAATTTTAAATTTCAAAACTGTCACCCTTGGTGTTTTTTGTATTTGGCGATCAAAAACGTAATACGAAAATATACATGCCAGATGTATATTTTCGTAATATGTATTGTACGAAATATTGTTTCATATTATTCGTTACACTCTTAATGTAAGTTTTTAAAATAACCATGATTTTTGAAAGGAATTAAATTATATTCGCCAGATAATTTGGCGATATTTTTTTTTTCTGCCAAGGATGACGGATATCAAATCTATTCCGCTGCAACATATTAGTATATTATATCAGATACTTTATTTAGACATTTGAAAACAAATTTGACTTCAAATTATGATAGAATATTTATCCTTTCCCTTTTAATTAGCTTATTAGTTGGATGTTTATTGTGTAAATATCATCCTTTGAAATGAAATGTTTATGTTTTCAATCGAATATGGAAATTTGCCATTTTTTTTCTAGAGTTTTGAAATTTAAAATTCCAATTTTATCAATTTTACAACAAAAACAATTTAATCTAACGGATGCACATGATAACTAATACATATCTATATCCAAATATGGGGATTAAAATGGGGAAATAATTTTCCTCGATCTTTATTATTTTTTTTACAAAAAATCCAGTTCACTTTTTATATTATTGTTCGCGTGAAAATATATTTTATTATATGTCTAAAAATAAATTAATTCGTAAATCTTTTTGGCAACAATTATAAATTAAAATAAATAACATTATAAAATAGAATTTCTTATTTTATTTTATTTTATTTATTTATTTATTTTTAAATTCCAATTTCGTTTACACACATCAGTTTAAACCACGGAGTAATAAAGACTCCGTGGTTTAAACATTGATGCTTAGATATATCATATCATATCATATCAAATTAAATTATTAGAAAAATAAACACTTTTAATTCTATAATGACGTCAGATTTAACGTGTAAGTTTAACAATTAAAAAAGCTTTATATGAATTTCAATTTAATGCACGTGCAAATATATTTCTTTTCTTTTCATGTCAAGATATTTTAAAAACGAAATGAATATGTAAATGTTTCTTTTATGTTGGCAGCAGCTAATTTTTTTAATATTTCATTATTTCCATTTCTATTACGGCTTCTATGGGGATTTTAATTAAAATGCTTAGATTTTAAACTAAAATTTATTTTATCAAAATTAAATATAGCCTATAACAATATGGCATACTGTAGCTTTCGGTCAGTGAAAGAAGTTTTTAAATCGGTTCAGTAGTTTCAGAGATTACCCTCCACAAACAAACAATTTTTTGCGCTTTATATAATGATATAGAAGATTAAAATTATAAATTTTTATTGAAAAATTTCAATAAAATTTTAAAAAATTATGTTCGATCTCTGTCAAACTCAGAATTTATTTAAGATGCACTTACGGACTTATTTTCAAAAATTCAAATTAAAATACAAAGTTTGAAAAAAAAGTTTAAAAAAATCCAAAATGCACACTTATGTGATATTCAGCCATATAAAAAACAAAATAGAGAAAGTATGCTTTTTTTAGTGTTTGAAACCCATGTAACTATTTAATTTGTTCTTTATTGGCGAATGTGGGTATTTCTATTTCATTAGCGTGAGTATTGTGAATGATTTCTTTTCAATATCCCTGGACATACCTATTTTGGTTCTTATGGATAAATTTCGCATTTGATCATATATTTCTCTCGCACTCTACATCTGGTAACATATGGTGCTTATTTTTACTCATTTCTTTTGCTTGCGCTATTCAGAAATGGCAACAGTATTTTTTCCCCTTCCAAATCAATTATACAATTTCTCGTTTAAGTTTCGTAATTAATTTATTTATCAAAAATTCTTTCACATATATATATATATATATATATATATATATATATATATATAATAAGGAAATTTTTATATTTTTTTATGGATAGGTTGACCTCTAGTGTCATTTTTTATATCGCTATCAATCACATGTATAGAAATTTCGGGAATGAAATTCTGAAGATTACTACTTTGTAGTCGTTCATTCTTACACTGTTCTTTAAATATAGTTTTTTTTTTTTTTTTTTTTTTTTTTTTTTCAATACTTTGTACACAGATTTCTTTGATCGTTTGAATTATATGTGTTTATACGTATATTGCTTGAGTGTCAACAAAAGAAAACTTAAAAAAATATACACGCACAAAATATGGGTTGCTTGAGATATTTGGCTGGTGCACAAAACTTGTCATTGCATTTTATTCTATTTCCGTTCGAAATTCTCAGATCTTCAAAATGGTGGAAAGAAAACACTTTCAAGAAGAATATCAATGCTTTGATGCGAGGGTGGGAATCGGAAAGGGGCGTGGTTAGATGTTAAAGAGCGAAGGCGTGTGCAACATGATAAAGCTGTGCATCGGTATTCTTTGAAGCTACTGCATTGCGCAAACTCCCATCGATTGCTAGGGAACTCTCGCAAAAGAATCTGGATCCACTGAGGAGAAATCTTTATTGATCACACAGAGATGCCTTAAAAAGGGATTTAATCTTCCTTGAGATATGGAATGCAGTTTTCAAATAGTTAAAAATTTGTACTAAGTATTTATTTATTTTTATTTTTTAATATACGTATCTATAATTTCTTGTACATAAACAAAAAAAAAAAAAAAAAGAAAAATCATAGAAATTGTTAATTTTTAAAAGAAAATTTAACACATTCTCTCTCTCTGTATATATATATATGTGTGTGTGTGTGTATAATTAAATGATTAAGAAATTGCAAACAAAATAACAGAATATGCAAAATTTTGCAAATAGAAGTATGAAGAATTTTTTTCAGAAATCTTTATTCATGTTCTATCTAGTTCTTCCTGTGACATTTGGTTTCATCTACTGCAATGATCGTAAAGTTTCTCTCTCTCTCTCTCTCTCTCTCTCTCTCTCTCTCTCTCTATATATATATATATATATATATATATATATATATAATAAAAATAATAATTTAAGTAAACAGTTTATTTATTTATTTATTTTTAATTAAGAAATCTGAATAACGTTATCTTCATAAAAAAAAAAAAAAAAAAAAAAAAAGGTTTAAAAGATAATATGAAATCATGCATATGTAAAAATCCTTAAAATGTTAAAAACGGTGCTTTTTAGTATACAAGTTTTTATACAGTTGGTGTACCACAAATGTAACGAAATAACTAATTGGCACGTAATTTTTTAAAAGAAAATTTAACACATTCTCTCTCTCTCTCTCTATATATATATATATATATATATAATTACATGATTAAGAAATCGCAAACAAAATAACAGAATATGCAAAATTTTGCAAATAGAAGTATGAAGAATTTTTTTCAGAAATCTTTATTCATGTTCTTTCTAGTCCTTCATGTGACACTTGGTTTCATCTACTGTAATGTTTGAAAAGTTTCTCTCTCTCTCTCTCTCTCTCTCTCTCTCTCTCTCTATATATATATATATATATATATATATATATATATATATATATATATATAACGTTAGAATGCAAATATTGCTTTTTTTCTTATTCCAATTTACAATATTTATTTCGATTTTTCTTTAATTCTTCTTTGATTTGATATGGGTAGTCTTAGCTTGTGATCCAAGGAATTGTTTTAATACTGAAGTTGAGTCATCTTTAAATTTCATAAAAAATTTTTTGCACTGATTATATTAATGTATTTCTATATATATATATATATATATATATATATAATAAAAATAATAATTTAAGTAACAGTTTATTTATTTATTTATTTTTAATTAAGAAATATGAATAACGTTATCTTCATAAAAAAAAAAAGTTTAAAAGATAATGTGAAACTATGCATATATGTAAAAATCCTTAAAATGTTAAAAACGGTGTTTTTTTTTTTATACAAGTTTTTATAGAGTTTGTGTACCACAAATCCAACGAAATAATTAATTAATTGGCACGTAAACAAGTGTAACTGGGAAAATCAGAAGATTATATTTTTGAGAGCAAACATATTGCTGCAATAATCATTGCTTACTTTTTAGTTTCTGACCTTCTTCTTGAAGGGTAAAGGACCAAGAAAACAAAAATGAGGGGGGGGGGGATTATATATATCAAAGACATGAAAGAAGTAGAATCGAGCATGATTCCAAGTGCAAATGATAAGATAACCTCTCATATGGTCATAAATAAATTAAGCACTTGAGTACTGTAAAATTGTACGTTTTAAGAAATGTTATTAGTATATTATTTCGAAATTATAACCTTGATTTTATTTAAATAAGATATATTTTTCTTTTTAAAAAACCTCATAGAAAGTAAAAGATTTAAAAAAAAAAAAAAACAGTCTACGAACTTTTTTTTTTATTTTTTTAAATCTTTACTTTACAGATTTAAAATATTACTAATTACATTTACTTATTTATTTGCTTTGTATTTTACTGATATAAATCATAATATCTCAGCATAGCGAAGTATTCCAGAAATAGCTCCGTTTGTAAATTTTTATAAATAATTAAAACAAACCTGCAGCGAAAAAGGAGTAAAAAAAGTAACAAAGTAAGGACAATCAAAATAAATTAGATTAATTGATTTAACGTTTATAAAAGAAGCATTTTTATAAATTACTGATAACTCCTGAGATAAAATTTGAATTACATCTTATGTGAAGAAAAAATTTCTCGAACGAAAAATAAGACATTTTAAAAAAAAGCAAAACTAATATTTTCAAATTCAATAATTTTATTACATTTAGTATATCACTGCTACAGTTAAACCTCGAAAATCCGGAATCAGCGGGATTACGGCGATTGCGATTTTTCGGGATTTCAGAGATTTATTAAAAACTAATTTTTAATGATATTATAATAACATATAAAATGCAATTTTTATGCTAACAAAAATAAACAACGATCAAATTAGCGAATTAAATTATAAAATAGAAATATAATAGATTTAATTTAGAATTAAAATAATTAATAATTTAGAATTAAAATATAAACACATTAAACTAAAATGTTATAGATAACTGATAATGCCTGCTAAAAACTGCTAATAAACTATTTATTCATTAAAAAATACTCAAAACTATAGAAACAAAGTAATTTTTATGTTGATTTTTTTCAAATATTTCAGCAATTTAAAGCTGTTTTACTCTAATGGGATTTTTCTTTTTCTTTTTTTTTTTCTTTTTTTTTTAACTTACCTGTTTAAAAAAAAAAAAAAAAAAAAAAAAAAAGTACTATAATTAGCAATCAAGTATAAAAATATGTAAGATTATGACTATATTTATGTACTCAGTATTCAATTAAAAGGATTTTAAACTGTATTCCACAAGAAATGTGGAAACAGGTATACAGCAAAATATTATTTTAAAAATATAACTAAAATTGGAAAAATGTCCGCATTTTAGAGATTTCCGGATTTTCGAGGTTGAACTGCGTTAGGTCTAACTTCAAGTTACGCATGCATTATTGGAATGATTATAAAATAAAAGAACTGTGAACAGTAAATATTCAAACAGAACAAAGAAACTCTGAACAGCAAATATCAAAATATAATAATTGTATTTGAAAATTGTTATTTTCTTCTCTAAAATCAATAAGGGAAAACAAATATTTTTCTTTTTTTTTTGATTATTTACTTTGCAATTTTGGTTCTACTCCAATGTAACATGCGATCAATCCTCATTCAAACAAGCCGTAAAAAAAGGGGAGAATCAGGGCTCATCTATAACATCGTAAGGCAGATAATCCATAAGAACCCATATGGGTTCGAAGTGGTACGCTTGGGACCCCCAGTTACCGACCCTCATACAGAGAGTGGTGGTTTGGTTCTTCTTGGCTGACCAAGCGAATGTATTCAGAAAATCCAGGGCCTTACTCTGTCAAAAAGTGAAACAACACTTGTATGTCTCAGATCGGGAAAATTTGGAGGAAGATTATGAGTCAGGGTGAAAGAACATTTCATTTCACTCCAGAGAGATTAGATGAGATACGGAGACATAAAAATGTAAAACTAATAGCCATATCTTTACCAATGGAAAGATATAAAACGTTAATTACATATTTTCTACCCCACTTAATATCGTAATACGACCTATTCGTTTATTTATTTAAATAATAAAAATTATAAGATAAAAATGAAATGAGAAAGTACGATTGCTTTATTTATTAGATTTTATTTAAGTATCAAAACGGTTATGATTTGTAAATACTTTTTAATTTTTTGAACGTATTTTTATGCTGAGTATTCTATATTTAACGATACTTTCATACACCTACACCTTTGCCTTTCTTTATAATTCATTATACACACCTCTAAACACGGTTTATTTCTCTGATTATTGGACAAATGAATCTATTATAATTTAGTTATATGTTTACAGATAAGCAGAAATTACCTATATTTTTGCGTACAATAATTCAATATGCCCCTAATGAAGTAATTGATTAGTGTTATGCTTTCACATTTTTGTGGATTTCGTCTATCATATCTCTCACACTCCTTCCAAAGTGATATATGCAATAGGATTTTTTATTTATATCACTTCTTTTATACAAGTTGCAAGTAGATGATAAATGGAAAAATTTAACTTTATATTATTATTAGGATTTTTTAGAAATTTGCAATGACATAAAATTAATTGGCATATTTACTTTAGTCATTATTTTAGCAATATATTTTTACTATATATATATATATATAAATATAAAATTAATGAATGCAAAAAATTTATTATTATTTCAATAAAAATTAAAGTATATGATTAATGAGAAATGTCCTATAAAGTATTTCTTTTAAGGTGTGCCTGTATTTTTAATAATTAATTTATATAATATTATTTTTCACTTATTCCACCAGTATTTAACAGAACTTTTACTTTTCTAATGTTAAATAAGGTCTAAGTTTTGTCTGTGTTGTAAAAAAGAAAAAAGAAAACAAAATCTTGAAATAGCCCCAATGAAACTTTTAGGGTTAAAACTGAAAACTAGCGATTCCCTTTAACCCCGCTTGCCTTCTCTATATAATGAGGATATGGGTTTATTTATTTATTTATTTTTAATTAATTTAAATAGTATACAGAAATGAATAAGATTCTACAAACTGCATTAGATCCCCCCCCCCCTTATGGTAAAAGGTAGTTTTATCGTAAATGGTGACTTTAACGTTTGACAGTAATAAGAAGAAATTACTACACTTTCAGTAATAAGAGTGTAGATTATTAGTATTTATTTTATTAAATTTATTTTAAATTTCAAATAAATAATGAATTAATTATCAAAAAATAATTTTTTTTTTAACCCAACATTTTTCAACTGGAATTCCGTAACTGATCAAGGATTAGTAAAGATGCTCGAGCAATTTATTTTCTTCAATAATATTACAATTATTAAACTTCTAACTTTTATATTTTGGAATATTGAGATACATAAATTTATTTATTAAAAATTTGTGATTATGATGATGTTTTTAATCAACTTGATCAATACACTTAAATATAAAGAGTTTAAAAGTACATATTAAAATTATTACTATAAAGTATCTTCTGAGAATGAAAATTCATTTGGAACAAATTTAAACTTCATAATTTATCCGCAATAACAGTAATTAAAATAGTTTTCCCCAATAAAATGTATTTCAATTGAAATTACGAAAAATTATTTATATTAAACGGAACAAACCACAAACCACTATTAAATTTCAAAAAATTAAATGTGTCTTTTCTTAAAATCAATAAAACCTTTTTAATAATTAATTCGATAATAAGATGGTATTGTAAGAATCCCAATAAAGTCCTACACAGAAAAGAAAATTCTATTGTACATAGCTTACACACATATTAAAATATGTATTATACTAGCAGGCTTCGCCCGCTTCGCTGGACATTAAACTTAAATAAGTTGTTAAAATCCCATATCCTTATTAATAACCTAAGTTCTTGCTGTGATTGGTAGAGGTTTTCTCGCTTGCAAAGTGAGGAGTCTAGGTCTCCACTGTCTTCGGCCCAACTTACCCACTTCTTACTTCCCCTTCCTCAGCGGGTGAGTTCGAAGTTTTGCAAAATCACACTAATGTACATAATGCGTACACTTAATCAATATCCAGTCTGGGTCCCCACTGCCTTCGGCACAACTTACCCACTTCTTATTTCCCCTTCCTCAGCGGGTGAGTTCGAATTTTTGCAAAATCCCACTAATGAACATAATGCGTACACTTAATCAATATCCGCACACCAAAATTCGCCATTCTAAGATAATTCAAAGCGAATTCAAGCGGAAAAACATGTTTTTACACATGTTTATTGGAAACGACTTCAGTATAACCCCACAACGATATTTGGCGATTTTTTTGTAGGCGATTATGGCTAAATCATAAATCTAAAAATCGTAAATCATATATGGTAAATGATAAAATCATAATCTAAATCATAAATCATAAATCCAAAATAAACAACATATTAGGCTGCCATATTATATCGCAAACAGTCCAGAACGACATCGTTATCCTTCAAAACGGCGCCAAAGAAAAATCGCCAAATTCAGTTGTGGGGTTATACTGAAGTTATACCGTTTATTGCCCTCCGACTCCGAGAAGGGGGGGGGATTTCGAATTTCGTGAAATCCAGTTACAATAAGTGCCGGATGCATACAAACAATTTATGCACCAAATTTCGTGATCACAGAAGTCTTTAATAGAAAATATTATAAATAAATAAATACAAAACGCACAGCTTTAGTATGGGAAACCTTTGGGGACTTTAAATATTTTAAGCCATTTTTGCGATGAACTGAATTGGCTATCTCAATTGTGCAATTAAAGATCTTGGCGAGAAACGTTCGAGCAACTTCGGTTCCGAATTTCAAATTTTGCCAAAGGAATCCAGTACTAAAGCTGTTCCATACACAAAATAAATAAATAAATAAAATAAAATAATAAAATAAAATAAAAACTCTTTTCTGGTATTTACAAAAAAAAAAAAAAAAAAAAAAAAAATCTTAATAAAATCCAAATTATAATCATTTACAATTAAGGGGAGAACATAAAAAAAACCACATAAGGTACATAATAACAACAAAAAAAAATTTTTTTACTGCAGGAAAGAAAAGTACTGCTTAATTAAATAAAAATATTAAAATAATGCCAAATATCTCTATGAAAATATTTGTCCACGTGCAAATTTCTCATTTAAAAAAAAAAAAAAAAAACTTTTGTATTTTTCTCTCTAATTTTTATTTTTATTCACGTGAAATTAAAAATATTTCATTTTATTTCTGGAAAATAAAAAAATATATAAATTCCTATCCACGTTTGTAATGATCGATAGATGGCGTTCTCTGAACTGCAGTTGTTAGTAAATATAATAGCCACGTGTTTTATTATTGTTCTTTCTCCGCCATTACATCATGGAAAATCGATTGCATAATATGATGATATGCAGTGGTGTGATAATTTCACCTTAGCCCACCAGAAGGGCGAGCATTTCATTACAATCGCGGATATATAAATATAAAACGTTTTACCGAATCTGGGTTAAAAACGGTAAAAGGGTAAAATAAATTAGAAATATCAGACCTATATTTATAAATTTGATACCAAATGAAAGGGACGATTTTTCTGAATCCAGGGGTGCAAACAGTTTTTCGATGCGACAATTAGATTTTTAAAAAATAACTAAAGTATGAAATTTAAGAGGCAACGGAAAAACAGATAAAGGGAAAAATAAATTAGAAATATCAGACCTATCGTTACAAATTCAGTACTAAATGAAAGAGGTGATTTTTCTGAATCCTGAGGTGTAAACAATTTTTCGATACGACAATTAGATTTTATAAAATTAACTAAAGTATGAAACTTAGATGGCAACACTTCATTTCAATCTTTTCATAATTTGTAGTGCGAATCACGCGAATACAAAAATCTTTAACTTAAAAAATTATTTTTACATTTTATTTTTCCATTCAAAGCGTTTTAGTGAAAAAATATTTATGGCGCATGCGCAGGCGTTTTTTACCCACAATTTAAACACTATTCATAATTTTGAAAATTTCTATAGGTATAATTTTAAGTTGGGTGAAGACCTAAGTTTCTGCCAAGCGCCGTTGAATTCCGTCCAGCCGTTCTCGAGTGATGCCCGGACAAACGTGTTTTAGTCTTTTACCCCCTAGGGGGGGGACGGGGGGGAATTTCTGAAAAGTTGATAGATATAATTTTATGTTGGGTGAAGACCTAAATTCCTGCCAAGCGCCGTTGAATTCCGTCCAGCCGTTCTCAAGTGATGCCCGGACAAAAAAGCGACACGGACACGATGACACACACACAGGCAAAATTTTCTGAAGTCATTTTCGGCTTTCATGGGGTGTGAAACGTGAAGATATCGCAAAATTTTTCGATTCTGATAAATTTACAGACAAAAGTCTGATTTTATTAATATAGATAACATAAGTGATTTTAGAGTTCGTTCAGTAAAGAATAAACGGTTCAGCAACAGTGGAGAGAGAAAGAGAAAATCCTTCTTTTAATAATTAATACTGACATTCAGGCTTGATAATGCCGATAAATATAAATTTAAAACATACGTCACGCAGAAAGAAAATAGAAAATGGAGACAGAAATACTAAATATTAACCGGTTCTCTATCTTTTTTAACCCCCCCCTCCCCCTTCTGAACACTCATTCATTACTTTCATGAACGATTTTTCTAAAAATGTTTTATATCAGTGGAAAAAGCAGTTATGAAACTCCTAGAAATACGAAATCTAGTCCGATTCTTAATCTTTTTTCAGGTGTTTTTCTTTTCTTTTCTTTTTAAAAAAAAAAAAAAAATACACACACACGCATACAACTTTTGTTTCTCCTCACACTTAAAAACGATATAAAAGTCACAACTTCTAAAATCACTTCAATGAATATAATATTCATATAAATTGAAACTAGAAAACGATTATTTTTGTCAAACCAAATCGCGTGCTAAAAAATAAATGCCATATCTATAAAAATTTCACGGTCATTTGTGTGACATGCATGGATAATGTAAATTCTAAACAGAATTAAGAATTCTTCTCAGATAACTGCGCAGCATACATATAACAGCAGTCTTTTTTAGACCGATTTATAATATTTTTTTACATAACAGGAACTCAAAATTAAATGAAAATATGTATGGGAAATTTTTTTAACATAGTGTTGCTTACTAAATGAATGATAAAGTTTAGGTTTTCTATTATAGGTTAAGAACTTATTTATCATGATACAATTGTAACGAAATCTTAGATTGCGACAAACATATAAAATACAGTTGAACTTGTCTATAGAAGACTATAATGGAATAAAAATTGGGTTTTGACAAAAAAAAAAAAAAAAAAAATGAAAAGAAGTGCCTAGTGTAGTGTTGCCAATTTATAGGGACATTTTTATTTAATAATCACCACAAATATTGAAGAATAATGTTTGATTTATATATGTAGTCGATTAGACAAACATACAATTAGACAAACAATACAATTAAAAATTATTGATGGATACTGAATAAAAATAATCTGGTGTGTCACTCACACGACTTTCTCTTACCCGGAAATTTAATACTATAAATACAGGTTGGAGATTAAGCGGTAAGATAACGAGCACTGTCATGTAAACCTATGATAAACAATTCATATTAAGCTTCAGAAGAGTTTTATATGATAATTAGTTCTGTGTGAGGGGGGCTGCCGCCCCCCTCGACCCTCCGTTTCATTAATGTACCTACATTTATATAGAATTTAATTCTGTTATTAAAATTAAACGTTTACTTAAAATTATACAGACAATTTTCACACGTAACATTCCTTGAAACTTATCAATCTTGATCAAACTTTTCCAGCAACAAACTTATATTAACTTCAAAATACAACGTTTGGATCTCCTATAATTATTCGTTTTTAAGTCACTCTCAGAGACACAGACAAAGATCAAACGTTAAAAAACTTGACTACGGTAATCAGGAAGCCTCAAAATGTATAAAGATACAAAGAACAATTTTAGTAAAGCACATCCACTAACAACAAAAAAGAATGTTATCGCTTAAATATTTGCACCTGTATATCTTTCGAAGATTATATACAGACCAAATGGTGCACCTAAATATAATCCTATAGTAATCATACATGGCCCTGCCTGAAATATACTTCCATCAATTTGCAACGATTGTCGCGCTTTTATCTAGTTCTTTTGTGTAGCCCTGTAAACGAACAGTCAATGATTTCCCTACCCTTTCTACATGAGACATGTTTTTATGCATATAAAAAATACATTTTCGTTTCATTTGGTTTAGTGCAGTCTATAGATAGATGTTAAAAAATACTTACCTGCAATTTTCCCCATAGACGTAATGTATTTGAATACTTTTGAGTGTCTCTGTACACGAACCCTCTGCTTCATCTCAACGAAAAGCTTAGTGTAGCATTCCTATATGATACACATTTAGAATACCGAGTTTGGAATTTCTGCTACTATTTGTTCTTGAGATATGCTGATAACACACACACACAGACCATTCGCTAAAAACATGATTTTCGTATTCAGGGGACCTCAGAACATGTAAATATAACAAAAACTCACTTTCGAAAATTTGACCCTAAAACAATACTTTCTCTACCTAAGAGAAAGTAAAATATCTTCACAAGTTGGCAACACTGGTCAAGTGTAAAACTGCGCTGCAAAAAGCATTCTAACGAAGAAACCTGTAAAGAATTTGCAAAATGAGTGAAAATCTCTGTCAGTTCTTTTATTTCATTAAGTAAAATTAAAGACATATAAATTTGACGAAATTAAGGGAGATGTCTTGAAACAGTTATTAATTAATTAAATAATTACTGTGTGGTACACTCATTCGTTCCGACTGAGTTTATTTGAAATGAAATAAGAAAATATTGTTTTATTTGTTTTATTATTACTTATTATATTTTCTTAAAACAAATAATAGATTGCAAACAGTTAAAACTTAATTAGAATATCCAATATGTCGTGCGTGCAATTTCGTTCATAACTTTTAAGAAGTACAGAAATGTATTTTTTTTATGCTTCTGATTTCGAAATTTAAATTATTTGCGTATACTGCGTGATATATCTAATCAAATGTTCAGAATTTAATTTTTATCTATTTTATCTTCTATGATATATATCTCACATTAAGAAATATTTAATTATTTTGCTAACTGCTTGACTTATAACCATGACCTATTGCAAAACACCTGCGTCTCCTAATAAGCAAGAGAGCGTCTATATATTAATAACAATTTAATTAGTTTTAATAAGAGAAAGATTTTGTTTTCCCCATTGATTTCAAATTGAAATTAAATACGTTCGCGAATATTTCATGTCGCATGGAATTTGTTGTCTCTCTTTTTCAACAAAAAACACATCATGCGCATTGTAATCAAGTCTTTTGAACTTTTAAAGATTGGAAGGGGGGGGGGAGATCAAATAAAAATGATCGTATAAATAGTTTTCTTCTTTTCCAACACCATGTTAAAAAAAGTAATATCAAAATTTTGAAAAATATAAAGATAATCAAGAATTTAAAAATAAATAAATCGGTGCAAAGTTTCATCAATTAAATAATATTTACAACAATTAGCTATACTTTAGAAAAATGGCGAAACTTAATTGCAGGCATATTTAATCAAGCCACGAACAAAGTAAAAATAATATGCAACTGCCTGGGAAACCCTTTGTCTAACTATATGTGCACTGTTGGATCTTAATTTTTTAACAATGAAGTTAGCTTAAACGATTAATAATAGTATTACAAATAAACTTGAGACCATGAAAGATAAAACATTTTCACCATACGAAAATAACATAGATGATCAAAATAGCATCCTGATACTCTTAAAAAAAAAAAAAAAAAAAAAATAGCTAACATCTGAGAGTAATGAAAATACGATGAAATCAGCAAATGCAAGAGGAAAAAAAAAAAAAAAACCCGTCTAGCAAAGTCGAAATTATTAATTTTTTATCGCAGATGTTTAATCCACGGTAATACCAATTTATAGTTAAGCTAATTGAATAGAATCATCGACAAGTCAAACAACGACGACCCAGAAATTAAATCAAGAAGGATCCCAGGAATATTTCGGTCCAGTTTATGATTATTCAAGAGGAGCTAGGATAAATTAATGATGAGCTTGGTGTGGAAAAGTTCTGACGGGCTTTGCCCCTCTCTGTTTCAGATTACAGATAAAGCCAACATCAATCTCGCCAACAACGTGCAAAGGAGGAGTCCAGCGTTAATTAATTTCTGCCTCACAACGCTAAGAGGCATATATTCGAACCTACATAAAACTTTGATATAACGCGATTGTAAACTTTCATCAAGAAAAACGCAAGCGAAAAAGATTGAGAGGGTGATTACACAACCTAAAATACACACACACAAAAAAAAAAAAAATAAATAAATAAATAAAAATTAGATTTTTATGAGTTTGGAGTTTGTTTTAGATTTCAAAGGATTTCGCGGAGGTTCTTCAGTAAATATATACGTGTACACACCATTTACTTTATGGTAGTTTATTCGAAAATGAATAAAAGAAAGAAGAAATCTCATTTTAATGAAATAAACTTGCATTTCGTGCTGTTTGACTCAATTTCGTGTAAATACTCAAACATTTTAGTGGAATTGGACTTAACTGAATTTTGTAACTTAAAGTGAGAGTACAGAATCTTCTGCTTCACTTGGGCACAAACAGAAACACAGATTTAGATAATCTTGGTCGCCAAAACAGTAATCATAAACAATTTTTAATTTACAACACATATAATAAAAGAACAAAATTAAATAAACGTGCACGTACCAAAAAAAGAAAAAAAAGAATATAATTCGAGAAGAAGGTATCAGATAATTTTGCCTAAGAAATTATTAGGGAGAAGAATGACAAATATAAATATACTGCTAAAGCGTGCTAGAGCCAAAAAGGCAAAAAACTGTAATCCAAACAAATTTAGAAACTGCGGGAAAAGGTATATAAATAAAAATATTTCAAACAATCTTGCTTCACGTTCCATTTATAATTTTAACATTTTCTATTTATTTATATATTTTATTTTGAAGCTTTTTTTGCAACTTTCTTTGCGGGAAAATTAATAATCAAGTTCTAAAATAATTTAATAATTCCGTCAACGGCGAATACCTCCTATGCCTAAAAATAAGTAAATGGCAGCTATTTTCTGTCCTGTACAAAATATTAAAAAAAAAAAAAAAAAAAAAAAAAAAAAATCAGAAAGCATATCTTAATAATAATAATAATTAAAAAAAAAAAAAAAAAAAATGCGTTCATTTACGGATTTTAATTATTTTTTAATACATTTTTATTGATATATTATTTCTAAGCCGAACATTCTACTTTGAATGAATAGATTAAAAATGGCATTTGCACGATTTTAAATAAATTAATGATAAGTTTATAATATGCGGTAATATGTAAAAATATGAGTTATGTACCATTCTCAAATAGTTGCTCCGAACATTTGTTTAAAACAAGTGCTTTTCTTGCAATCTCATAATCTAACTCTCGGATAGTTAATAGTCAACGTCAACACTAAATTAATTTTATAATCTTAGACAAACACCTATAAACAATGCTGCTCCACTGTAGTTCGTGAAAACGGATAAAATGGGAAATAAAATACCAAAAGCATGTATAAGCTGAGGCGGAGTTATGGATGTCACGACTTATGTACACAACTGAAGGTGTGGCCCGAGTGCTCAAGAAGTATAAGATTAATAAATCATCCCATGACTATCCCAACACGTGAATAACTGCAAGAGTTTTGAGCTTATGTACACACACCCTGAGCTCTCCGCCTTCCAGCCGTAACGCTTATCAGACCACTTTATGGTGGCCTCTTTGATATATCAAGTTTCCTTATGAGGTGCACTCGGCCACTTTAAAAAGTGTTCTTAAAGATGTTTTTCCACCTTCAGTATATTGTTTTTTATTTATTTACATCTAGGAGCTCAACGAGTTCTCTTCACGATGAACTTACGAAAAAATTTTTCTTTCCTTAGAGGAAAAAGAAAAGCAGAAAAGAAAAACGGGAAAAAAAAAAAAAGGAAGAAGTAAGATACTTTGTATGCGCAGCATATAAGAAGGACGGATTTCAATGAAATGCTGAACTGTGACGTTATGACAGGATCTTACTCAAGAGGAAAGAATGGATTTACTTTTATCTTTTTTACAGTGAAACCAGATATCATCATTATTCTAGATGAATATAAAAAGGAATTCATCAATGAACAAACATGAAGTAATCGCGGTTTCAAATCTTTGAATAAGCGTACGTCAAAGAAGATTTCAAAATGAGTAAATGCCTAATGCAAATTTCGACTCTGATACGCATACAAAAAATTACTGCTTGATTCACCAGAAATGTTATATATGTAATGAAATATCAACATTTTAATGAACAGAATTCAGAAAACATTTCATAACACTCAATTTTCTGAATACACAAAAATGACGGTCAGTTCGACCTAATAAATATACTATATATAAAAAGAGAAAGAAATAGTGGGAAAGGAAGAAACAATCTTATAATGAAAGATAAAAGGAAAAATACAAATTAAATTTGAATAAAAGTTATTAAAAAGCCAATACCTTCCAATACACATATGAATCTATAATCTCAAAGATTGCTTTCATATGCAAGGTAAAGAAATAGGTATGTGTGTAAGTGTGTGCATAATAAATTCGCTATTTATAATGTAATATTATAAACTAGCGAACCCGTGCGAAATTTTCGCACTTTATTTCTTTTCTTATTTACCTTTAAAATTTGAAATTCATAAATATACCAATTTCACCACCTAATTAAAATTTTAATTTACCAGAAGCCAAATTATTATTATAACCAAATAAATATTGTGCAATAGTGAAACAGGAATTATTTAAAGAAAAGTTTCAAAATAAAATTCATGGTTGACGACCCAGTTTTCACGCTTCCGCAGGCAGTACAGTTTTATTACAGAATCCCCATGACGCCTTTTAAATTTTTATCGCCAAGAGTGCAATGACATTTTATTTATTTTGGCATAATTTGTTGTTAAAAGACAAAATATATATATATATATATCCTATTTTGATTATATTTTTTATGAATACGTTTTTTAGTCAGTTTGCGATGATGGTTCATATTCTGTATATATCTTTAAAATAATACTAGGTTTAAAATGACGCTTGCAAAGATTCTGAAGAAGCAACTTTTAAAAATACATTTTTCCATGAAATAATGTCATCATACAAATGTTGTCATTTTTTCTTTATTAGTTCACTGAGCTGAGTCCGCGTGCTTTTGTTCATTTTTAAATATTTTTTTATTCCTCGCGTATTTTATTAATTTCACCACTATCGTATCGTTTCGACAAAAAATAATTGTAACTGGTCCACGTTAGAGAAATATTTTATGGATTGTATAGCTCATCATTAGTATGAATAAGCAAATAACTAAACATTTTAGTTTCAAAACAATCTATATAAAGAAATAATGCATAACATCCTATTTTTGGAAATGAAAGGTTACGATAAAATAAAAACTGTCATTATATATCATAAAAAGCGATACAATGACATATACCTAACAGATTACTCAGCAGCTAAACTATTTTTATCAAACATTTTTAAGATAGTTCACTTAAATATATTATTGTATATAGCTCCTATTACAATCGCCCGGAAAAAAGTAGTTAAGAAAAGCTTGATGTTACACATTTTTACACTGATTATAGTAATCCGCAAACTTCAAAATAGTTTCTGTTCAAATGTTGATAAATACACAAAATTTATTTATTTATTTATTTATTTTTCATTCATATGCGAAGAATTTATAATCCACATTTATAAATCAATTTGAATGAAAGTCAATATGCATATTTCTTCCTACTCCGAACTGACTATGAAAGATGCTTGTAATTTTATCTTCAAATGCTCAATAAGATTAAAGATAAAAGCTGTAAAAATTAATGTGACGCTAAATAAAAATCCGAAAAATAATTTATAATTTTTTGACGTGTCTAAAGCAACGTCATCTGATGGTATTGTGGCATATGGGTATATAATAACAAGTTGCTATCAACTGACTACCAAAAATGTTTTTATTTCTATCTACAGATGTTCAATAAGCTAAAAATAAAATTTTACCTTTTTAATGTGACGCAAAAATATAAATATTATATATATATATAATTTTTTGACATATTTAAAGCAACGTCCACTTTATTGTGGCAAAAGGGTTATATATATATATAAACTATAATAACAAGTCAGTATGCTTTATCTTTTTCTTTTTTTAAACTGACTACCAAAGATGTTAGTATTTATATTTTTAATCCCTAGATGCTCAATAGGTAAAAGAAGCTGTAAAGTTTTTAATGTGACGTTAAATAAAAATCTTAAAAATAATTTATAATTTTTGTTACACCTAAAGCAACGCCACGGTATGGGGCACTTACTCGGGTAACAATAATAAAATTCAAGTGCATGTTGACATTTTCCTTGTTCAACATCCCCCACCCCCCTCCTCTTGATTTTTAATAAATTATATGAGGATACTCGATATCTATTTAATAATTTAAAAAAAAAAAAAGTGTTGGCTTGAAATTTGGAGCGTTTACCGTCTTCCCCTATGTTTACTTTACATCATGTTTAAACAGTTGGCAGCAAAAGTATCCGAGCACTAGCCAATAATTCCTATATCAAAAAAGTATACACTGGTTCTCATAATTATAAGGACACCCGTTTTTCTATATTAACTAAACACTGAACGCTATTATTTAAACAAATATATTTTTTATTAATCTGAATTTCATTAATAGACTATATTTAAAAAGTTTTATCGTTTTTCTATCTTAAAAAACTTTAAATACGGTCAAAAAGATGATTTTTCAGGTGTCCACAATTATAAGGACAGCTCGAATCTTAGTAATTTTTTTTTCAGTTATTCTTTAAATTAATATTTTATGGGGTCTCTTTTTAGGGTGAAAAAGTCAGACATTATATTACTATGCATATATATATATATATATATATATATATATGCATTTTTTTTTTTTTTTTTTTAATATTCAGTTTCAATACCATTTCATACAGCATAGATGATATTCTGAATACATTTAAACTATTTAAAATTGCTTTCCACTTGCATGCACTTTCCTAATACGATAAGTTAAGGTTTTTTCAACTTTTAGGCCACGAGAAAGGCAATAATACAGAAGTTTCTTTCTTCAAACTATTTCTTATTGCTCTAGAAGTAGAGCAAAAATATAAGTCTTGTTGAAAAAAATATTATTACCCCCCAAAATCTAACAAAAATCTGAGAATTCAACGTTTAAAATTTGCGGATATTCTCTTGATGTTCATAATAATAGAAAAAATTACTAAATTCGTTCTGCCTTCAGTAGAAACAGCTCCCCAGAGCACCATAGATCCACCTTTAAAATGCCCGATTCATATCTGCCTTTAAAAAATCTGCTCTGTCTTTCGCTATCTCCAGATCGTGCCAGTAACTGTTAAAACCATTTGGTTAATCAAGAATAAAATGTTTTTCATCCGAAAATGCAACATTTTACCATTTAATATTGTCTTTATTCAATTTTAACACAGACGTTCTTTCCCATTAAATGCTTATTGACCCCCATTAAATGCTTATTGACGACCCCCATTAAATGCTTATTGATTATTACAGGTTTTTTATTCATTTTAACATATTATTAATTATTTTAAACATGCATAAATGTGGACCCCAACCTTTCGTTAAAAATTACGAGCAAATTCAGGAGCAGTCATTATGAGTAGAACAGTAAGAGTAATTACAAGTCTTCGATCTCTGTAAAACAACTCTGATTTTGCATCAGATCTCTCTCCTACCGATCCAGCAGTTCAACGTTTGATCACATTTCCTTCAGCAATTTCAGATCTTCGAATTTCATTAGAAATTCGGCGGATTGAAATTATCCTTCCACTTAAAGAACACATTAACCATACTTAACTACATGAACGTTCTTTTTTTCGAGGAATTATCAGTAATGTCCGTCCAAGAAAAATTGCAGGCTTATATATGAATTAATCTAGCTCAGTAGTTAACAAATTCGCATGTCAAGTGTAATTTATCCGCTAGTAAGTGAAATAAAACGAAAAAATCTTGATTGTCCCTATAATTATGAACATCTAAAAACACGGAGAAAAAAATAATTTGCATTATTTTTTATTAATTTTGTTTCATATTAA
This sequence comes from Salticus scenicus, assembly GCA_963930645.1. NCBI lineage: Eukaryota > Metazoa > Arthropoda > Arachnida > Araneae > Salticidae > Salticus > Salticus scenicus. Next base: position 139,681,257 of record OZ005655.1, on the reverse strand, counting down.
AAAAATTATACCAGTTTTGGTTTTTAGAATACTAGATATATTAAGTGCACTTAGTATAATCTTGTTCACAATTATTTTTACATTAGTTATTTCAAAACAAAGTGTCCTTATAAATATGAGAAGGAGTGTACACTTATTACTGTTTTGTTAAATAAATCCTTGTCGAATCATGTTCTTAGACTGACTAAGAACATGACTCGACAAGGATTTATTTAACAAAGCAGTATTAAGTGTACTTTTTTTAGACAGAGATTATTGCTAGTGCTCGGATACTTTTGGTGCCAACTGTACCTCTCAAAATTCTTTCGCATTTGCTTCATTAAATGTAACAATACAGGATTTTTTTTTTTTTTTTTTTTTAAATAATTCTGAATAATAAGAATAATAAAAATTTAAACTGCATAGTTGAAATATCAAATCAGAGCACAATATATATATATTTTCCCCTTTCATCAACGGAATATAAATCTTAAGTTTTACATTAAAAGTCATTTAACTATTATCTTTTCGATAAATACCGCAGTAGCTTTAGAAATTAATTATTAATTTTAAGTTACTAAAGATAGATTTTAACACGAATATTAAATTATCAATGCATGGTGGACTAACTACAAATACAAAAGCAAGGTTATAAAAATTCTACATAACATTTTAGAAAACAAAATTAAATTAACACAGATCAATTGAGAAACGAAGCATGGAACAAAAAGACATAAATAACAGAGAAACGGAAGATTAATTTCCGCAAATATTCGAGGTTACCACATACATTTTAGAAAACTATCAACATTAATTTCAGCAAGCAGCGGAAAGTTACTATACGGTGCCGAAACAATGCACGCGATTTCCAAACTAGAATCAGATGACTGGAAAATTGATTAGAGTTTCTTTATAAATATATATACACAAACATATCCATATACTAGCATATAAAATATAAGTATTAGTTTTATTTATTTGTCGTTAGAGAATCATATTGAAAAGTTTTTCGAATAGATTTTAATGGAATTTTCATTAGAATGATATGCTTGCCAAACTCAAACGTAAGTTGTGATTAGGCACAAGATTTAAAAAGATACATTCATGATTTTTTTTATGAATTTTTTTTCCTGATTTTAAGGATTTTTATCTAGGAGGATTTTAATTAATTCAAAAATGCCATTTTGAAAAAAAAAAAAAAATAATAATAATAATAAGATATAAACGAAAATATAATTTTTCTGATATAAACAAATAATATTTCAGCGATATAATTAAAACACATTAATAAAAATTTGTCAATTTCTTTTGTATGCAAATGTTTAATAGAGTATTTGATAGAATTGATAGAAGATAGCAAACAAGCGATAGAAATCAAGAATATTTCAAATACGTGAATACTAGTTACACAAATATAGAAAATAAATAAAATTAGAAAAAGAAAAAGTGTAATAAAAATAACTTAAAAACTATTATTAAAAAAAAAAAAAAAAAAAAAAAAAAAGAGCAAAAAATAGGTTTAACAATTTGGTATGGCACTCACACGGCTATCTCTTACCCTGAAATTCAATACCATAAATACAAAGTGGAGATTAAATGGTAAGATAACGAGTACTTTTATATAAACCTACGTTAAAAACAATTCAAATTAGGCTTCGGAATAGCTTTATTTGACAAATAATTCAGCGTGAGGGGAGGGGGGACCGTCCCCCTAAACCCCCCATTTTATAATTGTATCTACATTAATATAAAATTCAAATATTTTATTAAATTTAAAAGTTCATTTTATTCAGACCACTTTCACCTGCACCATTGCTTGAAACTTATCAATCTTGATCAAACTTTTCAAGTAAGAAACTTATATTAATTACAAAACACAACATTTGAATTGCCTGATATTCAAAATACGTAAATATAGCGATGGATATTTAGCTTAAAAATATTTTATCTACGTATGGGTATATGAGGAATTAAATTCCTGAGCAGTTTTCTGGACATGATAAAATATTGTAGTAAATCAATTCCAGTAATTATACTAAAAAGAAAAAAAAAAAAAATTGCTTAATTATTAGCATCCCTGTATATGTTCTAAAAATTATGTACACACCACACATAATCCTATATTAATAATACACATGCACAACCTGAAATGCACTTCCATAAATTTTCAAGTATTGTCCCACCATATTCTAGTTTTTTGTAGCCCTGTAAACGAACGGTGAATTATTTTCAAAACATATTCAACATGAAACATGCTTTTATGCATATAAAAAATATATATTAATTTCACTTGGTTTAGTGCAGCCTATAGATGTTGAACTTTACTTACCTGCAATTTCTCCCCATATATTTGAATTCTCTTGGGTGACCCTGTACACGAATCATTTGCTTGATCTAAACGAAAAGTTTAATGTAGCATCCCTAGATGACAATGACATAGATGTAGGGTACCAAGTTTTAACTTTCTGTCTGCTGTTATTTGTTCTTGAGATATGCTGATAACGGACACACACAGACCAACCGCTAAAAACATGTTTCTCGAATTCAGGGGACCTTAAAACGTGTAAATATAACAAAAATTCAATTCCGAAAATTTGACCCAAAAACAATACTTTCTCTGCCATATATGGTTAAAAAAAAAAAAAAAAAAAAAAAAGGCTACACCCAAGAGAAAAACTAGTTGGCATAGGTGGACTCTGCTCAGTTCCCCACCATATTTATGGTCTCATAAATTTCTAGTGCGAGACATATTATAATCATGTTAAAAAAATCAATTTGACCAAAGCTTGACACAGGGACAGAAAAAAATCCCCGCCTAATAGGCTATCCATCGTTCACTTCCATATATTTATCTTATTCTAATCTATTAATTTATTTTATCAGGGTCAATTCCGTTGTTTATGTTTCACGCCAATGTTTTCATTTCCAGTGCAATAATCCTCAAAATTCATATTTATATGAAAAAATTACAATTTCGCTATGTTGATAAAATTTTCCTATTAGAATATTTGTATTCAATCATGTTCAACAAAATATCATAAATGTAATTTTGAAGTTGTCTAATGTATTTATGATCCTCAAAATGGAAGTTTATGCTCAATTTTGCCTTATTCTGACATGTTAAGTAAATCGTAAATTCCAAATAACTTACGAATTTTTTAAATTGGAAAAATCATAGTCTATGATATTCATGCCAGTAACCTAAATAATATTTCGAAAGTGGTTTGACATCTTTACGATGAAAATATCCCTCAAAATTGACGTTTATGTTAAAATTTGCTCTATTCTGCCATGTTAAGAAATTCGTAAATTTCCAATAACTTACGAAATTTTTATATTTGAAAATTCATAGTCATTAATATTCCTGCCAGTGTCCTAAATAATATTTCAAAAGTAGTCTGACATCCTTGCGATGAAAATATCGATCAAAATTGACGTTTATGTGAAATTTTGCCCTATACTCCCATGTTAAGAAATTCGTAAATTTCCAAGAACTTGCGAAATTTTCAAAGTAGCATATTTATAGTTACTGATGTTCATTCCGGCATCAAAACGGATATTTTAAAACTGGTCTGACATTTTTAGAGTAAAAAGTTTACATTTAATGCACGTTTAAGTGAATTTTTGTCCTATTCTCCCATGTTAAGAAAATCGTAAATTTCTAATAACTTACGAAGTTTTTAAAATCGAATGTTGCAAATGAATAGGGTTCTTGCCAGTGTCGAAAGTAATATTTTAAAACTGATCTGACCTCTCTGCGACAATTTGTCCTTGAGATATCGTTTACACAGACTAACAAACTAACGAACTAACGGACTAACAGACACCCTACAGACAGACACCATACAATTTTTGTCATTTTCGGATTCCTCACATCTGAAAACGTGTAGAAAAGTCAAAAAACCGAGGTCGAAAATTTTCACGATTACCTAAGTTCCCCATACCTATAGTATGATGGGGAACTAATAAATTGCTAAAGTGATACAAGTGCTTTATATGATACCAGTACTCCGTGGATACCAGGCAACTCTTTTTTCCTTTAATCCTTTCTAATCGTGATATTTAATAGATTTACGCTGAATTTAAAACCTTTCAAAAAAAGCTCTTAAGAATAAATAAAAACTATCGATGCTATCAAGCATGTAAATTTATCTTCTAGAATTGCTTATAAATAATGAGAGAGAGAAAGAAAGAGAAAAAGAAATACGTGTAAAAACATTTTGCTACATAGGAATTGCATTCAACTGTGATACATTGTCTCGTTGCTGATTAGCAATGAAACAATTTATCAGCACAATTAAACCATTCAATTTTATGCTCGTTAATGATTAAAAAGCATTAAAAATAAGACCACTGATGATCCGACATGTGAAATTTCAATCTAATATATATAATCATATTTTTAGGAAAAAAATACCATAGTAAAAACTTAAAATTACAGATTTTTATTTATTTATTTATTCATTTTTTCGCAAAAAAAGGATATATTTCTCCTTGATTATTAAAAATGAATTTCTTAGAAAAACTAGTAAGTTGTGGCCACCTCATGACTTTCTTCTATATTTTCCTATGCAAATTCATTCAGTAAAAATAATTTATTAAGATTATTATTTATTAAAATTATCTTTTATGATGAATGCAGACGATTTCCATTCTAGAGAAGTACCAGTAGCATAACACTAAATATCCAATGTAAGTCAATTTTATTCTTTATATGATTTTTTTTTTTTAATTAATTATTTTTTTTTTATGAAAAATATCGATAAGTTTATTCGAAATCATCGTAGATCGATGGTTCAACAATTCGTTTTTAAGATATTGACGAGCTCTTTTGAAAGACAACGATAATGAAAATTTGCCCCCCAGGGAGTGGAAAGCGATGATTCTACTTTTTTTTTTTTTTTTTTTTTCAGTTGACTATTACTATTATAAACAATTCTCTTTAATTTCATAATGATTATTAAAAAATAATGCTATTTAATACAAATATTTATACAAAATATTGTCCTACACCGCCATGTTAAAAATTTAGAAAAAGGGGGGGGGGGGGTGGCAACACCACCTTTAGGACGATTTTCACCAAAAGTTGACAGGCACTAATTTATGTCAAGGTGCAACTATATAACAAATTTTATGAAATTCTGTGCAGACGTTCGTAAGACACAGTTGCCACAAAATTTTGTCACAGAGAGACAGACATTTTCAAAAAATGGTCAAATCATGTTCTAGACTTCTCAAAACGTGTAAATCCATCGAAAACCCGAGGTCGACAATTTTTACGAATTCAATACTTTCTTCTATAGTAAAAAATCAAGTTTAATCAAAAATTTCTAATGAGGCTTTTATTTATTTATTTTAGATAAATTAAATAGTTAGAGTTACATAGTGATTAGTAAAATTTAAATTTATACTTATTCATTTAATCTACCATAAAACACATACAACATACTGAATTTAAAAAAAAATTTAATTGCAGCTAAATTGGAACTGTTTTTTCCGGTGAAACACAATTTTATCTTTAACAATGTATAATACACACAAAACTATATAAAACACTAAATAATAAATTGTTAGTGTTTAGGCGATAGATAAGTGGTAAAGGTATGTGAAAAAATTTACTATGAAAAAGGCATTACCTCAAATTTACTTTAATCAGAGATATCGAATAGTTAAAAACATTTATTAGAAAATAATTCTACTTGTTTATTTTAATAATAGTCGGTAATACGATTATCTTAAGGGGAATCTGATGAAATAAACTTACAAAATCACTTTTCATAGACAGAAAAAAAGAAAAAAAAAACACAAACTCAAGTAACTCTTCTAAAAGTAGATGCCCCACTAAAAAGTAAATTATATTCTGCTTTTAAACGATTGCATTATGAAGCATTGTCAACCTACACTTTTGGAGAGTTTTCACATTGTAATGAAGAGTCACGAACTCTACGGGAAGTGCTGGTATCGATTGCCGTGCAAACCGCACATCACGCAGGTTACACGCAATAAATAGAAACGACACATGGAGCAAAAATGAACAAGGGGAGAGAAAGAACGGAAAGAGTGAAAGCGATTTATTTAGCAGTGAGAACATCAACATGCAAGGGGCACGCGATCATTTGATTCATTTTTCCTCATCGACACAAGACTACCGGTAATGGGGTGGGAAAACGTTTTAGAAGAGAGGGAGAGGGGAAAAAAGTAAATCGACAGCGGTTAACAATCGAAAATTAAATAGTATAACATTTATTATTTTTTATTTATTATTTTTTTAATCGACTTTATCTACAAGCAAAGCCTATTTGCCGAGATAATTGCCTCCTGTTAATATTCAAGCCTTTGTTTAAATGTAGATATATAAAGGATTAAGATTTCTTCGGATTTTTATGTCTGCTTGTTGGTCTTTTAAGGCAATTCCACAAAAATTTTATGAAGAATATTTAAAGCTAATAAATTTGTCATTGAGTTCAACTATTATTTTTTTCCCAGTTCTGAAACGAAGTACAGCTTTGAATTTCTACAGCTGGTTACACTAAATCTCTATGTATAAATAAACTTTTTCTATAAACGTTTCTTTTTTTCTTCTTCTTCTTCTTCTTTTTTTTTTTTTTTTTTTTTTTTTTTTGGGGGGGGGGGGGAGGGGGAATCAAGCTTTTTTTTTTGTTGTTGTTTGTGTGTGTGTGTGTGTAATTGCAAATGATCAAAAACAAAAATTACTCGATACCATAAAACATTTTTTTCTTGTTTTGTATACTTCAGAGGAAATATTATCTATATATATAAAGCAAAAAGTTTGTCGGCGGAACACATCCGGGCCGAACATATCCACTCCTATTTTTGATTGGTCTAGATTTAACTACTTTGGTGATGAAAGTCGGCCAGTTTTTAATAAAAACTGATGAATTCTTTTAAAAGATACTGCATAGATGTTATACTTTTTTCAAAGAGCTCTAAAAACTGTTCATTTTTTGTGAGGACACTATATACATCAAGTTATTAAAGATATTACGTTGCAAAGTTTCACAACGCGATATCATTCAACTATGCTTTTGATGAAGGTCGGCCATTTTTTTTAGTAAAAACTGATGATTTTTTTTTTTTAAGATACTGAATAGATGTTATACTTTTTTAAAAGAGCTCTAAAAACTGTTTATTTTTTGTAAGAACACTATATACACCAAGTTATTAGATTTAAGGATATTACGTTGCAAAGTTTCACAACGCGATATCATTCGATTACTTTTATCTTAAAATAAGAGTCTAATATTAAACAAAAAACAATCGAATATTAAAGAATAATGAATAACTTCTTAAAAATTATCAGTTTTGAAGTTCTAAGAGCTGCAATTTTTAAATTACAGCGTACTTATTTCCCATGCATAAACCATTAAATTTGTAAACAATTGTTGATTCATTCTCGAGAATCATTCACAGAAGACCATAGAGCATTGTTGGAAAACGAGTGCAAAACGGAAGAAATATTTAATTTAATTTGTAATATATTATTTTGACTTTAAAAGGAATTTTTAATTATGTTACAAAGCCCAAGATATGATATAAAAAATAAATAGTGATTCAATTCTTTTGAAAATTCATTTCAATTTAATGACCACCGAAGCGGGCTTAGCTTGCTAGTTATAAATAATATGTTTTTACTCGTTTTCAGTTTTTTTTTTTTTTACTTTTAAGCAAGAAAATATTTTTTAAATGAAAAATCTATCCTATCTTTTGTTTTCTGATGTTAATATCAAACATGTTCAAATCCGATGACAGAATATAAGTCACATAGTTTCTGGACTAAAGTAAAAAAATAACTTTTACTTTTTTCTTCCCTTCCCCTCCTCTCTTTTTAATCGCGAATTGGATTTATTAAAAATTGGAAATCGTACCGTATTTAAATACTTTTGTAAGTCTCTGTACACGAACCATTTCAATGATTTCAATAAAAAGTTTTAAGAAACATCGTAATCGTCACTGATACGGGTTTAGAATACAGAGTTTGAACTTCTTGCTACTATTCCTTCTGAAATCATGTTGATAACAGAGAAGTAAATCAGCAGTTAAAAATAAGACCCCAAAGCAATAATATTTATACTTTATAGATAAGCGAAAGTAATAAATAAATAAAAATCTTGTATGGATATATGAGGAAATTCTTCATGTTTATAAATATAATAGCATTCAAAGATTCCCCCCCCTCCCTCCCCAAGAAATTGAAATAATAAGAAAGAAAAGAAAGAAAGAAAAAAGTCTGCTATATAATTCTATGGAATACAAATAAATATTCTGAAATATTTATAAATAAGATCCACGCAGAAATGAAAAGAGAAAAATTTCAAAAATATCTTAAATAATGAACCGAATTTCTTCTAACACAAGGAAGAAAAAAAAAAAAAAAAAAACATTTAACAATCCTTTTACGGCAAGCAACTTACAAGGCTGATTTTTTAAACAATAGAAATAACAGGTTCAGAATTCGAAATAAATGTGAAATCTGCAGCACACAAGGTCAAAGAAAACATATAACTCTTCAGCTGACTATCTAATAAAATTCCATTCTAACAGAAAGGCAAAACTAAACCTGTATTCAGCTATAAGTATGCAGGTGTGTTCGAAAAATATTGAACTGGACTTAAAATTCCTTAAATATGGATGGATATTTAAATTGAACTTTGTATGAAAAGCTGAAATTCGCATCAAATTTCACTACTCAAACATAAAAATATTTCTTATCAGTTAATCTGCCAATGGATCCCCAAAGTAATAAACAAATATATGATCAGAATATATACAGTGGTGTTCAAATTATTAGATTTTTTTTTTTTTTTTTTTTTGACATTTTTTTCGATTTTCTAAAAAACTGCAAGACGAAATGGACTGAGACTTCATACATGCAAAGAACATTCAAAAACTCATATTTTCCATTATCGATTTAGTTCAGAGTGCACTTAGGGGACCAACCACAAATTGAAGAAGAGCGAAAATATTTTAGATCACCCTGTATCACAAAATGGCTTGTAACTTTATTACATTGTTGCCCATACTATGCATAATATTTCTGTACTGATAAGTATAAAGGATTTAAGTCCATATTCTTGATTTTTCAGGAGACGAAAAATAAAGTTAAACAAACTAAAAACTAATCAGAAGAATCGATTTGGAAAAAGGAATTATGTTGATTTATACCCTTTACACCATTCAGTGATTGTCAACCATCATTTAATAAAGGGAAAAAAATGAAACATTTTATACCAAATATTAATGCTAAATTTCTAACTTGAGTATTTTTTTTACCATAGGATTTTCTCAAAGACTAAATGACATGGATTTAAATCCTTTATACCAGTCGATAGAGAATTTTTTTCTGAGTCTGACTATGTACTTAATTCAAAATTGACATTTTTGGACTTAAATCCTTTATACTTAACAGTTTTGTTTATTATTTTATTAACAGTTTTTTAACAATAATGTTTTGTATGTGTTGGTGCGGGAATTGCGCAATTATTTAGGCAGATATAATTTTTCTCTTCTTTTTTTAATTACTACTAACTTTTATGACAAGTTTTTTCCTAATAACTAGAACGGATTTCCATAAAATTTTACAAAACTTGCTGAAAATTTGACAAAACATTAGAGAAACATTATTCTGAAACATAAATTTCGCATCTGTAATATTCGTTGAGATATGAGCATTTTTAGTAAATATTTTACTGTGCATACGCGACAGATAGAAATTTTTTTATTGGATAAGTTGAAAGTTAAATGCATTGAGCAACTTTTGTCAAAAGATCTTTTGAATAGAGTAAAAATTAAGCAAATTGTCGGCAAAAGAACGACCTAGATTTTAAGTATTTTCCAGAGTTGAAATTTCATAAGGGGTCTTAAAAACAAGCCGCGTATTTAATTTGCAGATCCACGCTGCAAAAGTTCGTTTTTTTTTTTTTTTTTTTTTTTTTTTTATGAACTCACAAATTTTAGTAAATAAATAAAAATATGTTAAAGTTACATGCCTATAAGGGGTTTTTCACAAAGAAGAATTTTTGCAATGGGGTTAAAATAATTGGATCCTCAAATTAAATACGTAGCATGTGAAAAACCCCTTATGAAATTTCAACTCTGGAAAATACCTAAAATCTAGCTCGTTCTTTTGCCGACAATAATGCTTAATTTTTATTCTATTCAAATGAACATTTGAAAAAAGTTTCTCAATATATTTAGCTTTCTATATATGTAATAAAATTTTTCCTATCTTTCGTGCACACGCAGTAAAATATTTACTAAAAATGCTCATATCTCAACGAATATTACACGTGTGAATTTTATGCTTCAGAATAATGTTTACCTAATGTTTTGTCAATTTTTCAGTAAGTTTTGTAAAATTTTATGAAAATCCGTTCCAGTTATAAGCAAAAAAAAAAAAAAAAAAAAAAAAAAAAAAAAATAGTAATTTTTGAAAAAGAAAAAAAAAAAAAAATATATGTATATATATATATATATATACGCCTAAATAATTGCGCAATTCCCGCTCTAACACATAGAAATATTGTACATAGTATGTGCAACCATGTAATGAAGTTACATGTCATTTGCAGCATTTTATGATACAGAGTGATCCAAAGTATTTTCGCTCTTCTTCAATTTGTGGTTGGTCCCCTAAATGCACTCTGGACTAAATCGATAGTGGAAAATATGAGTTTTTAAATGTTTTTGCATGTATGAAGTTTCAGGCCATTTCGTCTTGTAGTTTTTTTTTAAATGTCAAAAAAAAAAAAAAAAAAAAAAACTAATAATTTGAACACCCACGGTAATATTAAAAATTACAATGTGAAACTGAAGAGGAAAACTAAAAATTGGAGAAGCTAGAATATTTATAGAAAAAATTATTCAATAATAATAAATAAATAAAAATTTTGAATATTTTTAAAGCTAAATAATTTTGAAAAAAAAAAAAAAAATTAAATATCCATATTTATTATTTTTCAATGCACATGCATACAAAATTTTATGTATTTTTAAGACGGTATTTTAAAAAAAAAAAAAAAAAAAAAAAAAAAAAAACTTTATAATATTGACTTTCTCTTGAAGAACAAGTAATATATATATGTGTGTTATAGACATATTTTGTTTGATTAAATTAACTGTTTTCACTATGTCATCGTCAAGAGCTAAATCCAGGATGAGTACACAGTTAACTTATTAAATGCATGATTTAAAAAAAAAAGAGACTGGTTGTCTTATATATATACATATATATATATTTCCTTTATACACACATATATATAAAGGAAACAGAAGTATAGTCTTAACAGTGCGAGCATAGTAGATCAATCCTTAAAAAATTCTTTTTTAACTTCGAAAAAATATGTCACGCTGAAAAATTCAGCCATCTTTATTAGACACCATTCAGATCTTTAATGCATTGCTCTCTAAAGAAAAAGAATATGTATATGCGTCCTTGCCAGCAAAAATAAACAAATGCACTTACAATTTGATCTAAAGAGATCCTTTAAAAAAGTGGCTTGATGCTTACGACAACCTGCTGAAGGAAAAAATTACTAGCTAGACAACGGAAGAAGTTAGAAACGTAATCATTAGACATGGATGGCGAATTCTGTACATAGCGAAACTGGAAGCGCATGGCTGTTAAAAGACTAGCGACGATGCTTAATAGTAGTGGACTCTGTTTTGTCATTCACTGCCAATCATACGGTAGAGTATGCTTCACCCACACTAGATCACTGAAGGATATAATTTTCTGACCAAGGCTGAACGCTTCTAAAAGCAAATAAGGGATTTTTTTCCTTTATAGGCGTTGACTTCGTCAGCGGTAAGGCGGAAGAAAGGGAACCTTGGTACTGTAGATAACTACAAATTATAACAAAACATTAAAAAAAAAAAAAAAAAAAAAAAAAAGCTAACGCAAATACATTTGAAACTGACTATTTAAGACTTCCTAACCAGTCATTATTTTAATACAGGATTTCAATTACTGCAATGAAATTAATAATATCTAACTAATACCATTTCAAACAAATTATTTTCTCCCCTAAAAAAAAAAAAAAAAAAATATCCTCAACGCATCTCTCCCCCCCCCCCCCATGAACTTAAGTATATATAAACATAAAACTATTTTAGGTTTTGAAGAATTCTTCAATGTCCAAAGAAATTCTGAAACTATATACTGTTCTATCACAGTTAGCTAATCTGTACTTGATATTTATGCATTAACTTACGTACGTGAAAGTCACAGTGCGGTTGACCACTTTTAGAATATTGGCACTGATTGTAAATTACAATTTTACTCGTAAAGTTATGTGAAAAACAAATATTTCCCAACTGATAAAAAACATCGTTTCACTTCCCATGATAATATTTCAATTAATTTTATTTATTTATATAAAACTAGTATCGCCCAGTGGTCGAAACTCGACCATTTTTTTTTTTTTTGCAAAGCGAGGCAAAGCAAAGTTATTGCCTTATCCTAAACGGAATGCAATTGCAACACAGCTGCAGCAATTGTTTGTCGATATTCACTCTAACTGAATTAGCAGAGTTTTACTTAATATAACTATTTATCTCTGTAGATGTTAGCCTTTCCTGAAATGAGAGAAAATCGCAACGTGAAAACGCCCCTTGTTGTGTGATACAGCCCAGAAGCTAATAGGTACCATGTCAAACCAAGGCCCAACCAAGTATCAAATTCTGTGAAATTAATTCGATTGGTTCATAAAGTACAGTGTTTGAACAAAAAAAAAAGATATTTTTCAAAAATGGTCGAATTGAGTTCGAGAAATTTCAAAACGTGTAACTTTATCGAAAACCGAAAATCTAAAACTTTTCTGAATCTTATATTTTCTACTTATATATGCAGAGGAAAGAATAATAGATCCACTTTTTAAAAAATAAAAATAAGTAGTCAATTTCACTTAATTAAAATGCATGGGAATCTCAAAACGTGTAAATTCATCGAAAACCGGAAATCAAAAGTTTTTATGTATATTCTACTTGCTTCTTCCACCCACAAAAGCTAGCAATAAAGACACTTTTTTAAAAAATAAGTAGCCAATTTCAGGAAATTGAAACGTAAAGAAAGCTCAAAACATGTCAATTCAGCAAAAAACGGAAATCGGAATTTTTTCCGTATCGTCTACTTATACATGCAGCAGTTAGTAACAAATCCATTTTCCTTTTATTTAGTATATTAGTTGAATATTTATTGTTTAAATATCACCCTTTGAAATGAAATGTTTATGTTTACATTCGAAACTGGAAGTTTGCCATTTTTTTTTCTGGAGTTTTGTGATTTTAAATTAAAATTTTATCAATTTTACAGAAAAAATAACTCAATCAAACACATGTAGACAGTAATTTATATGTAACTATACCCAAATATCGGAATTAAAATCGGCAGATAATTTCCGTTATTTTTTAATAGTTTTTTACAAAAAATCCAATGGAAGATTAACATAGAAAATCTTTTTCATGGCTCCATGGACAGACAGTGACGTCATCACTTTGCTTGCGTATAGTGGTGCTACATCAACGAGATATATATATTAGAGTGCTGATTCAATGGATGAAGGATTAGCTTTCCGTGGTTCAAGGTGAATCACGTGACATGCTCGAATAGGTTGCTGTGTTTGGCCCTTTATCGCTATTTTGGCATTTAAAAGTATCAGTTCGACAAATTATCATTATTATTAGGTAACATGACAGTCCTATGACCGAAATAAATTGTTTTTAAAATAATTTTACACATATTTCACATTTTAATAAATAATAAATACCTTTTTTTTCATCGTTTCCCAACAAAGTTTAAAAGTGTTTATAAAAGAAAATTTAAACCTTTAAAGAGCTAAATTTAACAACAAATAATAATTTTTCAACTATTTTTAAGCATTTTGTCGGTTAAATTTCGACTACACGAAATAAAAAAGAAGTAAAATCAAAATCAAAATGATTTAGAACAAAAGAATATTAAACTACGTAAGTAAACAAAAACACTGAACAATCTCCAAACCATTGCGATAGAAATTTACTGAATATAAGCTGTTACCAAGGGAACCGCCGAATACGCAGGTGCAAGGAGAGCATGTCACATGACTTATCTTGGACCTTTTCAAGGGTTACCATTTATCACTCTACTTTATATATCTCGTTGTCCTACATTATACAAATTACTGTGTCTATGGTTTTATTTGAGCTTTATGAAATTGCCAGATTTATCAACTTTCTACTTTTAGGTATTTTTTAATGTAAAGGAATACGTGTATAAAAGGGAAAAATGGGGAAAAATGCATAAAAAATAAATGTATTTTTAAATACCTTCTTGACATCGTAAGAAAAAAATATTTGTATTCGCACCTTCCGGCTAACCATACCTTTCGAATGATACCATTTTCAACCCTCTACTCCCATAATTAATATGTTAAAAAGGGACAACAAATTTTATGCTTGCCTATTAATATATAGATGACATAGAAACTGACTTCTTGAACTGTAACATAATGCCGTAGCAAAAAGAACCGGACCCGAACGATAGAAAAATCTAGTATTTCTCCATAACGAAAATAGAACTGCAATCAAAGCTGTTTTATAAGTATTAGAAAATGATCCCTATTTTGAAAATTATAAATTATGAATATAAAACTTCGAAAAAGATTTAGGCAGTATAATAATCGAGTTGTTAACCATGCATAGCAACATGCCTAACTTGTTTTTTTTATTTATTTATTTGACTTTCCATACTTGCATTTGATAGCAAAAATTACATTTTCAATTAATTGGAAAATTGTTAATTTTTTCATGAAGCCTCATTGGATTATTTTGGATGTGAATCGCATTAAGTTGTTATAAACTAGTAGTGTAATTTAATTGTTTGCATTAGAGAAAAGTGGGCGTAGCCAATTGGCAATACTATGCATACTATAATGTTAACGAACAACACATAGTTTTATATTTAAATAACTAGAGTCATTGATGATTTCAATTAATAAACGCGAAGTGCAGACACATACAACTGTAGTGATTACACAAATTTTACGAGCTAGTTATTTGAATATTTTCTGTATATTGAAGCGTAGAAATTCCCATTAATGGTTCAATGCTAATTAAGTTCAAACTGTGGTTTTTAATGTATTTATTTAATTTCTAAGAAAGATGTTTAACTTACTGTTATTTAATTGTTAATGTATAATGATCCAATTTGTTACTTTATATTGTATTTTTCGTAATTGTGTAAGTTAAAAGCAAATAAAGTTTCTACTACTGCCAACATGCTTTTATCTATCGTTTGGTTTTAAATGGATTTTTATCGTTAGGTAAGTATTGTAGAAGTGAACATGCAAGGTAACTGGGTAGTGCAGTCTTTGTAACTTAAAATGTATTTAAAAAAATAATATAACATACTAAATGAGTTGCATTGAATTTCAATAGATTACTTTTGACTTAAAATAGCAATAAAATGGTTCTAACTTATTTTTTACACGCATTTTTCAATAATAAGAAAAGCTTGTCTTTTCAAATTATTAACTTTTCTTCTTCTTCCCAATATTTACATACTTGGCATAAACACACAAATACAGAGAACTGGTTAAGGTGCAACAGGTCTGTTTTTTTTTTTTTTTTTTTTTTTTAATTTATTCTTTTTTTACTCACAATCAATATGTTAATATAATAATTAAAATAAATAAATAAATAAAAAAAATTTCCCTTTGCATAATTTAACTTTCTATAATTTTTTTATGTTCACGTTTAATTAAATTATTTATTTTTATGTCGAAAGAAAATGAACTCGTAACTTTTTTTGGCAACAATTAAACTATAGCTAATATTTAAATGGCTAATTTCAAAGCTATTAGGAGGTTATTTTCATATTTTAATTAATTAAAAGAAAACTAATCAAAAATTCGAAAATCGGGCTTCGGGGTAATGCGTTGTCATCGTGTTTTGAGCTATTCTAAAAGTTTCAAATGTCTAGCTAGACGGGAAGTTAGTTAAAAATCGATTGCAAGATTTGTACTGGACAAACAAACAAGAAAGCGAGTTAATAAAAACATGGTAAAATAAATATTTAAACAACATTAAATTTATTAATAAAATTATAAATCACATTCATTAACATTTTCACGGATTTATTGAGTGCGGTACATTTGATGTGGAGCTCTAAATAATAAAGAAGTTAGACAGTTGTATGATAAGTTTAGTCGACGACTGATAAAAAAGATCTAAATTGACATATAATATTTGACACATTAAAGCATTCGGTACAAACACCTAGCTATTTAATTTAGCACAACGACAAGAAATAAGCAAACAAAATTCAAGCAAGCAATGTTAAGAAGGTTAGGCCTAACCCGTGGAAGTCAAGTGACAGATATTGCCTAGGAGGCAAAGTTATAACCACACTGGTGCAAGCGTTGATGAAAACTACCTAGTGATTATCCTTAATAAATTTATTATCGTGCAACAGCTATAACAGGCTTGTGTGCTTAAAGGCAATTAATTTAAGTTACATCAGGTGCATACATAATTTTATTTTTTAACAAAAAACGATCGGGTACGACAACGTAACATAGACGGATATCAGAATATGAGATGATGGATGGTGAAAATGCAGGGTCTACCAGATAAGGATCAAATAATAATTACTGGTATTACTAATTAGAATTATTAATCGGCAAACATAGCCCATTAGGGCATGAGGGAAAGTAAAGAATTCCAATAAATATTCATATTCTCTTTCTTCATATTTGCTCTGATACTTGGAAAAAAAAGAATTATTATTCGGCAAAGACGGTTCGTTAGACCTCCAAGATAAAATGAAGAGTTCAAATGCATATTTATAAATCTTTACTTCCTCCACCCTACGCTTTTGTTCCAATACTGAGATGTACATTAAAAAAAAAATAAATAAATAAATAAATAAAAAAGGGGTGTGTAATAAAAATTGGATAAACACTGGCACTCATTATAGAATGAAAATTTGAACATATCGTGGGGTACTTTCCCTTCGAAGGGGGGAAGCGGTGCTCCTACACATAGAAAGAAAGAAAAAAAAATTTCCTGTTGACTATCATTATTATAAATTCTTTTTAATTTCATAATGATTAATAAAAAATATTCCTCTATGTCCATTTATACGAAATTTTGTCTTACACCGCCATGTTAATATTTTAGAAAAAGCGGGATGGCAACACCACCTTTTGTACGATTTTCATCAAAAGTTTATAGGCAATAATATATGTCAAGGTGCAACCAGAGCCCGATCAAGACAAAATTAAGCCCAGGGCCTGATAATCTTTTGGGGCCCCCCTACCTATCATTTTGCTGATGGTTTTTACTGTTCTTTGAAAGAAATGTTTAAAATTTTTCTACTGTTTCACTCAAAAATCATATTTGAATAAAATACAACCTCTGTAAAACTTTCTATTTTGCTTTCAGAAGTAAAATTATTAAGAAGTACTATTTTTAAGAGACTTTTTGCACATTTTTAATCAAAGTTTTTAAAACTGTAAACAAATTTTAGGGCCACCTAAGTAGAAGGGCCCCTGGTCGTGAACCAATTGCCCCGTGCGTTAATCAAGCCTTGGGTGCAACTATATATCAAATCTTATGAAATTCTGTGCAGTAGTTCCTGAGAAACAGTTGTCACAAACACACACACAGACGAACAGGCATTTTCTAAAAATGGTCAAATCGTGTTCTAGACCGCTGAAAACAGGTAAATCCGTCGAAAACCCGAGGTCGAAAATTTTTACGAATCCAATACTAGAAGAAAGTCAAGGGAAAAAAAAAGTATTCATGACAAAAATAGTCTTATACCTTTAAAACGAGTGGCTAAATCATAGATCTGTAATAATTTAAAATAAATTCATTGATTTTTGTTCATAAAATAAATAAATAAAGTAAAATCTTAGAGAGAAAAGAGACAATCACTTCCTCAGATAACAACACAGAATTGATTTTTTTTTCGAAAAAGCTGCATTCATCATCGAAAATAATTTTAATCAATAATAATTTTAATAAATAATCTATACTGCGTAAATTTGTGTAGGAAAGTATCGAAAAAAGTTTTGTAGTGGCCACAACATACTAATTTAGTTTACAGAAAAAAAGTTTAACATTATAAAATAACTACACACAATTAATAAAAACATAATCAGGCTTTTTTTTCTAGCATTTATCCCTTTTCCCCCCACTTAAATAAATAAATATATATATATGTAAGCAATCAATATTTAATATTCGATCAAACACGGATTCGGAAGGTCATATCGAAAATCAATATGCGATGCTCGAAAAATATATCATCAGAGTAACATCATCTATATCCAGATGCCTAGAGAATCGTGAGGCGGGCTAGATCTTTCTTAGCTCGTCAGAATCAATCTCTATCGCTTTGCCACTCTATCAATCCAGGACCTTAAAAATTGGGCGGGAGGGGGTGGGGGCGGGCTTCAGCCTGGTGTGTGGTCCATTTTTTACTTTTTGTTGAGGGACTACTATCCTCTACTCAGACATCAGGTAAGCAGCTGTCTTCAGGTAACCTTTACATCTGACCGAATATGTGGAGATGAGATTTTTTGGGACCATGAAGAGGATATGCAACATGCTTCGTTAAAGAAGATCTAAGGAAAAGCCATATTGCAAAGCACAAGAATGTTGTTTACATTACTTGGCAATCGACTAAGAATGGTAATAAGTTTAAAAGGTAACTCTCGAAAATAAAATATATTATATCAAAGAAACGCCAGTCAATTTATTTTTGATAAACATCGAATTAGCACAAAATAACATAATTAGAACGAGTGAAACGATATTTTTTTTTTTTTTTTTTTTTTTTTTTTGCAATAAGTAAACTTTATAAGTATGAAATAATTGTTTCAAAGACAATTCTCTTAATTTATTGAAAACTATAAATAAGCAAATTAAATTAGAAGTATGTCAATAAATGTATTTGGGTCGTTTTCTTAAACTGCACAGTTTGAATAATATATATGAGTCATTCCACGTCAAATCAACGCAACTAAAAACCTGCTCCCCTCAGATTCTTATGAAATTGGGCTCACTTATTTGTTCTACTAAAAAATAAATGTATACCAATTAATAAGTCCCTATCTCTTTTAGTTTTTGATATACAGAGCTGAAAAAATGGGTAAAATATGCAAATTTCCGAAATTCGTCACTACAAATGTACCCATATTTTCTTTCCTAATTAACTTAGAGATAAAAGATTGGTATCATTAAAAAGCATATAATACAGGATTTCAAATGATATGTCACATGTATATATTTTTAGAAATTTTCATTTTAAGGTAAACAATTTTGATCTTTAATTCAATTATCTCAAAAAGTATACATTTAATTTTCATTTAAAAATAATATGTTATTATTACGTTTATTATCTACAATTACTGTAAGTTTCAACATGGGACGGCCATTTTTTTTTTTTTGTAAAACGTACGTTATGTTAATATGGAAATACTGGTAGAGTTGCATTTTAATTTATAACTCAGTATCTCATGGCCGTACCATCTTGAAACTTACAGTAATTATAGATAATAAACGTAAGAATAACATATAATTTTTAAAAGAAAATTAAATATGTACTTTTTGAAATATGGAAGGTCAAAGGTAAAAATGTTTGACCTTAAAATGAAAAATTTAAAAAATCTATACATGTGATATTTCATTTAAAAGCCTGTATTGTAAGCTCTCTAATGATACCAATTTTATATCTCTAAGTTAATTAGGGAACAAAATATGCCTAAACCTTACGTTATGATATTAAGGAAATACTGATGAAGGTTGCATTTTAATTTATAACTCAGCATCCCATGGCAGTTCCATGTTGAAATTTACAATAATTATAGATAATAAAAGTAAAAATAACATATAATTTTTTAAAGAAAATTAAATATGTCTTTTTGAGATATTGAAGGTCAAAGGACAAAATGTTTGACATTAACATGAAAACTTTAAATATATATATACATGTGATATATCATTTGAAAGCCTGTATTATAACCTTTCTAATGATACTAATCTTTCATCGCTAATTTAATTAGGAAAGAAAATATTACATTTGTAGTAGAAGAATTTCTGAAATTTGCATCTTTTACCCATTTTTGCAGCCCTGTATATCAAAAACTAAAATAGGGACTTATTAATTGGTATACATTTATTTTTTAGTAGAACAAATAAATGAGCCCAATTTCATAAAAATCTGAGGGGGCAGGTTCAAAATGCTGTTTTTTTTAGTTGATTTGATATGGAATGAATGACTCATTTCTATATGTGTAATTTTTTTTTTCTTTTAAAAGCAAATTCTATTGTAAATGTATACTATAAAATTAGGGCAAGTTTGTTTACCGCGATTACCATATGAGTCAAAATTAATAACTTTTTGAAAACTCAATTTTAAAAAGATTCAGCCAGGATTTCTATTGTTTGATATAATCTTCCCATAAATGAGAGAAATCGCAGCAAAGCAGCGTCACTAGTTTGGCGATCTGGACCAGAAGTTAATAGGCACTAATTTATATGTGCAACTAAATATAAATTTGTATGAAATTCTATGCATTTGTTCTCTTGAGCTACAGCTGCCACAAAATTTTGGTCTAACACACGCACAAAGACATAGTCTAAAAATAGTCAAATCGATTTCAGGAAATCTAAAAATGTTAAATCCATTGAAAACTGCAAGCCGAAAATTTTTATGAATTTAATACTTTCTTCTATAAATAAATATAGAAGAAAGTAATAAAAATGTGGGTAAAACACGCCTTATAGATTTGTCTTTTTTTTTAAGTACAGGAAATTTAATTCATTTCATCGACGATATCCGATTTTTCATGGGTTTTTTTCCCCCCTAATATATATACTCTCTCTATACATCTGGCTGGAAAAATCAATAAAGTTGTAAATAACGTTTGTAACTTATGTTTATATTATATCACTGAATCACGGATAAAAAATAAAAATAAAAATCCAAAGTATCAAAAGGCTGTCAAACATGTTAATTCTTAAAACAGCTTTTCTAATTATTAAAGAGGTAGAAATATTGAGATTAATTTAGTTCATCTAATGATTAATTGTATATTTATTTTAGGCCCGAAATAAATTAAAATTTTCTGCGCGGGTAAACTTTGTTACATGAAATGGTCAAATAAACCAGGATGTTCAGCTAATCACTTAACTAATTAAAAAAGAAAAAAAGAAAAGAAAAAGGACGGTGATGATGAATAGCCAGCCGAAGAAAGAACAAATTTATTGAGGTCATAACTCCGAGTTACAGTATGTATACAGCAAGCAATTAATTTTTTCTTCATCGTGAGTTCAGTCGTCAAGAATATCCATGGTGGTCTAAGACTTCAAACCAAACTATATGATATTAATTAAGTATGAATATTTTGACGTAAACAAACGCAAACAAAACGACCTATGATCATTTGAATAAACGAGACGATAAAATGTTCTTTGAATATGGATATAAGTATAATGAAGAGCAATAATTCTCACATCCCACTTCGAGTGACTGCATATAAAACAATTGGCTATTACTAATGCTAATTCAAATTTAATCCAAATAATCATTTATACTTTTTAATTTATTTTTATCTAACTTTCATTTATCCATATTATTTTTTTTTCTTTTCTCTATAATTATACACACATATATATATATATATTCTTTAGGACGGAAGTCTATTTTTTTCAAGCAAAATAAACCGAATTAAAACTCCCCCCCCCCCCTCCTTTGGCATGAAGCTTATTTAAAAAAAAAAAAAAAAAAAAAAAAAACTTTTTTTTTTTTTTTTTTTTTTTTCGGGGGGGGGGGGGGGGGGGGGATAATAATAAAAATGAAATAAATAAATAAATAAAACCGACTCTAATAAGCAATTATTATTCAAATTACTAAAAGTAAACTGAAAATTGATATAAAATGGAATCGTAAATTGCGCCTAAAAGTATAAAACAAATTCCTCCGCTAGACAACATAAACACTATACTACTAGTTATAATCTTTGAAGTCCGTGCAAAATTAAATAAAATTTGATACTTCTTTGCAAATTTGATTTGAGACCGATAACTACGCTATTGTCTCGAACGTTTCATTTTCATAGTTCCCTTTATTATTTTATCACTGTATAAAATAGTAACATCAATGTAAAGCAGTTATCAATTTTCGCTAACTGGGATTTTTATTTCTAAGAAGTTTATAGAGTTTTCATTGCGAACTTTTGCTGCTTGTGAAATCCTGACGAAGCTAAGAAGTTTTCTGTTGTATTTTGCAGATGTTAAAGAGAGATGTATATACTGAATTTTGCGCCGACTTCAAAGGTTGTGACTAATGGTAGTGTTATATCATCTTGTCTAGGAAAATTTATTTTATGCCACGTATTTATATGGAATAATAACGCGAAGGTCGTGTGTTCGATTCTCCAAGGGCCTCCCCCCCGGGTGGGGGCGCGATGCTTCCACATGCACAAACTTTTTTTTCCTAGTTTACTACTACTAATATCAATTATGAAAAAGTACTAAATAACTTTCAGCATATTAATCTTAAAAACTTTAATAAATTTTAAATCCAACGTTTCGGCTAAATTCCTTCATTAACCTTCCTCAGGGAAGAATGATGTTAAAAAACACATAAACATAGAAAAATTAAGTTACTACATGATATCACAATTACAACTTCAAAGAAAAATTTAACATATGATTACACAAATTATAAAAATTTACTATATACATTTTTAAAATATTCTAAAACACTCAAATGAACTTGAAACATGATCACTATAAGACAAGGACAAAGAGCCACTAAAGCAAAGGTTAAAAATATCAATATTGTGGGGTTGCCAGAACTAAACTAAAGCAGGGTAACCATAAATTAATTTAAGCCCAAGAAATGAAGCCAAATTGAGGGGGGGGGGGGGTTACGGATAAGGAATCGTTACAAATTTCTGATTTTCTTTTAATAATTTCGAATGATTCATAAAGAAGTATCATAAAGAATTCATAAAGGATTCATAAAGAATGATTCATAAAGAAGTTTCTATTGTCAGTATTGTAAATTATTTTGGCATTTTCAAAATCGGGGTCAATGGGATTAGAATTATAATTTCGTGAAAAAGCTGTGTTGGGTCTATTATATTTTTAATCTGCAATATGCTCCTTCATTCTATCACAAAAAGGTCTATTAGTCATACCTATATAGTAGTTAGTTTTATTATCCACTTTATATGGGATTTCATAAACACCAGATTTTAATTTGGGGGGGAGGAGAATCAACTTTTTTAGAAATTAATGAATTTTATTTTAAAGGAGCTTTAGCAACCAAATTAACTTTTTTATGTTGAAATAATTTAGAAACTCCCTCATGAAGAGAGGGCCAATATTGAATTTTCTTAAATTTATTATTAGAAGATTTATTATCATTATTATTTATTATTATCATTATTATTATTATAGATTTATTATTATTATTATTATTTCTTCCCTGAGGAAGGTTAATGAAGGAATTTAGCCGAAACGTTGGATTTAAAATTTATTAAAGTTTTTAAGATTAATATGCTGAAAGTTATTTAGTACTTTTTCATAATTGTAAAAACAGCATATATAAAAAAAGTGGAATAAATATTTCTGAACTACTAATATCAATAATAAATATTAATTTTACAATCACACGTTAAAAATAACTCTCATTATGTACATTTATACAAAATTTTGTCCTATACGGTCATGTTAAAAATTTAGAAAAAAAAAAAAAATGGAATCACAGCGCCACCTATAGAGCGATTGATCCGCAAATCTAATCAGCACCAATTTATGCCAGGGTTCAATTAAATACCAAGTTTGGTTAAATTTCCGTTTATTGGTTCGAGAGATACAGCGTCCACAATAGTTGTGAAAAGATACATACACACAGAGAGAGGGACAGACAGACCTTTTCTAAAAACAGTCAAACCGTATTCAGAACATCCCAAAACGTGTGAATCCATCGAAAACTGGAGTTCAAAAATTTTCACGAATCCAATACTTTCTCTATATATAGAAAACAGCATTTTTTTTTTTTTTTTTTTTTTTTTTTTTTTTTTTTAATGAAAAAAAAAAAAACTTTATTTTAAATTATTGCAGATTGATGGTTCAATCGTTCGTTTTAAAGGTATTGACAAGCTCTTTTGAAAACTAGTATGTTGTGGCCACCACAAGACTTTCTTCTATATTTTCCTATACATATTCAATCAGTAACAATATTTAAAAAAAAAAAAAAAAAAAAATTTTTTTTTTTTTTTTTTTTTTCCTTTTTTTTTTTTTTTTTTTTTTTGTGAAAATTAATACATATTCAATCACTAACAATAATTAAAAAAAAAAAAAAAAAAAAAAAAAAAAAATCGATTTTTTTTTTTTTTTTTTTTTTTGTTAAAAGTAAAAAAAATCGATAACTTTGTTTTAAATTATCACAGATTTATGGTTCAACCATTCGTTTTAAAGGTATTGACGAGATCTTTCGAATGATACCCATCTTCAAAATTTAACCCCCCCGGGGGGGTACTTCCCCCCCAGGGGGGAACCGATGCCCCCCCATGCACAAGTTTTTTTTCCTAGTTAACTACTACTATCATCAATAATTCAAATTAATTTTACAATCACAAGTTTAAAATAACTCTCATTATGCCCATTTATACGGAATTTTGTCCTATGCTGCCATGTTAAAAATTTGCATAAAATGCGATTACAGCGCCACCTGTTGAGCTATTGATCCCCAAATCTAATGGGCACCAGTTCATGTCAGGGTGCAACTAAATACCAAGTTTGGTTAAATTTCATTCATATGTTCGTGAGATACAGCGTCCACAAAAAAATGATACAGACAGACACACAGACACACACACAGACAGACAGACAGACAGACATTTTTTAAAAACTATCAATTCGTGTTCAGGACATCCCAAAACGTGTAGATTCGTCAAAAAACGGAGGTCGAAAATTTTCGCGAATCCAATACTTTCTCTATATTACATATAGAAGAAAGTAAAAATACCCAAAATGAAAATTTGTCCTCCTCAGGGAAGCACTTCCCCCTCCAAGGGGGGGGGGGGGTAAGCTATGCTCCTACATACACAATTTTTTCTTTTCTTAGTTGACTGTTACTATTATAAATAATTCTTAATTCTTGACTGTTACTATTATAATTAATTTCATAATGATTATTAAAAAATAATTATCTTTATGTACAACATTTATACGAAATTTCGTCATATACCGCCATGTTAAAAATTTAGAAAAAGCGGGATAGCAACACCACCTGTTGGACGATTTTCATCAAAAGTTGATAGGCACTAAATTATGTCAAGGTGCAACTATATGTCAAATTTTATGAAATTCTGTGCAGTAGTTCCTGAGATACAGTCGCCACAAAATTTTGCCTCACACAAACACATACGGACGGACAGACATTTGCTAAAAATAGTTAATTCGTGTTCTAGACCTATCAAAACGTGTAAATCCATCGAAGACACGAAGTCGGAAGTTTTTACGAATCCAATACTTTCTTCTTTTGAATATTAAAGAAAAAAAAAAAAAAAAAAAAAAACTAGTATGTTGCGGCCACCACAAGAATTTTTTCTATATTTTCCTATACAAATTCACTAAGTGCAAATAATTCATTTAAACTATTATTTATTAAAATTATCTAACATGATGAATGCAAATGATTTTCATCTTAGAGAAAAACTAACACTAAATATCCAAAGAAAGACTGTTTTATTGTCTATAAATAACATCTTTAAAAATGTGTTTTCAATGAGTAATGGTTATATATCAAATTTCGTACAGTTATATGCCATAGAAGTTGAGATATAGCCTTCCCGTTATCAAGTAAATTTTCAGTATAAGAGCGACACCTGTTGGCCGATAAGCGTCCAAACTGAATCAACATAATGTCTCACAATGGCTTTCTCAGATATCAAATTTTGTTTGATTATACGCAATAGAACCTGAGATATAGCCTATGGCGACATTGGCGACACTTCTCTTTTAGACGATTGTAAAAATATGTCTAACTACATCAGAAAAGCATTTATTATTATTTTGGTTCAAAAGTATTTCGAATCCTAAATAAATTCTGTACGGAGATGAGAAAAGTTGTTTCGAACTTAAATTGCGGAAAACGCTGTATAGCAGCGCCACCAGTTGAGAAGTTAGCACCAAAAGTTGTCAGGCACTGAGTAATATTTGCCAAGGTGCATCTCTATATAAATTTATACGTAATACGCAGTAGTTCCCGAGATATAGCCTTTCCTAAAATTGAGAAAATCACTGTATAGAAGCGCCACCTATTGGCCGATAGGCATTCAAATTGAATCAGCATAATGTCTCATAATGGCCTTCTCACATATTAAGTTTTGTTTGATCATACACAATAGAACCTGAGCTATAGCCTCCCCTTAAATTGCGGAAATCAGTGTATAGCAGCGTCACTTTTGAGCAGTTGACACCAAAAGTTGATAGGCACTAATTTAGATCATGGTGCATCTACATATAAATTTACATACAATTTTGAGCAGTAGTTTAGGAGATATCGTGTTCGAGAGCTTTCAAAACGTGGAAATCCGTCGAAAACCGGAAGTCGAAATTTTTTACGAATCCAATACTTTCTTCTACTGAATATAGAAGAAAGTAAAAAATTGTGGTTATTTTACAAAACTTCTATATTTCCCTATATTTCTTTATGCAAATTCATGCAGTACAAATTATTTATTAAATTATTATTTACTGATATTACTTTCCACGATGAATGCAGACGATTTTCACCACATTGAAGTATAAATGTCCAAAACAAAGTCAATTTTGTTAAAAATGAAAAATTGCCAGGACTGGAATCAAATCAATACAAACTACTTTTAAAGACGCCGCTTAATAAAATCAGCATCGCCGGTTAATAAACTCAAAAATATCTCCTCAGCCGCTAAAAATACTATTTATACACACTAAAAATTTTTTCATTTGCAATTTTTTTTTTTTTTTTTTTAATAGAAAAAGAAATTAAAGCACAACAAACCCTCCGTTATCGCTCATTTTCGAAGATTTTACATTTGCAGCGCAGTTACAAATTAAACACGCTCCCATAACTTATCTCCATAACCATTTCAAGGGCCGTATTCTTCAAAGTGCAGTAATAAGTTACAAATTTGATTTGAAATGATATACATTTTTCTTCTTCTAATTATTAAAAAGCAATTTCTAGTTCTTATTTTGAAATTACTATAATTCATAAGGTTTAAACGGGAAGATTTTAAATTTATAAGAACAGCGTGAACTTTTGGTAAAGTAATGATGATTTTCCTCAAGGAAAAGCTCATGGGAATTTGGAATGCGTTTAATTTACTTATATCGAAGGAACAATTAATTATCTATCAAAAATTAATTAATATTATTTACTAATTCCATTATTTATTACCTTTTGAAGCTTCTTTCCAAATTCAGGGAAGTAATATCTTTTCATTAAGTGCAGGAACTTTCGCCGGATATAAAAATCAGCCGCTTAATAAAATCACTTTGTCCCAGAACGAATGTGATTTTAATAAGCAGTGGGAACTGTATTTATTTCTATGTCGAAAGAAAATGAACTCGTAAATTTTTTTGGCAACAATTAAATAACTAATATTTAAATGGTTAATTTTAAAGCTATTAGGAGGTTATTATTTTCATATTTTAATAAATTAAAAGAAAACTAATCAAAAATTCAAAAACTAGCTAGTCGGGAAGTTAGTTAAAAATCAAATGCAAGATTTGTACTGAACAAACAAACAAGAAAGCGAGTTAATAAAAACATGGCAAAATGATTATGAGTGAATGAATGGTAGATCAAAGTCTCATACTATTAAACATATACACAAATTAAAAAAAAAAAAAAAAAAAAAAAAGATTCATGAAAGATCTAATTTATTGATTTTTATGATATAATTTCTTTTCTTTGTGATTTACGTCACATGTAATTTGAAGGCACATTTTTTAGTTAAAACATAATGCATTTCAAATAACTGAAATTGATTATTTATTTTTAAATACGTGGATTTATTACTATATCTTCTACATATATATACCAGGTGTATAAACTTAAATCCGCTGTTTGCGTATAGATGGCGCTAGTGAGTGTATTAACAGCGGACATTTAAATGCCTTATTGTTTTTGTATTAGTTTGACGTCTGTTCACATAAATCAGTGCAAATCGTTAGTCATTTCATATAAAAACATTAATTTTTCTTCGTGTAAACATGTCTCGTTTTGTACCAAAAAAAGAGCATATGCGGGAAGCTCTGCTTTTCTGCTTCAATTTGAAGAAATCAGCTGCCGAATCGCATAGAATGCTTGTGGAAGCTTATGGTGACAGTGCTTTGTCAGAAACAACTTGCAGAGACTGGTTTCGTCGGTTCAAAAATGGCTATTTTGACTTAAATGACAAAGAGCGTGAAAATCGGCCCCCGAAAGTTTGACGACCATGAATTACAGGCTCTTTTGGACGAAGATGATACCCAATCGCAAAAAATGCTTGCCGAGAAGTTAGGTGTCACTCAACCAGCCATTTCTATCCGTCTACATGCCATGGGAAAGGCCTTATTATCAACAAAGACATGACAAACTGATTTTTCTTCATGATAACGCGCCAGCACACACGTCAAAATTGGTCCAAAATTATCTCAAAACACTTAACTGGGAGGTGTTACCCCATCCCGCTTAATTCACCAGACCTGGCTCCTTCTGATTATCACCTGTTTTCATCAATGGGCCATGCACTCGCCGAACAGCACTTCGTTTCTTACGAAGACGTTCGAAAATGGCTGGACGAGTGGTTTGCCTCAAAAGATAAGGAATTCTTTTGGCGTGGAATTCACCAATTGCTCAAAAGATGGGAAAAATGTATAGTTAGCGAGGGAAACTATTTTGAATAAAATTTTGTTTTGCTTCATATAAAAAATAAATGTGTTTTTATTACTAAAAAACAGCGGATTTAAGCTTATACACCTGGTATGAAGAAAGTATAAGATTGGGAAAATTTTTCAATTTCCGGTTCTTGATGAATTTACACGTCATGAGATTTCTTGAACACGATTGAATATTGATTATATTGATTACATTTTTGTTCATGTTAATTGGTGGATGGCACTGTCATATAAAATGATATAGAAAAAAGAATTGGATATGAATATTTTTGACTTCTGGTTTTCGATGAATTTACACGTTTTGAGATTCCTAAACATGATTCACTCCTTTTTAGAAAATGACTATCTGTCTGTGTGTGTATGATGTATTAGGAAAATTTTGTAGTATCTCATGAACCAAGAAAAAGAATTTAAGTACGATTGACAATTGGTTAGGCCTTAAATTAAATTGGTGCTGATTAGCTTTTGGAATATATCACCCAATAGGTGGTACTGCTATGTTGTGATTCATTCCATTTAAGTCAAGGCTATATCTCAACTTCTCTAGTGTATAAACACACCAAACATGACATATGGACATTATGTAAAACTATGCTGTTTTAATTTGGTTGCATAATGATCGACAAGTGGCGCCACTGTGTTGCAATTTCATTCTGTTTACGAGAAAGCAACTACTTCGCTTTGCAAAAAAATGGTCGAGTTTCGACTGCTGGGCGATAATAGTTAAAATTATTTTCCATGATAAATTCAAAAGATTTTCATATCAGAGAAATGTAACACTAAATGTAAAAAAAAAAAAAAAAAAAAAGTATTTTATGATTTACGATTTTTACTTTCTACTATATTTAATAGAAGAAAGTATTGGATTTGTAAATATTTTTGACTTCTGGTTTTAATGGATTTACACGTTTTGAGAGTTCCAGAATACGATTTGATCATTTTTTAGAAAATGCCTGTCTCTGTGTGTGTGTCACAAAAAATTTTTGGTGACTGTATTAGTGCCTATCAACTTTTAATATCAATAGCTCAACAGGTGTCACTGCTATATAGTGATTTCCGCAATTTCAAGGAGGTCTATATCTCAGGAACTACTGCACAGAATTGTATATAAATTTATACGTAGATGCATCTTGACATAAATTAGTTTTTAAAACTTTTGGTGCCAATCGTTCAACATGTGGTGCTCCACAATTTCTGCATTTTAATGGAAGTATTTATCTCAGGTTCTATTGAGCATAATTGAAAACTTGATATATGAAAAGGGCATTATGATATATTATTCTGATTCAATTTGAACGCATACTGACCTATAGGTGGCACTGCTATACTACATATTTTCCCGAGAACGGCAAGGTTTTACCTTAGATTCTGTTGAGTGTTATTGCACAAAACATGATATATGAACGAATCATTATGAAATGCTATATTGATTTAATTTTATCATGTATATCGTCCAACAGGTGACGCTGCTGCATTGCAATTTACTCCGTGAACAGAAGGGAAAATCTCAATTTCTATGGCTTATAACGGCATAAAACTTGATATGTGAGGAAACCATTATGAAAACGAATGCTGACTTAATTTAGATGTACCATATCCAATTATAGGTGAAGCTGCTATTGTAATTTTGTACATAGCTACATAATTAAAATTGCACCAAATTCCATATGTAAAAAAATTTTATTGTGAGAAGCTATGGTTAAACTTTTGTATACACGTTAAACAGTAAATGGTGCTGTTATGTAGAATGATATAGAAGTAAGTTTTGTAATAGCTCCAACCTCCTTTTTTTTTTTAAAGAAAAAAAATTAAAAATTAGTTTTAAATTATAACTAATTTATGGTTCATATTACTTACAAACTTTGAATAAACACCATAAAATGCAATAAACTCGCAACAATTGTTTCGGGTCGAATAAACACACGACCCTTCATCAGGCGTTTGACTGCAGCACTCGTGCTTACTTTATTCGCCTGATGAAGGGTCGTGTGTTTTTTCAACTCGAAACAATTGTTGGGAGTTTACTGCATTTTATGGTGTTTATTCAAAGTTTGTAAGTAATACTTTTTACAACGCCAGTTTTGTGGTGCTTTTTTATTAAATTTATGGTTCAACCATTCGTTTTAAAGGTATTGACGAATTCTTTTAAAAAATACCTATATTTAAAATTTGTCTCCCCTCCTTCCCAGTGTAGGAAGCAATCTCTTAGATATGCAACTTTTTTCCATAGTTGCCTATAATTTTTCCCTCGTTTAAAAAAAAAAAAAAAAAAAAAAAAAACACAGTGGAAACACCACTTGCCTGGTTATTTTCATCAAAAGTTGATAAGCACTGATTTATGTCAAGGTGTAACTACCTATCAATTTATGCGAAATTATGTGATGTAGTTCTTCAGATATAGTTGCCAAAAAATTTTGTCTCACAAACACACAGATATTTTCTAAAAATGGTCAAATCATGTTCTAAAACCTCTCAAAATGTGTAAATCCATCGAAAACTCGAAATCGAAAATTATTACAAAAGCAATACTTTCTTCTATTAAATATATAAAAAAAGTTTTTAAAAAAATCTTGTTAATCTACTGAAAACCGGAAATCGAAATTTTTTACAAATGCTTTCTTCTATTGAATATACAGGTTGATTAATTTAAAAGAGTACCCGTTGTTTTTTCTTATTACCCTTAAATATGACAAATGTGGCAACTATTCTAACACTGATGTATAATTGTTTGAACCTTGTTTAAATGTGGGAGACAATTTCCAACACAGTTGGGCTGTTACAACTTTATTTGTGAGGTAAAACAGAAATAGAGATGTACAATGTTATTTAATCCTGTGATAATTTTATTTATGAAAAACAATATTTAATTCAAATTTTTTACATTATCATACCTACATTACATTTACATTATTATTTCATAGGGTTTTCCAGGGAAGTAATGCAAACATCCAGTGGCGTATCCAGGATTTTTCCAAGGGGGGGGTTCGTCCTTCCGAATTTTTAATTAAGTTTAATTAGGGTTAATTAAGCTTATTTAAGTTTAATTAGGTTTAATTAAGTTTATTTTTAATTAAGTTTAACAATCTTTTAAAATATCATAATTACTTGCCGAAAATAAGAGTAAGAAAATGAAAAACAGTAAAACAAACTCACCAATTAGAAGATCAAACTAAAAAATCTTTAATTAGTGACGAATAACGTAGAGCCTGTACAAACTGCTACACAAAACATAAAATTCAATACATAGTTACACAAAATATTTCATTGAATTTTCTTATTTACAGAGCGAAGTCTAATCGACGAGAAGTTTTCACTAGTTCATTTAAAATGTCTTCTACTGTTGGGGTATTGTTTGGGTCACTCCTTCAAGGTCACTACTTCAATGGTCACCCCTTCCCCATATGGTCGACCCCTCTTGTCCTTGAGTATGAACTCGTAAAGGTGAAATCCTTTCAGAGATTTGTTTTCAGGGGAAACATGTTTCGCGCCGCGCAAATGGTTTAGTTATTTTCAGGAGTGTTTATCGCAGAGTAATGAAAAAAAAAGTTAGTCATAATTTTAAACCACTTCGTAGAAAAAAATATTCTACGCTTGCCATACATTTTTTCCGCCAGAAATGTGAAAAAAATGTAAGGAACTGCCTAATTTTTCTTATCATATATTTTGTCAAGGGGGGGGGGGGTTTAAACCCCCAATCCCCCCCCCTTGCATACGCCACTGCAAACATCGATGAATTAAAACATCATAACTGAAGAAATCTCATCAATAACACCAATAATGCTGCAAAGCGTGTCAGAAAACTTGGTTCGACGTGTTCATGTTTGCATTCAAAATAGTGGCGAACATTTTCAACGTTCTGTAAGGAATGATAATGTAAAAAATTTGAATTAAATTATGTTTTTCAAAAATAAAATTATCACAGGATTAAATAACACTGTGCGTCTTCATTTCTCTAAATATGGTATCAATATCCCCATAAAACCTAATAGAAACCGTTTTCAATTAATACGTAGCGATAAAGATCCCATTTCACCAGTTGAAACCGCCGAAATTTATAAAATACCATTCATTAATTAAAATAAAAATACAGGTTCATACATCGGCGTCACTAAAAGAAAAATTAAAACCCGAATCGACGAGCATAAATACGACATTAAAATTGGCAAAGTAAATACCACTCTCGCAAAAACATATAATGGTGAAAATATTGAAATAAACTTTAACGAAACTAGAAAATTGGCCGACTATAATAACTATCATTACTCAATGTTCCGCGAATCCATCGAAATAGCTACTAATCCTAATGTGTGCAATGACAGCGGCGCAATGGCCCCAAATGGAGCGTGGAGACTCCTCATGGAGAGAGCCACCCATGGATTTCAGTGTCAAGTGAACTCCACAACAGATGAAGCTGCCGAAGAGGCCTGGGCGTCCAGGTGAAAAAAAAAATTACGGCCCGATAATGAGGCAAGTTTTAAAGGTTTTTATGTAACGTAATGTAAAATATCTCAGATTGATTTTTCATCTCAAAACATTTTCCAACTTTATATCTTTTTTCAAAATCATTCCAATAACTTCCATGAAAATCTAGTTTCTGCCGCATTTTTCCTGCATTTAGTGCAAGTTACCACTGAATGCTAATTATTCTGAAGATAAGGGTATTTGGATATCGAAGTGTAATTTCAAAAACACACTAACTTGTTTTTAAATCATTTGAGTACTTAAAAAAAAAAAAAAGTTTTGCCGCGTTTTTCCAGGGCAAAACACGGATTACCCGTGAACACTAATTATTCTATAAAGGAGAGCAATTTATAAAATTATATACCCATTTCTGAATAAACCTAATTTCCACTACATTTTGCAATCGATGGACAGAGGGTTAGTAGAAAATCTAAATATTTCCAAAAATGAGGATAAGTTCAAACTATTTTTTACTGCAAAAAACAGTTAAGCCAAAACTTTTATCAAAATTGTTGCAAATTCTGCCAAATATGAAATGTCTATGAACAAGTCTGACAAATTTTGCACCCAGTGGATAAAGGGTCAACAGTGAGAGCAAATTATCCTGAAGGTGAGGATATATATCCAATTGATTTTGCATCTTAAAAAACCCTTAACCCCAAATCTTTTTCATAATCGTTACATGTATTCCAAGTAAACCCAATTTCTGCCACAGTTTGAAACTGCTGGATAAAGGGCTACAGCAAATGCAAATTTTTCTGAAGTTGAGGACCAATTGACTTTTTATCCTAAGAAACCTTAATCCCAAAGTTTCATCAAAATTGTTATACATATTTCTGATAAATCAAATTTCTGTTATATTTTGCAAAATAGCGAATGAAGAGTTAAAAGTTAATTCCATTTTTACAGAAGATGATGAAAAGTCTAATTGATTTTTCATCGTAAAAATATCTTAAATCCAAACTTTTATTAAAATCTTTATATCCATTTCCAAGCAAATCTAATTTCAAACATATCTTTCAACGAATGGATAAAGGGTTAACAGAAGGCATGAATTTTTCTGAAGACAAATATAAATGTCGATTTTTCATCCCAAATAAACTTTGACCCCAAATGTTAATCAAAATTGTTTCATCTATTTTTGAGTAAACCTAATTTCTGCCTACTTTGTAAATGGCGAATGAAGGGTTAATAGTAAACTCCATTTTTCTGAAGATGAGAATAAGTTCAATTGATTTTGCACCCCAAAACACCCTTAATCCCAAAATTTTATCAATTTTCATCCAGCCGTTTGGAGTTTTCCATGGTTTTCTATGAAACTTGCATCAATAAGGGCAAGGACACCTTAGAAAGGGCAATCCAACTATAAGAATACGATCCTAGTGTAGTCAATCAGCTTTAATCCCTAGAACCCAATAATCTCTACAAACAACTGATACTAGAAAAAGCAAGGGAAAATGAGCATCATACATACCATTTAATTCAGATTTTATTTCCTGCTAGTATAAAAAATAAATAAAAATATTACTTTAGTTAAGGCTTAGTTATTTTTACCTTTTATTTAAAGTGAAATCCAGATATGCAGAATAATATAATGACGACTTTTTTTTTTCAATGAGATTCTGATATAAATGAATATAAAAATACACGAATCGTTATCGCATTAAATTAAATCGCAATCTTCATACAATCTATGCTTCTTTTGAGTTATAAAAAGTAAAAAAATGTTAGAAAAAGAAGTTTTTTATACAGCTGATTTTACATGTAAATAAATAGTTTCCAAATGAATAATTTTTAAATAAATTTCTTTAAAACTGACATTGGATACAACCATCATATCTATCACTATTTTTACTGAAGTTTGCTTTAACTATATCACTTAAATATAAAATTTAGGTTTCAGTTTTTTGATGGTTAGAATTAAAAGGCGTATAAATATTGTGGTAAAGTAAAAAAAAAAAAATAATAATAATAATAATCACAGGGTTTTGGTTACTCATTCTATTAACACAAATAATTGGCCATCATTAGTCCATCAATAGATATTTGATTTCCATGGCTGGTTAGTTGAGCACTTGGTTAGTTGAAATAGTATCAGTTGGTCAAATGGCACATTTTTTGTTCTGTTTGTAGGCATTTCATTTGTTGGATAGGTAAAGCTAACCCATCATAAAAAACAATGTTATGAGTCCAACAGTAACTGCCCTGTTAAATTTGCATATAATGCCCTATTACTAACCATTGAGTAACTTCATTAATATATAATTTCATTACACACATTAAAATAACGTCGAGAATGGTACTTTTTTGCGTGAAAGTATAAGAACAGCAAATAATAAATTATAATATCAGAGAGAATGTAACTAATCTTCACATCAGTAACTAATCTTCATATGATGAAACTAATCTTCATTTTGACGGGGATTGTGGAAATACACTGGTTCTCATAATTATAAGGACACCCGTTTTTCTATATTAACTAAACACTGAACACTAATATTTAAACAAATATATTTTTTACTAATTTGAATTTCATAATAGACTATATTTAAACAGTTTTATCGTTTTTCTATCTTAAAAAACTTTAAATACGGTCAAAAAGAGAATTTTTCAGGTGTTCACAATTATAAGGACAGCTCGAATCTTAGTAATTTTTTTCAGTTATTCTTTAAATTAATAATTTATGGGGTCTCTTTTTAGGGTTAAACAGTCAAACATTCTCTCTGTTATATATATATATATATACATTTTTTTTTAATATTTATTTTCAGTACAATTTCATACAGCATAGATGATATTCTGAATACATTTAAATTAGTTAAAATTGCTTTCCACTTGCATGCACGTTTCTAATATGATAAGCTAAGGTTTTTTCAACTTTTAGGCCACGGGAAAGGCAATAATACCAAAGTTTCTTTCTTCAAACTATTTCCTATTGCTCCAGAAGCAGAGCAAAAATGTAAGTCTTGTTGAAAAAAATATTATTACCTCCCAAAATCTAACAAAAATCTGCGAATTCCACGTTTAAAATTTGCGGATATTCTCTTGATGTTCATAATAATAGAAAAAATTACTAAATTCATTATGCCTTCAGTAGAAACAGCTCCCCAGAACACCATAGATCCACCTGTAAAATGCCCAATTCATATCTGCCTTTAAAAAATTTGCTCTGTCTTTCGCTATCTTCAGATTGTGCCAGTAACTGTTAAAACCATTTGGTTAATCAAGAGTAAAATGTTTTTCATCCAAAAGTGCAATATTTTATCATTTAATATTGTCTTTATTTAACTTTAACACAGACGTTATTTCTCCCATTAAAGGCTTATTGATTATTACAGGTTTTTTATTTATTTTAACATATTATTAATTATTTTAAACATGCATAGATGTGGACCCCAACCTTTCGTTAAAAATTATGAGCAAATTCAGCAGCAGTCATTATGAGTAGAACAGTAAGAGGAATTATGAGTCTTCGATTTCTGTAAAACAACTCTGATTTTGCATCAGATCTCTCTCCTATCGAACCAGCAGTTCAACGTTTGATCACATTTCCTTCAGCAATTTTAGATCTTCGAATTTCATTAGAAATTCGTCGGACTGAAATTATCCTTCCACTTAAAAAACACATTTATCATACTTCACTACATGAAAGTTCTTTTTTTCGAGGAATTATCAGTAATGTCCGTCCAAGAAAAATTGAAGGCTTATATATGAATTAATCTAGCCCAGTAGTTAACAAATTCGCATGTCAACTGTAATTTATCCACTAGTAAGTTAAATAAAATGAAAAAAATCTTGATTGACCCTATAATTATGAACATCTAAAAACGTGGAGAAAAAATATTTTGCATTATTTTTTATTAATTTTGTTTCTCATTAAAAAAAAATTATAGCAGTTTTGGTTTTTAGAAAATTAGATATATTAAGTGCACTTAGTATAATCTTGTTCACAATTATTTTTACATTAGTTATTTCAAAACATAAAGTGTCCTTATAAATATGAGAAAGAGTGTAGTTCATGTTAAAAGTAATTCAAGTTCAGTGTGCTCACGTTAACGAGGTTTGACTGTATTAGATTTGTAAGATTTTGAAAACAAATGATTTCATCATTTTATTCTAGGAACTAATTTTCAGAGTTCCCCTCAGGCAGTTTCAGGAGGATGCTATACTCAGCCAGCTCTTTGAATAAATACAAAAATCTTGCCACTCATCCAAGAAATAAGCACCCTTTTTGCCCCCCCCCCCCCCAAAAAGAAACTGCACCTTTATTGTCTTTCTTTAGTATTACAAAATTTCTGGTAGATAGTTTTTTATTCACATACCAAATGTAATAACTTTTTAAAGGAATTTTTTAATTTTCCATTGTATTTTTCCCTTTTAAACTCTTCTCAAGCAAGCATTTTCTGCTCACATCTAATATGGTAATGGGAAACATTCCTATTGATATATACTAGTTATAAAATCAATCATTTCTTCATATAATGTTAATATTGCTTATGACTAATTAACTGTTGATGGGTTATGGGCCAAAGGCTATCTCCTCTCTATGCAAAATCTTTCTAATGGAGGAAAATTCATATTTACATATGTTTAGAAGAAAACAATCTTACAATTCAAAAACTAGTTGGCATAGGTGGACTCCGTGCAGTTCCCCATCATGTATTTGCTTCCACACATTTTTTAATTATTGTTAAATACTATCAAAGTAAAATCGACATATCGCATCCCGGCAAGAAAAGGGCCACAATAGCCCAATTGGTAGAGCGCCGGCCTCACAATTGGAAGATTGCGAGTTCGGTACTCGAGCCGGCCAAAGACCGTTGTGTACACTAATGGAGGCTGGTGCATGTAAAATCCGTTGTGGCCGCAATGTCCTCCATGTTCCCATCAAAAATTATACCTCTTGGGGTCACCGAAGCGGGAGAGTCATCCCTTCCGTGGAGGATCAAAATTGCGATGGCATGTCTCCGGACCATCTCTAGGGGTGAGTCCCAGATCGTCGCCAATTGCCCATCTGCGCAGCACTAGTGCAACGTAAAACCCAACCAACCAACCTGGCAAGAAAAATGACACAACTTAAAAATGCAGTATTTGAGAAGAATCAACTTAAAGATGGTATAAAGAATGAACTTGGCTATAATAAAACTAACATGAATGCCTCTCAGGTGGATGAATTGAGAGTTATAGATGCGACATTTTCCATGCTCATTGGGGGCATTCTATACACATTGTTCAATAACATAAACCCAAATTAGCCATTTTAGGTTGCTTTCATTGGAAATCGAAATATTCCAATCACTATGTTTATCTCTCTCTCTTTCTCTCTCTATAATCGAAATCTTATCATCACGATAACTCCCGAAATAATACTCCAAATCGAACCAATTTTAGACAGCGAATTTATATTATAAATATCTTGGATAAGTTCGTTAACCAAGTTGCTCCACAATTTTGTTTTCAAGTGGCGATGTATGCATAGACCATATAAGGGTCTCAACCAAGTTTATAAATGAATTTTATCCACCATGATATTACCAATCATTTTTTATCACCAAACAATCCGTAATTCTAAACTTTCATCAAAATCGCTCTGTCCATTTCTGTGTAAACCATATTTCTGCAAACGCGACATTTTCTGAAGATGAAAATATTTCTAATCGTTAATGTACCCCAAACTTTCCTCAAAATTCCTATATCCATTTCTAAGTAAACCCAATTTCTGCCATATGTTGCAATTCGCCGATAAAGAGTTAACTGTGAACATGAATTTTTCTGAAGATGAGGATAAGTTTAAACGCTTTAGCACCCCAAAAAACACTTAACTCCAATCATTTTTTTAAATCGCTATACCCATTTCGAAGTAAATTTCTGTCATATGTTGCAATGGGCCGATAAAGGGTTAACAATGAACGAGATTTTTCTGAAGAAGAGGATATTTCCAATCGCTTTTTCTCCCCCAAAAATCCCTAACTCCAAACTTTCATCAAAATCGCTCTGTCCATTTCCGTGTAAACGATATTTCTGCCATACATTGTAATTGGCCTTTAAAGGTTTAACAGCAAACGCAACATTTTTCTGAAGATAAAAATATTTCGAATCGTTTATACACCCCCAAACTTTAATCCAAAATCTCTATATCGATTTCCGAGTAAACACAATTTCTGCCATATGTTGCAACTGGCCGATAAAGGGTTAACTGTAAACGTGAATTTTACTATAGATAAGGATAAGTTCAAATGCTTTAACATCCCGAAAAACACTTAACTCCAATCAGTTTTTAAAATCGCTAAAACCTTTTCAAAGTAAACCTAATTTCTGCCATATGTTGCAATGGGCCGATAAAGGGTTAACAGCAAACGACATTTTTGTGAAGATGAGGAAATTTCCAATCGCTTTTTCTCACCAAAAAAAGCCTAACTTCAAACTTTCATCGAAATCGTTATGTCCAATTTTGTGTAAACCATATTTTTGCCATACGTTGCGACTGGCTTTAACGGTTTAACAGCGAACGCGAAAGTTTTTGAAGATGAAAATATTTCCAGTCATTTATGCACCCTTAAACTTTCATCCAAAATCTCGATATCGATTTCCGAGTAAACCCAATTTCGGCCATATGTTGAAATTGGCCAATAAAGGGTTAACTGAGAACGTGGATTTTTCTGAAGATGAGGGTAAATCCAATCGTTTTAGCATCTCCCTGAAAACACTTAATCACAAACTTTCAACAAAATCGCTATATCCATTTCCGAGTAAACCCGATTTCTGCTATGTTTTGCAATTGGCCGATAATGGGTTAAATGTGAACGCGAATTTATCTGAAGATACGATTCTAATTGTTTTTTCTCATCAAAAATCCTTAACTCCAAACTTTCATCAAAATTGCTTTCTCCATTTCCCAATTTCTGCCATACGTTGCAATTGGCCTTTAAAGGTTTAACTGTGAACGCGAATTTTTCTAACGATGAGGACAATTCCAATCGTTTAAGCACCCCATTCCAAACTTTCATCAAAATCCCTATAACCATTTCCGAATAAACCCGATTTCTGTCATATGTTACCATTGATCAATACAGGGTTAATAGCGAACTCAATTTTTTCTGAAGATGAGGGTTAATCCAAGCCCCCTGAAAAACACTTAACTACAAACTTTTTTCAAAATCGTTATATCCATTTTCGAGTAAACCCAATTTCTGCTATATGATACAATGGGCCGATAAAGGGTTAACAGTGAACACGAATTTTTCTGCCTTGCGAGATTTTCAAAGTCGCATGTTTATAGTTAATGATGTTCATCCCGGCATCAAAACTGATATTTAACAGCTGTTCTTACATTTTTACGATAAAAATATTTCTTTTCATGCACGTTTAAGTGAAATTTTCCCCTATTCTCCCATGTTAAGAAAATCGTAAATTTCGAATAACTGCTGAAGTTTTTTAATTAGAATGTTGCAAATGAATAGGGTTCTTGCCAGTGTCATAAATAATATTTTAAAACTGGCCTGACCTCTCTGCGATCATTTGTTCATGAGATATCGTGTAAACAGACTAACAAACTAATGGACTAATAAACTAACAGACACCCTACAGATGGACACCATACAAATTTTGTCATTTTCGGATTCCTCATACCTGAAAACATATAAAAAAGTAAAAAAAACAAAGGTCGAAAATTTTCACTATTACCTAAGTTCCCCATACCTATAGTATGATGGGGAACTAACAATGATATACTGAAGATAAAAGATATACCGTAATTTAGTGTATATAAGTCACACTGGTAGATAAGCAGCAGCTTATTAAAATGTTGCGGAAAAAAACAATGCTCTTAGATAAACTGCACCGGAAGGTTAGCCACGGCTTATGCAAGCATTTTTACGATGATATGACAGATAAATAAGGAAAAAAGATATCGGTCTTCTGACATCTACGCAAGTTAATAAAAATAATTAATTATTAATTATAAATGAAAATAATAAATTATTTAAAAATTAATTCTGTATAAAGAAAGTAAAATCAAACTATACCAGTATGCAGATGTAATGCAACAAATATTAGAAACACGTGAAAAAGATGGTGGAATCCAGGCATATATACAAAGTCATAAAAATAATTAATTATAAATGAAATAAATAAATTATTTTAAAAGGCACTGTATAAAAAAAAAAAAATAAATAAATAAAATAAAACAAAGCCTGTATACAAATACGATGCAAAAAATAAAAAACAAGGAAACAAGATGGCGAACTCCAGACGTATATGCAAATTAATCAAAATAAGAGATTATTAGTTAATAAATAAGAGATTAGAAGCGTGAATCAGTGCTCAAGAGACTCGAATACTAAACTTCTGTTTTCGGGGAAGATTGACTGTTCCAAGAAGTATGGACGACGGAATTTGGCATTATTAGATAGCCCGCACTGATAGATAAGCCGCAGTCCCCAAAAATCAATGTTTTTTTAAAAGATAGCCCGCGGCTTATCTTCACTAAATTACAGTACATATAAGTAAAACTAATGTGTTTGACCATGAACAATCATTTATACATTAGTAACAAGTAAAGGTAAAGATAGTTAAAAAATATTTATTGCATATGCAAGCATACTTATAACTGATTCTTAAAACGAGTTTCTAAATTTTGTGTTCTTAAGAATCCAAAACTCCCTTCAAGAACCTAGAACATGCTTTTTTCTTACTAGCAGTACTCTGGCCTTTTTTTTAAACCTGGGGGAAACTCTGTAATTTTACATTATAAATGGGAAAGAAAACGTATTACGTACCTTGTTGTCCACATGATACTGGATACATCATCCTTTTATGGGATGTAATTTCGCTTTTTATTAATAAAATTATATACACCTATTTATTACAGAAATTGCAATTCTGACACACAACAAAGGAATTAAAAAATAAATCATTAACACTTTTTTTTTTTTTTGGTTTAAAAAGAAATGAAATTTAATAAATAATTTAAAAAAAAATTATTGAATTTTATGAACAAAAACTTATTATCAATATAAAATAAAACAATTTAATTTTTATTTGCTTTGGAATTATTTTGTTGCACCAGACGTTTCTTTATGTGCAGTAATTTTTTAAATGCAATATGAAGACAAAATCAAATATATTATTTTATATTCTAAAGGGTCTTGTTTCACTGTAATATGTTTAAATTAGTTCACGAACTGTTTGAATGCTAATTTTTCAAATATTAATATCATAAATTTGATATCTATATAAATCACGTTTGTACTAATGAATTCTCTGGTTTTAATCATATTTGCAAGAATAATATATTTTTGTGAACATTCTTCCACAATAATCAACAAAAATAAATAAGTTTGCCTTTTCAATTTCATTTTTTTAAACAAGTCAATTATAAAATTAATCAAATCAGAGAGCAAAATATTGCATTGGCCTATGGGGGAAAAAAGTGATTATACTTTTTTTTTTTTAAAGAACTCTGGTATTAAACATAATTTTACTGCTATGTTTAGTTTAAAACTGTGAAAAAAAAAAAAAAAAAAAAAACTATAGAGGGAGGGATATAAAGTATAATCACGATTTGTTACTTTTAGGACTATCTGATTTCATTTATTATTTTATACTATTTTATATTGCTATGACAGCGAAAGTACAAAATCAGTTTAAGATCAAAGAGATGTGGATGTTTAAAAAAATCAACTTTTGATTTTTAGTTTCATATAAATTCCAATTATTGATTATTTAAATTAATTAAAAAAATAAATAAAAGTTTCCTTTTTTATTTTCTTAGATTTATGTTTTGGATTAAATTGTAACAACTTTTGCTTAGCTTAATAGTTATCACATATATTTGTATCGCATAAAAGGAGGAAAAAAATATTTTATAAAAATTTGTAGAAGAATTTTTATTCTAATAAAAGTGACTTTCACTAACCTCAGGATCCATTTTCTTGTACTCAGCATCCTCTTCATCCACTTCAAAAAACATTTCAGCTTGTGTTATGGATAGCATTCCAGGAACTACGACACCAGGAGCTATAAGTTTGCATTTAGTGCTAAAACTCACAGGCCCTACAAGAATCGGTAAAAAATCATTTCAGAATAAAAATGGCACAATATTAGAGTAATATAACCATGACAAAGTCATTTATTTTTCTAGTTAAAAAAAAAAAAAAAATGGTAACACATAAAATCTCTCATAAATATTCTATGTAACACTATATTGATAAATTTAAAAAAGGTTTTAAAAAAAGTTTTTTTTTAAATAGTAGTAGTAATAATAATTTTGACTACTAGATCTAAAAATTTATCTCATAAAATACTGATGATAAGTCCCCCTTGAAAATAAGCCCCATCCCCACTTTTAGGCAATTTTGGATTTTTTCCATAATCATAAAAATAAGCCCTCCCCCTTCATTTTTTCATTTTTGAGTATAAAGTTAATTTCTAAAATCTTATGTATATTTAATGATTTTAAATGTATATTTAATGATTTTAAATAAATTTATTCTTTAAAATGATTTTTACAGCAACAATTATTAACTCCCTCTTCTCCTGTTTTAAGAAAATAATCATGAGGTGGGAATGAGAACTATAAAATAACTATAGCTCTATATGCAATCGAAATTGTAAACCTATTTTCTGATAGGTGGCAGCACCAGATTTAATTCCAGAGAATGTTCTTATAAGCTTCTTCAACATTCATTAAAATAATCGAATATAATAATTGAATGTTATAGTAAACTTTTCTTTATTTACCTTTCATATACTAAATATAAAAAATAGATCTTTTATTTATTTATTTATTTAACAAAGGTTGCATTTTTAAAAAATTACTAGCTTTTCTTTTAATTATTTCACTTAAAAATATTTTTGTAAAATGTTATGTTTAATAACAATATAAAATGAGTTTTATGCATTTCATATATACTCTTATTAATTTATACCTTTACCTTTATCTTACCTTTACTTTGCCAAAACCAGTCTTTCTTTTTTTTTTAATTCATCTTTCATATTAATTATAAGA
Source organism: Salticus scenicus (assembly GCA_963930645.1). Lineage (NCBI taxonomy): Eukaryota > Metazoa > Arthropoda > Arachnida > Araneae > Salticidae > Salticus > Salticus scenicus. The sequence continues at coordinate 139,636,862 of OZ005655.1, read as the reverse complement.
AAAATTAATTTAAATTAATAATAAATAATTTTTAATTAATAATTTAAAATTTATTTCTGTAAGTTACATTCAATTTCTGGTTTAGATAATAAATATTAGTTTAACTCTTTGGTGATAAATGGTACCACCACAATTTTGCAAAAAAAGAAATTTCTGAAAATCTCAATTATAAGCCCCTCCCTATTTTTTACTGGTTTTGCTTCTAAAAAATGGGGGGCTTATAATTGGGATTTTACGGTATACAGTGATCTCTTATTTATGCGCAGGCACAAGGGAGCGTAACGAAAACGTGCATAAGTGAAAAACCATTAAAGGGAGCATAAAAGGGAAACATCAGCACAGTGTACATAGTAATTATTAATTAACACTATGTACATACAGTATTATTGAAAAATTTAAATGAGATTACGTAGTTTCAAAGTGCAAAATGTACAAGTTGCATGAATAACTTCCGTTAATTATTTTTTTAAAAATACACACACAAAAAAGATGTTTCTTTAGTTAAATTTTCTTTTATTCCTGTGTATTTTCTTATAAGATAACTTACAATCCAGGATTATTTTTGTTCTCTTGAGTTTTCAAAGAGAGTTTTTTCAAGTTCATGAACACACAACAAAGTTCCTTCAGTACCGAAATTTAACTGAAAATAATCCCGCATAGTTTCTAATGGCTTCTAGTGCTCTTTTGGAGATTGGGGAAACTTTTGCCAAATCTTCTTCATCAACGTTATCATCTTCATCACTTTACCATGTTTTTATTAACTTCGATTCTTGTTTGTTTGTCCCTTACAAATCTTCAATCGATTTTTAACTAACCTCTTGACTATCTAGACATTTGAAACTTTCAGGACAGCTCAGAACACAGTGACGATACACTTTTTTAATACTTTTAGTCAACTGTTTCAGGTCCCTGCTGCTTTCGGCAGCATTTATATGATTCGACAGAAAATTTATTTAACTAACTTCCCGACTAGCCAGACATTTGAAATTTCAAAATAGTTCAGAACATGATGAAAATGCATTTTTAAAAATATTTTTAGATAACTGTTTCGGGTTCCTGCTGCCTTTGGTAGGCATTACCAGTACAAAACTTGCAATCGATTTTTAACTACAGGGTGGCTAGCATTTAAACCTTTTCAAATTCCCTGACTTTTCCCTGACTATTTTACGAGATTTTCCTCCATTTTTCCCTGACTCTCACTGTTTATTTTCGATGAAAATTTCACGACATTAGCAAAAAATTTAGCGATTTAAAATATCATTAATAATTTAATGATTAATAGGGGAGAGGAGGGAGGAATGGGACAGTGGGAGGTGTGGGACAGCTGAAATTGTAGCAAAATAAATCACTTTATTTTATTTCTAGCTTCACCAGCAGATGGCGTTAGTATAGCTTCTTGTTCTTTGCTGTTTGTAGTTTATCCAGCTTCAGCCTTCAGTTTATAATTGGAACAAGTTTAATTTTCTACCTTCAGAGTAAGTTTTTAATATATTTTTAGTTTTATTTCTCTACTCATGTAATTCATAAAACAATCTTAACATATTATCATAGTAATCTTAAAGATATAATGTATGCTTATCTGCAGTTTAGTTAAGCCTAAAACCATCATGGTTTAAGTGACAAGTTATTTTTTAGAAGCAATATGTAGAGGGAGGAATGGGACACTCTGAAGGAGGGAGGACTGGGACATGTCCATTCCTCCCTTCTACTACTAAAAATATGAAACATTTAAAATTGAAAACATTTAATTAGATTTTGTTGTAATAATCAATTTTCAAAGGATTAAAAAAATTGATTTTAATTTTAAAAAAATCGCTTTTATGTATTGTTTTGAACATTTTTTTCTAAGATTATTAAATTTAAATAAACAGGAAAGCAAGGAGGCTGTTTCATGTACCTATATTTTACATCTCTTTACTAGTTTATTTAAAACTTAATAGTTTACAAGTAAATTTAATAGTTACTAAAACTTTAATAATTTACTAGTTTATTTGAAACATGATATAAAATCTCCCCATTAAATATTCTGCTAAAATTTATTGTGACCTCTCCCTTGTGTAATGGAACTTAGTTTGATAAAAATTCTCTAGTATTAAATAGTTTGGTACTATAGATTAAAATTATCTATTTTTTTTTTTTTTTTTCTATAATTTTGTTATTGGTTGTTTACCTTTTATTTCTTTTCTTTTTTGTTTGTTTGTTTCTTTTTTTATTGCTTTTAAATTAAGAACTATTTTACTGATAATGATTACCACAATAGTCATTTTTGAGAATATTTATTACCAATGTAATGTATGCCATTAGTAACAATAAGTTTTACAATACAAGTTTAAGGCATGCATTGTTATTTATATTGCACAAAATTAAAAAAAAAAAAAAAAAGTAGCATGATTAAAATTTTAAAAAAATGTTTGATGTTTTTACATCCTGTAATTTATTTTATAAGACTTTCAATTTTATATTAAATATTTTATTTTTTTGTTTTTTTAGAAAATGCCACGAAAGTGGAAAAAGAAACACCCAGACACAGAAGAGATGTCAAATAAGGAAATAATACTGCAGTGTGTTGAGATGGTTATTAGAGAAAAAAAGAGCATTCGAGAGGTTGCAGTGGCCATGAAGATTTCAAAGTCAGCTCTTGCCCGTCATGTGAAAAAATATAAGAATTCAGTTGATACAGATAACATAGTTTTTAGAAGAAATTTAGTAAATGGTATGGTTTTCACAACTGACCAAGAAATGATGTTAAACGATTATCTGGTCACATCCAGTTATATGAACTATGGACTTAGTAGGCAACAAGTTCGAAAATTGGCATACCAATATGGAAGTGCACTGAATCTAAACATTCCAGATTCATGGAAATCCAATGAAATGGCTGGAAAGGATTGGTTCTGTGGATTTATGGATAGACATCCAAATCTTTCACTTAGATCCCCAGAAGCTACCAGTTTTGGAAGAGGTACAAGCTTCAATAAAGCTAATGTGGCAGCCTTCCATAAAAATCTAAAAGGTTTATATGAACAATATAAATTTACACCAGATCGGATTTATAACTGCGATGAGACAGGAGTCACTACAGTGCATAAACCCCCAAAAGTTGTTGCTGCAAAAGGTAATAAACGAGTGGGACAAGCAACTTCAGCAGAGCGTGGAGAGCTTGTGACTGTATTATGCATCATTAACGCAATTGGAAATGCCATACCACCTGTATTTGTTTTTCCGCGAGTTAATTTTAAAGATATTTTTATGGAAGGAGCACCTATCGGCAGCATTGGATTTGCCAATCCCAGTGGCTGGATGAATGCAGATATATTTTTGAAGGCACTGGATCATATAATTCGTCAAACAAACAGTTCAAAAGAAAATCCTATTTTACTGATACTTGACAACCATGACAGCCATGTTTCAGTTAAATTAAGGGCACTGTCCCGAAAGAGTTTAGAAATGACACGCTAGTATAAAACCTATGTAAAATGTTTAGAGAGATTTTTCATTCGCATTTTAATATTTTTGAATTTTGTTTTTTGCACATGATATTTGAGATCAAATCAAAAGCCGCCTTTTTATTAAATTTTCGATTTCTCTTATTGTTTGATTGTGATTTTAACTGCAATTTTGGAACTTTGGAAAACTAGGGTATTGTTCTACTTACAACTTTATAATAATAAACCCGTGAAATATCCTTAAAAATTAAATTTTAATCGGTAGACCTTAAAGTTCGAAGTTTTCAAATACTTTTTTTCCATAATTTTTACTAATTTCGTAAATCAAAAATACTTCTAGAGATATTGCGAATTTTTGTGAAAATACTGAAAAATTCTTAAAATCTCCGCCTCCCATCGGATCCTCCTTATCTGCGTGATTGATTAGACAGTTCCCACTCTTTTTCATCTCTCTACCCCAGTAACATAGCAGGGGGGTTGTAGTGTGAGAGGGGGTGTTTAACAGAAAGGAAAGGAAAGAAAACATTGTTATTTCCTCACAAGTGCACTTTTAGAGTCAAAACATTTCGTTCCTAAACTTCTTCATTTGAGTTTGAGTAGTAGTTTTTAATTTTAGTTACATAATTTTTAACAATATTAATATAATTCCTCCCCTTGCCTTTTCGGAATAAGAAACATACAATTTAGGATTTTACTATTAAAGGTTAAACAAAAGAAAAAAAAAAAAAAAAAAACTGTATATTTATGAAAATATAAAGACTTTATTTTTTTTTAAATTAATTAATTAATTTTTTATTTTATTTATTTATTTTTTGCGGGAGGTTGAAAAGAACAATCGCAGGCAAAAAAGAAAAGCTAACCAAAAAATATTAAATTTTATATACTGGAAATTTAAAAGATAAAAAGTAAGAGATTGGTATCGTTATTAGAATGAAGGCGATTGACTGCACTAGGTTCCTAGGCCTGAGGGGAGGGGCCCTCTGTGTGCAATGGGGGTGGGGGTCTTTCTAAGGGCTTACCTCGCATTTATTCGTCTTTCGGAAAAAACCATGGAAAACTCAGAACGGCTAGGCTGACAAGCGTGACCTGGGATCGAACCCGGCACTTCACGTCTACCAGCTTCAAGGACAGAATCTCTCCGCCGCTGGTAGGCCGAAAAAATGGAGGAGATTCTTTATTTAGATGAGTATTTTTTTTATTATATGTTCTTTCCAGGAAGTAAAGGAATAGCCAAAAGACGAAAAAATAAAAATAAAAAATTCCAGCTTTGACTCACAGACATTCAATTTGACATTTCACTGGAAAAGTAAAGTTTGAAAAATTCTTTTTAAATTCAAGGGAGGATGACATATTGGTGGAGGGTAGAAGGGACATAGGTACATAGATCGCTACAAAATGCAGTAGAGGGTAGATCGCTATCGGGTATCGCTAGAGGGTAGATCGCTAGAGGGTGATCGCTACAAAATACATTTTATAGCAATTATTCGTTACCTTGCCTTTTCAGACTAAGGTACAATTTAGAATTTTACTATTGGGGGATTAAAAATAAATAAATAAATGAATAAAGCTGTATATTTTCGGATATTTATATGAAAAGAATAATAGTAGGCTAAAAAAAGTAACCAAAAAATATTAAATTTTAAATGCTTGAAATTTAAAAAGATTAAAAAAAAAAAAAAAAGAACAATGGTGATTTGTCTTTTTACTTTCTTCTGTACTCAATAGAAGAAAGTTTTGGATTTGTAAAAATTTTCTATTTTCTTTTGATAGATTTACACGTTTTGAAAGATCCAGAACGCGATTTATCTACTTTTAGGAAACGTCTCTCTGTGTTGTGAGATAAAAATTTCATTCCAATTATGTCCCAGGATCTACTGCTCAGATTTACCTATAAATTTATATATAGTTCAATCTTGACATAAACTGAAGCCTATCAATTTTTTGTGCTAATCACTCAACAGGTGGCACTTTTACACAGCAATTTTCACAATATCAGGGAATGCTATATCTCAGGAACTACTGCGTAAAATTTGATATAAGTGCATATGTCGATGCACTTTGACATGAGTTAATGTTTATTACATTTGGTGTCAACAGTTCAACAGGTGGAGCTACTATAAAGCTATTTCTGATATTTTAGGGAAAGCTTTATCTCAGGAACTAATTCACAGATTTACATATAAATATATATGTAGATTCACCTTAACCTAACTTAATGTCTATCAACTTTTGATGCCAGTCCCTCAATAGGTGACGCTGTTATACTACGATTTCCGCAGTTTACAGGAAGGCTCTATCTCTGGTTCTATTGCGTATACTCGAACTAAAATTGATATGTAAAAAGGCAGAGATTTAATGCTGAGTCAATTTGTGTGCATATCGGCCGACAGGAGGCGCTGCTTTATTGAAAATGTCCCCGAGAGCAGGATGTACGCTATCTGCACGGTAAAAATTTACTCCCGTTGGACATTTCGTGTAATACGTCTCTAAGATGAAAAAAGTCAGCATTCAAAATGTAAATAATAATAATAATAAATAATTTGTATTGCATAAATTTCTATAGGAAAATACAGAAGAAAGTTTTTTTGCTAGCCACAACATACTAGTTTTAAATGAGTGTTTTTCATTATCTGTCACTTTTCAAGACATAAAGGAGAAAAAAAAAATTCCAGCTTCGACTCACGGACACCCAATTTTGACATCTCACTAAAGGAGTAAAGTTTAAATAATTCTTTATAAACTGAAAGGAGAAGGCCATATACTGACGGAGGGGAGGGAGGGGGGGGGTGCTAGATAAATAGAAAATACAATTTATAACTTCAACCTCTTCTCCACCTAGATAGTAAAACCGCTTATGTATATTTTAAAAACATTCAACAAAAATAAACTTTCAGTTGGGGGTCATATATATGGGACACACATATATATATATATGTATATATATATATGTGTGTGTGTGTATATAATAAATATATAAATAAATAAATAAATATTTATTTATTTATTTATTTATTTATTTATATAATCCACTCTCAGAAAATCCACTCTCAGTACCTGAGAGAAATCCACTCTCAGTACCTGAAATTCAGCTATTTATACAGGAAGCCTATCAATTTTCCTGAACTAACTAACTATATCATTCGAAAGGACATCTAATAGAGTGTTTATATAGCAACTTTGAAGAAAATCGTTAGAGCCGTTTTTGAGATTCAGATTTACGGCCCCACTTCCGGTTTCGCAAATCTCCCTTCCGGTTTTCCAATTTTCTTCAAAATTTGGAAAATTATCTGTACACTAGTTCTGCTTTATTTCTGAAGTTTCGTAGCTGTATCTTTATTAGTTTTGAAGATATGACAGTCAGAAGATTCCCCCCCACACACACACACACACTGACCAGTTGCCAAAAAGCACTTTTTTTAGACTCAGAAGACCTCAAAACATGTAAATCAAGTGAAATCTCGATATCGAATTTTCTTACCGAATACAGTACTTCCATTACCTACCGTAATCGAGTAATGGAAGTAAAAAGAGTTTTTTTTTTTTTTTTTTCCCCGTTATATCTCCATGAATATATGTTGTAGCCTCATAAAAATTTATACAGATAATGAGAAAAATCTTCACATGCTTCAGCCAAAACGCATTTAAAGCATTATTTTTTAAAGTGTGGTTGAAAATATTTTGTCTGTTGTTAAATTTTTTACTTGTCCCCTTTTCCTCTTCAGGACGTAACTTTTACTGATATATATGAGATATAACATGTTTTCTACCCTACTAAAGTTTCAAGAAGACTAATAAAGAATTTTTTTAGATTTTTGACAAAACACCTGAATTCGAAAGTGTCCAAATACATGGTAGATAGTGTATATATATATGTGTGTGTGTGTTTGCAAAATTACTAATGGTATTTATATACTTAAGTTTTCTTTTGAAAAGTACAGCTTTCATTTTCCAGTGTAAATTATGGTGTAATTGCTGTGTAATTTTCTACAATTTTTCTTTTTAGACACAATTTCTAATCATTCAATTCCTGTCCCCTCTTCCTCCTCATCTTACATGTTTGTTTTATATTGAACATCGTAAATATGTTATTTAATTATTTTATGTATTTGTTTATTACAGAGACTAGTCAAAAGATTGAACGTATGACTTTCTGTTTTTGAAACACATTTGAAACACATTTGAAACACATTTCCCATCTCTGCAGGGAGATCTTTCCCGGGCACTTCAATCTGAATATTTATCGACGACAGGGGGGATCTGCTACTATTTAAGAACTACGGTTTTAAAGATGACTGTATCTCAGCATCTATTAAATATTTTAGTTTTGAACCATGTATTTTATAGCCCATGCCATTTATGGAATGATACTTTTTTACGAAAATAACTTACTTTTGTACAATTTTCTTTTTCTTTTTGTTTATAAATGAATAAATATTGATAATATCTCATATTAATCAGAAATTTGTGTTTATTTGCTATCTCCAAATTTGCATTATTAAAAACATTTAATGACAAATATGAAATAGAAATACAGATTTCACATGAATATCATATCATGAAATCTATGCTGTGAGAAATTCCTATCCAATATTATATTTTGTTCAGTTTTATTAGCAAAATCGAACACATTTTTCTCCTATCATGCATGCATCTACTAATCTGCAATAGTTTTATTTTTGCATTGCAACAAAGTCAAAATAAATAAACCAATATATATATTTTTTAAATATAGTACAGTTTCTAGATCTTATGTATATACAGGGTTTACACAATGTTACCATTCGTCGGGTAACCTTATAGGTAAAATATACCAATTTGAACAATCAACAGAGTTCAATTCGCAAATCTTCTTTGTATGTGTGAAATTCCAAGATATTTTGTCTAGTATTTCATTTATTTATTTATTTATTTAATTTTTCAAAGCAAAATGTTGAGCCTATGTCATTATGTTAAAAAAAATTTAAATTTCGAATAACTCCCAAAATTTTCAAAATACAATTTTCAAATTTAATAGGGTTAGTATACCAGTATTCTAAAAAATATTTTAAAACTGGTCCGATAAGTTTAGCATAGGAGCCCCTTGGCAGCTTTTAAACTGTTGTTGTCATTTTGTCGATGAATTAAATTGTTATCGCAATTGCGTAAGTAAAGATCTTGGCTAGAAACATCAGAGCTACGACGGTGCCAAATTTCAAAATTCGTCAAGGAGTTTTAAACTGAATCAATTTTTTAGCATGATTTTTCTCAAATTTAATTATTTAAAAGAAAATGTGTGTACATTCAGTTTTTATTCGATATAAAAAAGAAATATATTTGAATATATATAAAGGTCAATTTTTAAGTCTTTTATGTTTTTCTTCAATTGTTACTTTTTTTTTATTTTACTCTTTAATTATGAGCAGCTAGTTATGTAATAAGGGTAAGTATCAATCATAAGCATGGTACTTTTTTTTCTTTATAACATTACCTTCATGTACACTAAAGGACAAAAAAAAAAAAAAAAAAAAAAAAAAAGAAAGAAAGAAAGGCGCGCGCGCGCTTGCTTAGATACTTTCATTTTTTCTTTTCAAAAATCACCAATTTTAAAATTTAAACGTAGGGATTTAACAGGGAGTAATATTTGCCGGATATATCTGAAACACTGATGTCAGGTGGATACCGATATGCGGCATCCGGCAAAATTGCTATTCGTTTCGTCCTTATTTTTAAATGATTAAATCGAACAATTTTCAAATGTATATATATATATATATTTAAATCCCTTTGTGTAGATATTAACTTTTTGAATTTTTATGGAGTAGTTTTGAAGTTATGCAAATTACAGATCATGAATAATAAAATCATTCTATGCATTGTCTTTATATTTTTAATAATTTTTAATAGTTAAACTTATGTTACAAAATTTCTTTATTTTTAGAAATTTTCATATTCATTTTTTTTTTTTTTTTTTCTTTAATTAAGTTTAATCTTTTTCCATTTATTTTAATTTATTAGAAATTGGCATCACTATTTTAGAAACTTTATTTGCAGTAATTTAAAAAATGTTAATGATAAATATTTTAAATTGAATTTCTCAGCTAACTAATCATAATAAATGCACGCAAGTTTGCTTTTATTTTTAACAATAACAACAACAATATTAATAATAATAGTATCCTTCTATACTGAGGCTGTCCAATTTCTTTAGTACAATATTTCTGATATTCATTTTAATTATTTAAAAAAAAAAAAAAAAATTGCACGTACTTTTTTTATTTATTTTTATTTTATTTTTTGGCACAAAGAAAAATATACTTACTTAGTTATTCATTTTTGGCATCAACTTCTTTTTTTTTCTTTTTAATTTTAAAGTGTGTTTTTTATTACCTTTTGAATCAATTATCCGGTTGAACTAAAAAATACGGCATTAGCTAGATTTACCGTTCTATACTGTAGCTATTAATTAGAACGAATTTTCTAAATTTTATTTTAATTAATAATGTAATAATAATAATTTAACTTTCATTTTTTTTTTTTTTTTTTTCCGGTGTAAAAATAAGTATAATTACGCATATATTTTTGGTATAATTTATTTTTTTACTTTTTTTTTTTTTTTTTTTTTTTTTAATAATTTTAAAGTTTAAGTAGGATTTTTATTACTTTTGAACCAATTATTCAATTGAACACAAAAATACAGAATTACCTAGATTTCGTTTTAATACATAAGTGTACCAATTTTTGATATAATCCGGACTAAAAATCCGTATTGATACAGTAACAATCGTTTAGCTCTTTATATTTAGATGACAAAATAAAAAAGTTTTGAACGTCTATTCAAGGTAATAAATAAAAATTGGTAACGAAGACAAAATCGCTATCTGAAAGAAATTGTTCGACCTGTCTTACTACTTACTACCTCGATAAGTAATATAGGCACCCTAACTACTACTAGTAGTAATAGTAATAATAATAATAACAACCTGTGATATTATATATGTATATATATATATATATATGAATCAATACTATACATATATGCATGTATACATGTGTTTTTACATGCATTCATTACATAATATTGAAGTTCATTCAATAAAACGCTGCCTTTTTATCAAAAGACAAATCAGTACTGAGGAAGTTTCTTGACGCCCTTTTGTATAATGGACTTCTTTTTGGGGGACGAAAATGACCCCGCCTCTGTGATCATCATATTGACAGCCGAAATACTTTACGTCTGTAATTGGACAAAAAATGTCACACTAGGTAAAGGGCGGGGAAGTTTTGTACTTCATCTAAGCCAGTTTTTTAGTTTCATTTTCTATAGCTGGGGAGTTAAACGGGAACAAGGCAGTGCCCTTAATCGACAAGGCAAGAGACAATGGTGTTATCATGTTAACTTTTCCACCTCATTGCAGCCATAGGCTTCAACCACTAGATATATCGGTGTATTCCGCATTTAAAAGCCGATATAATGCAGCTTGCAATGACTGGCTAATAAACAATCCGGGGAAAATCATTAATATTTACCACATAGCAAAGCTTGTCGGAATTTCATACCAGACATCATTCACACCAAAAAATATTACTTCAGGATTTAAAAAACCTGGAATATATCCATTTAATAGTGAGCCCTTTGGAGATGAAGAGTTTCTGACATCATACGTCACAGACCGTCCTATGCTGGTAAATAATGATAACAACAGTAATTGCCTTCCTTTAACGCATAATCCACCCAACAATTCTGTTAATATTGGTGTTAGTAAGCCGTCTTCATCTCAGACTTTGTCTCTCAGTCCTGCAGACATACGGCCATTCCCAAAATCAGAACCTAGAAATCCATTGAAGAAAAATAAAGGAAAGAAAAAAGGACGAACAAGGATATTAACAGCTACGCCTGAGAAGAAGGAAATTGAAGAAGCAGAAGCTGCCAGACTAGAAAACAAAAAGCGCAGACTAAAACCTGTTTCTGCAAAGCCAAAAAAACAAAAAAATGAAAAAAAATTACTGTCCAAAGATGAATCCAGTGATAGTGAAGAGTCATTAATTTCATTACATGACACCTCCGATGATGAAATATTTGATTATGATGTGCATGATGACACGGAAATAGCACAAGAAATTGACTGGATGGAGGACAAACCAAACATAGGGATAAATGATTTTGTACTTGTCAAATTCCTTACAAAACGGTCAATTGTTTATTATGTTGCAAGGGTGGAGAGTGTTGACAATGATACTGAAAGCTACAATGTCAAATTTTTAAGAAAAGATGTAAAAGGAAATTTTAATTTTCCTCAACTGGATGACTATAGTATGATTGAAAAAAGGCAGTGTACAAAGCTTGCCATCGATTTTTAACTAACTTCCTGGCTAGCTAGCTAGCCATTTGAAACTTTTATAATAGCTCAAAACACGATAACAATGAATTTTTTTTAATACTTTTAGCCAATTGTTCCGGGTTCCCGCTGCCTTTGGTAGTGTTTATATGATTCAACAGAAAATTTAAAAACATGGTATATAAAAAGTTCTTTTTATCTTGTAATTATTTGTCACTATCATTTATTTCAACTGCTAAGTCAACAATTTATTGCAATTCTTTTTTAAATTAAATTTTCATATTGAGGAACTTACAATATAAGCTGAAAAATTTCGATGAAAGAAAAAAATCATGCATAAGTAAAAGGTGCTTTTATAGCTCCGCACATAAATGAATAACAGTTATAATTGTTTTAATATATTCCTGACCCGGGCCAAGAAAAAAATACGCATAAGTGAAAAACATGTATAAAAGAGAGTGCATATACGTGAGAGATCACTGTATAATAAAAATAGTTAAGCCTATCCAAATTACCAGTACTAATAAACAAATACCGGGCTACCGAAAAAGGTTAGGACACATTTCATATAATCATATTTAATGAAATACTTAACATAAACAAACAATTCTTTCATTGTAAAGTACAGAATTTCACCTTAATAAGTTTCAATATGAGCATCATTGGTTGCTCTGCACATAACAAGTTGATAATCAATCTCAAACCACATGCTCTAACCACTGAGCTACACTGGTTGATAATCAGCTTGGCACTTCTCACATAATTTACGTTGACAAGGTCACCGAGTCTGCATTAAAGCAGCTATATCAACCACTGAGCTACCCTGGCTGATAACCAGCTTGGCACTTCTCACATAATTTACGTTGGCAAGGTCTGCACCGAGTCTGCATTGCTTTAATGCAAGGTCACCGAGTCTGCATTAAAGCAATGCAGACTCGGTGCAGACCTTGCCAACGTAAATTATGTGAGAAGTGCCAAGCTGGTTATCAGCCAGGGTAGCTCAGTGGTTAGAGCATCCGTGCGTTAAGCGGAAGGCCCGGGGTTCGATTCCCGGCTCTGGTATTTTTCACATGGTTGGTAAAAATCAACCTTCTACTCCATTCTATCAAAAATTAATCATAACCTTTTTACTTTCTTCTATATGTAATATAGAGAAAGTATTGGATTCGCGAAAATTTTCGAAGTCCACTTTTTGATGGATTTACATGTTTTGGGATATGGAGAACACGAATTAATAGTTTTTAGAAAATGTCTGTCTGTCTGTCTGTCTGTCTGTCTGTATCATTTTTTTGTGGACGCTGTATCTCACGAACCAATGAATGAAATTTAACCAAACTTGGTATTTAGTTGCACCCTGACATAAACTGGTGCTGATTAGATTTTGGGATCACTCGCTCAATAGGTGGCGTTGTGATCGCATTTTATGCAAATTTTTAACATGGCAGCATAGGACAAAATTCCGTATAAATGGGCATAAAGAGAGTTATTTTACACTTGTGATTGTAAAATTAATATGAATTATTGATAATAGTAGTAGTTAGCTAGGAAAAAAATTTTGTGCATGGGGGGGCATCAGTTCCCCCCTGGGGGGGAAAATCCCCCCCCGGGGAAGTAAATTTTCAAGATGGGTATCTTTCGAAAGGTCTCGTTGATAATAGTAATAGTTAACTTGGAAAAAAATTTTGTGCATGTGGGGGCATCGGTTGCCCCCCCACCGGGAGGGGAAGTTCCCACCCGGGGGGGCAAAATTTCAAGATGGGTATCTTTCGAAAGATCTCGTCAATACCTTTAAAACGAATGGTTGAACGATAAATCTGTGATAATTTAAACCAAAGTTATCGATTTTTTTTACTTTTAACAAAAAAAAACTTAGAAAAATATCGCAATTTTTTTTTTTTTTTTTTTTTTTAACGAAATTTAACCAAACTTGGTATTTAGTTGGTCCCCGACATAAACTGGTGCTGATTATGTTTGGGGATCAATAGCTCAACAGGTGGCGCTGTGATAGCATTTTATCTAAATTTTTAACATGGCAGCATAGGACAAAAATTCGTATAAATGTGCATAATTAGAGTTGTTTTAAACTTGTGATTGTAAAATTAATATGAATTATTGATAATAGTAGTATGTAACTAGGAAAAAAATTTTCTGCATGGGGGGGCATCGCTTCCCCCCCTGGGGTGGAAGTACCCCCCCGGGGGGGATAAATTTTCAAGATGGGTATCTTTCGAAAGGTCTCGTCAATACCTTTAAAACGAATGGTTGAACTATAAATCTGTGATAATTTAAAACAAAGTTATCGATTTTTTTCACTTTTAACAAAAAAAAAAAAAAAAAAAAAAAAAACTTAGAAAAAAAAAATCGTACTTTTTTTTTTTTTTTTTTTTTTTTTTAAATATTGTTACTGATTGAATATGTATAGGTAAATATAGAAGAAAGTCTTGTGGTGGCCACAACATACTAGTTTTAATATACTTCAATTTTAGATTTTTTTCTTTTTTGTTTTGTTTAAATAGTATGTTTTTGGCACGGATGAATCATGCTTGGCATGAAAGCTAATTCATTGATAATCCTGAGTAATATTTTAAAATTTTGATGCTGAAATAGATTGAACATTTTTTGTCAAGGAATCTACTTTTGTGAAAGCCACTTTAAGCCAAGTAGCGTATCAAAAATATAAATAAATTATAAAATATTGAAAAACAGAAAAGAAAGAAAAGGAAAGGAAAAAGAAAAGAAACAGAAAAAATAATTGCATAAATTATGTATTTTTGTCTAAAATGGCGATAAAAATTCAAAAGTCGACAAGGGGACTTATTAAGGCTGTACTATGATCACATTTACATATTTTTAGTTCCCCATCATACTATAGGTATGAGGAACTTAGGTAATCGTGAAAATTTTCGACCTCGTTTTTTTCACTTTTTTACACGTTTTCAGGTGTGAGGAATCCGAAAATGACAAAATTTGTATGGTGTCTGTCTGTAGGGTGTCTGTTAGTCTGCTAGTGTGTTAGTCCGCTAGTGTGTTAGTCCGTTAGTTTGTGTACAAGATATCTCAAGATCAAATTGTCGCAGAGAGGTCAGATCAGTTTTAAAATATTACTTTCGACACTGGCAAGAACCCTCTTCATTTGCAACATTTGATTTTAAAAACTTCATAAGTTATTAGAAATTTACGATTTTCTTAACATGGGAGAATAGGACAAAAATTCACTTAAACGTGCATTAAATGGAAACTTTTTACTGTAAAAATGTCAGACCAGTTTTAAAATATCCGTTTTGATGCCGGAATGAACATCAGTAACTATAAATATGCTACTTTGAAAATTTCGCAAGTTATTGGAAATTTACGAATTTCTTAACATGGCAGTATAGGGCAAAATTTCACATAAACATCAATTTTTAGCGATATTTTCATCGTAAAGATGTCAAACCACTTTCGAAATATTAATTAGGTTACTGGCATGAATATCATAGACTATGATTTTTCCAATTTAAAAAATTCGTAAGTTATTTGGAATTTACGATTTACTTAACATGTCAGAATAAGGCAAAATTGAGCATAAACTACCATTTTGAGGATCATAAATACATTAGACAACTTCAAAATTACATTTATGATATTTGTTTGAACATGATTGAATACAAATATTCTAATATGAAAATTTCGTATATTATTCGTAATTTACGATTTTATCAACATAACGAAATTGTAAATTTTTCATATAAATATGAATTTTGAGGATTATTGCATTGGAAATAGTAGCATGAAAACTAAACAACAGAATTGACTCTGATAAAATAAATTAATAGATTAGAATAAGATAAATATATCAAAGTGAATGGTGGATAGCCTATTAGGCGCAGTAGTGGCACCAGAAATTCCCCGACGGGGGGACACCACCTCCCCGACAGGGGGGCATTACATAAAGAGAGTTTATTATATAAGTATTTATCAAAAACTGCAATACTGTTAATAATATTACTGATAATATTTGTACCATTGCATTTGTTAGTACTTCTTGTGGTTTTGGAGATGATCATGCCACAGACAGACATTTTCTAAAAATATCGTGGTCAAAACGTGTTTTGGACCTCTCAAAACGTGTACATTCATGGAAAAATGGAAGTCGAAAATTTTATACTGTTCTATTGAATACAGAATGGAAAAACTGGAATGCTCCAAATTTGTACAAGGAAAGAAAAGTGCTGCCAGAAGTAGAAAAACTGAAAATTTTGTATTCCCCCCCCCCCCCCCCCCCCCCCGAGAGATTTTAGGAGTATGCCCCGATGGGGGGTCACAGACTCCCCGACGGGGGGGCCTGTGCCCCCCCGGCCCCCTAGCTGGCGCCACCCCTGATTAGGCGGGGATTTCTTTCTGTCCCTGTGTCAAGCTTTGGTCAAATTGATTTTTTTAACATGATTATGATATGTCTCACGCTAGAAATTTATGAGAACATAAATATGATGGGGAACTGAGCAGAGTCAACTTATGCCAACTAGTTTTATATACCAACTACTATTAACTAACTTAACTACTATTATAACCACAAAAAATTAATTGTTTCACGCGATAGATATAGCCGATCATAGCATATTGTAATAGTATATTTGGCGTGTAATTGTTGCTATTTTATAGTTGATCGAATAAATCAAATAAATCTAGAAAATAATATGAAAGAAAATATTATGCACACCACGTATAGTGTTGTTCATATGTAACTAAGATTCAAATATAAAATTGCTACTTCAATTTTTTCGATGCTGTCCGTTTCGAAACTGTCATCTGATAAGCACCCAAATGGAAGCCCACTGGTAAGCTATTGTCAAGGTAATAGGGACAGGCACCGAGAGCCTGTGAATGGGGTCAGGAAATAGGCTTTTTAGCAATTTCATAATTTTTTTTAAATTTTATTTCTGTTTATAAAGTGATATAGAAAAGAGTTTCCTTTAAATATAGTGACCAGCGAAGCAGGTAAAGCCTTCATTGATTCACTACCTTCATTGGTTTCACATTCTGTCATTTTTGACAGGGTTATATACTAGTATTTCATAATTTTGTGTAGATTGCACTCTTGTATGCTCACCAAACCACTGCAATTTAAAAAACTATACTGATGACAAAAATATCCCAACAACTTTTTCCTCTGTTAACATACACAAAAGGAAAAATAAAATGCAAACAAAAAGTTCAACATTTGTGAGAAATTGATAAAATATAAAACTTTATTTCCTTTTAAATTGCAAAACATATTAACATTAGAACATAAAATTATCTCTCAAGTTATTGCATTAAGAATATTTAAGAAAAAAAAAAAGTAGTAGAAGAAATCAGTATTTTTTTTTTTTTTCTTTTAAATATTAACTTAGCAACACTCAACTACACAACCAATTTTGTACAATCTTGGATAAGATATCACACGTTTGGCAATCTTTCAGTCATGTTTGCAAGGCAAAAATGAAAAGTTCTATGATTTTTGGGTAGTTTTACAAAATCCCTGATTTTTTGCATGATTTTCCTATTTTCCTTGATTGTCAACACTCTGCTATATATGACCTACCACGTTAGAATTTCAACAGAAACTAGTTACGGAGCCTCCATACTAATACTGTTAAAAAGGATAAAACACTTTCCTTTATTAGAACTGTTGGTTGAGTGAAAATATGTGAAAGTCACAAAGTATATAACAGAAAAGAAATCAGAGAAAATGAAAATGATAGCAAAACATTACAAACTTATTATGATACATTAGCAAAATCGAAAGTTATATTTCTGAAATTTTTCGCATTTTAGAAAGGATGAATTCACAAAATGTATAGAAAGAAAGAAAATATAATGAGATAAAACAGAAATGGAAGAAATAAAAGAGAAAATAATAAATAAATGTCAAATTTGAAAAATCTGAGTTTTCCAATAGTTTTTGGATTAACAGAGGACAATGATAAAAATTGGCATACTTGGCAGCTATAGAAAAGGAATGTTATCCTTTGTAACAGCATTATTACATGCTTTTCATTAATATATTCTGATGAAATCAATGAAATCTGAAAAATGGCAGGTCATACAATCACTAAAAGTTTTGAGTTTTTGTTGATCTCTCTAAAATGGAAAATCATACTATGGTGATAGGCAACTAGATCTTATGACATCCTTAAAAAAAGAAGTTTCATTTTCTAACAGAAACAGTTTTTGAGTTATGCGAGATAACATATAAAAAAATTGTAGAATCACAGATACTCTAAGGGAGGTCATACCAAGATGAAAATATGAAGTGTAACTTGATTTTAACAGTCTCAAACGTAAAAATTCAACATTCTACAGCCAACTGCTTTTTGAATTATGATCAGGGATACAGCATATTTCGTAAATTGGTTTCAGAATAACTCCTTTAGTTTGTACAAGAAAGTAAAAAGAAGAAAAAATTGCATTTAAGTTTTTGATAAGTTTTTGTTTCATTAGACTTTAAAGGGAAAAAAAAACGTAAGTGCTGCAATCATTAGGGAATATCTTACCTGCTAATTCAGCATCAAGGTCTTTATCATCCCATAAATCACTATCATCAAGTAAATCACTACTTTGTAAATGATGCTGCTGTTGCCTTCGAGTAAGGGCAAGATGCTGATGAAACTCTTCACGAGCCTGTAATATAGCATCTTCTGGAGCACCTAATAATTGACAAAAATTATTTTTAGAATGATACAACTTGTATGTTATATATATTTTTTTAATGCTGCAATGTAATTATGCAATAAATGATTGCAATCAATAGCATTATAGTTAATAACATTGAAAAACTGGTGTTAAATAATAATTCAGAAAACTGTTTAAAAAAAAACTGCAACAAATAATTTTATACATATCTAGAGATTAGCTGGAACCTAAGATATAATATTAGATACGCTATTCCTCTATGCAATAAGCATATTTGATAATTTCTTGCAATTTGCTTTTATCTTATTAGATTTTTAAATATCTTTAACTTATGAATAAAAATCTAGAGAGTTTTCTTTTTTAATTTTTTTATTAATATACCTATTCAAATTGCAAACAATGCTTAGCTTAATTACAAAAATCATCATTCAATTTCTTAATATACCTTAAAAGATAGCATAGAATGCAGAAAAATATAAAATTTTAAAATACTGCCAAAATTCTTTGACTATAATTTCTAATAAAAATTAATATGTTAGTAAGTATATTCATATGCGTAGCTAATTTGCAGAGGCCTAAAAAAAATTCTAATATGTATTAACGACAGCTTATTAGGATAAACTATAATACTCAATGGAAAATGCTACAGATATTATATAGTTTTACTTCTATTACCCGACAATGGAAGTATTGTAATTGGTCAAAAATTTCAATATTGAGTTTTCATCTGATTTAAATGCTTTAAGGTCTCCCAAGGAAAATTAGCATGTGCAGGGATGCCACTCAAAAATTTTCAAAAAAAAAAAAAGGATATCATGCATGAATTAAAATTTCCGACATTTTCCCCATATTTATAAGCGAATTCCATAAATTAATATGTAATAAAATAATTGATATATAAAGTATAATTTGAATATAATAAATTAAAAAATAGTTACTTTGCAGTAAAGTCATATTTTAAGCAATATAAAAGAATGCTGCTTTATCACAAATAAAAAAATTATTTAAAAAATTTCAAAATAAACCATAGTTTTCATAATATATGTCTCACTATCCAAAGACTGTAGTATATAGTAATCAATAATATTAATTTACCATAATTTAAAACAAAATAATTACACATAAAAGGAAATACTTCTACTTCTTCATAAATTCTAGAATTCATCATGATCACTGACACATATGTTATGGTTGGAGAAAGATTGAAAATTGCAGGGCTCTGTCAGGTTGTTTAATGGACAATCACTGGTCCGGAGGGAAGGAGGTGAGGTGATAACAATATAACTATGTATCAGAGAAATACTAAGTAATCCTACCCAGGGCCTGATTACCCAAAAGGCTCAGGAAGCACAAGCTTCCCCTCTAAAATTTAAGAGGGGCCCCCAAAATAACTAAAAATAGTCTCTTGAATTTTTTGTTTCATATTTTCTCATTGATATTGAATTTTTTCTTAGAAAGTTTGCCTAAAGCAAGATAAAATACTCACTATTTCGGAAAAAATCTACTATTTAACCTCAAAAATCTGAATGTTCTTAATTGATAAGTTATAAGTTTAATGTGGTGTGTAGAAACCACCCAGATATATGAATAAAAAAAAACTATAAGCACACACTAATTTTTGGTCTATAGCATTTCTATATTACAATATGAAACAGGAAAACAAGATTTTTCGACATGAAAGGGGGCCCCGAAATGATACTGAGCTTCCCCTAGTTTCAAAGCTTAATCAGGCCCTGATCCTACCTTTTTAAAGGTTCTATAATCTGACGAATCAAGTTAAATATGCATATTGATAATATGTTGTGGATGGAGAAAAATTGGAAGTTTGAGGGGGGGCGAAAAAAATTATAGAAAGCGGAGATCCGACATTCAGTGGAAAAGTGGCATCCCTGCATGTGTGTGAAGAGTCTTCAATCATATCTCACAAAAAAAAAAAAAAAAAGGTAGAACAAAAAATCTTTCTAATTAAGAGAGGTCCTGTGTACAAAAATGATTTTGCCAACTTTTGGAGAAAATTGGAAAACCAAAATTTAGACAGAAAGCCAGATGTAGGACCATAAGTCAATATCTTAAAATAAAATAGCTCTAACGTCTTCAAAGTTACTAGATAAACCCCCTTTTAGATGTCCTTTCATAAGTATTAATTGGTTACAGTAGGAAAATCGATAAGCGTCCTCATTTTTTGGCCAATTTTAGGTCTTTAAAGTGAATGTCTTAAAAAAATGACAACAGATTTTTTTTTCAAACTTGCCATTTCCCTTTTAGATATCCCTAACATATCAGTTAATTTCCAGTGCAAGATGAGTTTGCAAAGTTTTAGAGAAGATTAGAAGTGGCACCAAAAGTCAGTACCTGAAAAATGGCTCTAGCAGTTTTCTTCAAATTTGCTAAATAAACACCCTTTAGATGCCCTTTTGCATGGATTAGTACAGTAAAATTGATGAGTGTCCTGATCAGGTAAGTCAGTTATAGAACTCAGAAATGGGTGCATCAAAAAAACGGCTCTAAGATTTTCTTTAAACTCGCTATGTCCTTATGACTTATGAAATAGTTGGTTACTACAAGAAAATTTGTAGGTGTCTGATTAGTTAAGTCAATATTATGTATTCTGACCATACTATCTCCAAAAAGAGTTTATAGTATGTGTAGTAGTGGGTAACAGAAGTCATATGGTTGTTGCACACTAGAATTTCTTTTTATACAATCATTTAAAAGAATTCAATTATAGGCTATCTTTCGCTAACTACAATTGGGAATGCAGATTTTTCACATGTGATATGTTTTAAACTCACACAAGTTTGATTTTCTACAGTTATACAATGAAACCCCGATTTATCGTTCCTGCATCCATAGTTTTACGACAGTGATCGTTTTATTTCTATGGTCCCTGTACAAATTGTATTTAAATAATGGTAACGAAACCCGCATGTATCGTATTTCAAAAAATCATTTTCCTACATTCATCATTGTAAAATTTTTCTCTTGAGCTAGTAAAAATTTTCTCCAGAAGATTAAGCAGTTTGAGTTTCATATGGCATATAAACTGGAATTACTTCTTTCATCCTAAAGTAACTCTTTTCCCCATTTCAATGGAGGATCAAAATTATGATGCCATGTCTCCAGACTATCTTTTCATTTTGTAATTTCAGCGTGGCAGGAAGTTAACCTCTTTAGTAATCCAGAAAATTGTTTCATAAAATATGGTTACATGTGAAAAAATGATGAAGAATACCAAACAGAAGGGCAAGAAAATGATGCTGATAATGCAGATGAAGAGTGGTTGCATGTATCAAAGGATGTGTATAATACAAAATTTAGTGATAATATTTGCATTAATTATGATAGTGTGACATGGGGTATCCTAAAGCATATAAGAAATGAGTAATTTCAAAAAATGAAAATAATGGCGAAGAAACAGAGGAAAATTTTCTCACCGATGACTCAATTATGGCGTTTAAAAAGTGTGAACTTTTATATAAGCACATAAAATAAGAGAAAAGGAACAGCAAAATGTTGCAAACCTGGAAAAACTCCTGTTTAATTTATATATAAAAAAAATAAAAAAATAAAACTCAAAATAAAATTTTTTATTTTTAAAAATAAATTTTACTTAATGTTCTACAACACTGATTTATTTCTTTGACAGTTTGGAAAGTAACAAATTAGTTTTTATTAGCAGTATACTATATACATTGTGTGTATTAACCCATAAACACTGTTTTCTTCATGTTTTGACTTTAACCCAAATTTGTCGTTTTCCCGCTTTCATCAGGGGGGGGGGGGGGGTTACGCAACCCGTGAAAAACGATTTATCGAGGTTCTACTGTACATGTTAAGTTGTTAAGTGTATTTATTTTTTCTACCTGTCATTTTATTCTTTTGTAAAATTTTCCCAGAATTAAAAAAAAATGGCCACATGATTATCAAACTTGATGGTATTTTGAAAAATATTATTGAACTAGTTCGCCTTCGTCTGCCTAGTGGTCAATAGATCCAAATTTATTACTTCTTGCCTGTTTAGTTCTCATCACAGTTTATATGATTTACTATATAATTTAAAATTGGTTTACATGGTATTTTAAAAGCAAAGGCACTTTTTAATATCATAATATCTATATCACAATGTTTAAAGATAAAAGTTCCAAGAAATTAAATATTACGTCATAATTGGTTTAGTAAGATTTGAGGCTGCTGTTATAATTTTTTCTTTTTTTTAATCAAATTGTGCTCACTAAGAAGTAAAAGAATAAGCAAAAGTATTAAAATACCAACAGAATTATGATCTTTACACATTAACAAAATTTGATTTCTTTCAAACAATACTTTTCACTTTCGCTTTTTTCTTTTAAACTAGTGGATCTGCAGATCAGGAGCCTCAACGTCCTATTTGCATCACACATTATTTAACAGGTCATTTTTATTTATTCCTTATTATATAATGTATACATTGATTCGATTGACTTGCTACATAAACAGATGCGTTCCTGAAGGGGGCTGCCGTCCCCCTCATCCTCCCGCTGCATCTCTCTTTCTATACCTATCTGTATATCATATATATGTGTTCTTAATAACAGACAGTCTTGTATTATTTCCCTGAAATTCATTTGTACCAAATTTCATGCAAAAAGATTACATAGCATATCGGAATTATTTTGCATAACTCTGTAAAGTAATTATCAATTTTATTCCCTCACTTTTCCACCAAAAAACATGCTTTTATTATTTCAGTAAAATTCCACTATACTTAGTGGGGGTATAGCCATGTTAAAATACACTTTTAAGAAATACCTACTATAGACCGTAATAGTACAAAATTCCTTTATGTATCCCAGAAAGTAGCCACAATTACTATAAACGGCAATAATAAGAATACATTAATTAATTATAACTTATTATTTTTTCAGACTAAATTGACATCATTTGGATGATTACAGTAAGTCATCGGAATTATTTTGTGTGGTCCCATAAATAAATTATTTAGTCGTTTTTAAGGAGTAAAAATGCTTTTAAGCGTCTTTATAATGTATGTTAATTCCATTCTTTTCAATGGAGCATAAACACACTAACATCTGCTTAAATAGAAAATTATCCCTAGGCTCTAATGCCACAAAATTCTTTTTTGTGTCCCTGTAAACGAACCAAAACCATTGTATACACCAGCAAAAACTATTCAACTTATTCTGCATTTTTAATAATTGTTCCAAATTTAACATAGTTTGGATGATTATGTGACATTGTCAGAACACTTTTGTAAAGGCCTGTACATTAATTAGAAAGCATAAGAGCACATATTTTCTTCAAACAACATAAGTTTAAGTATCTTACTCGCATGTACGCTAATTTCATTTTCTTGATTGCAAAGTAATGATGTTAAAATGCGTTTAAATGAAATTCACCCCATACAATGTAATGTTAAGAATTTTGGCATGTCCCTGTACTCAGTTTATAAACAATATAACCATAAAAAATTATACAGCTATTTCTATGCAAAGCTTGAACGTGTGTGCCAATTTGCAAGTCAATCGAAGGATTTTTGCGGCCGCTATTGCAATACATACAAATTCTTCCCATAAGCCGTAATGATAAGAAACATTTTGGAGTGTCCCTGTAGACGAACGACAAATGGAATACACACCTAACACTAGACAGCTATTTCTGTTGAGCTCATGGACATGTGTACCAAATTTCCAGTGAATAGTATGATCTTTGGGGCTGCTATCGTGGTACATACAAATTCTTCCCATAGGCCGTAATGATAAGAAAAACTTTACATGTCCCTGTACACGAACTACAGATGGAATGCACACTCAAAACTATACAGCTAATTTCGTGGGGATCATGAACATGTGTACCAAATTTCAAGTCAATAGCGGGGTTTCTGTGGCCACTATCATGTGGCAAACACACAAACAGACGAAACCAAAAACCGTTTTGAGTCTCAACAGAGGGCCTCCATTGACGTTTCGGCAATTACCTTAAAAAAAAAAATCATTTCAAATCATTAAATGAATAATATTTCTCAATACATTGTTGCATGTGTTACGTCAATTTTTCTGTTATATTGTCCTTTTTAAAATTTATTGATTCATACCATACCATGGATAAGATTTTATTTTCTTTATTTCAATATATTTTTGTAGCTGTGACAACACAGTCTCTAGCAGAGTGATTGGAAGTATATCCCAACGTGAAATGAAGGCTATTCTATGACAGAAGGGCAGAAATACAGACATATAAACTAATAGAATTCTAAATCACCCTTAAACTTTGTTGAAAAGTGTTAAAAACGTTTAATACAAACAGAAACTTAATTTCAGTAACTGTAGCCCTTATTGTATCTGAATATTTTGGCATAGCCCCAAGATGCATTCTGATTTGATAAATTATTATTATTATGCAAACAAGATAATGTTACAAGCAAAATGCTGCAACTATTACTATTAAAATTCATCTGACTGATAAATTGCTCATCCTAGAAATTGCAATTCTCAAACAGATTCAAGTAACATATCATTATAAAAATTTGCCTTATAAAGAAAAATCAGAAAGTAATTATTAATCTTAGATGCTAAGTTATATAAATAATATCTATTAATAAGTTAGTTTTATTGAGGAAAGGGCGGCTTTAGCTGCCTTTTTCCAAAATTCAAATCATAAAATGAATCTCTTCATAAAATTCAAATCAATAAAATGGACCCCCCCTCCCCCCCCCCCAAAAAAAAAAAAAAAAAAAAATTAAAAATTCCTGAAAACAATTCTTTAATGAGATTTTGTTTTATAAAAATGATCCTTTTATAAATTTAAATTATTTTTACCATAATTTTCGGGGGTTGCGTGCTACTTCCGAGCGTACGATTTCCGAACCGTGCTATTTGTGAACAGATATTACACCTGGCAGCTTATTCCTTCCCCATTTCAAGATAAGGGGGTATCATGCCAAAAAAGCACAGTCATAATTCCCTAATCGATCAAGGGGATTAGCTTTTTTTGTTAAAAGCTGCCAGTGAAAAAAGAACGATTAAGTGGGACTGTGAAAGTCCATCATTCTCATTTTTATTTGAACATGCTCCCTCTTTCGTTCAAGATAAATTGGTAGCGAAAGCTAACGAACAGCTTTTAGGCAATCTCTAAGTTTTGAAGATCTTTTAAATTTCTGTTAAGATACATGATTATGTTGTGTGGATAAATGTATATGGATGCTTTTAATTTGTATGAAAATACATTGTATGCGTGTATTGTGTGTATGTGAAATTTTTTACACCGTAATAGTGAAATTAGAAATTTCAATTATAAAACTATTGTTAAAATATATATATATATATATATATTTTTTTTTTTTTTTTCTATGACTGACATAAGGGGGGAAGGCAGATGTTTTCTTAATCCCTTTACAGTTGACTATATACATACAAGAAAGAAAAAAAAATGTGTCATATTTATTGCTTTTATAAATAATCTCTCAGAAGAAAGTAGTGTTATTTGCATATGCATATTGTATAACAGGTCCTCGTATATAACGCGTTTTATATATATATATATATATACATGTGTGTATTTGCACGTTAATTTTTATTTATTTATACATTATTTTTATTTTTTTACATTAAGTTAATTTTTATTTACATCAAGTACTGACTTAGCATTACAATAATCATACATTATCAAGGAAGACTTGAATTAATAAATATTTGCATTTAGAAATGAAGCCTTTTACAAGGCAAAACATAATGAAAAATTTATTACGAGTTGTATATTGTTGTTGTTTATATACAATAAATGTAAACAAAATATGACAGAAAACAATAATCACTAGAAGAAGAATGAGCAACGGCTTATTAAAAAAAATAAGCAAGCGAGAAATAAAATTTAATGGGAAATCTTTGAAAGATTTGATTAATTAACATGTTAATTAAATGATAATAATGTAAATTTGATTTTAGACCATCTGCAAGTTCAGAAATATTAAGGATATTAAAAATTGTGTTAGGCAACATGTCATATTGTACTTTTAAAGACATTCGTTAAAATGAATTTCAATTTGATTCAATAATTTAACTATTATCTTAAACATCTTAATTAATAACCTTACTTTTTAAACAATATAATTATTGTGATGTTATTTTAAACTTATGTTATACATGAATTATATTTCTAACCTTTATATTAAAATTAAAATAGTTATTTAAATCCATAGATGTTGCATAATAATGTTAATAATTTATTATTATTATTATTATTTTATGCTGTTCTACTTGTTGCATATTTGTTATCAGGGTTGGAAGGTTTTTGATGCATGACAATTTTTGACGGTTTAAAACATCATGTCAAAAACCTTTTTGTCAAAAATGTCAAAAACCTATATTTATAATTTAATTGTCATATAAAAACTTAGTTTAATAAAATATAGTTTATAAAGATTTTTTGAAAAGTAAATACATTGATTTTCTTTGAAAAACACATTGTTACAACATTTTGATTAATGTAAAAAACAAAACTTTAGGCTTTTAAAATTTTATTATGAATTAGTTTTCTGTTTATTCGAAATATGCGGTGATACTTTTATATATTACTACGAAATTTATTTGTAACTATACTTAATATTATATATGTTAAACATATTAATGTTTTTGAGAAACATTATTATAACATTCTGATTAATATAAAAATAAAACTTTAGGCTTTTAAGAATTCATGATTTATAAATCATTGATAGATCATTTTGATTGATAAATCATTTTATTTGCAATACAACATTGTGTATTTTAATTTTTTTAGTATTGTGCTTTTAGTATTATATATTTATCCCGTAAAATAAAGCATAACCTAATATTTTGCATTTAAATATTTTATAGACAAATATAACTTTTTTTTTTTTTTTTTTTTTTTTTAATGACTGTTAATATAGCAAGTTTTTAAGAAAAAACAATATTTCTGAATGTTAAACAAGCTTGAATTGTATCTGAAATTCTTCTAATTACCTTGAAACAAGAGAAATAAGAACACTCTCTGGACGTGCGTAAATTGTAATAAATTTAATATTTACTCATACAGATTTTTTAAAATTTATTAATCTAAGCTGTAGGGCCTACTAGCGGCCAAGTGGTTCTACGCTCAAAGCTGATAGACGTGAGATGCCGGACTCGATCACAGGGCGTGCTCGTCGGCCTAGCCATTAAAAGTTTTTCATGGTTTTCTCAGAAACCTGCATAAATACGGGCTAGGACCCTTTAGAAAGACCCACCACAGAGGGCACTACTCCTTAGGCCTAAGACCCTAGAGTAGTCAATCAGCCTTTCTCCCAAAACACCAACAGTCCAAGTCCAAGCTATAAGCAGGTACAAATATTTATACAATCAATAATAATCAAGCGATAAAAAATTATTAATAAATGTAGATTATAAATATAATTATTTTTCAAATTTATATTGATTTCTGCCCACATATATTATGTTTTACTTAAAGGGAAAGGGAAAAAAAAAAAAAAAAAAAAAAACCTTCAGTATTCCTGTGTTTTCATGGCTTATGTTAAAAATCTTAAGTAAATTTGGAATTTTAAAATTTCATAAATATTAATATAAATGTATATATTAATATATTAAGAAAATGTACCTAATTTAATTGTTAAAAATTATGTATATATATATATATATATATATATATATATATATATATATTATAATATTTTATTAAATACCTTTTTAACTAATTTTTCTAATTATAATAATCCTTATATCTATCTACCATAAACTTTTAATATTAAAATTATTTAAAAACAGATTCTTTTTTTCCCCCCATTGAAAAACGAAACATCACCATTAAGTAATCTCAATCAATTCATTAGAAATGCATAATTTTTTTTATTAATTAAATTGTTTATCTAATCGTTTTAGTTAATTTTTTAAAACTATTTTTATTTATTTAATTTCATTTTTAATCATTCATAGAATTTTTCTTTAAAATTAAAAATATTTAAAAATTGGTTTTTCAATTAAAAGCTCAAATAGTTCTATTAAACAAATTAAGTAATAAAAATTTTCACATTTGATAAATAAAGTAGTTTTTAATAATTTTTTAAAATACTTAGAATATATATATATATATATATACATATACACGCAGTATTTTGAATACAGATTAAATGTATCCATACACATTTATCAGCGCATATAATGATCAATAATCATGTTTAAAACACAGGCAAAATTTAAAAGATCTTATCAGCTTATCTATGACCAGAGAGGGGACATACCCAAATAAAAATGAGAAGGGTTGACTTTCAAAGTCCGAATATATCATTTTTCTTCCAGACAACTTCTAACAAAAACAGTTAATCCCTTCATAGATTAGGAGAGGGGAATTGGGCTCTCTGGGAGGGGAAAGAAGAGGAGGGCAAGCTAACAGGTGTTCCATTCGGAAAACGCACGATAATCTCCTATTTCGGAAATCGCACGGTCGCAAGTAGCACGACACCTTTTCGGGAGATAAGCCGCGACTTATATGTGTTTAAAAGTTTAAAATCGGTAACTGTGGCCTATCTAATGGTGCGGCCTATCTATTGGAGAAAAAAAAAAAAATATGGAAATACTTTTTCCTTGCATAAATATTTTTAGAAGCGATCTTTATCAAAAGAAAAACATATTTCTAAATCAGAAAGAACAACTTATGCTATTTTATTTGATTATTTATTATTATTATTAATTTATTTTTTAATGTTTTTTTAGTTTTCAACCAGAAGAACTCATTATTGCACAAAATCAAGCAAACAAGTTCAGTGATCGATTTACATGGCTATTTTGATAGCATCTGTAACATTAATTCATCAGCTGATATTTTATTTTGTTAAAATATTTTATTTTTAATACACATCCAGATAGCAAAAAATTTTAATCATTTAATTTAAAAAGAAATATGTAAAACCAAACAATTTTCTATTAAAACTGTATTAAGTGATTTCTATTAAAACTTTTCTTATCTAATTAATCTTTAAAACTTATTTTAACATTTGTTTTGTGACATTTTCTAGTTTATGCATATAAATTTTTTAGAAGAGGTAAAAACAACAAGCATCTCAAAATCTTAGAAAGCATGTCATCAAATAATTCTGATAATCATTTATAATGATGAATTAAAACATTAAAAATAGTGGGAGGGGGATCAGCTAAAAATGCAGTTGGAATGTTAGATAAAGCTTATTTTTGACAAATTTTATCTAATATTTTAACTTAATTCACATTTTCACATAATTAAAAGTAGTTGAAAATAATAAGGAAAAAAATTTTGTTGGGGAAAATTAAAGCGATAGAAAATGTCCGTTTTTTCCGACTTTGTGCTGTATAAGATTTTACCATTTCAGTACTATTGCATTGATATTAAAAAAAGAAAAGAAAAATTAAATGCTAAAGAAAATACATCGATATTTACGATATCGATATATTTTCTTTGAGCATTTAATATCATATATTTACGATATCGATGTATGTGCAAAGAATTGTTTTAGTAGATTATTCATGGTATAGGTCGCGGCTTATTCGGCGATGCGGCTTATCTGATGAAAGTTAATTTAATTTTGCCGATTTTTCGTTGATGCAGCTTATCTCCCGAAAATTACGGTAATAAGTGCCTATACTTAGTTCAATTGAAACACTATTAACTGGATATTAAGTATAACAAAATGATTGCTAATATGGAAGATTTTACACAATATTTTTTTTTTTTCTAAAAATAAATAAAAATTTTTCAAAAAGGGGCTCTAAAAATAAAAATCTGGACTGATCCATGCAGCAAATTTTAATACACAAACTTGGAGATACAAAGAATAAGTACCATGTTCAATAGCAGCTTTTAATGTAGCTTCAGGATGACTAGAACCATATGGATTCTGGACAAATCTTTTCCTTCTTCTTGCATCATCTTCCCATGAATCTAATTTCAGATATTCCTTAGGAGCTGCATTTGTCTTGCTTCCCCAAGCACCATGTTTATTTGTCAAAATATTTAAAATCTTTTCAATATTTCGAGAGGCTGTAACACTATCTCGCCGCCTAGCTGCAGTAATAAGGTGATCACACATTTTTTCTTCCTCTTTTCTGTCTAACAAGGTTTGTGCACAGAGAGTCTACAAGAAGATAATTATTAAAACTGAATTACATGTAAAAGACATATTTTGTACTCAAAAATGGCACTAAATTTGCTTTAAAAAGTTTATAGTAATTAGTAACAAAAAGAACATATTTTTTTGGAACAATTTTAAGTTATGATAATATCTATGCAAACAAAAATCAATAAAATAACAGTTATATTTTGCTCAGTTATCTTCTTAATGTTTATGTAAACATCTAAAAGAGGAATATGTGTTTATTTCTTTATGTTATTTAATTGCATATACATCCCTGGTTGTTATGTACTCTATCTGAAGTAGATGAAATTGACTAATTTAAACCAATGAGTTATCGCTAAACTTATGTGAATCCTTTGGGTATCACTGGGTAATATAAAGAAAAAAAATGAATGACATTAATATACACAAATCAACTATTTTTCATGATTTAATGTTTTACTTACAAATGATAACCATAAAAGTGTTAGGATTGCTGAAGAAATATATATATATATATATATATATACTGATGATTTTTTTTTTTTTTATCTTATTGGTCATTGGTGTTTCAGTGATCTTGTATCTGTTGCTTGGCTTCTACTTTGCTTAATAGATCATCTTTATTATATATATATATATATACACACAAAATAAAGTGAAATTAGAGATTTATAAATTCAAATTGTAGTACAAAGGTAGAACAGTATCAGATGAAGAAGTATTAAAAAAAAAAAAAAAAAAAGCAACATTATCACAACTACAACAGCCATATCTTACATATTAAAGCACAAAGCTGTTTTTGTAAGACCAAAATCATAATATCTGAGCATGCGCTAAGAAACCGAACCAATCCGTAACAAGAATACTCCTTTCTCTTTGTGCAGTGCAATACAAACATTGAGCAGATATGTTAGCTATGAGCTATATACCTAATTAAAGCTCAATGATAAAAAAAAAATTCACACGATTAATTCATTGATTTTCCAAGGAAGTATATTAAAAACGAAGCAATTTGTGAATTCTTATCGGTTACTGTTGTATCCATTTTTGCCGAAAATTTCCTTACAGAGGATATTTCAAGATTTTTTGGTGTGGCGTCATTTGTCACCATATAAAACATATATATTCCTAAAATTATTATTATTATTATTATTATTATTTTCTATTCCTTAAAAGAAAAAAAAAAATTAAAAAAATTAACAAATTCCCAGAGTTTATTGTTCTCTAAAAGTTAACTTTTATCAGTTGAAAACTTTGTTTAAAAAATATAGTGATAGATATTTAAAATCAAAGGAGTGTTTTTTTTTTTTAATTATTTAAATCTAATTATTATAATTTTAAATATTTCCATACTATATAATAGAAAAAATAATTTTAAAAGAATAATCTTAAAGTACTGATATTTTATACTTAATTAAAAATTTATATAGTATAATTTATTATTAGAATTTAATGAGCAAATTAATTTGCTAAAATATTAGATTCATTCTTATTTTTTTTAAACAGTATACTCCTGCTGAAATATACTATTTTGATAGACTAAAATGTTATAATGTTTAAAAATAAATAAATTATTCAATCAAAATCAATTAAAGATGTCATTTATATATTTTTAAGTAGCATAGTTTATTTTCAAGTGAAATTTTTTTTTTTTTTTATAATTATAGAATATAAAGAAAACAAAAAACATTAACAAAATTTATTTTTAAAGAAATTATTTTGCCTTATAAATTTATGTGATTTTAAAAATGTATCTTTTATAAATCTAAAAAAAAAAACTGTGAGGGTTTTTTTTTTTTTTTTTTTTTTTTTTACATTAATATCTTATAGATGGCACTAAAACTGTCATATTGTAATTCAAATGAAATATCATCGATGCTCAACAGATTTTATTTTCATGCTATGCACAGTTGGCAGCAAAATTATTGAAGTGTTAGTAATAATTCCTATTTAAAAGATAGCACATAATACTGTTTTGTTAAGTAAATATTTCTCGAGTCATGATCTTAGTCTTATGCTGTTTATAAAAAAAGTAAGTTGACAATAAAAATTAGTGATCAAATGAAAAAAAAAAAAAAAAAAAAAAATGCATGAAAAATAATAGATGTGTGGATTCTTTCAATAATTTATAAATTCTGTCTTTCTTTAAATTACTTCTAACATCCTTTTGGTCATATTAAGAGTAAAATTAGGAACATCTTGAGATTTTACTTTTATTATGTGACGTAAACACTTAAATTTTGTACATTAAAATTTCATGAAATTTACCCCCCTCCCCCTCTAACCAAAAGATAATTGATTAAAACAAGGGTATTAATTGATTGATTAAAGCAAAACTTTATGCCATAAAGAGATTTAAACTGCACATAATCTGTCAAATTTTGATGGATCTTGACTAGTTTTACTTAAAATATATGTCAGAATTCCCTCATGCAGACTTGACAGAACTGAAGTATTAATTTACTAGCAATCCCGTACGAAATTTTCACACTTTATTTCTTTTCTTATTTACCTTTAAAATTCAAAATTCATAAACCTTAGGCCAATTTTCCCACCCAATTTTAATTTATCAGAAGCCAAATTATTATTAGAAACAAATCAATATTGTGGGATGAAATGCTAATGATAATCAAAAAATATCATTCACGAAAGGCTTAAAAATAAAATTCATGTTTGACAACCAATTTTTCATACTTCACGAGGTAGGACATATTTAGTATAAGACCCTCATGGTAATTTTTAAATTTTTGTCACCATGTTGGCGATACATTTTTATTAATTAATTAATTTATTTTGGCATAATTTTGTGTTAAAGAAAACTTAATACCTATTTTTATTATATTTTTTATTATTGCATTTTTTAGTCAACTTATGACAAAAGTTCATGTGGGGCTTATATCATTAAAATATTGCTAGATTTAAAACGGCGTTTGCAAAGATTGTAAAAATGCAACTTTAAAAAATACATTTTTCTATAAAATGATCTCAAACAAATGTCTTTTTTTTTAGATCACTGAACTGAGTTCACGTGCTTAAATACTGCTTATATATTATTTTTTATCCTTGCGTATTTTATTAAGTCACTATCATATCGCTTCTAAAAAACATTAGGCATAACTGGACCACGTTAGAGAAATATTATATTATGATTTGTTTCTCCTGAATACTAGATCTGAAAAAATCCACTCCTCTTATGGTGAATAAATTAAAAACAAATGATGATTTAAAAAAATATTCACAACCAGCCAGTGGCGTATCGAGGATTTTTCCAAGGGGGGGGGGGGGGGTCATCCTTCCGAATTTTTAATTAAGTTTAATTAGGTTTAATTAAGTTTAACAATCTTTTAAAATATCATAATTACTTGCCGAAAATAAGAGTAAGAAAATGAAAAATAGTAAAACAAACACACCAGTTAGAAGATCAAACTAAAAAATCTTTAATTAGCGACGAATAACGTATAGCCTGTACAAACTGCTATACAAAACATAAAATTCAATACATAGTTACGCAAAATATTTCATTGAATTCTCTTATTTACAGAGCGAAGTCTAATCGACGAGAAGTTTTCGCTAGTTCATTTAAAATGTCTTCTACTGTTGGGGTATTGTTTGGGTCACTCCTTCAATGGTCACCCCTTCCCCATATGGTCGACCCCTCTTGTCCTTGAGTATGAACTCGTAAAGGTGAAATCCTTTCAGAGAATTGTTTTCCGGCGAAACATGTTTCACGCCACGCAAATGAAGTGGTTTAGTTATTTTCAGGAGTGTTTATCGCAGAGTAATGAAAAAA
Source organism: Salticus scenicus (assembly GCA_963930645.1). Classification (NCBI taxonomy): domain Eukaryota; kingdom Metazoa; phylum Arthropoda; class Arachnida; order Araneae; family Salticidae; genus Salticus; species Salticus scenicus. Next base: position 139,602,560 of record OZ005655.1, on the reverse strand, counting down.
AAAGTTAAAAAAATATTCAAATCAAAATAATATTATTAAATGTTCTACAGAAGAATATCAATTCTAAAATAAACATCACTATAATGCGATGGAAACGAATCAAAGGCCTAAATCAAAGCAAAAAGAAAAATCATTAAAAAGTCATTCACTGGACACGTAGTGTCATCTAGTGAGTTTTATATGCATTTCTTTGTTCAGAGAGGTTTAGCCACAGTAGTTTAAAAACTTAAAAATTGAATTCTAAATTAAATCTATAATATATGCAACTTTTTTTTAAATTAATTTTTTACTGACACTAAAACAAATATAGAAACATCACTTTTAATTAACAGAAGTCAAAATGATTTTTGTACAGTATGAATAACTGATGCAATATGAAATAGCATGATGTTCAACAACATTAAAGTATACATGAAGATGAACAACTGACTCACTTTTGTTTAATAAATGAATAAAACAATTTTCTTAAATACTATCAAATGCAACTATCTTATACACTAATTTGCTACAGAGTTCAATATGGTACTTAACTTCTGAAATATAAATAGGCATAATATTACAAACATACTGCTTTACTTTACCTAAATATATATTTAAATATCTTTAACACTTTAACCCTTTGAGTGCTGAATACTCACGGCCTATGCGGTCCATACGGACAGCACGCGGTTGGTGCTGACGAGTTGTCTCATTCTTATCGCGGACGCGCTTTATGCGAGTGTTGCATAGTACACTGATCATTTTTGCCGGGCACGTATTTGCATCCATAGTCCATACTGATAACATCTGCTAAGCACGTATTTGCGTCCATAGTCTATATTAATGACTTTCGCTGGACACATATGTGCGTCCATAGCACTCAAAGGGTTAAAAATGAATGAAATAGGCAAGACTAAAAACCTTTTTTGTTGAATTAATGTAGGTTTCATTAAATTGTTCATATAGCACAACATGTATGCCATATTATTTAGTAGTATATTTAATTAAAAATAAGTTACCTTTTACAATTTAATTTTAATCATTTGAATTAAGTTATTGATAAATTTAATTTTGTTAAGTTTTTATTCATTTGAATTTGGTAAATTTAATAAAAATGAGAAAATAATAATTAGAAAAGCTTTAACAAATATTGCATACCTCAAAATCAGCATGTTTTAAAACATCATCTGCTCTCATACGATTTAAGATAAATTCAGCTTCATTAGCTACTCGGACAATGTGATCTTTCATGGCATGTGAAAGTAATCTGAAAATAAAAAGTACGTTTATATAAAAAACCACTTTAACAATATATAAATATGACAATCAAAGGTACATTTTACAAAATAATAACACAACTTAAAAATTAAATACTAAGAAGGAGCAAAACAATTAATTACACAGAGACATACAACGAATCTTTGACATTTTATAATATTGGTGCCAAATTATTCCTACTTTTAAGAATATTACACTCAGGAGTGCAGAAAAGGTTCATACATCAGAAATTTCCCCAAAACACTATCTAAATTTCCCCCAATAACACATACAAAGCCATTTTATTCTATTTACCGTAATTTTCGGGAGATATTGCTCGGAGTTTAGATATTTTTTATTAGAACAGATAAGCAGGGGTGCAGAAAATGTTCAAACCTCGGAAATTTCCCCCAAACACAGTATAAATTTCCCTCAATAATGCAGAAATCTACTTTGCTATACAAAGTCATTTGTGCTATGTAATAAATCTTTAAGAGAATAAGTATACAGTGTAACATAAAAATATCGCTGTTAGTGCATAAGCACTTCAAAGTAGCAAATTGTTATTTTTTATTTACATTTTTATTTTCTCTTAAAAAAATATTCAAAATTTACCCAGTCACTTTAAATTTTCCCCAAACCTTGTTCGGGCATTCGGACATATTCTGCACCCCTGCAGATAAGTATAGCGCGATTAACATAAGAGCGAATAGCGGCATATTTGTAAGTGAGGGGAGTGTGACATTTTTTATTTATAATTTCGCTGTTGCTAGAAGGTTTTCTGAAAACGGTGGTGTCTATGGAATTGTCTTTGTTTTTAATAATGGTGACATCGAGAAAATTTAAAGAATGATTTGTTTCTATTTCGTGTGTTAATTTAATGTGTGGATCGATTTCATTTAGTTTTTCGAGTATGTTTTCAGGATTATTATTGGGAGGGGTAACAGAAAATATATCATCCACATAACGTATCCAGAGGTTGCAATTATTGATTAAGCTGCTGGCGGATTTTTCAAACAATTTCATTTTAAGCTCAGCAACGACCCCCGAGATGGGGGAGCCCATTGGCATGCCTTGGGTTTGTTGATAATAACACCCATCAAAAAGGAAATATGAATGGTTGAGCTAAAGGTTATTTACACGTATTAAAGTATCGCTAATATTACTGTCGCCGATTTATTTGATTATAAGTGATTGAATTATGGGGTTAATTTCAGGAATATTGATGGATGAGTATAAATCTTTAACATCAAAACTCCAGAGGGTGCCGTGGTAAGAAATTTTGGTATCGCGGATTTTTTGAATGAAAGATGCTGTGGAGTTTATTGATAAATTAGAGGGGGGAAGAAGAGATTTATAGATTTCTTTCATGTACAGTTCAAGACCAGGGGCGGCGGAACTGCCCGGGCTGACCGGGCCCGGGCATTAGTGTTGTCTTTTTTTTGTTTGTACTGTATCTTTTCTGACCTGACTTGATAATAAAAGAAGGTGAAGAGTTACATAGCAGGATAACTCTCTGGTTGCCACTTATAATACGTCTAATAGCTGTTGCAATCTATTTCCCTACAGATACGACATTCCTGAAAGGATAACAGTGTGTGTGTGTGGGAAGGGGGCTGGTGACGGCAGAAAAAGGATTAGTAAGCCAGTTTTCTTTACTCTCTGGAAAGCAGGGATTGCTAACAAGTTTCCCGGAATCCCCATTCATCTGTGTGTTGTATTATATTCCTTGTTCTATATGAATTTTCAGGTGAGAAGTGCAATACCCATTACTACAGTCTCAGTCACTCGCGCCTCGGGGGAAGAGGTAAAGTAGAATTTAGCCGCTGAATGTGCTCCCGCCCCCTCCCCTTTCAGAGACGACTATTCTTATGTCCGTATTTTTGGGGTGACAAGTCCCCTCTCTCCTTCAGTGGCTTCTATGGTCTCAGTCACAAATCTAGGGAGAGAACGAGGAAGACGCTTTTCCTGTGCTCAATCTAAAAACGCATTTTGGTTAATTAAACTACATATTTATTTTTTTCACCTATAAAAATGAGTTCCAGAAAATGGCAAAAAATCGAGTCATATTTTAAAGTGTCTTCAAACTCCCCAATTCCAAGTTTAGAAAAAGAAACTGTACTTGATAAAAACAATGATGATACTCGTAGAGATGAAGATAACACTAATTTTACGAAAACTGCAAATGCTGAACCTTGTATGTGCCCATTATCAGTGTTGTGCATGAACGCGTTCATTTGAACGCGTTCGTGAGCGTAGCTCAAAAATTTTGAGTTTTGAGTTGAACTTCGCTCGTTTTTTAAATTATGAACTTGAGTTGAGCGTAGTTCGTTTTTTACGCGAACTTGAGCGTGAAAAAGCAATTCAAGCTCAAACTCATATTAAATATTTCTGTCTGAAATATGAAAAGGAAAGTAGAAGAAGAAACGGACAGAAAAGAAAATAACTGAGCAAAATGGATCCCGTAAAAAAGGGCATTTGGAAAAAAAAAAGCACTGATAAAAAGGGCACCCGGAAAAAGGGCACCGGAAAAAGGGGCATTTTTGCAAATTTTCAAATCGCAAAAATAAGAAACATTAAATAATGAATTTAGACAATGATTTTTCATAATACATTTTTCGAAATTTCAATCAATTAAATTGGAACCACTTTCATTTAGTATATACCCCGGGGAAGGGGGGCCAGGAGCAGATTAAAAGAGAATAATTGTTTTTATATGACCTTCTTAGTGATTTTAATGAACCTAATTGTCACTTGCTGTTTATGACAAAAATACTGTGTCACACATACTTCGGGGGCTGAAGGAAATAATAATGAAGGAAGGGGGCAGAAGGAAATAATTTATTTTCTATCACCTTGTCACCGATTTTAACGATATTTTGAATAATTATCACTTATTTTTTACGAAAATCACAATAAGTGTTATATATAGCTTAGGAAGGCAAGGAGAAAGGATTTTTTAAAACCGATCTATTATAGATTGAAATAAAACTTCGTGTAAATACCACTTACTGCTTAAGAAAAATTATAAAAAGTGTTACACATATCTTGGAAGGTGGGGGTGGGGGGTTGGCGCGAAATGGTTGTTTTTGTATCAACATGTTAACTATTTCTCTGGAACTTTATATAAATATAACTTTCTTTAAATATTTATTAAAATTATAGTAAATAATATATAGTTGAAAGGTGGCAAGGGGGAACGGAAGAGGAAATCAAATGTTTTTAAACCAGCCTATTATTATTTTTTTCTTTTTTGTTTAAATTTTGTGCATATCTTACAAACATAGCAGACTATGCCCGCTTCGCTGGTCATGAAATTTAAATGAATTTTCAAAAGAATTGAATCACTACTTATTTTTTATATCACATTTTGTGCTTTGTAACACAATTAAAAATTCCTTTTAAGATCAAAATGTCAAAATAACATATTACAAATTACATTAAATTAAATATTTCTTCCGTTTTGCAACAATGCTCTATAGTCTTATGTGAATGATTCTCAAGTATGAACCAACAATTGTTTACAAATTTAATGGATTATGCATGGGAAATAAGTACGCTGTAATTTAAAAATTGCAGCTTTTTTAACTCCAAAACGGATAATTTTTTTAAAAAGTTATTCATTATTCTTTAACATTAGACTGTTTTTCAATTAATATTAAGATAAAAGCAATCAAATGATTTCGCTTTGTAAACAACTTTTATACGTAACGCAGTATTATATTACAGTAATATTAAAAACTATTTCGTCTACTAAGTTCTCCGTCATACTCTTGTTCTCACAAGTTTCTACTAGAGCGCATATTATATTCATTTTAACAGAAATGAAGATACGGTCGTAGAATGATATGAAATACATTACCTATTTGGCTACCCTAACTGCGCTTCGATACATTTACCTTATCTTAATTTTATGTTTAATTTTTTTAAGTCAATTTCTTATTTTGTTTTCATGCAATTCCTTGGTGTTAAGCAAATCGCAAATCTCGAATAACTTACAAACTTTTCAAAACGGACTATACACAGTTAGTAAAATTCTTTCCAGTATCATAAATGACATTTAAATATTTATCCAACATTTGTAACATAAAAATAATCCTCATAATACACGTTTATGTGAAATTTTGCTCTATTCTGCCATGTTAAGAAAATTGTAAATCTTAAATAATTTACGAAGTTTCAAACGTAGAATAATCATAGCTTTAATGATGTTCATGCTAGAATTATAAATGATATTTTAAAACTGGTATAATCTTTACAATGAAAATAACTTTCATAGTACACGTTCATGCGAGATTTTTACATATTCTTCAATGTTAAGAAAACAGTAATTTTTCAATAACTTGTGAGGTTTGCAAATTAGAATATTAAAACATATAGTGTTCTTGCCAATGTCATAAAAATTCAAAAGTACATATATAAAGCAAAAATTAGCAAAAAGCGCAATGATCAATAGGAATTTATGTTAACTTAGATGCTTTGAATTGAGAATATGAAATTAGAAAAATTCGTTCTTTTTTTTTATATCATTAACGCTGTCTTTTTATCTCTCTCTTTCTCCCCCCCCCCACTCTCATAGCACATACTCACATCACGACGTTTGTTAAACGGCACAATGATCTACATTTTTTGTTAATTTTTTTAATTAGCTATCTGTCAATGTAATAGTATTAAAATTTAAGATCAAGATTATTGACAGTTTGGTATGTAAACAATCATTTTCTCTGATAGCAGAAGTCTTTTCCTTTATTTTTGTTGGAAGGGAGGGGAGAGAAAAAAGAGCTGTGAGATAACAACACCCCCTACTGTGTGTAGAGGATGAGATACAATTGTGTTTCCCTTCCTTGCTTCTCTTCTGCGAAATAGAATTTCTGCTAATTGCTGAGAGAGGACGTCACGGTGAAATTTGTCTCCTGTATAGTACAAAAGTTCGGTGACTTTGATTTTTAAAAGGTTGCCGGTTGCCTATGTGGGTTCCACGACATGAAAGTAAACTATTGTAATTGTAATAGTCTTGAGTCTACAGAACGTCCAGGACTATACAAGTTCTGAGAACGGCGGTCCTATCTGTTGACTTCGAGGAATTGATTTATTGCTGTCGATTTGAGACGCTCTCCGTTTCCCTTTTTTATATCCAAAGGGGTGTTGTGTGTATTCTTTTGTCGGCCTATTTCTTTTTTTATTTTCCATTTCCAATGAGACGTAAAAACTGAAGTACACTTTTATTTTTAACAAAAAATATTTAATCTGTTATTTATTTTATTATTATTATTATTATTTTAGATTTTATCGTTTTTGAAAAGTGATTTTTAATCTTAAGATGTATTTAAAGTCATGTTTTTTATATTTATTCTGTTATATGAACAAGAGTCCTATGTATAAACAAAACACGCGTATTCGGTTAAAATATATTGCTTGAAAAATATATCGCTTTCTTTGCAGATATTTAAGACTTAATAGTAATAAATTAATAATAATGAATAAATATAGTTATTCAAATAAATTAATAAAATAAGCATAAATAAAAAGTGTATTATAGCGATTTTTCTCCTCATGAAGAAGTCGAACTAGTTAAAACAGCATCAGTTTTTACATTTTGTGATTTCAAAATGAAATATTAAAAACTTATAAAATTCTTTGTATTTTTTTTTTTTTTTTTTTTTTTTAACTAAAATTATTTTAACTGTTGTGAATTTTTTTTAATGTAAAGACAGGGTAAAAAAAAAAAAAAAAAAAAAAAACGTTAGCTAATGAGTAATTTGCCTAACAAATTTCCTCGTAGAATTAATTACATGAAATTTGGATGGCAGAAGTGAAAATAGGTAAAGTGTCACTAACACTCTTAATATTACATAACGAGGCAAAATATGACATAATTGTACATTATGAGAAATATTTAATCACAAATAAGTTAGAGCAGTTTAAAATATATCATTTAGGGTACCGGTATGAACATCAATAAATACCAACATTCCATTTTAAAAACTTAGAAAATAATTTAAAGTTTTTCACAACGTGCCAAAACATGATGCTGTTTCACTTAAATTTGGATTACTGGAATTAATGTATTGGAAAAAGACACAAAATCGTATAAAATATTAGAATAAAATATTGACATCAGTATGATAACACGGTAAAGTGGTCGAGAGGTTCAGCTGTCGAAACTGGTGGACAAGTGCCGGTTTCGATTCCTTGTTATAGTTGTCGATCAAGCTATTAGGAGTTTCCATGGTTTTCACCGAAACTTGTATAGGCTAGAAAGACTGTTCATCGCTGGTACCGAGACTTTTGGAACGTGCAGAATAAATCTCTCAGTTGAAAATTTCGAAGAAAAAAAAAAAATCTGTTATGAAATGTAAATAACAAACATCAATGATGGAATGTGTGAAAATATACACAATTGAAAGATTCTGCAATCAGTATTTAGTATTTTTATTATTAATGTATTTTTACTTAAACTAGTCTATTTCATGTCTTGCTTTGCTTAAGTGGATAATAAAGTATTGTCATTGCACATTTCTTTTTCCTTTAGAAAGAAATATTCTAATGAAAACTATATTTTTATGGAATAATTATAATAGTAATAATAAAAAAAAAACTTAAAATTAAATTAAATAAGAAAATAACATAAAATAAGTTAAATAATAATAATTAATAAATGAATTTAAATATGATATTAAATATATATGTGTATAATGGCTCTTTATAGGATCCCGGAAAAAAGGGCACCGGAAAAAAGGGCACCGGAAAAAAGGGCACCCGGAAAAAAGGGCACCGGAAAAAAGGGCACTTTTTCAATTCGCAAATCGCAAAGTAATAAATATCAAATGATAATATTTAAAAAATGGCTTTCAAATTAGACACTTAGAAATTTCAATTGATTTGGTACAACATTCAATTAGTGTATACCTCGGGGAAAGGTGGGGGGAGGGAGGAGGGGGGCAGGAGCAAATCGAAAGAAAACAATTGTTTTTACATAAACTCTTACCGATTCTAATGAAACTTTGTATAATCACGTACAATTTGTAAAAAAATAACAGTAAGTGTCAGGCTAACTTGGGGGGGGGGGGGAGGATTAAAGAGTGGGTGGGAGGAAAATAAAATTATCTTTTATATCACCGTTTTGCCGACTTTAATGATATATTCTATAACTATCACTAACTTTTTATGAGGATCACAGTGAGTGTATTATATACCTGGGGGGGGGGGCAAGGGGGTAGATAGCAATAAAATACATTCTTCTTTAAATTATTCTATTATTGATTAAAACTTTTTTTGTACAATCACGTATAATTTATAAAAAATTTACAGTAAGTATCAGACATGCTTAGTGGGGGGGGAGGGGGTGTAAACAAGGGGGTGAGGAAAGTAAAGTGATTCTTTATATCACCATTTTAACGATTTTAATATAATTTTCATGAAGATTACAGTGAGTGTATTATAATACCTGGGGGGGGGCAAGGGGGACCGATGGAAATAAATATATTCTTCTTTAAACTCACTATTATCGATTTAAACAAAAACTTTGTATAATAGAAAACAATTTGTGAAAAAAATCACAGTTAGGTCAGACATACTTGAGGGGGGGGGGTAAAGGGTGGGGGGACAGAGGAAAATATTTTTTTATATCACCATTTTAACCGATTTTAATGACATATTCTATAACTATCATTACTTTTTATAAAGATCAAAATGAGGGTATTATACAATTGGGGGGGGGGACGCAAATAGAAGTAAAATATATTATTCTTTAAACTACCGCATTGTCGATTTAAAAAAACTTTGTATCTACGCAATTTTCTGCTTATGAAAAAATTACAGTGAGTGTACACATATCTGGACGATTTGCTAAGGGGGAGGGGGGGGCAGAGTGAAGAAAATGTTTGCTTTTATATCACCATGCTACCTACTTATATGAAACTTTGTACCACTATCACTTTCATTTTATTAAAATTATGGTGAAAGTTAACTAAAGTTGATAAGAGGGGGGGAGGGTTAAAGGGGGGGCAGATGGAAAATAAACTAATATTTTTAAACAACACTTATTATCGTTTGTTTTATTGTTTTATTTACATTTTGTGTAAGTATCAATTACTATAATGAAAAATTATACTGAGGTATGCAAAAATTCAATGTATTATTTAAATCTGTAAAAAAATTATTCAAAAATGTAATTTTCTTCTTTTAATCTGCCTCTTTTGTTCTCCCCCCATGTAGATATAAAAAACTTACACTGTCTTGATGTTCAGCATCAGTTTTACAAGGAGAAATTAAAAAAAGTGCCCTTTTTTCCGCAATCCAAAAATTCAATGCATTGTTAATATCAGACATTAATTAAAAGTTAATATCAAACATTGGTAAAAGATTATTCTAAAACAGAATTTTTTTCTTTGATCTGTCTCTCCCCCTCCCCCTCGTAGAAACAAAAAATTTTTGCTATCGTCCATGTTTAACAAGTATTTTACAAGTAACAATTAAGAAAAGTGCCCTTTTTTCCCGGATTGCGGAAAAAAGGGCACCGGAAAAAAAGGGCACTTTTCTTAATTTTTTCCTTGTAAAACTCATGCTAAGCATCAACGAGAGCGTAAGTTTTTTATTTCTAAGTGAGGGGGGGGGGGGGTGGACAAAAGAGACAGATTAAAAGAAGAAATTTCATTTTGAGCAATTTTTTTACAGATTTAAATCATACATTGAATTTTTGAGTACCTCCCTGTAATTTTTCATTAATACTAACTGATATTTGCACAAAATGTAAATAAAATAAGAAAACAAACGGTAATAAGTGTTTTTTTAAAAAGATTATTTTATTTTTCATTTTCCCCCACTAATCCCCCCCTTATCAACTATAGGTAACTTTCACTATAATTTTAATAAAATGAAAGTGATAGTCGTACAAAGTTTCATATAAATAGGTAGCATGGTGATATAAAAACAAATGTTTTCTTCATTATGCCCCCCCCCCCCGTAGCAATTCGTCCAGATATATGTAAACTCACTGTAATTTTTCATAGACAGAAAGTTGTATATATACGTATATATACAAAGTTTTTACTTTTAATCGATTATACGGTAGTTTAAAGAATAATATATTTTACTTTTATCTGAGCCCCCTTTCCCCCCCAGATGTGTAATACACTCATTGTGATCTTCAAAAAAGTAAGTTATAGTTACTGAATATATCATTAAATCGATAAAAGGTGATATAAAAAAAACCTTTCACCTTTCGTCTGCACCCCCCCTCTTTAAACCCCCCCCCCCTGAAGTATGTCTGACACTTAGTGTGATTTTTTCACAAATTGTGTGTTATTATACAAAGTTTTTGTTTAAATCTATAAAAGGGTAGTTTAAAGAATAATATATTTTACTTTTATCTCCGCCCCCCCCCCCCAGATGTGTAATACACTCATTATGATCTTCATAAAAATTAAGTAGTAGTTATAGAATATATTATTAAATTCTATAAAATGGTGATATAAAAATTCATTTTATTTTCCTCTGCCCGCCCCCCTCCCCTCCAAGTATGTTTGACACTTATTGTAATTTTTTCATAAATTATACGTGATAATACAATTTTTTTTAAATCGATAATAGGGTAGTTTAAAGAAGAATATATTTTATTTTCATCTGCTCCCCCTTGCTCCCCTCCCAGGTATATAATACACTCACTGTTATCTTCATAAATATTAAGTGATAGTTATAAAAATGTATCATTAATTCGGTAAAATGGTGATATAAAAAAATCATTTTGTTTTCCTCTGCCCCTCCCCCACCCCTAAAGTATGTCTGACACTTACTGTAATTTTTTCACAAATTATACGTGATTATATGGTTTTTGAATCGATAAAAGGATAGCTTAAAGAAGAATGAAATATATTTGCATATCCCCCCCCTTTCCCCCCTCAGTATATAATGCACTCATTGTGATCTTCATAAAAAGTAAGTGATAATTATAGAATATATCATAAATCGGTAAAATGGTGATATAAAAGATAATTTTATTTTCCTCTTCCCCACCTTCCCTCTTTAAATACACCCCCCCCCCCAAGTTTGCCTGACACTTACTGTCGTTTTTTTCGCAAATTGTACGTGATTATACAAAGTTTCATTAAAATCGGTAAGAGTTTTTGTAAAAACAATTATTTTCTTTCGATCTGCTCCTGTCCCCCCTCCCCCCTCTTCCCCGAGATATATACTAAATGAATGTTGTACCAAATCAATTGAAATTTCTAAAAATGTAGTTTGAAAGTCATTTTTTAAATTCATTATTTGATATTTATTATTTTGCGATTTGCGAATTGGAAAAGTGCCCTTTTTTCCGGTGCCCTTTTTTCCGGGTGCCCTTTTTTCCAGTGCCCTTTTTACCGGTGCCCTTTTTTCCGGGTGCCCTTTTTTCCGGTGCCCTTCTTTCTGTGCCCTTCTTTCCGTGCCCTTTTTTCCGGGATCCCTCTTTAGACACTTAAATATTTTTTCCTATTTAAAACTTAAACACTCAATTAAAACAACAACAATCTATATTAATAAAATATGACTTTTGTCTGTAAATTTGTCGGAATCAAAAAATTTTGCGATATCTTCACGTTTCACACCCCATGAAAGCCGAAAATGACTTCAGAAAATTTTGCCAGTGTGTGTATGTATGTGCGCGCGCGCGCGCGCGTGTGTGTGTCATCGTGTCAGTATGTCGCTTTTTTCGTCCGGGCATCACTCGAGAACGGCTGGACGGAATTCAAAGGCGCTTGGCAGAATCTTATGTCTTCACCCAACTTAAAATTATATCTATAGAAATTTTCAAAATTTTAATTAGTTTTTGAATTGTGGGTAAAAAACGCAAGCGCATGCGCCATAAATATTTTTTCACTAAAACACTTTGAATGGAAAAATAAAATATAAAAATAAATTTTTAATTTAAAGACTTTTTTATTCGCGTGATTCGCACTACAAATTATGAAAAGATTGAAATGAAGTGTTGCCATCTAAATTTCATACTTTAGTTAATTTAAAAAAATCTAATTGCCGTATCGAAAAACTGTTTACACCACAGGATTCAGAAAAATCACCCCTTTCATTTGGTACTGAATTTGTAACGACGGGTCTGATATTTCCAATTTATTTTTCCCTTTTTTCGTTTTCCGTTGCCACTTAAATTTCATATTTTAGTTAATTTCTAAAAATCTAATTGTCGCATCGAAAAACTGTTTCCACCCCTGGATTCAGAAAAATCGCCCCTTTCATTTCGTATCAAATTTATAAATATAGGTCCGATATTTCTAATTTATTTTACCCTTTTTCCGTTTTCAACCCAGATTCGGTAGAAGGTTTTATATTTATATATACGCATTTACATATTTTTTTTATTTTTCAGAAATAAAATGAAATTTTAATCAGGAATTTGTACGTGGATAAATATTTTCATAGTGATATTTGGCATTAGTTTAATATTTTTATTTAATTAAGCAGTACTTTTCTTTCCTGCAATAAAACAAAATTTTTTTTGTCATTATGTACCTTATGAGGTTCTTTTATGTTCTCCCCTTAATTGTAAATGATTATAATTTGGATTTTATTAAGATTTATTTATTTTATAAATATATATATAAAAAAAAAAATAAAAAAAAAATTATTATTTTTTATTTTTTTATTTTTTTATTTTGTGAAAGGTATCTTTCACAGGTAGGAGTGCTTTAGTATCGGATCCCTTTGGCAAAATTTTAAATTTGGCGCCGAAGTAGCTCGGACGTTTCTCGCCAAGATCTTTAATTGCACAATTGAGATAGCCAATTCAATTCATCGCAAAAATGGCTTAAAATATTTGAAGTCACCAAAGCGGTCCCATACTAAAGCTGTGCTTTTTGTATTTATTTATTTATAACACATTCTATTAAAGACTTCTGTGGTCACGAAATTTTGTGCGTAAATTGTTTGTATGCATCCGGCACTTATTGTAACTGGATTTCACGAAATTCGAAATCCCCCCCCCCCCCTTCTCGGAGTCGAGGGGCAATAAACGTGTGTAAAAACATGTTTTTCCGCTTGAATTCGCTTTGAATTATCTTAGAATGGCAAATTTTGGTGTGTGGATATTGATTAAGTGTACTCATTATGTGCATTAGTGGGATTTTGCAAAACTTCGAACTCACCCGCTGAGGAAAGGGAAGTAAGAAGTGGGTAAGTTGCTGCCGAAGGGTGGAACCAGACTCCTCACGTTGCGAGCGAGAAAAACCTCTACTAATCACAGAGAGAACTTAGGTTATTAATAAAGATATGGGATTTTGACAACTTAGTTAAGTTTAATGTCTGGCGAAGCGGGCAAAGCCTGCTAGTAATAATAATAATAATAATAATAATAATTGAAATTTTAAAAATATTTACAGTTTTCTATCAGCAGCATTGTACATATATATATATATAAAGGCTAAACAAGCTTGTACAGAAAGAAAATTGTGTACACATTATTTGGAAACAATATTAAAAATGCACTTATTTTTACGAAATTTCTCTTAAAGAAATAAATGTTTTAAGAATTATAGCTTCTAATTTTAATTATCCGGAAAAAAAAAAAAAAAAAAAAAAAATTATTCCACGCTCGTTTAAACGGAAGACTAAACACTTTGAGATTTTTCTTCCAATGGGCAATTTATGTACCCTTTGTGAATTTAACAATTGTTTTCTATTTAATAAGTTACTTGTTATTAAATTATATGTTTTTTAAATTTATTATTAACTTTTTAATTTTATTTTGAGTTTCTTTTTGAATTAGCTAAATATTTTTAACACAATTTACCGGTTTGTCTTAGGGACCTTGTATGAAATATCACAAATCGTTAAGTGGCGGTCCCAAAATAAAAAAATTCCAAAACCCACTTGATTTTGAGCTTGATTTTATTTTTACACACTTTATATAAAATTCATGCTCATTCCTATATAGTACGCTAAATAGCAAGCGAAATTTTCTAGTGTTTTATCCAAGAACTAAAAGCAAACATTGGCTTTGGTGCAATTAAATAATGATTAATTGCAATTAAATAAAGACTAATTAAGTCAAACCATTACACTATTAAAAAATAATTAAAAGTTAAAAAAAACTTTTTATATACCATGTTTTAAATTTTCTGTTGAATCATATAAACGCTACCGAAGGCAGCGGGAACCAGCAACAATTGGCTAAAAGTATTAAAAAAATTATTGTTATTGTGCTTTGAGCTTCTATAAAAGTTTCAAATGACTAGCTAGCTAGCCCGGAAGTTAGTTAAAAATCGATTGAAAGCTTTGTGCTGGTAACGCTGCAGCAGAGACTTGAAACAGATGGCTAAAAATATTTTTAAAAATGCATTTTCACCGCATTCTGAACTATTCTGAAAGATTCAAATGTCTAGCTAGTTGGGAAGTTAGCTAAATAAATTTTCTGTTGAATCATATAAACGCTGCCGAAGGCAGTAGGGACCTGAAGCAATTGGCTAAAAATATTTAAAAAAATATATTTGTACCGTGTTCTGAGCTATCCTGAAAGTTTCAAATGCCTAGCTAGTCGGAAAGTTAGTTAAAAATCGATTGCAAACTTTGTACTGATAACACTGCCGAAGGCAGCAGAACCCCGAAACCGTTGACTAAAAGTACTTTTAAAAAATGCATTTTCGCCGTGTTTTGAACTATTCTGAAAGTTTCGACTGTCTAGCTAGTCGGGAAGTTAGTTAAATAAATTTTCTGTTGAATCATATAAACGTTGACGAAGGCAGTAGAGACCTCTAACAGTTGACTAAAACTAACCTCTAACAGTTGTCATCGTGTTCTGGGCTATCCTGAAATTTTCAAATGTCTAACTAGTCGGGAAGTTAGTTAAAAATTGATATCAAGCTTTGTACTAATAACGCTGCCGAAGGCAGCAGAAACCCGAAACAGTTGTCTAAAAGTATTAAAAAATGCATTTCCACCGTGTTCTGAACTATTCTGAAAGTTTCAAATGTCTTGCTCGTCGGAAAGTTACTTAAATAAAGTTTCTGCCAAATCATATAAACGTTGCCGCAGGCAGTAGGGGCCTGAAACGGTTGACTAAAAGGGATTAAAAAAAAATGTATTGTAACCGTGTTCTGAGCCATCCTAAAAGTTACAAATGTCTAGCTAGTCGGGAAGTTAGTTAAAAATCGATTGCAAGATTTGTTTTGGACAAACAAACAAAGAAGAATCGAAGTTAATCAAAACATGGTAAAAAATATATTTCAAAACAACGGAATCTCTGAATGATGGAATTCGTCTCCTATAAATAAGTTTTCTCATGCCCATAAACAAACGTATTGGAAATTTGAGAATAGAAAACCACGCAAAAACAATGGGTCCACTATTCAGAAGTGTCCGTAAATAAATTTTTACCACAATTAAATTAATAAGCTATAATTAAGAGTTGTAAGTTTATAAGTTTAAGCATTAAATTACGAAAAATTTTCATGGTAATTGTTATTTTTTTTTAAATGTAAATTACCTATGAAAGTGTTCACAGAGGATAAGATCGGTTTAGAAAAAAAAAAAAAAAATGAACTTTTAATGAACTTCGCTCCTTTTTAAAAATGAACTTGAGTTGAGCGCGTTCATTTTTTTCAGGCATGAGTTTGAGCGCGAACTAACTCGTTTTTTACACGATGAACTTGAGTTTGAACTAGTTCGTTTTTTTCGTGAACGTGCACAACACTGCCCATTATGCAACGAACAAGAGAAATCGGTACGAAGTGTCGCCTAATTTTTTTTGTTTTACAAAGTTAAAAATAAAATTTTGCTAATACAGCTTTTATAAAATATTATTCTTATGTGTCGTTTTGGTCTGGGGTGCTCGATCCCCCTTAGCCCCCCCCCCCCCCCCCCAGTGGTGCGCCATTGATCATGCTTCAATATTCCAGGCCCGGTCAATAAAATTCACGTTCCACCGCCCCTACAATAGGTGGGACCTTCGGATTTATTGACTATAGGGCGCAGTGATGGAGGGTTTTTATGATCCTTGTATTTGCCAAAAAGTCGGGGGATAATTGGGCATGGTTATTATAACTAGGGGGGGGGGTATTATTAGGCCAGGTTCCTGTTTTTATGATGGATTTAGTTTTTTCAATTAGCTTATTGAGGGGGGAGTGTGTGAGTTTAACAGCGTTAAGTTTTTTAATGGAATCTTGCATCATTTGAATATATTGAGTACGGTCCATTATGGTAAGTAGGTTGGTTTTATCAGACATTAAGCAGGTTATATTTTTATTGTTTTTTAAATTTTGGAGGCATTTAATATCTAAGTAGTCAGAGTTCTTTTTGGTATTTTTCAGAGAATAAGAACTCTGACTTACCATAATGGACCGTACTCAATATATTCAAATGATGCAAGATTCCATTAAAAAACTTAACGCTGTTAAACTCACACACTCCCCCCTCAATAAGCTAATTGAAAAAACTAAATCCATCATAAAAACAGAAACCTGGCCTAATAATACCCCCCTAGTTATAATAACCATGCCCCAATTATCCCCCGACTTTTTGGCAAATACAAGGATCATAAAAACCCTCCATCACTGCGCCCTATAGTCAATAAATCCGAAGGTCCCACCTATTGTCTTGAACTGTACATGAAAGAAATCTATAAATCTCTTCTTCCCCCCTCTAATTTATCAATAAACTCCACAGCATCTTTCATTCAAAAAATCCGCGATACCAAAATTTCTTACCACAACACCCTCTGGAGTTTTGATGTTAAAGATTTATACCCATCCATCAATATTCCTGAAATTAACCCCATAATTCAATCACTTATAATCAAATAAATCGGCGACAGTAATATTAGCGATACTTTAATACGTGTAAATAACCTTTTGCTCAACCATTCATATTTCCTTTTTGATGGGTATTATTATCAACAAACCCAAGGCATGCCAATGGGCTCCCCCATCTCGGGGGTCGTCGCCGAGCTTAAAATGAGATTGTTTGAAAATTCCGCCAGCAGCTTAATCAATAATTGCAACCTCTGGATACGTTATGTAGATGATATATTTTCTGTTACCCCTCCCAATATTAATCCTGAAAACATCCTCGAAAAACTAAATGAAATCGATCCACACATTAAATTAACACACGAAATAGAAACAAATCATTCTTTAAATTTTCTCGATGTCACCATTATTAAAAACAAAGACAATTCCATAGACACCACCGTTTTCAGAAAACCTTCTAGCAACAGCGAAATTATAAATAAAAAATGTCACACTCCCCTCACTTACAAATATGCCGCTATTCGCTCTTATGTTAATCGCGCTATACTTATCTGCAGGGGTGCAGAATATGTCCGAATGCCCGAACAAGGTTTGGGGAAAATTTAAAGTGACTGGGTAAATTTTGAATATTTTTTTAAGAGAAAATAAAAATGTAAATAAAAAATAACAATTTGCTACTTTGAAGTGCTTATGCACTAACAGCGATATTTTTATGTTACACTGTATACTTATTCTCTTAAAGATTTATTACATAGCACAAATGACTTTGTATAGCAAAGTAGATTTCTGCATTATTGAGGGAAATTTATACTGTGTTTGGGGGAAATTTCCGAGGTTTGAACATTTTCTGCACCCCTGCTTATCTGTTCTAATAAAAAATATCTAAACTCCGAATTAAAAATAATAAAAAACATCGCTAAAAAAGCCAATTATAATCCCTCCATTGTAGACAAATTTTACAAAAAACGTATAAAAGCTCTTAATCATATTCCCAGTGCACAAAAAACTAAACAATCATTCACCCCCGCGATCCCATACTGCAAAGGAGCCTCCATAAAAATTAAAAACGAAGCCGCCAAACACAACATTAATATCCCAATAAAACCGAACAAAAATATCTACCAGCGAATTCGTAATGAAAAAGATTTAATCGACTTTAAACACACAGCCGGCATCTATAAAATTAATTTTCAATACCAAAATAAAAATAAAGCTTCATATGTTGGCATGACTAAAAGGAAAATAAAAGACCATATCTTTGAACATATAACTGATTTAAAATACAATAGACACTCTACACTCTACAGCCTTCTCAAGAACTAACAACACTAATCCAATTAACATTGACTCCATTAACTATAGAAAAATAGCCCCATATAACTCCCACCACTATGCCCTCAAAAGAGAGGCACTAGAAATACTAACATCTAATAATACCATTAATGACATCAAACATAGCCTAATTCCACCCGAGTGGCAACAGCTGTACAGACAGGAAAAGCGAAGTGAAGAAAGCAAGAAAGAAGCTACAAAAGATCAACAAACCACCCAGTCTTAACATCTGCGGATCATTTTGCCGAGTGTTTTTCTGATGATGGCTCTGACTGGATGCCGAAATATATTAAAACTCGGAAATAGTAAGGATTTAAAATAAGGTATTAAATAATTTATATGATATAATCCTTTCTTCAACATTTTTTAAAATGTAGTTTTGTATATTTTGCTTTTGAGTTTATTTTAAAAACAGTATTGAAAATATAGAAAAAAGAGGAAAAAAAAAAACTCCAATGGTTTTATTCAGTTAAATTTTTTTTTATTCGTTATTATTGTTATTATAATTAATTTTTTTTCTCTCGTTAGTATAAAGGTGAATGAATTTTATCTGCTGATCAATTTCTGTGTTAATTAAAGTAAAAATGCAAAGCAATGGAAAAACAATCTCATTTTTATATCTCTAAAGCTTTAAATGTTCCTGACAATGTTATAGCTATCCAACCTCCCCCCCTTCACCCCCCAGAAAAAAAAAAAAAGTTTTACTTTTGTATTTTTTTTTATTATACTTTTTCAAAATGTAATCTTCAGTTGAATATGTTATTTCTTAATATTTCTTACAATAGTTCTGTTTCTAGATTTTTGAACATTATAATGATGAAATATTATACATACTGTCCGTTTTCGTAAACCATGTCTACCTCTCGCGGAACGATCCTACTCGGAAAAGGGGTGATGCGTTGAATGAGATGGGCACTTAGCCAAATGCGCTTTTCGTTCTACACGTGTTCGTTTTCTTTTTATGAGTCTTCAATATTTATTTTACCTTTTTACGCGAATTTAAAGTTTAATTTTTAATTTTAATTAACAATATTTTATTTAATGTAATTTATATTACAATATGCGCGAAAAATAAAAGGTGTAAAATAATCATGATAAAAAAATCTAATGATTTGATTTAAATACGATTTTCTGTAAATTTCTGTAAAATAGAGATCCAAAAATATGGTATTTTTATTTTAGCAGTATAATTTAAAAGAAAAAAATATATTACTTTTACTACAGGTAAAGTCTACTGTAAACGTTGTTCTTTTTCTCTTCTTTTATTAATGAATTATGTAAATTTTACCTAATTTAAGTCATTTTTAATTAATTTACTACTATAATCAGTGCATGAAACAAGTGTTCAGGTATGACAGATATAGTACGAATTTAGAGATCAAGTAAGCAAATAAAAATAATTTTAACTGAAAAAAAAAAAGAAGAAGAAGAAAGAAAACAGGCATTTACTTTTAAGTTTACGGATTTTATTTTGCATCGAAGAATAAAACTGATCTTCTACACTTATTTAAAAATTACAAGGGGGAAAAATCAGCATTTTGCCTTTATACGAATATAACGAACAAGTATCGCCTCAAAATTCAATAATGTCCTGAAAAGAAAAAAAAAGAAAAAAGAAACCGCAACTTATCTCTCACTCGTAAAATGTAAACATTCTCTCATCTTCTACGCTTCTACCCTATTTTAACAAAATCAATGCAGACCTCACGCATGCGCATAGGTGAGCAGGGTCACAGCTAACGAAAACAAACAATATACACTTTCTGATTACAAACAATAAAAGAAAAGAAAAACTGAACAAAAATTAAAATAATGTTTTTATAATAATTAAAAAAGTAATTTAAAATAGTAATTAAATATTAAATTAACATACCTCCCTTCATTTATGAGTTCAATAAAAGCTAAACCAGCATGTTTTTGTAGTGAATTTTGCCATTCTTGTGAACACAATAACATGACTAGTTCAACAACAGAAGTACTGTTTTTGAATGTACATAAGCCTAAAAATATTTAAAATGAAAAAAAAAAAAAAAAAAAGACAAATTTTATTAATAATTACAACATATAAAAACACTTTAATATTTATTCAACATAAACAAGCACTTTTATTTTTATTTTTTACAAATATCAAGTTGCATTTAAAAAATCTATATTCGCTATTAATATCTTCCTTCAGTATTACTGAGGTGAAATAAATGAAAATAGATAATTTCTAAATATACCACCTTAATACAAAATAATAGATAATAAATATAATATATTTATTATAAACTAGCTTAGTTTTGCCTGACTAACTAGTGGGCCCCTTTTAATATATACCAAATAGAAGAACAGAGCTCCATCCAAAAGCTAAATCTACAAAAATCTGAATTTAGCTTTAAAAAAATGAAAAATGTTATTAAATGCAATGTAACAATGCTAAAATGCACATCTATGGATTGTAATGCATCAGAATTCTTTTTTGACTCCTTAACGTTCTATAAAAAGTTTATATTTTACACCTAAAAACAATACATCTAATTCTATGTAACTTATAAAAATTTATACCAAATTTCTAGTCAATCAGATGATTAAGCAATGAATCAGAATTACTTTTTGTAATACTTTAAAGTAATTGCTAATTCTATACCTATCAGTTTCTACATAAACAATGCTTTTTAGTATTCTAATAAGCTCTATAAATTTCATATGTTGAATGCAATGTAATCAAACTAAAATCCATATAAAAGAAATACTGTTTACAGATTGTATTAGAATGAGATTCTTTTGTGTGCTTTTATAAATGAGCAAGCACAAAATACACTAATATATACATAGTTAATTCCATGTAATTCATAAACATTTGTACCAAATTTGAAGGCAATCAAATGATTTTATAGCATAGCAGCATTCTCTTGTACAGCCCTTTAGATTAACTATCTATGCACACAGTTTTCTACAAAAACCACGTCTTTATGCATCTTTGTTATATAATATTAATTTCATTATGTCTCACACACTGTTATCAAATTAAAATGCAGTTAACAGAATTTTCCCACATAGACTATAATGATACATAATAGTTTTATGTGTCCTTTTACATGAGCCACAAACACCATATGCATAAAAGAAATATACAGCTAATTCATGTAGTTCATAAACATTTGTGATCATTTTCAAGATAACCAGATGATTTTTGTAATCACTGTTGTGGGAGAGACATACAGACAATAACCAAAAACTTTTTGAGTCTGAACCTCCACTGATGTTTCAGCAATGCCTTCAAAAATGGACCTAAAAAATTAAAATCTGCATCAAGCATAGACTGTTTTTTTTTAAATGCTTGACCATTTCATGCATACCATTGCACCTATTTAAAGTTTTGCTATATTATCCCATAAGATTTCTTAAGAAACCTTTAGAATCATTGCAAATGCGACTGTAACACATTGATAGAAAAGTCCCGGGACTAATCCACAGATGGCATCACAAATGAAATATTTCTATGTGGGCAAAGTAGTAACTAACCATCCAAAAAATGCATGTCAAAGTTTCATGATATTTCGACTGTTCATTACCAAGATATTTAAGTTTTAGTGACTCTACTTAGTTGATTAAATATTTTTTTTTTTGATGGACAAAAATACTGCTGATTTCTTGTAACACTTTTTAAGCTATTGCTGAGTTTCTCAACAGTATTTTTGCTCATCAAAAAACAATGTTTAATCAACACATGGAATTCAGCTTTGTCCATCATTTTGAAAATATCAAAAGTAGAATCACTAAAACTTTAATATCTTGTTAATGAATGATCGAAGTATCATGAAACCTTGATGTTTATCTTTTGAAGGTTAGTAATACCTTACCTACATAGAAATATTTCATTTGTGATGTCATCTGTGGGATATTTGCAGGACTTTTTGACCAATGTGCTATAAAAAAATAAAAAGAAAAAAAGAAAGAAAAAAGAAATCATAAATTAAAATACATACAGAACCTGTAACTTAACAATCACAGTTCTTTTAATGATTTATTAATATATATATAATGATACAGATGATCTGTAAGATGATCTATTAAGCATAATAGAAGCCAAGCAACAGATACAAGATCACTGAAAAAACAATGACAAATTTATGAAAAAATAATTCAAGAAACCCAAGATAGGAAGGAAGGAGGCAGGCGGCAAGACTTGTGACCTGCCTGTGGGGTTAAACTAGTTTTACGCCGGCAACACTCACCCAGCCTGCCACAACCAGAATAGGAGTCATATGGATGTAAAAAGCAAAATTTTAAAGCAGATGTTCTGTATCCAATGAAAAGCGCTGTTGCAGCAGTGCCATCTGAGTTGAGCAGTGTGAGATTTTGAGCCAACGTGAGTGAGCGTCGTTTTCGAGTTGTGAAAACAATGTGAAAATAAATCTATGAGTTTAGTGATACAGTCCACTAGAAATGTTTTTGTGTGAGTATTTTAAAATTTAAACACATGGTCAGTGCGACCGGAGTAAAGATACTGAGAGACCTATGGATTTTACGTTTATGCAAAATCAGGAGTTTTTTTATTTCGATTTGAGTTGTGATGCGAAGCTGTTAAAAAACCGCACCGCACGCAAGAGAAAAATGCTAACCAGTAATGAAGTAGGTGCATGAGTTTTTTTTGGTTGTTCACTCCCATAAGATAATTTGTGTTATCTTTTTTTAATTAATAAGCTAATTTGTGTTAATTATTTTTAATTAAGAGTTCATTGTGCTCAGATTTGTAATTAAGTTTTGTTCTCAAAATGTTTAAAAGCGCGCGAAAAGCAGATTTGCAGCTTGCTGCAACAGAGTTAGGAGAGGTAATAACAGATAAAATGTCGGTTGTAGATTTGATTAATCTTATAAAGAGTACTGAGAAATTCAAAACTGAACCCGAATTTGTGTCTAATCTCATAGAAGGGATAATTGAGGAACGGAAAGTAGAATTGGAGACAATCGAGAAAAATAAACAATTAGAATTACAATTAGAACAGATTAAATTAGAGAGAGCGAAAACTGAATTAGAATTGTCGCACAAACGGACAGTTAAAAACACTAGCGAAGACGCTTTAGAAAATAAAACTGAGCAATACGAATCTTTGGATTCACTGATAAAAAGTATTAAAACTTTAACAATTAGAATTCCTTGTCGTCCAGAAGGGTGGAGTCTTTTTTTTGCTTCTTTGGAAAGATCTTTTATAACAAAAAACGTACCCGATAAATTTAAAGCGGAAATTCTTTTGAATTTGTTAGGTGAGAACATAATTTCGTACATAAGCGATGATGAGTTGAGTGACTACGATAAAGTAAAGAAAATTGTATTAAGAGAGTTCGAACCGAGTCCCCAGTCATGTTTAGAACAATTCAGAAAAGCTACTAGGCAAGCAAATGAAACTCATTTGCAATTTGCATCACGGTTAAAAACTAGTTTTGATTATTATTTAAAATTAAGAGAAGTGTCGGATTTTGAGAAATTAAAAGAATTAATTGTATCAGATAAATTGTTTCAAACGCTTGATAAAGAAACCGCGGCCCACATCAGCGTCAGACAAGCAGATACTTGGTTTGTCCCTATTAAACTAGGAAAGGAAATTGATCTTTATTATGCTTCGCGAGGAAAATCGTTAACGGAGAACTATAATCAAAAATCCTCTTCGAGAAATGTGTCTAAGATATTTCTAGCTGATAGCAAGAATTTAAAGTGTATATTGTGTTCTGAAAATAATCATCCCTTATATAAATGTAGAAATTATATGGCATTGCCTGTTTCTGAAAGGGTAGAAGTTATAAAGAAAAATAATTATTGTTTCAATTGTCTTGGCAAACATTTAGTAAATAACTGTAAATCACATTTTTTTTGTTCTTTGTGTAAACAAGAGGGAAGAAAAAGGCGTCATCATTTTTCCTTACATTTTCCGAGAAATAATGAGTCATTGCGTAATGAACGTGAAACTGAGGCAGGTGGCCGGGAATTTCATTCCCCCCTACAATCATCGGAACTTTCTGTAAACGTGCCGACATTTCAGTCAGCTGGCACCGTATTAAGTAATCAAAATAATAATTCGGTTCTCTCTTCACGGGTAATAAATCAGAAAAAAACAGTTTTGCTGAGTACAGTGAATTGTTTATTAAAAGATGAGAGCGGAAATAATTACACAGTTCGTGCGATTTTAGATCAAGGAGCAATGAATAATTATATGACTTGGGATTGTGCGAATAGCCTTAATTTAAAAAGAAAGAAAACTAATTTGACAGTTTGTGGTATCGGAAATACATGCACAACGATTAGATATGTTGTTAATGCGTCAATTTCTAATTTTGAAGGAAATTATGAAAAAGAATTGGATTTTTTGATTGTATCTAAAATTACGGATTTCATGCCGTCAAAAAGGTTAAAGATTAATATGCCAGAATTAAAATGTATAAAACTCGCGGATGAAAACTTTAATTTGCCGGGTCGTGTAGATTTACTTTTAGGTGCCAAAATTTTTTATGAATTGTTGCGGCCAGGTCAGATTTGTCCTGCTAATAGTAACATGATTTTCCAAAATACTGTTTTTGGATATGTAGCTAGTGGAAGCGTTCCCGTTGAAACTCAGGGAAGGGTACATTGCGGCTTCATTGAGAATAATGCTAGTTTAAACGAAACTATGGAGAAATTTTGGGAATTGGAGGATGTGCAGATTGAGGTACCCAAAAATAAAGAAGCAATAATTTGCGAGGAGCACTTTCAGAAAAACGTTAAAAGAGATAGTACAGGGAGGTATATTGTAAAAATGCCGTTAAAGGATGATCCAACGTGTTTAGGGAAATCTAAAGATATTGCCCTTAAAAAATTAAATTCGCTATGGAATCGTTTTTTAAGGGAGCCTGAGTATTTAGCATTACATAAGGAATTTCTACGCGAATACGAAAATTTGGGTCACATGACAGAAATTTCAGAGTGTGAGGAAGAAGAGGGAACATACTATATACCACATTTAGGAGTCTATCGCCCTGATAAAACTACTACAAAGCTAAGAGTGGTTTTCAATGCCTCCTCACAAACAACTTTAGGGAATTCTCTTAACTCCTTACAATATAACGGTGGGGTTATTCAGGAAGACCTATTTAATATAATGACGAGATTTCGTAAACATATTTATGCGTTCGTGGCTGACATTAAACAGATGTACAGGATGATTTTAATAGATCCGAGTCAAACTAAACTTTTGAGAATTCTTTGGAGGGAGGGAGTGAATGAACCAATTAAGACTTATGAGCTCAAAACTGTTACTTATGGTACAGTAAGTGCACCTTATCTCGCTACTAGAGTCCTACTCCAGTTATCCAGAGATGAGAGCCAGAACTGTCCTTTAGCGTCCCCAATTTTAGAAAAGGATTTTTATATGGATGATGTCTTGAGCGGTGCAGACATCCTAAGTGGAGCAAAAGAACTGAAATCTCAATTAACAGAGGCTCTCAATAGTGCAGGCATGATATTGCATAAATGGTATAGCAATAGCCCAGAATTAAAAACAGGACCTGACAGTAGTTATAATTTTCAAGATGAGACAAAAGCACTAGGTGTTACGTGGAACCCTACCACTGATATATTTACCTTCCAAATTCATATAGAAAACGTGGTTCCGCCTACAAAGAGATCAGTACTCTCAACCATAGCTCGGATCTTTGATCCTCTTGGTCTATTGGGTCCCGCATAACAAAGGCAAAAATCTTTTTACAAAAACTGTGGTGCTGGAAGTTAGACTGGAGCGATCCGCTTCCGGAAACGGAGGCGCAACAGTGGAAAAACTTCATCGAGTTATTGCCAGCAATAAACAGTGTTAGTGTTCAGAGATGCATATTAATAAACAATCCAGTACATATTGAACTTCATGGATTTGCGGACGCTTCCGAGTCAGCTTATGGTTGTGTGATTTATTGCAAATCAACGTCAGTGGATGGAGCCTTCGAAGTGAACTTGGTTTGTAGCAAATCACGTGTATCACCTCTTAAGCGTACGACAATACCGAGGTTGGAGCTCTGTGCTGCCGTCTTATTAGCAAAATTGCTCACAAAAGTGAAGAGTGCCTTACAGTTTAAGACAGCTGACATCTACTTATGGACCGACTCGATGATTGTACTTTCCTGGATACAAAAAGAGCCATATCTTCTAAAAACTTTTGTGGCAAACCGCATAGCAACTATACAAGCTCTGACAGAAGTTCAACAGTGGCGTCACGTATCTTCTGAGAACAATCCCGCAGATCTTATCTCAAGAGGGGTGGATCCTGAAAAACTGGTCAAAAATAAATTGTGGTTTGAAGGACCTGCTTTTCTGTCAGAACGACAGTATCCCAATCGTGAAATTCCTAAATCCGTCATAAAAGACGAATTTACGTCTGAACTGAAAAATTCAGAAAAAAATGACTTATCTGTATTTACTGTGACTTATAACTCCTTTATTCAAGACTTATTTAATATTAGTAATAATTATATTAAAATATTGCATGTTGTTAGTTATCTTTTCAGATTTATCTACAACCTGAAGAATCCAAGGGAAAAAACATTGGGGCCATTATCAACAGAGGAGATCCGCAAGGCTGAAAATTTTATTGTAAAGCAAATTCAAAAAACAGAGTTTAACGAGGAACTAAAAAATTTAGTTAAAGAAAAAAATGTTCATGAGAAAAGTAAGATAAAATCTTTAAATCCCTTTATAGACAGAGAGGGATTGCTTAGAGTAAATGGCAGAATTAAGAATGCTAATGTAAGTTTTAACACTAAATTTCCAATTATTCTGCCGAAGGGTCATAAATTGACCAAACTTATTATAGAATCTTATCATAAGCGATACTTTCATTTAGGTCCTACTGCCTTGCTATACTATGTTCGTCAAAAATTTTGGCCCGTTCAGGGTAAAGCAACGTGTAGAAAAGTCGTACACGATTGTATTAAGTGTTTTAGAGTTAAACCCGTAGGAGTGGAGCAATTAATGGGTGAATTACCGAAAGAGCGCGTGACTCCTGACTTTCCATTTAATTGCTCAGGTGCGGACTTTTGTGGCCCATTCCTTGTTAAATATAAGAATCAAAGAAAGGGAATTTATCATAAAATATATGTGTGCATTTTTGTATGTTTGGTCACAAAAGCCGTTCACCTCGAAATTGTCACTGATTTGACGTCTGAGGCCTTCATAGCATGTTTAAAAAGATTTGTGGCTCGTAGAGGCTTATGTTCAAAATTATTTTCTGATAACGCCACAAATTTTATTGGAGCAAACAAAGAGCTCTCTAGGTTGCAAAAGTTAGTTATAAAACCAGATGAGGCCCTCGCTGGTTACATGTCAGCTGAGGGAATCGATTGGAATTTTCTTCCCCCGAGAGCACCTAATTTTGGTGGCCTCTGGGAAAGCGGAGTTAAAGCTTTTAAATATTATTTTAAAAGAGTTTTAGGCAACTGACCTATGAAGAATTCCTAACAGTTGTTACACAGATAGAAGGAATTCTAAATTCAAGACCGCTTGTACCTCTGTCATCCGATTCTGATGTGTATGATGTGTTAACTCCTGCTCATTTCTTAATTGGCAGACCCTTAAATGCTGTTATAGAGCCTAATTTAATTGAGGTTAAAGACAATAGATTGTCTAATTCGAAAAAGGTGACAAAAATAATTCAATTTTTTTGGAAAAAATGGCATATACAGTATCTAAATAATTTACAACAGAGGTCCAAGTGGATGGTAGAAAAAAATAATGTGAAAGTCAATGAGTTAGTGCTTCTTAAAGATGAAAACCTACCACCTCAAAAATGGGCATTAGGGAGAATAATAGAACTGTATTTTGGTGAAGATAAACGGGTCAGGGTGGTAAGGGTGAAAACCCAATCGGGTATTTACAAAAGACCCATTTCCCAAATTTGCATTTTGCCAAAAAATATGTAATTTTATATATTAGTGTCTATATATATATTTTATTTTTTAATGAGTCATGTAATGTTATTATTGTATTGTGTTTATTTTCTATTTTCATTTGATATAACTGTATAATTTACTGGTTGAATGTAAACATTGCAACGTGGGGCGGAATGTTCCGTATCCAATGAAAAGCGCTGTTGCAGCAGCGCCATCTGAGTTGAGCAGTGTGAGATTTTGAGCCGACGTGAGTGAGCGTCGTTTTCGAGTTGTGAAAACAATGTGAAAATAAATCTATGAGTTTAGTGATATAGTCCACTAGAAATGTTTTTGTGTGAGTATTTTAAAATTTAAACAGCAGATGAATAACAATGAAACCACGAAGCAACAATGAAATTCACCGATTGATTACATTGTGTTTAATAGCATAATTAGAATTTAAAAAAATACTTGACAACTCAAAAAGGAAGAAACTGAAATTTTATTGGAAAAAGAAAGTTTGCATAGTATTACAAAGTAAATGCAACAAGCCTTCTGCTTTTTTTTTTTTTTTTTTTCTTTTTTTAATTTCACAAACCCTCCCAACCATCCAGCCTTACAACACCACACCACCTCCGTAATCAAACATCTGCCCACCCAACCGCCATCTTTTTTATTGTCTTTTATTATTTTATAATTTTTTTGTTAATATACACAAAAGTGTACACAGCTTTTTTTTTTTTTTTTTTTTTGTACTGACAGAGACATGGTTAAGGATATAAAATAGAAAATACAAAGTTTTTAGGAAAACCCATTTTAGCAGTGGCTGTGATCAGTTTATTAATATTCTTGTTTTTAAACTTCGCAGAGCATAAATTATTAATTCGAAATAAATGGTTAATGATGATGTTTCTAAATACCGAAAGATGCAGACATGAATTAAAATGTGTAAATAAGTTTACTTTAAAACTAAAATCTTGCCGTTTGTCATAGATATCTGTATAAATTTTATTACCATCGATGATGATTTTAGATATAAAAAGTTAATTGATTGATTAGTTAGAGTATTTTGAGTTTGCTTTAAATTAGGTGGATAATTGAAGGAAAAGTCATTTTGTGAGTGCTTGTTGAGATAAAATACAATAATATCATCGATGTAACGATAAAATCGAACATCATCATTGCAAATTTGATTTTCATAATAATAGAGATAGAGATCTGCCAAAATACTGGAGCTACAACCTCCTTGTGGGATTATATATATATAAAACATATAAAAGAAACATCTAAAAATATTTTAGAATAATTTATTATATTTAAATACATCTTACTTAAAATTCTTATAAAAAGTTGAGCTTATATATTTCGGCATCCCAATCAGGGCCATCCTCAGAGCTCGAAATGACAACTAAAGCTGGGTGGTATGTTTACTTTCCTCTTCTTCTTCCTTTCCTTCACTTCACTTCATTTGTTGAATCAAGTGCTGCCATTCTGGTGGAATTATACTGTGTTCGATGTCATTAACAGAATTGTTAGATGTTAATATTTCAAGGGTTTCTCTTTTTAGGGCATAATGATGTGAATTATAAGCGGCTATTTTTTAATAATTAATGGAATTAGTATTAATGGGTTTAATATTGTTACTCCTTGAAAATGCAGTAGAGTGTTTATTATATTTGAGGTCAGCGAGGTGTTCAGAGATACGGTCTTTAATTTTACGTTTTGTCATTCCAATATAGCTAGCATTATTTTTATCTTGAAACTGAAAATTCTGACAAAACGTAAAATTAAAGACCATATCTCTGAACACCTCGCCTTTCCGTGAAGGAAAGGAAGAAGAGGAGGAAAGTAAACATACCGCCCAGCTGTAGTTGTCATTTCAAGCTCTGAGGATGGCCCCGATTGGCATGCCGAAATATATAAGCTCAACTTTTTATAAGGATTTTAAGTAAAGTATATTTAAATATAATAAATTTGAAATCAATCCTTTTTAATTAAAAAAAAAATATTTTAGAATAGTTTTTAACTAATATAATTACCCTTTCCTTCCATTAGAAGATCTTGACCATGTGATCCAACTAATGTTCTTGATAAAAATGGAGCAAAGTCTAACATTATTTCTCTTAATAGTGGACAAACACTACCCAGAGCTGATTCTAGTTTTTGAGTCAGAGTAGCTTCTCTAGAAAGAGGAGAACTTAAAATGTGGAAATCATCTGCACCTCCCAAATTTGATAAATGTATATCTTCAGCCCGAGATTGTGTGCAGCCATCCACAGTCTCCATTGTCCTAGAAAATCCATTCTGAGCAATAGAAGAGGACATTATTGAAGGGTCTGAACTGGAAACTCTGCTATCAGAAGTGCATAAAGTGTTATCTTC
This sequence comes from Salticus scenicus, assembly GCA_963930645.1. NCBI lineage: Eukaryota > Metazoa > Arthropoda > Arachnida > Araneae > Salticidae > Salticus > Salticus scenicus. The sequence continues at coordinate 139,572,006 of OZ005655.1, read as the reverse complement.
GGTTGATGTCAAATTTACTACTGATTCGGATTCTAATTCTTTATCAGTCAGTTCTCCATTCACTCTTGGACTATCACCACTTGCACCATTCACCATTATTTCAGCTCCTTTACATGCAGTCTGATCTTTTAATTTTTGAGTACGAATTACCTATAATAAGAAAAAGCAATTAAAAATTTATAAAAGGAATTATTCTTTAACTAGCAGACTTTGCCTGTTTCACTGATCACTATATTTAAAGAAATCAAAAACAGAATCACCCTTTTTTATATTGCTTTATAAACAAAAAATAAAAATAAAACCTACTGAAATTGCTCAAGGACTTGCTTCGAGATCCAACTGCTTTTGGCAGCATCTTTCTCATTCTCAAATTCTCAGGTACATGTTACTGTTGCCTGCAACAATGCCTTCCCATGGGCTTCAATTTGGCTGCTTTTCGAATGACAATTTTGAAACGGACAGTATTGAAAAAATTGAAGTAGCCCTTTTATATTTAAATCCCACTTATATGAACAACACTATACATGCTATACATAATGTATACTTTAATGTTATTTCCTATATTTTATTTATCTTGTTGACCATAAAATGTCAGCAATTTCACGTCAAATATAATATTACAATATGCTATGAGCGCAGCGTCTATCATATGAGACAACTCATTTTTGTGATTATATATATTTTCCATTTTAAATATGTTACAGTTAGTTATATGGAAGAATAAATATGTAAACCTGATCATGGTATAGCTCCTCTGACTTTTGAATTTTTGTCGCCATTTTGGCTTTTTCTAAAATAATATAGTGAGACAAAAATAAATAATTTATACAATTATTGCTTCTGTTTCTTTTTTTTTTTTTTTTTCCTCAATATTTTATAATTTATATTTTTGATGTGCCATATGGCTTAAAACAGCTGTCATGAAAATAAGAGTGCTTGATGAAAAATGTCCGTTCTATTTTAGCATCAAAATTTAGAAAATTGTTCAGAATTATCTGTAAGTATATTATTATTATTTAATTTTTAATGCTATAATGATGTAATTTTTGTCATATGCATGAGCAAATTTAATTTTTAATATATATTTTTTATTATTCGTGTCAAAATATATTTCTTTTAGGTCGGGGGAAAAAAAAAAAGCATCACAAAGAATTATTTTTCTGATCCTGACAACTTTATCACCACATCTTGCAGTGATAAATGGCATAGAAAAATTGGATTTGTTTTGTAAAATTCTTCAAGGAGCAATAAAATTACTGTCATTGATTGTTAAACTTTCCCTCACATGTCCAAAAGCTCAAGAGTAATTTTCTGATAATGAATTGTTATTAAATTTCCTGCAAAAGAACGTTTGAACCCGTTTATGAAGATCTTTGCGAAAATTGTCCGAGCTACTTCCTTGATAAATTTAAAATTTCTGCAAGGAGTTCCTATACTCAAGCTGCTCCCTAATGTGAATGCATATTTAATTTACTTTAAAATAACCATGTTTCTAATTGTAATAAAACTAAGAAATTAAATGTCATTTACATTTCATTAATAACTGTATATCACAGTATTTGGTCATGATATTGATTTGCTGAAAATGGAGCACAGCTTTAGTATGGAAGCCCCCTAGGCAAAATTAAAAATTTGTCACAAAAATAGTTCGGACATTTTTCACCAATGTCTTTACTTAAGCAAGTGTAATAGCAACAGCGATTTCAATTCATCACCAAAATGGCAAAAAATATTTGAAATTGACTAGGGTGTCCCAACTAAAGTTGTGCCGAAAATAGTTGCCATTTAAAATATATTTATTTAAACATTTAAATTATTCAATTGAAAAAAAATAATAATAATAATAAAAATTAAATAAAACATCATTTAAATATAATGACCAGCAGAGTGGGCAAATCCTGCTAGTTTTAAAATTTTTATTAAGAAAAGTCTGCACTTCTTGGAAACTGACAATACAGATAAAAGAGGCTATTGATTCTGCTACAATCTTTTACAGTAGGCCTGTCCAACCGGTAGCACTCGGCGGTCCGCATTGGAAATCGATTTTTTTCAGGTGGGCCACATTGTATGTATGCATGTATGTGCTTATTTATGCATGTTTGAGAGTGTGTGAATTACGTATGTACATACTTTTTTGGGGGGTGAAGAGAAGTTGAATATTTAGAACAAAATACATTAATATTAAATTTTCATTTATAAATTAACAACAGAACCATAAAAAATTTATGCCTATACAGCAATAGCTTTAATAAAAAGAATGGATAGATTTAATGATATTTTTTTACAAAATTGTATTGTTTATTTAGCAACCGTTGAAAAGTATTTTCTCTTCAAAAATTCTGTACAGATTTATTAATAGTTAATCAAAGTTCTCAACCTTTAAATATCGTTAATTTCATCATGGGCCACAGGTTGGCCACCTTTGTTCTAGAGTAATTTCAGATGTCAAGGTATTTCTGCTGCTGAAAAAAAGGAATGACTTGTAATAGTAATTTTACTATACAAGAATACCAATGGCCAAGTTCAACTACACAAAGTTTGTTCATTGTAACCTTATAGGAAGATGGAGTAGTCACAAAATAAATGACAGGTAGCGAAATGACCAAAGCTTGGCCACTCCTGGGTCAATAAACTTTACAGAATTCTATTTCTATTATTATCTTCACGGCTCTGTTCTATTACAACTTTTCATTATTTCTCAACAGACAATTTTATAATGTGACAACTGTCAAACCATACTTCAAATAAAGACAGAAATCTCAATTCAAATTTCAATGAAAATTTTAATCCTTTTAATAATGTAAAAAAAAAAAAAAAAAAAAAATGGTGTCACGTGTTAGTGAAACCTAATAACTTGTACCTATTTCTTAGATTATTAAATCAATTTGCATAAAAGACTTTTTGCTTTTTATTTGTATAATGTTTTTCAGAATAATAAAAGTCAAACTTTTATTATTATTATTATTATGATTAAACATAAACAAATATTGTAATATTTTAAAAAATACAATTACATATTTATTTTGCATTACTTACAGCAGGTACAGGAGCACCAGATGAATGAAGATGTGCAAGAATACTAGAGTCTGTATCTTCTACAATGATTACTTCGTCTTCAGTGTCTTCATTATTTACAGTAGAAGATTCAACATCTTGACCATTGCTACGAGCATCAGAGTCTGTAGCTGCAAATAAAGATGGATTTATTTTACCTATCAATTTAAACAAACTTTCACTTAAATAATTCTAAGGTAATTAAAACAATAAAAATTCTTTATTATTCACAAATTTTAATGTTATTTAATTAAACATCATAAGCTCAATGATTTTTATTAAAGAATGATTTAAAGCATTTGATTATACCAAAAGTAAATTTATGTTTAGTATTTCTAAGATTCCTTTAAAATTTACTTATTTTAAAACTTCATTTTCATATCATAATTAAACTGTACTTTGATAAAATGAAAGCAAAAAAAAAAAAATATTACATACATGTTTTAATGAAGAGCATGATATACTTTTGTGCAAATTAATTGAAACAAACTCGAAAAAATTGTTAAAACTAAGAAAAAATGCTATTTTATTTAAATTTATACAAAATCAAAAGTTTTTAGTACATAATATGATCTCCAAGACACTTTATTAACCTTTGGACACGATTTGGTATGCATTCTACTAGTTTTTTACAATCGTTTATAATAGAGATGCAACGATTATTCGGCCGAAGCCGAATGTTCGGCCTATTCGGCTTCGGCCGAATATCAAGTCCATTATTCGGCCCAGGCCGAATAATTCTGTAAGAAATGTTTTTATTTATATTTATACAATATAAATAAAAACATTATATTACACAATAAATTTTTTTAATTTTAGAATTTATATTTATCATGTATTGTGAAAATTTTATTTGAAATTAACTAATATCCCCCCCCCCACCAAAAAAAAAAAAAAAAAAACTTTCATACCTTGAATGAATTTCATCATACCATTTTAATGTAAGGATCATGTAAAAACTTTTATGCTACATCAATAAGTGCAAAACATATATCTGTAGTAAGCTAACATAATCTGTTAAATTTAAAATTAATCTATTCAAAATTGTTCCAACTGATCCATACAAGCAAATTCTGATTTTTTTTTCAAAGCAGAATGAAAAAATTTAATATTTATCCTTCGTTATTTAATAATAATAAAAAAAAAATCCTTCCGGTGATATTTTTAATTATTGGGGGGAGAGAGAGACAAAAAATTAGAAATTGAGTTAGACCGTTCATAATTGGTGTACATAGGTTTTGGGAGCCTAAAAGTCGAATGAGGATATTTTCGAAAGTGTAAAATTATTGGGAGGGGGGGGGGTTCAAAAAATTAGAAATTGAGCTAAACCATTCTAAATTGGTATTTATAGGTTTTAGTGGCCTACGAGTCAACGAGTCGAATAAGGATATTTTGGAAAGTGTAAAATTATTAGGGGGGGGGGGGCAGGAAGGGCAAAAAATTAGAAATTGAGTTAGACCGTTCAAAATTGGTATGTATAGGTTTTGGGGGCCTAAGAGTCGAATGAGGATATTTTAGAAAGTGTAAAATTATTAGAAATCAGGGGGGGGGGAGCAAAAACATAGAAATTGAGTTAGACCATTCAAAAGTGCTACATTATTAAAGGGGAGGCGGAAAGAGGGACTAGGGGAACAAAAGAATAGAAATTGAGTTACACTGTTCAAAATTGGTATATGTAGGTGAATTAGGAGGGGCAGGAAAGGTGGGGAATAAATATGCGTATCCCTTAATCTCTGCACGCGCAGTGTGGGTCTGTGCTGCCTACGGCAGTGGGGACCCGGTGTATGTTTTTACTCGATCAAAAAGCTTTTTTTTTTTTATGAGTGAGAATATGGAATTTTGAAAATTCATTTCATTCATTATAGTGATTCATTTAAAAATAGTGACCCGCTAGCGGGCAAAGCTCACTAGTATCTATTAAAATATGACTAGACAATACCTCATAAGAAACTTGCAAAGAATTATCATTATTGAGGCAATTTTTAAGCCGAACATAGCCGAATATTTTTTTCAGAATCAAATAATGGTTTTAAAAATTAAAAATTTGTATAAAAATAACTTAAAAAAAAGAAAATAGTACATTTTAGTTATGAAATGTACAAGAATTGTGCATATAGTGCATACTATACTATGTTTTTAGACAAAAATGAGTTCATTATTCGGCGGCCGAATAGGCCGAATATTCGGCTATACTTATTATAAACTAAAAGTCTATGTTTCAAATCATTTCTATTAAGCAGATTAAATACAGTGGAAACATTAAGATTTAAATTTTAAGGGCTTCAATAGAAATAACCCGACCAGTGTTCAACTATTATAACACATTAAAGACCAAAGTTTTTAACAAATAAAACAACTTTATTCAACAAGATATAATGATATATTAAGATTTCAAATTTATAACAAGAACAAGATTACCTTTTACAGGTGTTGAGCTAGGCATATAGATAAACACAATGAAAAAGCAGATGACAATATACTTCAAGGAACGTCGCAGAGCCTCCGTGATCGCCTGGTTGATCAACGGGAAAATACGATGAAGAAATATACTTCCGCGATCGCCAGGTTGATCAGCGAAAGTGAAACAAGACGAAATAACACAAAGTTGAAATGAAGACAATTACGTTCATCCACTATACACTTCAATTTAGAAACTTTCATTTAACTTTTAATTAACTTTTAAAAAGATTTCAAACTTGAACAAATGACGCTTAAAAAGCGTCTAAACAAAAGTTAACATCAATTAAACTATCAAATTTAACAAACTCGTCTCAAAAGGACGTCAATTATCATTTTATTCAAAACTTCCATCATCCATGAACGACGGAAAATTTAACCTTTAACAAGGAACAATTTAACAAACAGAAACTTAACATGTGTAAAATATTAACAACTTAACAACGGCAGCCATCATTTCTTAAAAAAAGTGCAATAGCCAAAGAGCATTAATAGCTTAGCAGGAACGATACTATAAGCACATACATCGTTACTTGACCATCAAGCTACTTACACAACTCATAAACTACCGCTTCATATCTAATTGAAGACTAGCTGGCCATTGCTAAACACTGCCGACAACTGCCGATAACCGCGCCTTTAACACACGCATCGCGATCTTTTTATACTGACTGCCAAGTCAAAAATCTACATATAAACAATGCATTACCATTGCCACTCAACAGTCAAAGTCAAAAATACAATTTATCATAACTATTTTAATAGAAGTGGCAATAGCAAAAATTAAGAAAATTATGCAGAGCAAGTTTGGCAACGGCAACAATGTAAACAAAACATCGTTAGTAATGGCGCGATGTAAGTAGAAGATGGCTGATAGAGTTTAAGTAAAGAAAACTTTTAAATTCAAATAAAAAGGTAAGTTAACAGTTATATAATAAAAGATAAGCATTTATATTCATAAAATTAACTATTTTTGTGTGCGAGGACAATTGATAGATATCAATGCCCCCCACCGCAGCATACATAAAAATTTAATTAACAAAATCCCATCATGAGATTCCTCATAGTCCATAGGAAGTGTCACAAGTGATATAATAAACTAATTACCATGAAGATTACCATTGACAAAAACTTAGATTTTCAAGTGATGAAATACAACTCCTCACCCTGCAGATATACTAAAGGAAAAGGTGATATGAAAAATACATCATATACAATATTATATACAGTTATATTATGCAATTCAATTTTATATACAAGAAATGAATATATACAATATATGAAAAAAAATGAATATATACAATATATGAAAAATTATGAAAAAAAATGAATATATATACATAATGAACAAATACGCAAGGCGCCTCACGATTTCACACACACATTCACACCATGATAACATAATATAAAAAATTATGAAAAGTATCTACAGAGCAAAGAAATTTATTCAAACACAAAAGATTTATATAAAGATCACTTTTATAAATTTTAACAAATCACTTTTTGTCAACGGCTTCGTAAACTGGTCGGCAAGATTTAATTTAGAGGAAATATATTGAATATGAAATTTGCCCTCATCAAACCAATCCCTTATAAAAAATAGTTTAATATTAACATGACGCGTATGGAAACTCTCAATCCTGGACTTTGTAAAACGTATTGCAGCCTGATTATCAGCATATAAGGTAGGTATTTCAAAATTATTTTCTATCAGATTTAAATTAGAACATTCACATAAAATATTATAAAACCAGTCCTGCTCACGAACACAATCACACATAGAAACAAATTCTGACTCCATCGTTGATATGGTAATCCCTTTCTGTTTATTAGTACGCCAAGAAACAGCAGCACTATCCAGAAGAATTAACTGGCCACCCATAGAAACATAGTCGTCCCTATTAGCGGCGAAGTCAGCGTCAGAATAAGAAATTAATTTAACCTGTGTGCATTTAAGATGGAGCTTATATTGACTGGTGAATTTTATATATCCAAGAAGTTTAAGTAAACCCTGCCAATGTTTAATACCTGGATTTTGTTGGAACTGTGAGAAAATGTTGGTAGCATATGCGATATCAGGTCTAGTACGATTTGAAATGAAAGAAATACAACCTAAGAGATTTCTGTAAGGTAAATGAGAAGCTTCATCGATGTCTTCTTGAATAACAGGACAATCACTTTTTGAAAATTTGATACCTTTAACAATAGGTAAGGAGGAGATAGGTACACGGTGATTTTGAAACCTCTTACTGACTTCGTCAATATATTGATTTTGGTGGATCAAAACTCCTGTATCTGTATACTCAAACTCCACACCTAATAACTTGCGTGTGATACCCAAAATTTTCAAATCAAACTTTGATTTCAACAAACTTAAAATGTCATTAGCTTGAGATTCAGTCCTGGCAAAAACAACGATGTCGTCAACATAAACCAATAAAACAGAAAAATCATAATATGAATAAGCACAGTTACAATTTTCAAATTTATTAAAACCAAGTTCCAACAATACTTTATTTAATTCATAAAACCATAATCTGCCTGACTGGTGTAATCCGTACAGTGCTCTATCCAGCTTACAGACCCAGTCTTCTTTACCTTTTTCAGTAAAGCCAACTGGTTGCCTCATGTAAATTTCATCCTTTAAGGGAGCGTACAGATAGGCACACTTAACATCACACTGTACATTAAACCAACCGTAACATGAGACTAAAAGAGAGAAAAAAAATCTAACAACAGAAAAGTTTATCACAGGCGAGAAGGTCTCATCGTACGATTCGCCCTGGACCTGGTTGAAACCTTGCGCGACCAACCTGGCCTTGTATCTGACAATGTTGCCAGACTCGTCACGCTTTACTGTGTAAACCCAGCGGTTTCCCAACGCAGTCTTGTTCTCAGGGAGTCTTACAAGATGCCAGACACCTCTCGTGGCCATACATTCTAACTCTTCCAACATAGCCTCATGCCACTCTTCAGACTGTGCAGATTTTAAAGCCTGTTTATACGTTCTCGGGACCACCACATCTAGTCAACTAGTCGTGCTGGACACGGAAGGTATAACATTAGGATTAACAACACCAGAAAAATTATTAAACTTAGAAAAATCAAAATCAGCAGGGTTAAAATCAATACTATTTGAATTGCAAAAATTTTCGACATCACTAGGTGACCTGAGACAACACTTTTTACCCTCTCCATCAGGATAATAATAAATATCGACCTTTTTCCCCTTAGGACGAGGTACAACCTTCCGGTACCATATGGGATTGGACATCCAGTTATGAGAAGTAGTATGGGGGGGAACTTGAGGAGCAGGAGTAGCAGGAGAGACGGCTGGGACGACAACTTCAGTCTCGCTGGGCAAGACCCCAGAGGTACCAGGCTCCGGACCAGGAAGAAGGTACCGGTCAACGGGCCGTGGTTGTTCCTCTGGGACAAGCACCAACTCAAAAGAAGAGTCGCCCATCACCGCTCCACTGCGTAGAACATCACCGCTTTCAACAAAAGAAACATTAATGGTTTCCACAACCTTCCTCTCGTCTTCTAACCAGACCCTGTAACCACGGGTACGCAAGGCATAGCCCACAAGGACACCACGTTTTGATTTGGAGTCTAACTTGTGCTTACGTCTAACCTTTGGAACACCCACATATGTCAACGTACCGAATGGTCTTAAATGTCGAACAGAAGGTTTATTTCCTGAATAGAGTTCAAATGGAGTTTTAGAGTTCCCGCCATGACAAATACGATTCCACGTATAATTAAAGTGTAAACATGCTTCAGGCCAAAAATCATCAGATAAACCACTGGACTTTAACATTGCCCGAACACAGTTCATAATTGTTTGGTTGAACCGTTCACAAACTCCATTTTCTTCTGGCGTGTAAAAATTGGTCAGCTCATGATTTATTCCATTTTCTCTACAAAAACCCTTAAAAGAATCATTATCAAACTCCTTGCCATTGTCAGTTCTAATCGACTTCAACTTGGTTCCCAAAAACCTTTCGGCCCTCAAAACATGTCTCTTAAAAACATCAAAACACATGGATTTTTCCTGGAGGGGATAAACGGATGACCTACCAGAAAAATCATCTATTATAGACAAGAAAAAACGTTCACCCTTTTTGCCAGGAATTTTAATTGGACCCCAAGTATCCATAAAAAGTCGATCTAAAGGTTTTTTGGAAGAAGAATGACTTAAGGGTTTGAAAGAAATACGATTTTGCTTACTCACATGACAGGGATCACAAAAAAAATTATCAACTGATTTTAAATTGGGCAGACCTTTTACAGCAGAATTACGGATAGTATTAAAAATTAAGTCAGGACTTAGATGATCAAAACGAAGGTGCCAGGTATCAAAATCTTTTATATTAACAGGTTTTATTACAGGAAAAGCTGAAATTTCAGTATTATCATTTAAATTTTCATTAGAATTCTGCCCCCCATTCAATTTAACACTGTGCTTATTTTTAATTACTTTTGGAAATGTATAATAAATCCCGTCATGGAGTTTAGCAGAGAAAAGGAAATCACCATACTTGTCGACCACGTTTATTTTGCCGGCCTCACCAATAAATTTAGCACCACCCTGGTCGAATCTAGAACCACTCAAAAGATTTTTCCGCAAGTTCGGCGAATACAAGACGTTCCAAAGTTTAATAACAGTCCCATTAAAATTCAGTTCTACTTCACCCTTACCAGTAATGGGAAAAGTGACGCCATCAACAGCCACGTGTAACTCATCACCAGAAATTTCAGAAAAATTACAAAAGAAAGATTTATCTTTGCAGAAGTGATGAGAGGCCGCTGTATCATAAGCCCAGCTTCCCTCTCTATCAAAACTACTTAAATTTGCTTCTGCAATAAAATTTTGAGCTTTAGGAGTTTTATCACGTTTTGACTGTTGATTGGAGCCACCCCTCTTAGAAAAATTACTTCTGAGTGGTTTTTCCTTTTCTTTTGCAGCTAGATCATTATTTAACTTAACTTTACAATCTTTAATAACATGGCCTTTTTTCCCGCACCTCCAACAAGTAAAAACAGGCCTGCGTTTAAATTTTACATTTTGGGCCTCAATAGAACATTCCGTTCTACTTTTATCAAAATTTCTAAGTTGAAGGCGCGTTTCCTCGGCACATAACTCAACAATAATATTTTTAAAGTTAAAGTCCTTATCAGGCCAACGAAGAATTTGTTGAACAACCTGATCAAATTTATCAGGTAGGTATCTCAAAACCTGAAAACATAAGTATTCGTCAGCAATAGGTTTATTAATGGATTTTAACTGATCAGCAATTTTAGATATTCTAGCTGCAAAAACACCAATAGATTCGCCAGGTTCTAAAAAACATGTCATAACTTCAGAAAACAATTTCATATGATGACTTCTACTATCTGGCTGGAAGTTAACTTTTAAAATTTTCCACGCCTCTGAGGGGTCAGTACATTCACTTATTAAACTTTTAAACTCACTATCAATATTCAAATATAAAATTGACATGGCAGCATTCTGCCTTCTTTTAAAGTCTTGTACTGCCTCCTCAGACACGGTTTCACTAACTTTAGGCTTAGTTTCGTCACCAGTGACGATATCATAAGCATTTTTCTCCATAAGTAAAAATTTAATATCACACTTCCAACCAGAATAGTTAGTTGCATTTAACTTGGTAATTTGAGGTACAATATTATAAGCCATTTTTAAATAGTTACTTAATTATCAATTATAAAAAAACAAGAAAAGAACACCTGGTCAAGTTTAAAAATGACACCCTCAAAAAAAACTAGCCCATAACCAAATATTATAAACTAAAAGTCTATGTTTCAAATCATTTCTATTAAGCAGATTAAATACAGTGGAAACATTAAGATTTAAATTTTAAGGGCTTCAATAGAAATAACCCGACCAGTGTTCAACTATTATAACACATTAAAGACCAAAGTTTTTAACAAATAAAACAACTTTATTCAACAAGATATAATGATATATTAAGATTTCAAATTTATAACAAGAACAAGATTACCTTTTACAGGTGTTGAGCTAGGCATATAGATAAACACAATGAAAAAGCAGATGACAATATACTTCAAGGAACGTCGCAGAGCCTCCGTGATCGCCTGGTTGATCAACGGGAAAATACGATGAAGAAATATACTTCCGCGATCGCCAGGTTGATCAGCGAAAGTGAAACAAGACGAAATAACACAAAGTTGAAATGAAGACAATTACGTTCATCCACTATACACTTCAATTTAGAAACTTTCATTTAACTTTTAATTAACTTTTAAAAAGATTTCAAACTTGAACAAATGACGCTTAAAAAGCGTCTAAACAAAAGTTAACATCAATTAAACTATCAAATTTAACAAACTCGTCTCAAAAGGACGTCAATTATCATTTTATTCAAAACTTCCATCATCCATGAACGACGGAAAATTTAACCTTTAACAAGGAACAATTTAACAAACAGAAACTTAACATGTGTAAAATATTAACAACTTAACAACGGCAGCCATCATTTCTTAAAAAAAGTGCAATAGCCAAAGAGCATTAATAGCTTAGCAGGAACGATACTATAAGCACATACATCGTTACTTGACCATCAAGCTACTTACACAACTCATAAACTACCGCTTCATATCTAATTGAAGACTAGCTGGCCATTGCTAAACACTGCCGACAACTGCCGATAACCGCGCCTTTAACACACGCATCGCGATCTTTTTATACTGACTGCCAAGTCAAAAATCTACATATAAACAATGCATTACCATTGCCACTCAACAGTCAAAGTCAAAAATACAATTTATCATAACTATTTTAATAGAAGTGGCAACAGCAAAAATTAAGAAAATTATGCAGAGCAAGTTTGGCAACGGCAACAATGTAAACAAAACATCGTTAGTAATGGCGCGATGTAAGTAGAAGATGGCTGATAGAGTTTAAGTAAAGAAAACTTTTAAATTCAAATAAAAAGGTAAGTTAACAGTTATATAATAAAAGATAAGCATTTATATTCATAAAATTAACTATTTTTGTGTGCGAGGACAATTGATAGATATCAATACTTTGGCCGATTAATTGGTATTCGGTTATTCGGCCAAACGATTGTTCGTTGCATCTCTAGTTTATAATATTTGTGTCCTTGCACCACACATGAATTAGCGCTGTGATTAGCTTTTTCAGAATTGTACAGTCCATATTTAATAGGCGATTCTTGCATATAGCCCAGAAATTCTCCATTGGGTTAATACTAGGAGAGTTCCCAGTCCATTCCAGTGTCTCAATTTGGTTCTCAGACATGAATTCCTTCACCATTTTGGACGTATGGCACGGGCGAAAATCCTGCTGAAAAATCCCCGTTCTATTAGGGTATCGTTTCTTCAATTCTGGAACAACTTTTTTATGCAAAATAGTAATATATTTCTCAGAACGCATCATACCATCAACAGGCTACAAAAGAACAAACCCCATTGTAACCGAAACAACCCCAAAACATCTTCTTTTGAGGGTGATTATCAAATTGGTTGATGTGTCAATCCCGAATTCTTTCGCGGGGCGATCTCTGCACGTGTTGAGTTCGCTGGCCTTAGACAAAAAAATAGCTTTTGTCGCTCAATAGTACTTTCCTCCAATTTTCGAATGTCGAATTCTTATATTTAACGACCACAAGTACGACTTTTTCTTCATTGGTTAGGTCAGAAGCTGTTTCTTCATAGACTGATAGGCTGGCCAACCGGCTGCAAGAAGTCGCCTCCAAACAGTAGATGAGCTAATATTTATTCCATGCTCTTGTAAATCTCTATTAAGTTCAACACTAGTCTTTTGAGGGTATTTTTTACTTTGTATAAGTAGAAAAGAGTCATCGCTTGGCGTTTTTTTTTCAGTTAAATTTTACTCTCCGCTTTGGCAATATGGATCCTGTTTCTTGTTTTATGATACGGCTCACAGTTGCAAACTATCTTCGAAATCTCTTGTTCAGTCTTTGGAGTATATTTGGAGAGAGTAACAATGTTTGCAAGCTTTCGTGGCGTCACATCCATCTCTAATGACAGTGGCCTCTCAGCTGATGTGATCATAGCTGGAGCTTTCATCTACAGAAGTTTCTGCGCATGCGCTCGACGAGCCCCTCTGTTTGGTGGAAATTGTTGCTAGGGAAAGGATTTATTCATCTCACCCATATTTTAACACATTTTAGTATGATTATAAAAGAATAATAGGAATGGATTTAAAAATCACGAAAAAAGTAGTTTGTTTCAATTAATTTGCACAAGGATGTAGATATAAATCCCATAAAATTATTATGAATCAAATATATTAAAGGAAAAAAAAAAAAAAATTCTAGAAAAAAAAAAATATATATATATATATATCTAGTGTAAAAAATAACTAATTGCCTAATACTAAACATTTTTTTAAAATTATTATTTTGTTAGAGACAAAATGGATCTATGTATCCACATCTGTGAAAAACATCCATGTAACTTTAAAGTTAAAATTTATCAATCAAAAAAAATTTTTTTTTGCAAAATCACACAAAATATTTCCATCACATTAATATTATAATAACATAATTTTGCAAACAGTGTTGGATCTTTCACTACATATCATGAATACAGCATGATTCCTTGCAATGATTTAATTCCAATGATCTATTAACCAATAAGTATACACTAAGTTTAGCACACAAGTGAAATGCAAATAACTAAACTGAACTATTTTGCTTTGCTGCATACAGTTACAATTTTTTTGTATCTTTGTTAATAATGCACTTATGTATATGTATATTAAATAATATGCATTCATAAAAATGAAGACGTATTTTTAATTTCAAACTGACTTTCTATATGGGCAACACCTGGCTAGTTTATAATATAAACCAACTTTTTGAATTTACTGAATATGTTATTATAATGATGCATCTCTATTCGTATGATGTATCATTATTATGATTCAAAATTATCGATAAAATATCAGCAATCTAAATAATTACCATACAATTCCCATAAGTATTTACCCTTCTTTTGTCCAATTGTGCATTAATAAACAGAGGGACTGAAAGAAATCTGAAAAACACTTGAAGAATCAACAGCCAAATATGTGCAAGGTGTGTGTGAATAGGTTAAGGCTGATTGTTTATACTAAGAGCCATGGGTATTCCCTTTATGGGGGACTTTTTAAGGGGTTCCAGCCGTATTCACACAATTTTCCATGTTTAAAGACTCTTGTTTTAGAGAATAAGCAAGTGCAAGTAACTTATAATTACAAAACTGAAAGAAAGGTTTTCCATACGGTCAAAATAATAATTAGTGATTGCCTAACTGATGGAAACACTTTCAGAATAATTGAAAAAAAAAAAAGGGAGGGCAGGGGGGAGAAATAGTTAAAAATTCACTAAAACATGATTTTAATATAGTGAACCATGTTTTTAAAGATTTAAATACATTGAAATTTTGCGATAGATTTCCTATTTTTACACTATATTATATATTACGTTATAAATATTTAATTAAAACTTATTTTCTAACCTGTTTGTGCAGAGGATGTAGTTGCAGCAGAAACTGTAGAGGTATAATGACTTGATTCAGATGTAACTGCAGGACGAGATGAAAATGACGATGACTGGGGTGGAGGGGGTGGTGGTTCCAAAATATCTCGATATTTGGAAACCATTAACACAGAAATAAAATAGACAACTGCTAATGCTAAGAATTGTGCTTGTTTTGTTTCATCCTAAAAATAAATGATAAAATAAATAAAAGAAAAGTACTTTACGCTAGTAAACAAAAAGTATTATTGCTCATTTTTTATACCCTAAGGTAAACTTAATGTTGTATATATTGCAATTTTTTTTTGCCCAGAATATAAAAAAATATTTCAGTAATAGAGAATATAGAAAATGCATGTTAATATAATAACATCAATATATTAGCAGATTTTTTTACTTCTAATACAATAGTGCTGCATTTAGATACATAAAATCAAATACTATAATCTTGAATCTACATGTTCTTAACCCTTAAATGCCTGATTATTTAAAAATCAATTTAAAAATGTATGACTTTACAACATAATAATTTTTAGAACGAGCGTTGTCTTTACATGATGAAAATTGATTTAATAACACTATCAGTATGTAATTTATTGGCAACATTAGGCAGTAGAGTTTCAATATTATCCTATTTTTGAAGGCAAAATTGGGTATATTACCAAAAGGCAACACATGGCATTTAAGGGTTAAATGAAGGAAGCTATATATTTAGTCATAAATCAGAATTATTATTATTATTATTTCTTTTATTGTTTTATAAATATAATTCATGAAACACATAAGTAATTGATCTCAAACAATTAGTTGATTTCATTTAGCTTAAAACGATCACTTATAATAGGCAACTGAAGACGGCTAATAATATCAGATTTGAAATGAAGAATTGCGAATTCTAGAAGAAAATTTATTTAACAATATACTTAACTAATACATATATATATTTTTTTCAATTTGAACTATTTTTACTAGTAATCAGTTTCATTACATACATGTTTGTTTTCAAATACTGCATAAATTAAATATCTATTTTATCAAATAGAGCAATACATCCTTTCAAATTAAACTTCTTCAACAACTGCAGCATAAATAATTGATTTTATTGTTTAACGCTTGTATATATGCAGCAGCGGTAGTGAATGACATTTTACGACTTGATTGGTGCAAAAAACGACCAGTAGAAATAAAAAAAAAAAGGAAAGGGGTCTATGGCAGAAGAAGGAATCAAAGTGGGCTTGTGAGTGAAAAATAAAAAATATCATCAGATGATGGAAAAGGATTTGAATGAGAGACCAAAAAAGTAACTCATAACATAGCAGTTTCCTGGAGCAGGATTCCCTATAAATCTATGATGCTTAAACGGGGAAGCGATACATTCAAGATTCCAGGATTTCATATTCTTGATTGATCTCTAAAAATACCTTATTAAACTAACCATGATTTCTCAAAGAAATAAAATATGTTTGCCAGATAATTTGGTGATTTTTCTTTCACCAAGGATGACAGATACCAGCAGCTACGCTAGCTTTTGTAGTTTACGAAATCTTATTTGTTTTCTTGAATCAAAGTAGTTTTCAGCTGCATTTTGCAGGTGACAATGTGAGTTGTGTATTTTAAATAGAATTCGATTTTTGTATTGAATAAAGTTATCAATTTTTATTTAATTTTGCGCCGACTTCAAAAGTTATGATTAATTGTAGTGTTATAGGTTGTTTGGTGAAGGAAATTATTTTATACTTTTAGGCGCAATTTACAGTTTCATTTTATACTTTTTTTTTATATGTTTGAACAGTAGTTGTATTTTGGAGTCGGTTCTATTTTTTTTCTTTTCAGTGAAAATTTATTCATGTAGCAGAGCATCAGAAGACGTTCGACGGCAGTTTCACAAATCACAACCCTCGAGAAAAGTGACATAATTGAAAAAATGGTTTATGTTACTGAAAAATATAAGAAATGTACCCAATGCGAACAAAAAAGTTACATCTCCATCTAGAAAATTATCCACTCGAGAGACAGTTGTATCAGTTTTATTCTAGTCAAGTTATCTTTAAGTTGATTTTTCCCAAATGCTGCACTTTTAAGTTGTGTCATTTTTCTTGCCTTTATCGGATATAAGAAAAAACTATCTATTGAATGAACATACGTTAAATTAAAAAGGCTTTAGAAATGTAAAGAACGGATACGCTGTATTTGTACCCAAAAATTCGTTTCAACATCGAAATAAACATTTTTTCATTTGTTTACAGTGTAAAAAACTGCAAACAAACAGATGTACATTTAAACATCTTGTTTTTAACACTTATGTCTACAAGTTGTGTTTTTGCACTAAACCATTGATGCTGTACAACTTCGAAATTTACTTTTCTCTCATACCTTGTACTGTTTTCGAGATAGAAACGCTAACTTCGCTCTGTTCCTACCAGGTGGCACTGTAAGCGGTCGCATCTCGTAGAACATGGTCACTTTACAATACTTACATACTACTTTTACCAGTGTAGCTGCATACGTTCAGCAGCTAGAGTGAGAACGGACTTTTGTGAGTATTCTGTAATTTGTTTATATCTTAATGAAATCATTGTGAAACCTATTTCAGGCCAAGATCTTTATGATAACAAAAAAAAAAAAAGAAGTATTAAAATTAAAGCATCTCTTACGAAGTTATAAGCCAACAAATTTCAACAACAATAACAATAAAAAACATGGTTTGTATTGAGAATCTATTCCTTTATGAAGTCGGTTTAAAACGTCTATGCGTTAATCGATGTGATTGCTTACAATAACCATACTTTGAATTTTACATAGCATAAATGTCACCCACTAAGCTCAGTGGCGTAACAAGGGTGGGGCGGAGGGGGCGGTCCACCCCGGACGGCAGGATTTTGGGGGGCGGCATTTTGGTAATTTCCATTAAAAGTATACCTGAAAATTCAACTTCAACGCTGTCTCCAACATATAACTTGAATTTGAAAAATATTTTTCTATTAAATTATAAAAATTCTATAAAAAATTTTGATATATTTTTATAGATAATATTTTCTATAAAGAATATTTTTATTATCTTATTATTTCACAAAACTTTGATTTGAATTTTTTTTTTTTTTTTTCTCTAAGTGTATTGCACAGTTTGCTAGAGAAAACTTATTAAAAGTGGTATTAAGTGATCGATGTCCGGTAAAGTAAATCCGATATAACTGAAACTCCACGGAGCCGACTTTCAGGAGGGAGAGCAGGGGAGTAATTCAGACGTTTACCTGTTCCTTGACTTGTTAATTATCAATTAAAAAAGGATAAACCTACCAGAAAACAAGAGAATTTTTTTTAAACTTTATAAATCACAAGTATAAGGTCTGTAAGTGATAATAAATATTCTTCTCTCATGTAGCCTTATAAAAATGAACTTTTTGATTGGAATAACAAAGCTATCAGATATACGTATGCGATGCATATTCATTGAATGTTTGCAATGTGTTTGCTTCTGATTTTGACCGTTTTCTGATTACACAGATCTGTATTTTAATAAATCTTGGAACTTTTTAAAATTTAAATTTAGTTTTTAAAGAATTGGTAATTCTTGCTAACATATAATTTTACAATCCTGGTTTAATAGATGCCTTTACTTGATTGAGAATATTAATTTTTCCTGTGAGTAATAGACGATATACTAGTTAGTATGTAAAAAAAAAAAAAAAAAAATGGAGCGCTGAAGAATGTCTCGCTCGGGGAGAGGCATTTTTCATGATTATCGAATGATTAAGGAACATTCTTTATAATTTTTGAATAGGCAAACTGAGTTACTTTTCAGGGAGCACCTAAAGCTTAAAATATTTAACATTCGCAATATTTTCAAGTATATACCTTCTATATATGAGTTGGCATTGCAGCTGAAAATATGCTATTAGAAGATGATTCAAAATGTAACTTTGTCTTGAATATTGAGGCCTAAGCTGAAGTGTTCCTGGCTCCGAAAATGCGGTTCTATCGTTCTATTGGCTTAATATATCAATAATAATGTATCCACAAAAAACTTAAAGAAATAATAAAATATATTCGTTTGCTGGTATACCATTAAGTGGATGTGAGGAGTGGAAGGTTCACGATCCATGTCACTCTGAAATTACATTATCAATTGAAAGTTAAATTTTGAAAAGTTAATCTTATTATTTGTATGCTATTCTTCGCAAAATAAAAATTTAGGAAAACATTATTTTTTTTTTTCTTTAACACAGGTTTTCGACAATCGAAATTTTTTCGCCGATTCTTCCACCAGTATATTTATATAATAATTTTTACTTAGTTGATCGTGCAAACGTACTACTAAATTTTCTGACAGAAAAATCCTGGTGAAAGAATCAGGGGTAAAATTTCGATTCTCGACACCCTGTTTCAAAACTTTCTTAAATTTTAAATTTTATTATTAATTTAAAACTTTAGCATATTTAATATTTTTTGTTTTAAAATTCGAATATCTAAACATGTTACGAATGAGGAAATAATAGATTTTACATAGAATAATAATAAAGGAAGAAGAAGCATGCCAATACTCTAATGCTTACAAACCCCTTCTAGTGAAATGCTAGTGAAAGCTACTTTTGCTCCTCTCAACTCTGAAGTAGGGCACCCATTCTCCACGCATTTATTGCTGTTTGTTGTGGGTGCTGCCTCGCAGACTGATTGAGAGAGAGACGAGACGATTCAAAAATCTCGCCAACAAGTCGCCAACCAATCAGATGGAAGCACTGTTACAACCGTATACCCGGCATTCCTGGATTTTACAAACCGAAATCAAAACACTTATGCTCCTTCTTCCTTTATTATTATTCTATGAGATTTTATACATTTTGCTGTTAAAATCAAAGTTAAGATAGCATGACTGAAATAATCTTAGCTCTCTCTCAATAAAATAATAATAATAAAAATAAATAAATAAATAAGTGTATGGTGCTTCCACAGAAGAATTTCAAACGCTATGAAAAATTGATAATTGAAAATAATATGTAATCGGCCGGACATATTTATTCATTAAATTAAATCATCTTCGTGGATTTAAGCATATTACAAACAAAGTATTTTACTAATATTATTTACTAGCAGGCTTTGCCCGCTTCGCTGGACACTATATTTAAATGATTTCTTTGTAACTGAATATATTTCGATTGGCGACTATTTTCGTCACAGCTTTAGTATGGACCTCCTTGGCAATATCAGACATTTTTTGAACTTCTCAAATCTGTACAACAAAATTATTATTAAAACAAATATTTTCGAAAATAGTCCAATAGCTGGTGTTAATTCTTCGAATATTCTGGAAACAGTTGAAGCTGTTACTCGTACAGTATAAGTCATTATTCGATGAATGTTCTGGGACAGTCTAAAAAATAGTCACTTGTTCCACAGGAGTAAAGCAAATATCAACTACACCAGAGCAAAAATTTTCGCTCACTCACGAAAAATGTCCAGTTGCTTAGAGCTCAATCCCTAAAGTGCAATGACTCAGAATTTGTCTCTGAATAACTCTGGATCGCAGTGACTACATACTCTTTCGCAAAAATCAACTCACACCTACTTATAACTTTTGGCGATGGGGCTTGGAGATGACTCCATCGAGAATCCCTTGGTAAGCTCAATGTCTACGTTCCCGTGTGTCGGAGAGCTTCGAAACATCGGGAACCCTAAACTATAATTTATCACCAAATTTGGTCGCCCACTCGCCAAGTTTGTCTCCAAGACTATGCTTTCTATTAACCATATCTTTATTTAGTTATTTAAATATTAATTTGAATTAATCAAATATTTCTGCCCGACAGCGTGCAAGTGCAGTCACACACAGCAGCTCATTTATTTGTATGTTAAATCAGCGTAGTGATTGGTATATAAAAAAATAAATAAATAACTAAACATTATCGTGCTACACAACTTTATTGAATCTCTCCCTTGGCGGCTTTTGAATTTTTGTCGCCATATTAGCGATTTTTTTTTTTTTTTTAATTATTATAATTTCTTGCATAAAAATAGAAAGCGTTTTATCGGACACCTTTTCGTTAACATATAAGAACCCTTCATATTCTGTTTATTTTATTAATGGTTTTTAGGTTTAAAATAGTGCTTGATGAAATAAATTTTCTATTTTTAAAACTGCCCTTTTTTTTCTAAAAAATTATCTACTCACATAAAAATAGATCATTTATGTGACTACTATTTCAGTTTATTTTTTTCGTTTTGTAATATTTTATAAATTTTACATTTTTCTTGAACTACCTAGATTAAAATCGCTGTTGCTAAATTAAACCTCTTTTATATTTTTCTTGAACTACCTAGATTAAAATCGCTGTTGCTAAATTAAACCTCTTGGCGAAAAATGTTCGGTGTACTTCAACGCAACAATTAAAAAAATCACCCAGGAGGATCTATAAATAAAACTGATTTTAGTACAACATATATTAGCATCGTAAACTATATTAGCACTTTATCAATGTGTAAAAGAAATTTTAAATTAAAAATGACGTCAATTTTTGTGAGATGCATAATTTATTATTTTTATTTTTTATTGTTCACGTTTAGATAAATGTATTTATTTTCCTGTTGGAAAAAAAATAAACTCGTATTTTTTTTGGCAACAATTAAATTGTGGATAAATTTAAATGGCTAATTTTTTGCTATTATTAGCTTACAAAATTGCTATTTTATGCATAAAAATAACAAAAAAAAAGTTTTTTTTTCAGAATAAAAGGCAGCCAACTTTCTAAGTTAGGGTATAAGCTATCTCCATAACAAATTTTATCGAAATCCGTCGCGCAGTTTTAGCGTGAAACTCAGTCAAATAAATTCACGGACATTCACATTTATAATATATATAAGATTTTTTGCACTATACATATACAATTTCTATTTATATGACTAACAGAATGCCGTGGTACAACAGTAACGTCAATTTTTGAAATGAGATAATTCACAAAATCTTTATCATTCAGTCCTTTGCATTTTCCTTTGCCGTACACATAAATAAACAATATTAGTGAGATGATATTAACATCACTTCTTAGAACATCCATGTGCTTAAGCAACAGTAAAAAGACAAAACAGCAGGTGATGCATTGATTTATTTAACCAAAATTTGTTTTAATATAATAATCAATACAGAGCGTTATGTTTGCAAAAAGAAAAAGTATGAGCAATGAAGAATTTGTTGATACTGCTTTATCTTACCGCTTTTGATGAAAATATTAAAAGTGAGCGATTCAAAATTATTTAATTGCTGATGATGCTGAAGATATGAAAGGGTCTTTTCAAGTTCTTCAGTTTATCCAGCACTTTAGTTTTACTGATTCATTGTCAAATATTGTAATGCTTTTAAAAGTCTTCACAGCTCATGCAATTAGTGTTGATTGGTTCAACAATCCTTTTCAGAATTAAAGCTCATCAAAATCTACCTGTGGTCTAGATCTGGAATTAGCCGAAAAAGGTTGACTAATATATTTATATTACCTCTAGAGCAATATTTTATACTTTATGCGTAAAAATAATTTTGGTCTGTTGATTCAAGAGTTTACGAAGAGAAAGGCACGTAAATTCCAGTCGCAAATAGATAGTTTTTACACACATCTTCGTTATATAAATCTGGGCAAATGAATTGTTCACACATTTTATTTTCCTTTGCATTAATTGCTTTCGGCACCCAACTAGTTCGCAACGCCTGAAAATTCTGACTGTAGCAAATTTCTATTCAGTTTAGACTGCTTCACTTTCAATTCAATGTTTTTCTTTAAACTATTCCAACTGTAGTAAACATTACCATTTTGTTAGCTGTCCTTCAAAATTTGATCGCGGCAAATTCCCACTTGTAGTCGCCTGTGGTGCCTTCGATGTGAGCAAACATTTAGAAATTATTCATTCACCCACCATACAAACAATCACTTATTTGCGCCCGTAACTCATTATATTAAACTGTTGTCAAAATTTAGGAAATTTATTTTATTCTTGCTTCCATGTTGTTTTCTCTGTAAACTATAAATGAACTAAATTAAATTGATTTTATTACATCGTTTATGAAAAGAATTTGATTCAATTGGATAGCTGATAAGTTTTAAAAGGTTTAAATAAGTTTTGTTTACATTATAGAAAAACATTTTTATCTTGAATAAAGTTAATGTAATTTTTACATGGAAGTAATTATGGATATAAATTAAATTAAATTAAAGTAAATGTGAAATATTGCCACTTACTGTTTATTCTGAAAGATATACTTTTGTTTTTTGTATAACATCTGGAAATTTAAACGATGTTTATCATCGGCATTTTTGTTCACGCGTTCTTTCAGCGATTGCTAAATTAAACTAATAAGTTTAGTTAAAGTTCAATAGATGGCGTCGTGATTATTTCCGAAAGGAAAAATGCAAATTAAGTGTGACGTTACTTGAAATCGCTACTTATTGGATGCATGTTAGAATCCTTTGAATAGTATATAAGAGCTAACTTCATTGCATTCGGCGGTCAGTTTTTAGTTTGCTGCATTAGCGATAGCTCTGTTTGCTAGTCGTAATGAAGGTGTTATATTAAGTTTAAACATGAAAGTTGTTTTATTAAATTATTTTTCCTTCATTTAAAATAATTTCTTCAGATATAAGTAATTAAAATACAATGTGGCTTTAGTTTTCAAGTTTGTTTACCTTTTCCTCCCGTTTCCCTTCCGTGTAGTGTTGCCGTTCATTATAAAAGTTTGAACCATGGAGTCAGGTATTTGTGTCTGTTGTTCGTTGGCCTTTAGGGTTAACGTCGTATGCCTGCCATGTTCTTTGAGAAATGTTGTTTGTTAACTTTAAGAGTTGACATCGTTTTTTTACATTTATATAAGATTTAAGATTAACTATTTTTGAATATAAAGTTTTAAATTGAGTTAGTGCTGGACGCTAATTTTTTATCACTTGCCTGAGATGAATTTAAATGATTGTTTCAACTTTTATTAAATATTTCAATTGTTAAGTTTTTAATTTTTCTTGTTAAGTTTGTTCAATAAAATTGTTAGTTTGTTTTATAATGACTTTGTCATTCTTTTGAACTGCCTTATACACATTAACTTAAGTCTTTGAGCTAACTAATGGAGTTGTTTCCACTGCATGATATTATGCTTTGCTAAATGTTAAATTAAGCCATATTGGCGACAACATAAACACCAGATTTATATACTGCTAGAAAAAAAAAAGATGTATCAGTAAATTTATTTACTATAGATAAAAGCAAAAGTAAAAGCTTCAAATGCTCTAAACAGGGCAAAAATCATCAAGCTATTTGTGACCCCATAAATTTCAAAATGCGAAAAACTCCAGTTTAGAGAAACCTGCAGAACTTTTTACCCGAGTCAGACATAAACAATCTGTTTACTGGCAGAGCGGACACCTGTTTGCTGGTGCGCCCAACTGATCGTGTTGCATTAAACACCAGTCCTAATGTAATGTATTGATAATACACTGAAAATTTTTGCTAATGCTTTGATGAAAATATTTTAAACTGTATTTCGTTAAAATGTCTGTGATACGTAACTGAGTGAGTTGCATTAAAAAATATTTTAAATATAATAGAAGTTTCTGAAATTTGAAACATATGTCGTATAGAAGTCTAGCAAAAAAGCATCAAATGTGAAAATTTCAAAGTTTGCATTAAACAAAGTTATAATTTTTCTTTTTATGTTCATTTATTTTTTACATTCCCCACTATTCTCCGATATCCCCGATTGTCAAATTTTACTGTTCTGCGATGTCTGGATGTTTACATATACTATAGTTGTACAGGCAGATGCACAAATGCAAAGACCTTTTCATTTATTAGTATAAATACCTACATATATACCTGCATTATCCAGTTTTTGGCATTTTAAAGTATTTTTAGACTTTTGAAGGGGCGGCAAAATAAACATCCGCCGCACTTTGGCTAGTTACGCCACTGACTAAGCTACAACGTATGCAATGTCGTTCAAGTGCGCACAAAATAGGATATTATGAACAAACTAATGCACGTTTTAAGCATTCTATTTTTAGCATTAATGTTTACAAACTATCGTTTTGTACTAAATAGATGATGCTCAGCAATTTTATAATTGACTTTTTTCCCTATCTTGAACAGTTTCCAAGATAGGAACGCTAACTCTGCTGTTTTCCACCAGGTGGCGCTATTGGTGGTTGAATCGCGTATCGCATGGCAACTTTACTATACCTACATACCACTTTTATGACTATAGCTGCAGCCGTTCAGCAGTTAAAAGAGTCGGGGCTGACTTTTTTTTAGCACCCTGTATTTTCATTTGATTGTAAAGATATTAAAATGGGACCTATTTCAGATCAAGACTTTACAACAAAAGAAAAAGTATGGATTATCCATTCAGAAGTTATGAGCTAACAATGTTGAATATGGAGTGATGAATAAAATTATAAATTCTTCTTCTATACAAAAGAAACACTATCCTGTTTTAATAAATTACTGTAATCTGTAATAATTACTACTAAAATTTAATTTTAGTAAATCATATTTACTAACTGCTTTGATTTTTCTTACCTGGTTTTGTGTTTATCTCTTTTTACATCTTTCTAAAATAAAAAAACATTATATTTTTTTATTTCCTTTATTAGTTATCAATTTAAAATTTTTCCTACTTTTATCTTCTAGAAACAACGTAAAATGACAAGAAGGTAAATCCATATTTCAGAAAATCTATTTTTTCTCCCATACAGGTTAAATTTGGAACAGATACAAATATGAGGATCAGACACGTAAAAAGAAAGATATTTCAAAATGTACTCCTAAAACGCATACTAATAATGTAGAACAGTCTGAATAATATTCAACAATGTGTCGGATGAATACGAGTGAAATCTCTATAGTGATAAGATCTGTCTTCAGCATTATTCTCAAAGCTGTTGAGAATAAGCTTCATCACGCAATATTACAGAAGGTTGCAAATTAAACACGATGGTAGTGCTCCCAGTGTGTGGCAGCTGTGGTACCTAATTTAGTAAAAACACACTCATATAACTCAGCCCTTAAAAATTTATACAAAAAATTATTTACCATGTTTTCCATAGATTTCATAATAGTGGAATTGATCACTTCAGAAACCACATAAGTCACATATTTAGAATTTTTCAGGAATTAATAATGTAATGTAAACTGTTATTGACTAATGTTGCTTTAGCAAGAAACAGGATTAGTGGTATATAATTTGAACAAAACGATCATATTAATAATACTTTTAATCAATATTATTGAAAATTACACTTACACATTATCTTATTAAAATATTATATACTTATATTTTCATGCTTTACCAGCTTTAAGGTACATAATCATATTTGCCATCATTCTGGTAGTGCATGCAAGTCACTAACTTATGTTGTTTAAGCAATGAATGCCTATTACACAGTATTATGAGGAACGAATGTATTGATTGACTTGTTTATTATCCAGAATATGCATCTACCTCTAAAGAAACATTTGGGATTAAAAAAGTATGTTTTAGAAAAAAATGACTTTGTGGTTTTTGAAATGCTGAATTCAATTAAATTTCAAGATATTAAATCCCAGAATATCAATAATGTCGAAATCTACAAATATTTAATTGTAATAAACCTTAAAAAGAAGTTATAAATGTTAGCAACTATAGAATAATTTTCTATACATCTTTTTTTCCTGGTGAGACTACATTATTTCCTTGGCTTTTGCCACAATCATTAGATGGTATTCTTCTTGGTCATGGTCATAACTATGCTACCCTTATTTCCTAAGACTCCTATAATACGAGCTGACTCACAGCTGATCATTGTTGCCCAGCAGAAATATAGCTTGGCGACGTTTAGTTGCAGACGTATTACTCGGCGTCTTTATCGCCCAAAATGGCGAGTTTGCCTAAACAGAAGAGCGAATTATTGTTTGCACTTGATCAGTTTGGCGGTAATATTAGGCGAAATTTTCTTATAACCCTTGTAAAAAGTAGCTATCACTGTTGCTGTTAAATTGGTTAATTTTAAATATTTATACGTGTTGAAAAGTTGTGTATGTTGTAAAATACAACATTTAGATAATCAAACTGCAATAAAAACAAATAATCGATACAAAAAATGCAAGAAAACACATCATAATTACACTTCATATTTGTGATTGAAAGCTAAGCATACAATTTTCTTTTGGACAATTAATAGCCCATTTCTTTCGCCTTTCTTCATCTGTTGGAAATCTAAAGGTTCTAAAAGCAGTTCTGGTATGATCTGAGCAATTTTCGGCTGCAAAACCTCCATTTTATGTGATTAGACAACACTTGAAATTCGGACCGCGTGGGCAACAATCGCTGAGTGGGAAACAAAATGCCTGATGAGCCAGCCTGTATTGGAGGAGCTCTATTATTTCCATTGAGGTGACTACAGGTAATAAAACCTTCTTTGCATTAGCCTAAGTGATGTTATGTCGCTGACTAGTATTTAATAAAATGACCAATGTACAATTTATTACCTGCATTAATTAGGCTTTCATAATAATAATAAAAGTTTAAAGAGTAACAAAAATAATTCACATCTGATTACACACAAAACACAATAAATAAGATGAAACACTTACAACATCTCTATAAATAACTGCTCTCAATCGATTTACATCCATATCTTGAAGAAGTTTTTCGGGATCTCGAATAGGACTGCTTTGTCCACCAAGATTTTCAACAATATTCTATAATTGAAAAAATAAATAAAGCAAAATTACGAGTAATGCTAGATTAAAAAGCAGTTATTTATACTGCTTATACATAGTGTTAGGAAATTTATTTTTTCTAAAATTACAGTTTCAAATATGATGTATGGGCAACAAATAAAACTACCTTGTTTCATAATTTTTCTTTTTAATTTCTGCACACAACACTTTTTTTTTTTTTTTTTAAATGATGTTCTTATTTTAAAATGCATCTTATTTTACACATCACTGGGGGAGCGGGGGGGAGGGGGGGAGAAAGAAGAAAAATCATGTAATAACTATATTTACTTCTTAAAAAAAAAAAAAAAAACTATAATTTACAAAATAAGAAAGATGGAATATATAAATGATGCAAATTTACTATAATAATATATTAATTATTTTACTTCTATAGAAGGTTTTAATTCTAAGCAAAAAAGTTTATGCACAGCCAAATCTCAAAATTATAGTATTTTTAGCTTGAATCCTTCAATATAGTGAAATAAATAAATATTTGCTTTTCAAAAATATCGGAAAACACTTTCGTTGCATTTTTGAGTTTCTGATTACGATCTCAAGAAAATGAGTTAAGATGAACTTTAGTAGCATTTTTATTATTTAAATAAAAGATTTTACGTTTTTTATTTATTTATTTAAAAAAAAAAAAAAAATCAACATTCCACTTCAGTATAAAGTTTGACGGGGACAGAATAATTAAACTTAGGTTTGCACATTTTTTATCATAAACTTTGCTGTTCCTTTTTACTTCATTTGAAGAAACTGTGAATTTGATTAAATAATCAAGCTTTAATAATATTTTTACTTTCTGAACATACATATGTAAGGAAAGTATTGCAATCATATAAAAAATTTGAATTTGAGATTTTGATGTTTCTATATGTTTTGAGGTCCCCTAAGTCCGTTTTCACTATTTCTACAATGATGTATGTATGTGTGTAAGTTAACACGCTAGCGTCTAAATGTTTTGCTCAAATGAGCAGAAAGTTGGTACGTATGTTTTAAGTCACTGTAACACAAACCCTATTGATTTGGGTGAAAC
This sequence comes from Salticus scenicus, assembly GCA_963930645.1. Classification (NCBI taxonomy): domain Eukaryota; kingdom Metazoa; phylum Arthropoda; class Arachnida; order Araneae; family Salticidae; genus Salticus; species Salticus scenicus. Next base: position 139,543,185 of record OZ005655.1, on the reverse strand, counting down.
TAGCATGTATAGTTTTTTACAGGGACACCAAGTAAACTTCTTTATCATTATGGCCTACGGGGCCAAATTTTAAAAGTGTGATAGCATCTAAACAGAGCAAAAAATTTATACCCATGTTACAGGTCACAATTGCACGAATAATATAGATTTTGGCGAATTTAGTACTTACAGTTCTTTTACAGGGACACAAAGAAAAATTCTTTATCATTATTGGCCTATGGGACCAAATTTTTAAAAATACGATAGCGTCTAAATGCTTTATTCAATTGAGCTGAAAATTTATATGAATATTATAAGTCACTGTTACAATAACTATAATCATTTTGGTGAATCTAGCATTTATAGGTTTTTACAGGGACACAATGAAAAATTCTTTATCATTATGATCTATGGGCTCAAAAGTTCAGTAGCGTTAAATTAAACATTGTGTACTATATGGAGAAAAATACTCAAACACCTTATTATAATTTTCTCTCTTTTGTTTATTTAACAACTCCTCTTATTTTACTTTATCCACAAAATTGTTAATTACTCAATGTTCAGAAAGTCGAGTGAAGTCACTCCAGACTTTTTTTTAATTAAAATTAATATTAATTTAGAAGAATCGGAAAATCGTAATAAAATACCATAAAATGTACACAACAAATGTTTTTATGTTTTGGGATAAAAAATAATAATTAAGAATATCCATTTCTTTCCCACTCCCATGGTCCCAAAGAAAAATTAGTATGTTGTGACCACCACATGACTTTCTTCTATATTTTCCTATGCAAATTCACTCAGTAAAAATAATTTACTAAAATCATTATTTAATAAAATTATCTTCCATATTAATGCAGCACGATTTTCATATTAGAGAAGTAGTATAACACTAAATATCCAAAAAAAGGTAAATTTATTCTCAAGATTACATTTAAAAAAAAAAAAAAATTATATATGTATATATTACATGAAAAAAAATCCGTAACTTTATTTTAAATTATCGCAGATCAATGGTTCAATAATTCGTTTTAAAGGTATTGGCAAGCTCTTTTAAGAGATACCCATCATGAAAATTTATTTTCCACCCCCCCAGGAGGGGGGGGGGGAGGCGATGCTCCTATATATACAGAAAATTTTTTCCTCGGTTATAAATAATTCTTGTAAATTTCATAATGATTATTAAAAAATAATTTTCTTTATGTACATTTATACAAAATTTCGTCCTATACCACCATGTTAAAAATTTAGAAAAAGCGGGAGGACAACGCAACCAGTTGGACAATTTTTACCAAAAGTTGATAGGCACTAATTTATGTCAAGGTGTAACTACATACCAATTTGTAAGAAATTCTGTAGAGTAGTTCCTGAGATACAGTTGCCACAAAATTTTATCACACACACACACACAGAGACAGACAGACATTTTCTAAAAAAGGGTCAAATCGTGTTCTACAGCTCTCAAAACGTGTAAATCCATCAAAAACCCAAGCTCGAAAATTTTTACGAATCCAATACTTTTTTCTATTGAATATAGAAGAAAGTAAAAAATGCATATATACAGTGATCTCTCATTTATGCGGAGTGACGTTTCGGTCATCTCCATATGTGTAGTTAGAAACAGTCCGTTATCATGGAAAGTTCATTCATCTGATTGACTGTTGGAATGCCGTCACACCTACATTGCTCTATAAAAAAGGCGAATCAACCAATAAGATAAATACATATTCTATTACAATGCACTGTTTCCAGTCACTCACATAGAGATGACCAAAAATGTCATTCACGCAACGCTACTGCATTTAGTATTATTGAAAAATGTAAATGAGATTACATACTTTCAAAATATAGAATGTACAAGTTTCTTGTATTATTTCCATTATTTTTTTTAACACCCCCCTTCTCCCCCCCCCCCGCCCAAAAAAAAGGGGGAATGTTTTTTTAATTGAATTTTATTTTATTCCTATGTATTTTCTTACAAAATAACTTACAACTGAGGATTTTTTTTTGTTTTAGTGAGTTTTCAAACAAAGAGAGTTTTATCAAGTTCATAAAGACATGAAAAAGTTCCTACAGTTCTGAAATTGAACTCAAAGTAGTCCCACAGAGTTTCTAATGCTTTCAGTGCTCTTGTGGGAGTTTGTGGGAACTTTTGCCACATCTTTTTCATCATCGTTGTGGTCTTTATTTTTGTTACTACCATTTGTTTCAATTGCTAAATCCCCAATTTCTTTCTCACATATCAGTTGCATTTAAATTTTCATCTTGAGGAACTTACAATTTGAACTGACAAAATTTCAGTGAAAGAAAAAATTTGTGCATAAGTGAAAATTGCTTTTTTATTTCTGCGCATAAAAGAATAAGAATTATCATTGTTTGAGCCAAGAAAAAATGTGCATAAGTGAAAAACATATATAAAAGAGAGCACGTATAAATAAGAGATTACTGTATACGTATAAAAAAATTTGATAAATCCTGATTTATTCTTTCAAACAAACATGTGACTCTTACAAAAACATGATCCCAACATTCCTAGCCCCTTGTAATTATTTAGCTCCTCACTTTTTAATCAAATGTTAATTATAACAGCATATTGTTTTAAAATAATTAAACATAATTTTAAGTATGGATGAAACATTACAATAAAATCATAACTTAAAAACCACAGACAGATTTTTTAATTAAAAACACAGATATATACAAAGTTTAAAAAACAATATAAACATTTTGATCATACAAATATATAATATATTTATAATAATAATACAAAATAAGTAAAACAAATAACATTAGAAATTTTTTAAAATGGCTTTATTTGAAGTGATTTACGAAAGACAATTTTCATTTAGGTTCACAAGTCTCTTCATCTGTCATTCCTGATGCTGTCGCTTGCTGTGTGGTACTGACTGCTGTCTTCTCTATTGGAAACGAGCAGGTGGCACCAGTTTTGCTCAATTCTCTAATAGCCATATCACACAAGAGCATATATACTCAACACAACATTATACGCAACCTGTTCACTATGCTGAATGAACAAGAAACCGGCCAGCTGTCCGTAGGGTTCCCCCGAATTGATAGCGTGATATATTCCCTTCTCTAAAGGTACTCCAGGAAAAAAATCCTGTTTATTCCTCCTATTGGTCAATTTTGATCAGCACGCTCAACATACTCAGCTTTTTCTAAACGGTTTCGTAAAAGTTGATCATCCGAAAACTTGCTGTCCTTGAACAAAATCAGGATGAGTATGTTGGGTATAATACGAAAGTCTCTCGTGTGATATGGCCATAACTGGCTCATTTTGGTTACAACTGTGGCAGTTATTCAGATTTCAATTGTTTCTTTTTTGATCACATAAGAATAGTTATTGTAGTTTGCTAATTCTCTGATGTTTTTAAAATTGATTTTAATGCTTATTTCTTTATTAATTTTAGTTAAAGCTGTGGTGATTCTATTGTATTTTATGTCAGCCTGGTGCTCTTTAATTCAGACATCAATTTTCCATTTTATCATTCCTATGTAATAACCAATTTTATTGTCTTTAGTTTTATATTTCATTTCATAAATACCTACAGTTTTGTTTGGATTAAGTACATCCTTATTATTTCAGATTCATAGGACAATATTAGGGTTAGGTTTGATCAGAATGTTTAAATTAAATCTATTAGCTTCTTTTTTAATTTTGTTTAAACTTCCTTTTTGTTATAGGAGATGACACAATTGAATTTTATTTTTGAACATAATTTATACAATTAGGTTCCTTAATTCTATTTCTATATAAGATTTCTTTTATAACTAGCTTTCACAATGATGTTTGCAATTTTATTTATTAATTTCTTAATAATTTTTGATTGGAATATACTAAAATGAATAAAGAAATAAACATTGAAATAGATTTTAAAATTAGAAAATTCAAATTACAATAACTGTTCTTACGCAATCAATGGGGAAACACTTGAAATCATGAAAAACCAACAAAGTTGTAACTAAAACGAGGCAATCAGAGGATTTGCGCAAAACTAACACCACCTGTTCAATTCCAAAGGAGAAGACAATAGTCAACACAGCATAACAAGCGACAGCTGGGGAAGCACGGGGCCTTGAGTAAAAAATTTACCATTGTAAATAACTACAAGTAAGGCATTTCTAAAAGTTTATAATGTTATTTAATTTAATTGAAGTTTTTTGAATGTTTAGTTTAACTGACAATGAAAAGAATTATCTTTTTTTTTTTTTTTTTAAGTGTTTTTTCTTTAAAGTTAAACAGAATTGATCAAAATAAATAAATAAAATAAAATAAGAAGATGAATAGAGAGTTTTAGTGAATTAATTATAACAGAAAGGCAAGCAAGATTACAAGCATAAAAACATATAAGAAATAAACAATGCAATAATAAAAAATACATTATAAAGATAATACATTGTCATTAATTAACAAATATTGCGAATCAGAGGGAAAAAAATGTATTCCATAGAATTATTTGTATGTATTATTTTGAGAAATAACCTTTTACTATTGACTAGGTAAAAAAAAATTAGCTATAAAATCTATATTTTGGCTAGATAAAGCAGCAACATAAAATTAACTTCTAAACAAAATAAAAACTACAAGACAACACAGAGAAGCAGAACTATTTCATACAAAATCCACCTTGGCAGAGGGTTGAACCCCTCCAATCAAAGCTTGAATTGGTGACGGCCGAGAAGCTTCTCGGGATAAATTGGCACTGGGATGAGGAAGTACAGGAGTTTGGGGAAGGCTTCTTTCCCTGCACTCCAAACAATTTCTTACAGCTGATGTACACACTAGAATAAAAAAGGATAAAAATTAAAAGTCTAGAACACTGCATTTTTAATGATTATAAAAATCAAAGGCCAAAGTCTTTTAATAAGCCAAACAATACAATTAAGAATTAAGTTAATAATTAAATTAATAATTTTCTATAAAATATATAGTTATCATACTTTACATTTTTTTTTTTTTTTTGGGGGGGGGGATATTTTACTTATTTATTAATTTTTTTTTATATTAATTTACTAGTTGTACAGGGTCATGTGATTCTGTGGCTCAGTCTGGTTAAATGGTGTTAGTGTTAAGGCCAATTGACTTTTCTATGATCCTTTGCCTGAGAAAAACTGCTCTCTGATGTCTTTTTGAAGGGTCCCAGCCCAAATCTCAGGAAATCCCTTTATTATACTGTGCGCTCAATACACATAAACAATTTACATACCAAAATACTGCCTGCCTGAGATAACATGGAGCAGAGTTCCTCTCCAAAGTGCGTTTCTTGCCCCCCCCCCCCCCCCCCCCCCTACAACAAAGGGGAATAAGAGAGAAAATTTCAAAAAATCTCATCACAATGGGTGTTGGATGCACATAACCGACAAACAAACTGAAAATCATAAGTTGGTTTTCAGTTTGTTTAATCTATAAGAGCATGTCAAATCTATAAGAACAACAGTCATCACTGTTGCTCTCATAGATGTCTCCAAGATAAATTTAACACAAAAAAGGATCGCTTGAACTTGTCTCCTCATACCCCCCTTTCTGCCCTAAGGGGAGAAAGGAAGAATTTTCACAAAATCCTATTATAGTGCGTGTTAAGCCCACATAAATAACACTGGTCTACATCAAAAATTTTGATTTGATAATTTTAGCTGATCAAAATTGCGCTGAAACTGAAATCAGTTTTTCTCTATCACGTATAGAGTTTTGTCAATACAAGGCACCTACCTATACAATTTCTTTCATTATTCTCCACCAATATAATTATAGGGTAAGTTTTATAGTATGTTTCCATGAATAATTAATCATGGATACCTATTACTGTGATTGTGCAGCAATAGTGCGATGTAAAACCCTACCAACCAACCAAACTATTGTTATGATGGTAGATGAAAGAAACTGTTCAGTAAACACCCTGTATTGATAAAAATCTATTTGTGATAGAGAAAAACTGGCTGCATTTTCTGTTTCAGCACATCAAAAAACATAAAGATGAGCTAAAATCATCAAATCAAATTTTTTCAACATTATTTTTGTAGACTTGTGTAATCTACACACCAATATATCACTCTCCTGAGATAATTTGGTTAATGGAATTCTGCAAAAACAAAATACATATTTTACATATAAAAGAACAAAATAGACTGTACATGGTTATTTACTGTAATTAAAGTCAGTATTTTGTAGGACCTCCTTTGTTTTAAATAACTTGTGCAATCCTCTTAGGCATGCTATAAATAAGAGACTTGCAGTAAGCTTTAGAAATGTCTGTGCACCAGACATGCTTTATTGCTTCAATAAGTGTCATAAGCAGTGGATAGTTGCTTTTCGGCGACTTTAATTTTTCACAGTACACCACAGATTCTCTATTGGATTCAAATCTTGGCTGTTACCTGGCCAGTCAAGCACTTTGATTTTCTGTGCCCTCAGATATTTCTTAACAATCTTCACCCTGTGACACGGAGCCCATCATACATGAAAATTGAACATTTATGAACACACATGTGAAGCTTCAACTTCTCACGTAACAAATTAAGGTATCATTTTCTGTTCACGGTGGTTTTAGGTGCCACAAAATACAGACTAGCAGTACCAGACGCAGACATTGCACCCAATATCATTTGGCTTGGAGGATGTTTCACAGTTTGAATCGTACATCTCTCATAATATCTTTTTTCCTTGGGCGACAAACACTTGTAGCACATGCAGAAAATTGCTGCACATTTGACTCATCTGAAAATAAGACCCTACTCCACTGCTGTACTGTCCAATTCTGATATTGTCTGGCAAAAGTCAGTCATTTCTTTTTCATACTTGGAGTAAGTCGAGGTTTCCTTGCAGGTTTATAGGATGATAAACCAAAATCTTTGGCCAAACGTCTTGAAATAGTACTCAAACTGACATTGGTGCCTTTGGCAACCAGAAAATGTCTAATTGTATTGCAGAAGGTTCTTGGATCTCATACAACCATCCTTCTTATCACATGATCATCACTTGCACTCGTTTTTCTAGGGCGACTGCTTCTTTTAAGATCCACAAATTTTCCCGTAATTTTAAATTTACTAATAACTTGATGCACAGCTGTCTTTGCTCACATGTACTCTCGAACTTACTTGACGTTCAGAAAATCTAATTTTATGCAAGGCCAATATTTCTGACCTTTTTATAACAGTAAGTGAAGGTTTTTTACCCATTACAGTAATTACACAACAGCACTGTCTACAACAAAATCCAATAAACAACTGGTGATAAACGTGCCGGCCTCCTTATAGCAGTAGAATGCGCCTGATGCAATCAGCACATGAGATGACACAATAATCTGTGCAAATGACATAGTGTTAAAATACTGAAAATCGGCTACTGGTCTTAAGCTTTTGCAAATGACTGTAAAAATTATAAATGAAATGGTATTTACAAGACCATAGCCAAGAGGTGTTTGGGAAGTTCAATTCCTCTCCCCTTACAAAATTTGAAGATTTGTTGAAAAATTCTCAATTATACTTCATTTTTAACACTCAACATTATATACTACAGTTGAAACCCCCACAATTTTTTTTTTTCTGTTACGGTCTTGGATATTTATAACTCATGTGAAAATTCCTTTTTGAAATCTTAAAATAAATTTTTCAAACAGACCAATTCTGATTAAAATGCAAATTACAATAATAAAAAATTTCTAAATATAATTTCTATTATTAAATTGTGGTAAAATTTAAAGATTGCTTTATTTAAAACAGATTTTTCTATTAAGTTAAAAATATATATATATGAAAAAATAACAATCATACATAAAAATTCTAACCTAATCTCAAACATTGGCGTAAAATTCCACCACTGGACATATTCTTTTCTGCTTCTAATTCACTGAAGCTCAATGATGAGGCAAAAACTAAAACATCAGTCATATTTACAAGTCTTTGAAGAAATGCCACTGCAACCTCTATGGACATGCCTTGTGTTGGTTCAATAACATCAAGTTCATGCTGTTAATATAAAAGAAAGAAATAATGAACATATTACATTCATGTATCTAAAATTTTCTTTTCTTGCACAATTTGTGAATTAATTGTCAATTTTATTTTAATTATTATTATTAAATTATTAATTATTTAAATTATTATAATTAAATTATTTATCATTTAAATTATTATAATATTTTCATTTTTATTTACTTCTACTGTTGTCTCTAGTTTGGCTAAATGTACATAAATTGGTAGTTTAGTGCAAGGGTCCAGTGGCATACCAAGTGGGAACAGGGGGGGGGGGGGTATGGGACCCCTCATGTGCTTCTGGTCATGAGGGGGGCCTCTGAAGAAATTTTAGTTTAAGAATATTTATCTGGTGAAATCGTCATTGCCATTATTTTGACCTAAACATTTGCTGCAATTCCACTTGAAGCCAAAAATATTGATTTAAAGAGCTTTAGTGTAGAAAAAGTGACCATAGACAGACAAACACAAACACAACCACAAACCACAAGAACCCATTTAAGGAATTATAAATGTAAATGAGACATTTTTAAACTATTAAAAGTTCGCTTCTGCAAGGGCCATGAAGAAAAACTATCAAATCACCAAGTAGAGGCCCTCGAATGAAAAAGTAACAAATAAATAATTGCTATACAAAAATATAAAGTAACAATACAAAATTCATTTTCTGTAGCAGTTAATGTTACATTTTTTTTCTTTCTTAATTGAAACCCGAATTTAGTAGTTTATTGTACTCCAACAGAATTATACATAATATTTTTGAAATATTGTTTCTATATGCTGCAATAATCTTGTATCTTACAAAATTTGCCTAAAACAAATTTTTTTAAGGTTAAATGGAGAAAATTTGCCATCATTTTGATGAAGAAAATTTAAGAAAAAAGACATATTTTACCCTTTTAAGAATATTAATAAAACTACTACATGAAAAACATAAATTTTAACTTACATTTGGTGAAGTTGCAGAAGCTAACAAAGGCAAAAGACCACCACAAGCAATAATTATATTGTCAGCAACTTGAGATATTAAATGTACAGTATTAATCACAAAAATGGCGTTTTCACCACTATTAACAAAATCTATCACAGTTTTAGTTGTATGGCTATAAGAAAATAAATAAAATACATATTCAAATTTATCATTTTAAAACACCAGAAATAATATATAAATTTCACTTAGAAATGAATTTGATATTTTAATCCAAAACTTCCATGCATATTTCTAAAAAAATGTTGTCAGTAAAGTATAAAATTACATAAAAAATATTATATTGTATTCAGGGTTGCCACTCAAACAGAAGAATGAAATTCTTTGACTTTTCTAGGTTTCCCAGGTATGTTCTAAGAAAATTCCAGTCTAACCATATATTGAGGATTGGCTCTGTTGAGGGCAAAATAATTGTAGTACCATTTGAATATACAATTGTTACATATGATACTAATGTAAGGAGAGATTGCCCACCATGGAGGCCTTTCTAAGGGATCCTAAGCCGTATTTACTCAAATTTCGAAGAAAACCATGGAAACTCAAAACGGTTAGGTCGACGAGTGCAATTATGGATCAAATCTCGTATATTCTGTCAACTAGCTTTAAAGTGGAATCTTAAGGTTGTACATCAGTCAGATAGCTCCATTTCTCCCTTCCCATGTTATCCTATGGGATTTTTTGTTGCTTCGTTTTACAAGGATATATCATTTAAAAATGAAGTTTTTTGAATTCTGTTTTTTGAATATTACCCCTTGAATATGTCGCCTTTTAGCTTAGTGAGCAATCTTTTGAAAAAAATAATATAACTATTTTATTTCATTAAATAAATTTAGGACTCTAAGTTTGGATCTCTAATCTAAATATTTAAATTTATTTTTTCAAAAAATTGCTCACTAAGCTAAAAGGCGACATATTCAAAGAATAATATTCAGAAAACAGAATTCGAAAAACTTTATTTTTAAATGAGATATTCTTATAAAATGAAGCAACAAAAATCCCGTTGGATAACATGGGAAGAAAGAAAGAGGAAATCTTACAGCCTTACGGTGGAACAGGATTGAAAACAACAAATTATTTGATTTGGATTTTGAGTTGAATACATGGGCGTCGGCACATAGGGGCAAGGGGGGGCACTTGCCCCCTCCTGGAAAATTCTAATAAGTAAAAAATTATTTAAAAAAAAATTACATTTAAAGCTTTAAAATTATGTCATTAGATTTGAAATGATTAGCCAAATAAAATTTGTCCTAGTGCCATTTAGAGTCAAACCAACCCGACTTGCATTTATAGGTTATAAAATTTAGATATATATATATATATATATATATATATATATATATTCTGAAATTTTGCACTTTTAAGTTTGCCCCCTCCTAAAAAATTTTCTAGCGACGCCACTGGTTGAATATACAATCTTTGGATGCTAGTGTTTTCTTAATATTTAAAAAAATGAAAGCTAAAAAAACAGGAAAAATAACCTTATGTTGGAGGGTTTTTTTTTATTGTGGTGGTGGTGGAAGGGAAATCATATGAAATTTCCTGACTTTTCCATATTATGGCTAAAATATTCAAATTTTTAGACTTTTATTGGTAAACTTTCGAATTCCTTGACAATTCCAGATTTTCCAGGTAGCGTGTCAGAGATTAGAATTTTCCTATTTTTTCCATTCAATATGATTGTGCTTTAATAATCTACAGCTAAATTTAGAAAAAATAATAAATAAAAGAAATTGATAAATTTTTATGTTTATAGATATTGAAATTTACAAAAATAATTCAAAGAAATCATTTAATAACAAACTACTCTCCAAATATGGAAGCAAGACACTGATAATCTAAGAGAAAAAATGGAACAAGAAAAGAGATTAAAAATTGGCATTAAAAATTTTAGTACCACAAAAAAAAAAAAAAAAAAAAAAAATACAACAGTGAATTTTTTACATAATTTATAGAGACAAAACTCTCTAAGTGTTAAAATATCAAAGGAAAAAAAAAGAAGAAGAAGAAAGAAAATATACCTTCTCCATACTTGAATGTCAGTTTCCAAAGAGAACAACAAATCAGAAAGTAAACGCTGATGAATAGGAGACCATCGAAACTCAGGTATTCTGAATGGAGGTCTAGTGGGACCAGAATTAAAAATTTGCCTACTATTATTGTTTGGAGGTCTTTGACTTAATGACATTGACTTAGGACGCTGAGTTTGAATATTTGTTTGTTTTCGTGGAATAGTGACACTTCGAGGGCGTCTTGTTGGAGCAACATCTATTTCAGAAGATGTTACCGAAGCTTGAGAAACAGACACTATAGCATTACATACATTAACATTAGCTGCATTTTCTTGGATTTGTTCTTCAGATGAAGCATTTTCAGAATTATCTTTGTTCAAAACAGATTCAGAAGTGCTTACATTTTGAGAGTCAACGATATCACCTCCTGCTATAGCCATTAACCGCCGTTCTTTTTCTAATTGACCATCTATTGTACTTATGACAGTAGGCTTTTCAATTTCATCTTCTACATTTGATTTTTCAATAGAGTCACTAACTTCCTTTTCAGTTTCCTTATTAGGTGAACTAACTGTTTTTTCAGGTGAGGATTCTTTAGATATCACAGTTGGAGAAACAGAACATGAAACAACAGGAGAAGCAACCGATGATGATGTTACAGATGCTTCCTTAGGAGACATGCTTTTTTCAGGAGTACATAAATCCTCTTTTATATCAGAAGGCATATGTTCATTTTTAATATCACTAGTTTCAATATGATCATCAGAATTCTCTACTTTGCTCTCATTTATGTCACTAGATATAATTTCAGGAGTAGCACAATTGTTTTCTTCTATCCTTTCAAGTGTTTCATCTAAAGAAGATTTAATTTCTTCTACATCCTCAACTTCAAGCTCAATAGTAGGTGCTGCATCCTGCACTTGTTCAATTTCTTCTGCAGCAATAGTAGACTCCACATCATTTAAACTATGATGTGAAGGAGAGTGAACACTACTTACAGCAGAATTCTCATTAGAAGTACCTAAACTTTGATTTTCGCAACTGTCAGGTTCAACACAAATTGATGAATTTTCTGAGCAATGTTCACTTTCAGCTTTATCTTGGTCTGGTACATTTTCATCAATATCTTTATTGAGCATTTCAATATCAGCATTAACTGCATCGTCATGTTCATGAATATCTGAGCTAGCTATTTTTCGGTCTGGAGAAATATCTTGTTCATCACATATTTGATCTGAAATTTCACCATTATTATCAACAACTTCAGGTATTTGTTCATTATCAGTTGAAGTTTCAAGTGATGATGGAGAATGACTTAAATTATCTGTACCAACTTCTGCTTCAGCAGATTCTAAACTTGTTTCTTCAGCAGATACTTTAGTATCAGATTCAGTAGCTTCGACAATTTCACCCTCATGAATGGGAGAATCATTCTCAAATGACTGAAATTCATCATCTTTCTCAAAATCGCCTAACTCATCATGAGGCAATTTTTCTTCTAAACTACATTCATTTTCAAAATTTATTGCCTCATCTTGAATTTGTTGAGCATCTTCATATTTGTTTAGATCTTCATCTCCCAAAATTTCTAATGGCAATTCATCGGGAGATTTCCCTGTAGCAATACTTTCATCATCCAAAGCCATTTCATTTTCACAAGTAGCTTCATCATCAGCTATACTTTTAGTTTTATCAGATTCACCAATAGATAAAGACATAAATCCAGAATCACCAGGAGAATTGGTTTTTACACTATCTCCATCAGTTTTGGCTTTATTGGCTGATTCCATTTCAATATCAGGTGATGGAGTATCCTCAAGAATTCTATCATTTTCATGGGTATCAACATCATTAGTTGCATCAGGAGCTGCACATGTTTCAATTGGGATAGTATCTAATATTGTAGTTGCTTCAGCCGAGACAGGAACTGGTCTATGGTCATCAGTAGTAAGAAGTGCTTCACAAAGACTGCTGTTGTAATTTTTGTTGATCTCAATATTTTCAGATGCTTGCACAGCAACTGATTTTTCAGAAGATCTTGCTTCAATGCCATGAGAATGTAATAAACTGGACGAACTAGTATTGATTGTGGCATCATTATTTTCAGTATTACTAGATAAATTAGATTCTTTATCAGCTATTGCATACGAAGATGATGTTTGGATGACTGATTTTGAGCTATCTTGTTTAATTTCTGTTTCATCTGAATCTTTGTGGACGATATCTGGTCTGGGTGGATTTACAATATTTAAGGCACGATGGTTATTATTATCTAAGCCTGAGATTGTGCTAATAGGCTTTTGTTTTCTTAGAGCAGGATCTGTCAAATGATCAGATCGACGTTGCTCATACTGTTCATACATTTGAGAAAATTGCAGTTTAAATTCTTCAAATGAAACCTGGAATAATAATTTAAAAAAATAAATCTTTTAGAAAAATAAATAACAGAATATACATATTGAAATACAAATAAAATATATTTGGATAATATATATTGCATTAATTATTTTGAATTAGGAATTTGAACTCAATAAACTTTTAACGCAACCAATTATGAAATAAAACTGTACGCATAAATGATTTCAAACATGACATCAATTAGATTGAAACTTTAATGATTATATAATACAACATAATGTATGAGAGAGGAAGGAGGAGAAAATGTGTGGAAAATGTACTCAGTAGAAACGATATACATATACTCATATAATATTGATGTATGTCCCCCCCCCCCCCCCAAAAAAAAAAAAAAAAAAAAAAGAGTTGTCATCGATTAAGAAAAGAAGCTGCGCTAGCTAACTGAATTTTATCTTTTCAAATTTTCATAATTAGAATTAAAATAAAATCTGACATAAAATCTTTTTTTTCCCTTTTAATATGTGTATGTAATTTCTGCTCTATAAAATTGATTAATCATGAATTGATTCTTCTAAAACCTATTTCTATTTTAAGTATTTTCCCTAATTAAAAAAAATTCACTAATATCTCAAGACTTAAATATAAACATTAATATTAATGTTTATATTTAAGTCTTATTGAATAATTTTCAACTATTTAAGTCGATTAAATAATTTTCAACTTGTAAAAAAAATATGTATCATTTATAGGGTAGTTAATTACTATTTGTGCATGTTGGAGACTGTAGATGGTTTTACTTATAGGTTATATAAATGAAAACAATATAACTTTGATCAAAATTTACATTTTAACTATTATAGTTGCATTGTAAATTACTCTTGAAAAGAAAAAAAAAAAACTGCATTCATATAATAGCTACAAACTATGATATGTTTTATAACAATCTCAAATAAACAGTAATAAAAATGCACCGGAGGAATGGCTTTGAAAAGTAATAACTTTGCATTTTACGGTGTTTATTCAAAGTTTTTTACTTATTAATGTAATCAGATTTTTTTTTTTATTTATTTACTTTGAAGTTTAAATATAAAGAAAAACTATTATAATAAAAAAAAGAATAATAGTTGATAAAGATGATAATTAAATGGTAGTTAGATAATAACAATTAAATCAACTCCAAAATTAAATTATTAACCGAAAAAAATATTTATAAGCATGAAGAGCTCATTAAGAAATAGATTCAACATATAATTCTAGATTTTATAAGGAGTGATATTATAGGAAATCGCTTGTCATGAGGGTCAAGAAATATACACAAATTAACTATTCAAATTAAAGTACACACAAAAAAAATTAGCCCACTTTATTCTTAATATTATGATTTTTTTTTTAACGCTATAGCACTACTTGTTGAACAATGTGCACCGAAAACTGATCGACAGCAATTTATCTCAAAATGCAACTAAATATAAACATTTATAAAATTCTATGCATTAGTTCTGTATTTAGAGGAATCACAAAATCTTCTGTCACACAAGACAGATATTTCTTAAATATGGTCAAATTATTGTATTCTGGACCTTTCAAAGCATACAAAATCCATCGAAAACTAGAAAAGTTGAGAATTTTTTTACAAATTCGATACTTTCTTCTACTGAATATAGAAAAAAAAAATGCATACATATGTGAAGTAAAAGTACTTCAACTTTCTGCACTTCCAGAAAAACACTACAACTTTTCCGCACCATTATAATGTTCTGCAAAATGGCAACGAGTTTGGACCGGGAAAGAAGTTCTGAGAGAAACAAGTACTTGTTCTCTGGATGACGAATTGGTCAGATGTGATCCCCCTACTAACTATGTCCATGATGATGTTTGAGCATAAGTGCTCACAAATTAATGTGATTTTCATTAGAACCAAAACTAGCACAGACGGTACTAAAATGTTAATCGTTTATAACCATATTCCATTTTTGTACATAGTTTTTATTTTGTAAATCAGTGAATGTAATTAAATATATCAGTGTTTAGTAATTCAGAGTAATTCTTTCAGGGCTTCAGTGACTTATTTTGAAATCTTTATGGATTTGTATAGCAGAGTCTTGATTATGTGAAATTTTGTCTGGGTATTTCCTACACATATATATATAGTAAATAAAGTACTAAATCCTCATGCAACTTACTTTTGAATGAACAATAGCTAGCGTATCAACCCATACTCTCCATCCTCCATATTCATATTTAATTGCATGATGTAGAAGCATGCGAAATAAAGAATACACCATATCAGATAATTTCTGTTCTTCAGCATTTTGAGGATGTATATAGGCCATAGCAATTAGCCATTCCTGCCATACAGACATTTGGAGTACAGTCCTACAGATAAAATTTGTGAATAATGAATTTACAAAAATCTAACTTTACTATTAAAATAGTCTAACAAATTTGATCAAAACTATCCCTAAGTATTAAATTAAGTTGTTATACAAAAATTAAAATATAACTGATTTTAATTAATAACTGATTTATTAATATAATATTTTTAATAATATATTAATTTATTAATATAATTTTGGCAATTTAATTTGTAAGTAAATATATTTTGGTTATTAAAGCATCACATCCAGCCAGATGACAAGTAATTGTTGGCAAGAAAATTAACTATATTAGATAACAGGAAATGTACACACAAATACTATCTCATATCTAAACTGTAACTTCAGTGAAAGAATGCATACAATCTCACATACATTTCTGAGTAAATAAATATTAATCCACTACAACATTTTTTTTTTTTTTAAGAACCTATTAAAATAATAAATTAGCGCCTGTAAATATTTCTATTAAAGAGTTGGCCCAAAATAACTTCATAATATACATGAAAGAATTCTAACTACCTCCCCCCCCCCACACACACACACATTCATTCACAAAAAGATAACTTATTGTTTGGATTTCCTTTTTTTTTTTTAAACCTTATTTTATTTTTAAACACACACACACATTGTGTGTGTGTGTTTAAACATTGTACTAAAACTAGCACAAATGGCACAAGAAAAATACATTAACAAAGAACTTCTCTGCCCCCCCCCCCACACACACACACAGATTTAAACAAACAGAGCATTTTCTGATGACACTATGCTAATCATAGCCTTTATGTATCACAATGTGCAACATGTTATTAGGAACGCTCGCAGTAGGAGGAAAAAAAAAAACTGGAAGAGGGTGATGGGTAGAGTGAGACATTGCAGAAGGAAGATAACTATTTCTCAGTTTGTAATATCCAACACTACTACATGTACAATATCTCATAACCTTACAACAAAGTATTAAATTTGGTTTGTAATGACTCAATTACCTCATTTCACCCATGTAAAAACAAAGCAAGAAATTTCTATATTGAGGGTGGGCTGTTTGCCCTGCAGGTATTTACACTATTTAATAGAACTGCATTTCTACCCTTTTTTTGATTTTCCACCCCTAATACCTCAGCAGGAATCCTTTTGTTGCAGTTACTTTTTTCACCGAAGCAGGACACTTTAGTCCCATCATTTTGGTCCTGCTGTTTTGGTGCTGAGGAAATTTTAGTCCATGGAATCTTAAATAAATTCACATGTCCTACAAACTTAAATCTGAAAATATTTAAATGATTTTAAAACACTGAATTGTTAACATGTCATCAGATATAATAAGAGATGAAAATAAACATAAATGGCTGGACAGAATTAACAAGACAGAAATATTTTTAATCTCATTGCTTTGAGGGTTCATAAGCATGACTATTACGAGACATATTTTCTTTTTAATTTGTAGGACTTCATATATTTTTTGCACTAAAATGTAGAGGGCTTAGTAAAAACACTGAATATATCAACAAATTCAAATCACATATATACATGCCTGGTAACATTTATAATTTATTTCGGAGTACTGTTAGCCCTGCTCATTTTTCACACCAGTATGATTTTAGAGAAATTTTCTCCAATATGTAATTATGATGAAATAAGAAGAAAAATGCTTTTAAAATATACTGGTGTCAAAAAAGGGTGTGACTAACAATACTCCAGAATAAATTATAAATATTACCAGGTATGCATTTAACCGCTCAAGTTTACGGATCGGTAAAAATTAAATTTAGATTTTTTGCATAAAACATCGATTTCTTTCAGATTTTGTGTTTGGAAACTTTAAATTTAAACATAATAATTTCTAAGGTTGTAGGCATTTAACCCTACTGTAATAAATATTCCAGGGTGATCGCAGACCACATTTTTTACCTGATTCTTCCACCAATAATTTTCTTTTAGAATTTTTAATAGTATGTTTGCTTAATTAAGTAAAAATTATCATATAAATATTCTGCTGGAAGAATCAGGCAAAAAAGGCTTGTTTGTCACCCTGTATTTGTCTAAGTTTTCTTTTGCCAAAGATTTTACACATATTTGCTGCCCTTTTTCCTCCATTGTACAAAGAAAACGATCTAAATCTTGAAATTTTAAACATTTTTTTTCAGTTCTATTTTTTACTACAAGTTTCTGTTACAAAATAATAATAATAAAAATAACAATAATAATAATTTTGACTTTTCCTACCCCCATCTCTTCTAGTCAAATGATAACAATTCAAAACATGTAAGAAGAATTTCCCTTTTTTTCTGTAATTCTTTGATTACTTCTGATATTGGGACCAAAATGACGGACTAAAATTTCCTAGGGACCAAATTGGTGAGACCAAAGTGTCATGTATCCTTTTTTCACATATTCATTACCTGTGCACATTCAGCTTTTCGGTGATATACCCTATGTCCCAATCCCTGGATGCTATGATTGGCAATCCCTTTGTTAGTGTTACTCTAACTCTACTTTGTGTGGGACAACTCTAATATAAACCTCAAACCAGCCCTAACCTTTCTTTTTTCTTCTCATAAGCTTTTGTACTATTTGCAATTTTATTTTTATATATTTTTAATGTTAAAAAAAAGTATCATTATGTTGTAATATTGTTCTTTTGACTATGAGCTATGTCATTTGATGGTTGACAACTTTAGTTTCATTTAAAAAAATCTAAAAAAAAAAAAACTGGAGTGACTCCATTTGACTTTCCAAACATTAAGTAATTAATAGTCATGGGTGAAAGTAAAAAATTTTCGCTGGACTGAAGTATATATATATTTTTTGTAATATTGGGTAAAATATAATAAACTCATACATAATGTGTGTAGATATTAAAAACATACATTTCCAAGGGTTACATTAATAAGCATAGGTATGAAAACTTAGGAAAATTATTTATTTACATAATTTAATTAACATTGATAGGGGCTGATTCAGAAAAAAATTGGGACCTTGTTTTGCCCCTAACAAAGATTAATTCCATAAAATTGGCCTATCTGTATTAGAACACATAAAAAAGACTGAATTCAGTCAATAGACTGAAAACTTTCATCCATGTTAACAGTTGTATAAACAAATTAAAGTAAGAGAAATTGCAAAATAATCAAAAGAGAAAATTATAATAAGGTTTATGAGTACTTTTTTTTATGAAGTATGTTGTTTAATTTAACGCTATTGCCCATCAAATAATTTGAGCCCATAGATCACAATGATACATTTTCGTTGTGTCCCTGTAAAAATATATGAGTACTAAACTCACCAAATACTATAAAGTTCGTATGATAGTTACCTATAACATGCTTATAAATTTTCAAATCAATCGGACGAGGCATTTAGATGCTATCACATTTTAAATAGTTTGAGCCCATAAGCCACAATGATAGAGAATTTTTCTTTGTGTGTCTGTGAAAAAACGATAAGTGCTAGATTCACCAAAATCTATATGGTTTGTACAACTGTGACCTGATAGATGTGTATCAATTTTCAGTTCATTCATATATGGAGTTTAGACGCAATCACACTTTAAATAATTTCAGTTCATAATAATTATTTATATTATTATTTATATGGAAACACCTTACTTGCTTAATCTTATGGCCAAAGTACTTTGTTTCTGTGGGGTACCTCGCTCTTGTCAGTGTCTGGTACACTGTAGAAGCCTTTGTTGACTGTGCTTGATGAACATCAAGCACAGTCAACAAAAACTTGACAGTCAACAAAGTACTTTCTTCGGGGCTGCCCACAAAAAATAAATCGGCTGTAAGATAAAGTAAATAAGTTGTTTCCATTATATAAGTTCATATGCCAAGACTTTTTCTGACTACCCAATAAAATAATGGTAACGGTAATTTTTTTCAAAGATCACCTTAGAATGGTTGTAACCAAAATGCTTTAATGTAAGGACAAAAATTAAACTATTATCAGATTTTCAGCATAATTATTTCTTTTCAAAATTTCAATTAATTGTATATATGGAAATATAGATAAATAAAATATGTTGGAAAGAAATAAATAAGATATGTAATTCAATGTAACTGCAGAATGAATTTACAGATTTAAGTTATAATAATGATAATACCTTCTGTTTTCTTTATTGTTATTGCATAACAATGTCATATCAGATAGAAATAGTTTCTTTGTTTCCATAAGCTCTTCACATGGTTTAGACTGACGAATTAAAGTTGCAATCACTTTTAGTATCACTGTTAAGTAAATAAGCAAAATAAAGTACATTAAGTACATTTAAATTTAATGGAAAATATTTAATTGATAATACACACTAAAAACAATTATATCATTTTTATGACATATAACATGATATGAAAACAGTTTTATCAACAAGAAAAAGTAGTTTTTTTTTTTTTTTTTTTTTTTTTTATTAAAGTAAAATAACAGTTAAATAGTTAAAAATAAAACAAAAACTTTCTGCTAAAAGAAAAAGCAGAAATAAATAATACTGAATAAATATTATACAAGTTTAGCAAAGCTTCATTTCACTGAGAAAGAAAATAAGAAAAAAAGTGATTTACTTGAATTTCTGCATAAATAAATTTAAAATCAGAGAAATTCAGTAAAAATAGACAAAATGGAATATAATAGAGGGTGTTTGCTTTTTAAGTTGTGGATAGTATAATATACCAGGAATTGTAATATAAACAAATTCTTTTGTATGTCTTGTAAAAGAACGGTTAATTGCAAGTACACAATAGCAACTATTTATCAGTTATATGTTCACTCACACATACATAAATCCGCACCGACATACATACATTCATAATAAATAGCAAAAATGAACTCCAGAGACTCATTAATCCAGATAACTTATGTTATAAGCTGCATAAAATAAATAAATAAAATAAAATAATAAAGTAAAAATAAAAAATATTTACTTAAAACTAGCCACCTTCAGTGACCAGCTGGTTCACGATCCTTGAAAAATCCGACTTTACGAAACTCCCGCTCGCAGTTGCCTGTGGCGCATTTTTACCGTTTTATATCCTACAACAGTTTATTGACATATAGTGCAAATAGCTTTACTGAAAAATTTAACCATAGTAAATTAACACTTGGTAGCACCTGCGGCACCCTCTTCCCATTTCAATATCTGGAACAGCCTGTTTGCTCACTGTGTTATGATCTTTGGAAATTCTGACTTTAGCAAAGTCCCGCTCAGTGGCGTCTGCGGTGCCTTTCCCCTGTTTTAGAACTTTATGGCTATTTAATAGAGGTTGGTTTATAGAAATAATAATAAATCTGTAAACGACATCATGGTACCTTTGTTATAGCTCCCCTTGGCAACTTTTTAATCTATATATATAAAAATGAATTGCTGTTCGTTAGTCTCACTAAAACTCGAGAACGGCTGAACGGATTTCGATCATTCTTTTTTTGTTTTTTTCCTTATAGGGTCAGGGATGGTTTAGGAAAAAAAATATTCGAAAAAATTCGAATAGTTTTCTTAATATTAATTAAAATATGAAAATAATAATCTCCTAATACCTTATAAATAGCCATTAAAATATTAGCTATAATTTAATTGTTGCCAAAAAAAATTTACGAGTTCATTTTCTTTCGACATAAAAATAAATAAACGTGATTAAATAAATAATTTAATTAAACGTGAGCTTTAAAAAATTGTAAAAAATTAAATTATGTATCTCACAAAAATTGACGTCACTATCGGTTTAAAGATTTCATACGCATTGATAAAGTGCTAATGTAGTTAGTTCTATGATTCAACAGAAAATTTAAAAACACAGTTTATAAAAAGTTTTTTTTTCTTATAATCTATATATATATATATATATATATAAATAAATGTTTGTCTGTATGTCCATTATAAAATTGTAAACGGCTTCACCGATTTCGATCATTCTTTTTTTGTTTTTTTCCTTATAGGTCAGGGATGGTTTAGGAAAGAAAAAAATTGAAAAAATTCGGCCCCCAAGGGGGGGGGGGGGAGGGGGCAAAACGTGAATTCAAAATATCCCTCATAGCTCAAACAAAGAAACAGATATCCGTAAAATTTTTGCTTTAAAATATAGCTAATATAAATGTCTAAAAACCAATTCCTGGAATTTTTGAAATTTGATCCCCAAGGGGGGGGGGGGCAAAAACAATTAGAAATACAGTTAGGCCTTTCAAAATTGGTACAGATAGGTTTCAATAGCCTGCAAGTCGAATGGGGATATTTTCGAAAGTGTAAAGTTATTAGGAGGGGAGAGAAGGGGGGAGGGCAAAAAAATAAAAATAGAGTTAGATCGTTCAAATTTGGTATATAGAGGTTTTCGATACTTACAAATCGATTGCGGATATTTGCGAATTTGTAAAATTATTAGGAGGGGCGGGAAGGGGGGGGGGCTATGGGCAAAAACAAATAGAAATACAGTTAGGGCATTCAAAATTGGTACAGATAGGTTTTAAAGGCCTGCAAGTCGAATGGGGATATTTTCGAAAGTGTAAAGTTATTAGGAGGGGTGAGAAGGGGGGGATGGGATGGGGGGGGGGGGGGCAAAAAAATGAGTTAGATCGTTCAAAATTGGTACAGAAATGGTTTTCGATACTTAAAATCGAATGAGGATATTTTTGAATTTGTAAAATTATTAGGAGGGGCGGTAAGGGGGGGCTATGGGCAAAAACAAATAGAAATGCAGTTAGGCCGTTCAAAATTGGTACAGATTGGTTTTAGATGCCTGCAAGTCGAATGGGGATATTTTCGAAAGTGTAACGTTATTAGGACGGACGGAAGGGGGGGGGGGGGAGGGGCAAACAAAATAAAATAGAGTTAGATCATTCAAAATTGGTACATAGAGGTTTTCGATACTTAAAATCGATTGCGGATATTTTCGAAATTTAAAATTATTGGGAAGGGGGAGAGTGGTGGGGCAAAAAAATAAAAATAGAGATAGATCGTTCAAAACTGGTGCATAGAGGTTTTTGATATTTACAAATCGATTGCGGATATTTTTGAATTTGTAAAATTATTAGGATAGACGGGAGGGGGAGTCGAAGGGGGAAATAAGAGTTAGAGCATTTTGGGAATTTTTTCGGAAGGCAGTGAGAACCCGGTGCGACATTTTTCCTAATCAGATTTTGTTTCGCTTTTTTTTTTTTTTTTTTCACGTGATAAAAATTAATGCAATTTTGAGAATTCAGTAATTATAGTGATTCATTTAAAAATAGTGACCAGCGAAGCGGGCAAAGCCTGCTAGTTTTTAATAAAATAAAAGGGATCTTGCCAACATGGCAGCAAAAATTTAAAAGCTGCGATTGGGGGTCTTTATTAAAGCTGTCCTACCAGGGGAAATATGAAAACTAAGTCGTCAAACATGAATTTTATTTTGAAACTTTTCTTTGAATGATTTAGTTTAAGTATTATTAGCATTTCATCCCACAAAAACTAATAATAATTTGGCTCTGGTGAATTAAAATTTTAATTGGATGGTGAAATTGGTATAACACTCAGCAGTTTAAAATTTTAAAGGTAAAAAAAAAAAAAAAGCCAAAATTTCGTATGGGTTTGTTAGTCTAAAAGTATATTAATTGTTATTATTTAAATTTTAACATCATAATAACATCATTTTTTTATGTGCATCAGTGTTCGGCATAATTGATAAAAAAGTAACTGAATTACAATTAAATTACGATTATAATTATTTTACTGTCAATCAATTAAAAAGTAATTGATTACAAATAAATTGAATTACTTATTCAATTTATTTGTAATCAATTACTTGTTAATCAATTGACAGTAAAATAATTACAATTGTAACTCAATTTTACTTTTTAATCAATAATGCCCAACACTGATGTGCATAAGCAAATCTAATTTTTGATAATTTCTCATTAATAATGTAAAAACAATGTCAAATAAAAAAAAGAACAGGAAACTTTTTTTGCAACAATTAAATTGAAAACAAATATTTAAATGGCTAATTAATGATTGACATTTTAATCAATATCTCAGCAACTAATTAAAATTTTTAAATTTTGTTTTCAGGAGCCCCTCCGGAAGGCTCCTGAGCATCCGTAGGTCAACTTTTATACTTGTGTGTTCAGTAGGGGCTGAACGTATAGAAGAACATACATACATACATACAGACAGACAGACAAATCTTTCCTTTTATTATTATAGATAGTGGAATAGTTTGAAATACGTGCTTATTTATTTTATTTATTTATTTTTAAGTATTTAGATAATTTAATTGATTTTTTTTTTTTTTTATGTGTATTTGACATACATTCTGAATCTTTGATCAATGAAGGATTTACACAAATTTTGATTAAAAATTTCTGAGAAGATAATTTCTAAAAATATAAAGGTAAAAACGATAATAATCTCTAACAATTAAATAGCAACTATCCTTTTTAATTAGTTTGATTTTAAAGAACTAGTAATCCTTTTCAAATTGAAATTTGTTTAAATTTTATGATTGAATACAAGTTCAGAAGATAGTAAAATACACTAGCAATGGCTATCACAATTTACAATAGCTTTAAAATTTATTAATACACATTTACAATTAGATTTATTGTTTAATATAAATAAATAAAATAAAATAAATTACTCGGATTTTCAAGTCTGTAATGAGATTCTGGCTCAGGATGCTTTTGATATAAAATCTGACTTGATACATGCTCCGTCAGAATCTGCAGGGAAAAAATGAGCTTAAAAAACTGATATTTAATAAAATCAAAGTTAAAATTAAAATTTATTGAATCATACCTCATACAGAACATTATAAGTTGAAAGTGATATATGATCTGAGTGTAAGAGTAATCTGTCAGCAAGTAGCATATACAAGTTGTGAGGACCCATAACATCATGTTTTCTCCTAGGAAAAAAAAAAAAAAAAATATATATATATATATATACAGTGGAGCACCTTTTATACGTTTCTCGCATTTATACGTTTTTCGACTTCGGTCCCGAATCATTGCATTGAATTCTAATGTTAAATATTTCGTTTGTACGACACAAATAAATTCTTAATTTCACTTATACGTTTTCTTTTTTTTTTTTCTCCTTGTAGAATCCCAAATTTGACTTTCATTCCAGGATTAAAAAAAAAAAAAAGATGAATGCTCTTTATGTTTTATTCTTATCTTTTTGATTATTTTTTCTTAGAACTATGGTAACCATAGACCTTATATAGTACCTATGATGGTAACAAAGTGCGGCTATAGAACAAAGTGAGACTTGCATCGATAGCCTGGTGGAAGGGGGGTTAGAGAAATTTTCAGAGTTAGCAGTTGGCGACTGGGTTGAATGGTAGATAAAGTAGCCAGTGACCACTTGAAGACCTCCCACTTTCTCTTTTAATTGATTCCAGGAATGGGGTAAGGAAAAAAGCCTACAACTTTATACACATTTTGTAAACTTGAAGATTTATTACTCACTTCCATTGGGCGACTTGGAAGATTTTCTTATCGTGTTTATTTGACATAATGGTTGGAGAAACTTTTTTTTTTTCTTTCCTTCTTTTTAATCGTTTGCAAAAATGTCATCTTCATTTAGAGAACAAAAGGCTTTGTCTTTAAAGGTTAAAATCGAAATCTTGAAAATTTTTTCTGAATTTCTATATTTTTAATTATTTAATTTTTATTCAATCTTTTAAAAATATTTTAAATATAATTAAAAATATATCTTATTCGAATAAATGTAAAGGAAATCATGAAAATTGATTAGACTTTTATTATTAATATGATACTTTATTGTGTATTAATGTTAAAACGAATTTTCAGTTGTAGGTTTATTTCAGTTATACGTTTTTTAGGAACAGTCCCTTGAAAAACGTATAAACGGTGCTCCACTGTATATATATATATATATAATAAAGATGATCTATTAAGCATAGTAGAAGCCAAGCAACAGATACAAGATCACTGAAACACCAATGACCAATAAGATATATATAAAAAAAAAAAAAAAAAAATCATCAGTGGATGAAATACACTAATGTAAAGAAACCAGATCTATTAATTAACAGCCTGCAAAACAAACGAATCAATGAAGTAAAACAACAAATCTTAACTTAAAACCATAAACTTATCAAAATTAATGAAAAAACAACCCAAGAAACACAAGATAGGAAGAAGGAGGCAGGCGGCAAGACTTGTGACTTGCCTGTGGGGTTACACTAGTTTTATGCCGGCAACACTCCCCCAGCCTGCCACAACCAGAACAGGATCCATATGGATCTAAAAATGCAAAACCCCAAAGCAGATGAACAACAATGAAACCATGAAGCCACAATGAAATTCACCGATTGATCACATTGTGTTTAACAGTATAATTAGAACATTAAATATAGTTGACAACTCAAAAAAGAAAAATCTGAAATTTTATAGGAAAATGAAAGTCTGCACAGTAATACAAAGCAAATGCAACAAGCCTTCTACACTTTTTTTTTAATAATTTAATTTCACAAACCCACCCAACCATCCAGCCTTACAACACCACCCCACCTCCGTAATCAAACATCTGCCCACCCAACCGCCACCTTTTTTATTGTCTTTTATTATTTTTTATATATATATATATATATATATATTTTTTTTTTTTTTTTTTTTTTTTGTTGATATACACAAGAGTGTACACAGCTTTTTTTTTTTTTTTTTTTTTTTAACTGACAGAGACATGGTTAAGGATATAAAATAGAAAATACAAAGTTTTTAGGAAAACCCATTTTAGCAGTGGCTGTGATCAGTTTATTAATATTCTTGTTTTTAAACTTTGCAGAGCATAAATTATTAATTCGAAATAAATGGTTAATGATGATGTTTCTAAATACCGAAAGATGCAGACATGAATTAAAATGTGTAAATAAGTTTACATTAAAACAAAAATCTTGCCGTTTGTCATAGATATCTGTGTAAAGTTTATTACCATCGATGATTATTTTGAGATCTAAAAAGTTAATTGATTGATTAGTCAGAGTATTTTGAGTTAGCTTTAAATTAGGTGGATAATTGAAGGAAAAGCCATTTTGTGAGTTCTTGTTGAGATAAAATACAATAATATCATCGATGTAACGATAAAATCGAACATCATCATTGCAAATTTGCTTTTCATAATAATAAAGATAGAGATCTGCCAAAATACTGGAGCTACAACCTCCTTGTGGGATGCCTAATTTTTGCAAATAGATATCGTTGTTGTGGAAGATATAATTATTATGGATAACAAAGTTAAGAAGTGTTTTAAATTTTTCTGCTTTAAAATTGTAAGGAAGATTAATTTGAGCTTTATATTCTTGAAAAAGACTGTAAATGATATTACTAAGATCTGATAACTCAATATTATTGAAAAGATCTTGAAAGTCAAAAGTCATAATATTGTCTATTGAATCGAGCGATTTGATGTATTGAATTAATTGAAAGCTATTTTTAAGACAGTGTAAATTATCAACTTTGCAAGTACATTTGTAAATTTGTTTTAGAATATCCAGTAGAGCTTTATTAGCATTGTTGTTATAAGTGTTACACCCAACAGTGACAGTGCGAAATTTAATTGGAGATATGTGAAACTTAGGTATGAGAACTATATAAGGATAATTAAAGTTATTGAAGGGAAGTTGAAGTAGTTTATAGTAATTATGTATTTTTCGGTTATTAATAATAAGTTTATTATTAGTTAAACTGAAGATGTTACTATTATTGATTGAAGAGTTTAAAATAGAAAGATAGTAGGATTTACAAATAATGGCATAATTATTAGGTGATTTGTCAACATAGGTGATCACAAAGGCATCCTGTAGTGATTTGATTGAGTTAAGAAGTACAGATTTTTTAAATAACACCAGATTTGAAGAATTGATAAATAATGCATTTTTGATTTTTTGTAACACTAAAACTTTCCACTGAGTGAAGTAGGCAATAGGTTTATTATGAGTAATAGATATTTTATAAATAAATAAATCTAGGTCATAAGAAAACTGTTGAAATATTTGTGGAATGCTAGTTTTAACTGGAAGTCTAAATTTGGTGCCAAATTTCATGAATTTTTTTAATTGATAATTATCAATAATATTGAGATTACCCGTGATAATGTGTCCATGGTCTCTGTCAATAAATTTTGAGAAAGAAGGAACATTGCATTTACAGGTTACAGTGTTAGTAAAAGAGGTAGACTTAGATACAGAATTATAATTGAATATCTTTCTGCCTAGAGGAAGAGGATATTTGAAAGTACGAGATAGATTTAAATCTTTAATCGGAAACAAACATGCTTTGTCATTAATGATAGACGTAATGTTAATACTGTTCAATATTTGATTTGTAAAATTCACAATTAATTGAGTATTTGTTTTAAATTTGTTGGGCTTTTTATTAATTTTTAAATTAAATTGTTTGATTTTGTACATTATAATATCATAAAAAATGTCTGAAAAATGTTTATTATAGGATTGGCTTTGAAAGACATTCAGAAAGTTTATTAAGTATTTCTTTTTAATTGCAAAAATAAATTTTCGAATAATGAACCAGTTATAGTTAGATAAGTAATTAGTCTGTATATCTGAAATGAGTTTAATAATGGCACTTTTAGAAAAGATAAAATCTGTTTTTTTACTACCTCGTTTAGTTCTAGAAGTTTTATTGTTAATTCTGTGATTGAGTTGTGCATAAATAGTCGAATAATCATGTAGAGGGTTGATGTTAGAATATGCTTTAATAGTTTTACTAAAATATTCGGAATTTAGTCCATATGGATAAATTGTATTATAATATTGCATAAATTTTGATTCAAGAAATAGACGCTCACTTTTATTTTTCTGAATTTTTACAATCTCTATGGTACATGAATTAAAATTATGTGATTTAAAGTGTTGTAATTCTATAGTTGATTTAGAAGGTGCAGCTGAAAGGTTTTTAGAATCTGATCGATGCTGATTAATGCATAGATGTAGAGGAGTTGAAGTTTCACCAATATAACTAAGTTTACAATGACCACAACTGATTTTATAAATAACATTGTATGCCTGACAAAATGGAACCAAAGAGTTATTATTATTCAATTGTGTGTGAGAGGCCATAGGGCAAGTTTTACATCTATTAGAACCGCATGTTCTAAATTGAAGTAAAGGAGGAGGAGATGATAGGTAACTGGATGTCGATCCAAGGATATCCCTATAAATATCCTTGTACCGGGCACAATACTGCTGTTAAGCTAAGTATTTTTTGCCAGGATCTAAAAATTTACTAAACAGAGTCATAGAGAAAAAATGTTTTTGTATATTAAAAATCACAAGGCAAGTAAGTATTTACATTAGATTTATCGAAAGTGGGCTATACCAAATTCAATTACTTAATTAAATTGATTCTTGATTAATAAGTATCTGGATTAATGAAAAGTGAAAAGAGAACTAAAAAAAAAAAAATAATAATAATAATTAAATAATATGTACATATTTACACTAAACCTCCTTTGACCGAATCTATTGATTTGGTTCCAATTACAAATTAAATTCCGCCCATTTTTTTAAAAGTAAAGTAAGAAAAACTAACCAACACAATTCACAAAATGTCAGGCACAAAATGCTAAATAATAATTAGAATTAAATATTCGACTACACATACACAACATATTTTTTATCATGATTTACGATGGATCAGTGAATGATATTCTAAAGATATTTATTTAATTAAAGAATAAATTATTAAAGTAAGTTGCCAACTATACAGTTAGTTAAAAATGATCCAGGGCCAGTGACAAAATACTGTCGCAAAACTTCACAACACTAGAAGAATCATAATATAATATAAATTTTAAATCAGTAAATAACATATTGAAAAAATTAGAGAAATTACCGAAATAATACAAATTGTAAGAGCACAAATGCAGCTTTATACAAAGTGTATAATACAAAAAATAGTGTTAATGCCAATTTAAGACAAATCTAAATATATGAAATTCATATATTAGATAATTTAAATGACATAAAGCAATAAGTTTTATTAAACACAAAATACATTCAAAATTTATGCGCAATTGCAGCAGGTTTAATTTTAAATGTAAATATAATAAAGATGATCTATTAAGCATAGTAGAAGCCAAGCAACAGATACAAGATCACTGAAACACCAATGACCAATAAGATATATATAAAAAAAAAAAAAAAATCATCAGTGGATGAAATACACTAATGTAAAGAAACCAGATCTATTAATTAACAGCCTGCAAAACAAACGAATCAATAAAGTAAAACAACAAATCTTAACTTAAAACCATAAACATATATAATATACAAAACTGAAAAACTGAAATTTGTTTATTTTGCTTAACTTTATTTAACTTTTTTTTTAATTAACTTTCATATAAGTGTATAATTACAAACAAAAAAAAAAAAAAAAAAAAAGAAGAAGAAGAAGAAGAAGCATGTTTAATGCAATATTATTTTTGATATAAAACATCCTTTTTTTTTTGTTTCTAACCTGTTTTTGCATGAACAGGTAAGAAACAAACAATTTTCTTAATTCAAGATTAACTCTCAACAAATTAGGAAGCTTTAACATTCTAAATCAATTTAATTTTAATAATAAAAAGCAATTAGAGTTCTGATTACTCAATCAGTATATAAATTACAATCAATTAAAAAGAATAAGCTTCAGTATGAGAATTCAGATCAAAGCAGTCATCTCAGTTTATCCCAAAGAAATGTAAATAGGTTAAATTTAATATTAAAGAAAATCGATGGAGATTTTAAAATACATTGAATGATAATAAAGAAAAACTACTCTAGTTGGTATGCCCATACAATGAAAATTATTTGATCCATTCAAGGTCAGTAAATAAAAAAAAGTATTTTAATATATAAAAGGCAACGTCTGTCTGTAGACAGCTTAGCGCAAAGACAGTAGCTTGGACATTCGCACAATTTTACATAAAGATGACACCCCCTCTCCCCCCAGAGGTATCTGAGTGCACCTCAAAGTATTTTTCCAATTTTTAATTAAATTAGAAAGTATTAATTGAAAACTAATTTATTCGAAATTGGCCTTTTTCTATTGTTGAAATTCATTTCTTATATTTCATATTTGTTTTTTATGGATAACTGTTTTTACTTTTTGTTTTTCTTAAATAATGGCCCAAAATCAACTGTTATAAATAAATAAATAAAGGCTTAACTTTTTTAATTATCAGACTGCAAATATGTCATATTTTTGTTGCTATGATGAAATATGTCTGTAGCAGTCATATAAAGTATGACAATGTGTTTTAAGATTGTTACTTTTGAATGATATTAATAGAGTTTAAAAAAAAAAAAAATTTTTTTTTCATTATAATTAATTTTTTCCAACTATTTTCTCTATTTTTACTGTGTATTTTTCTCTATTTTTAAGTCATAAAATTACTGTAAAGTAATAAACTGCCAATGGTATTACATTAGACATTAATACGAGATGTTCTGAGTTACCGTAATGCTGTGTATGTCATATGCTCATTCGAAATCCATTGTCAAGCTTATCATCTAACCGGAAATCTAAATCCTACCGACCCCAACTAGAAACAAAAATTCTTACAGGTGTATTTCACCAGAAACCAAGCAACAGATAATTGACAAAGGCGTTGTAGGATAAGAGAAATTAAGTCATAGTCATCCTTAACTTATAGTTTTCACCTTGAAAACAATTATGTAAGAAGCTTAAAATTTGCATTGAAGACTATCCAGCACTCAACAGAAACAAAAATTATCATTCATGCTCATAGAACTCCCATGAATAAGCATAAGAAACTATTTCAATGTTTCTTTTTATTATTATTATTAATAAATGATATGGAATTTTAAAAATTCATTTAAATATAAAGATTAACAAAGCAGACAAAGCTTACTAGTACAATTATCCAATTTTAAAAATGCATACCTCATTTATTATGAATTATAAAAGAAATTAATTCATTATGAATTATAAAATAATTAATCTTAAAAGTAAAAAATAAAAAAAAAAAATTACTTGTGTGTACTGCGACTCAAAAAATATCCCAGGAGTTTTAAAGCTTGTAACCGAATAACTTCATTGGTAGAGGCTAGAAGTTTCAAAACTGTCCTGCAGAGCAAAAATTATTAAGTTCTTTAGTAGCCTGTATATACTTTAAAAATATTTTGCCATTTTTTTTTTCTCAATAAAATATATAAGAACTATAATAGATTATTAAATTTTAGACACAAATATTTTAAGAATATAAATACCTAATTCCATTTTTTATATCAAAAGCAGGGACCATAGAGGCAGGATGTTCAGACATTAAAGACATTAACATTTGAAGTACATCGTGAAGATTTTCATCCTATAAAAAAGAAAGAAAAATGTAACAAATTAAAAAACACTACTGGGCAATAAAACAACAATAATAACAAAAACAAATTTAAGAATTTTTAAATTAAATCAAAAGAAATAAAATTAAACACATAACTTTTAGAAAAAGGAATCACTGAATATGTATGCACAAACCCAAAACACAATTTACAAAATGTGCAAATATTTATTAGATGACTGAAAATAGCCCAATCACAGTAAAATAATAAAAAAAATCTGGAGTGACTCCACTCGACTTTCCGAACATTGAGTAATTAACAGTTTTGTAGATAAAGTAAAGAAAGAGGAGTTGTTAAACAAACAAAAGAGAGAAAACCATAATAGAGTGTTTGAGTATTTTTGACCATATATTACACGATGTTTTATTTAACGCTGCTGAACTTTGAGCCCATAGATCATAATGATAAAGAATTTTTCATTGTGTCCCTGTAAAAACCTATAAATGCTAAATTCACCAAAATGCTTATAGTTAGTGCAACAATAATTTATAATACTCATATAAATTTTCAGCTCAATTCAATAAGGCGTTTAGATGCTATCGTACTTTTAAAAATTTAGTCCCATAGGCCATAATGATAAAGAATTTTTCTTTGTGTCCCTGTAAAAAAACTGTAAGTGCTAGATTCACCACAGTCTATACAGTTAGTTCAACTGTGATGTATAACATGTGTACAAATGTTTTGCTCAGATTAATAAGGCGTTTAGACGCTATCACACTTTTAAAAATTTGGCCCCATAGGCATAATGATAAAGAATTTTTCTTTGTGTCCCTGTAAAAAAAATATAAGTGCTAGATTCTCTAAAATCTATACAGATTGAGTATTTGTGACCTATAATATGTGTATAAATTTTTTGCTCAATTGAATAAGGCGTTTAGATGCTATCGCACTTTTAAGATTTTGCTCCCATAGGCCATAATGATAAAGAATTTTTCTTTGTGTCCCTGTAAAAAAACGATAAGTGCTAGATTCACCAAAATCTATAGGGTTCGTACTATGGTGACTTACAATATGCGTACCAACTTTCAGGTTAATCGAACAAAGCGTTTAGACGCTAGCGTGTTCACTCACAGACATACACACATACACACACACATACATACATCATCGTAAAAATAGTGAAAACGGACTCAGGGGACCTCAAAACGTATAGAAACATCAAAATCTCGAATTCGGATTTTTGACATGATTACAATACTTTCCTCACTATAGTGTTCGGAAAGTAATAAACTGTTGGATTTAATAGAAAAAAAAAATAATTATATGTTTTCAATTGTTGTACAGGGTCAGCCAAAAGCTTTTGATGCATTTTAAATTTTAATATAATAGGGGGTATTCAAAAAGTAAGTTATACTCGAACAAGGTAGAACAAAAACAATTTTTTTTAAGAAGTGTGCTAGAATATAATATGGCACACATACAACACATTTTTCTACACGATTCCGAGTCGTCGAAGGCATTTTTCAAAATTTTTGCACTAATCATTTGATGTTCTTGCCAAAGCTCTGGAGCTAGTTTAGAACTGGTGATAACAATGGACAAGTGGTGTACAAGACAGACATCCTTAATGAGAAAATATTTTGTGTTAAAGTTATGATTTTGAAATTTAAAAAAAAAAAAAAGCTAAAACAAGATTAATTATTTGTAATTAAACCTTAAAAAATAAATATTTTTTTAACATTTAAATAAATATTTATATTGGTATTAAGATTGCAAATGATATAGAAATACTAATTATGATAACTCATGGACGATAGTCAAATAATTCGATATAATTTAGAATTCGTCTTCTTAGACATAATTTTCTTTTAAAAACAATTGTTTAAAAAATAAAATTAAATGCAGGCTCATGTATACATAAGAGTGAGAAACTTTTTGGTTTCAAGGTAATGAATTTTTAAATTAGACTTTACTAAAGTTTTTCTTTTTTTAAATAAGGAAACAGCTAAAGCAAAAAGAAATATTTGGAATTAAACTTTAAAACATATATTAATTTATTTTTTAATACAATATATATATATATATATATATATATATATATATATAATAATAAAAATAAATAAATAAATACTTAAATTAATGTTAGAATTGCAAATGAAACAGAATTACTAATTATAATACCTCATGGACGGTAGTCAAATAATTCAATATACTCTGCAGTTCATCTTCTTTGACACCATTTCCTTTTAAAATTAATTGTTTCAAAAATAATAAAATATAGGCTCGTATGGACATAATATCATTTTGATTAGGACGGGGGCCATCTGAAAATAACATAAGGTACAAAATTAAAAACCGCATAAATTGTCCAAATACATAAAACATAAAACTGTACCAAAACATAAAGTAATAATAATACATAATTATTATGTTTTAATAATATAACAAAGCAATTTTTTTTTTCTTTTTACTTCATTTCAGCTTTTAACTGATACGTTTCTAATCTGTTTAGTTTGAAATCTAGAAGCGTTTATAAGTAAAAGAATCCTTTATCAGCTTAAACTAAAAAATTTTAAATCATAACATTAAAAGTAAGTAATATATTAAAAATATATTAAATATACTAAAAATAAGATTTATATCCTTAATACCATAAATTATTTAAAATTAAAAATATATAAACTTTAATCAGCCTTATACAAGAATACAGCACTATACATATCTTAAAAATTGTTTATTGAAAAAAGAAAATAAGGGTCTGAATAATTTATGATTTATCAGTAAACAAAGCATGATCAAGACATAAAATATACCCCAAAAACTTGTGTGTGTGTGTGTGCAGTCTACTTAAGCAGTTACAAACACAAAATGTCTCAATCTATGATGAATCAAAATTTTTGTTCAGAAATTAGTTTTGATAACTATAAAGGCATTGTAATGAGATTTTCAAAATACACTTACTAAGCTTTATTTATGTAGAATGTATGAATCTATTGAAAGAAAGACTGGAAAAATAAACTCGTTCTGTCAATGATATCTGTGACATAATCCAAAAGGCCTCAAACTTTTAAATTTAACACAAACTTATAAGTTTAACACAGTTCACACAAAACAAAGTGAATCGGTTTGATATAACAATATATAGGAATGATTGTGAATTCATGAAAAAGTGCCTGAAATTTTAACAAAAAAGAGTTTTTGTATGGGTAGAGAACATATAATTTATTGCAAGGAGATCCAATCCTCTCATTATGAAAAATGTTAGTTTTGAATAGGTTTAGCAATAACATAAATTTGATATTTTAGTCTTTTTTTTTTTTTTTTTTTATGAATTTAACAACCAGAAAAATTGGAATTTTGATACCAAAAATGAAAAAGAATACCCAAAATCAGATAAATTACCTCAACATATATATGTAAAATAAGTTTTATTACAAAGCACGTTCATAATGCTAAAGTCAGAAAAATTGGACGAATATTATGATAAAAAGTGCTGAGTAAATGCAACTCTCATTTTCTTGTGGTTAAGTAATGCATATTAATTAATCCTGGGGATCTGGGCCTGGGCTGGACTGTCAATCATTAAGTTAATAGCCAATGATTAAATAGAGGAGGAGTAAATATTTGTGCCCAAGTACACGGCATTTAAGCTGAAACACACGAGAAATCGTGGCTTTTTCCGATATTGACTTGCATCTATGTTAAATATTACGCTCATCATGTAAAAGCTCACTAACTAAACACGCAGGCCGGAGGGGCGCTGCTCGGAGAACTGCTGACTGACTATCGGTGTGGTTTCGGGACATATGACGCTCAGGATATCTAACTTCAGGCCAAGACTGCATCTTGAATTTAATAAAGGATTATTAAGGAAAATCTGAAAGGATTATCAAAGGAAATTTGATGGACTTCTCATCCTTTCTAAGATGCTTACAGTACTGGAATACCAACTCTCGTAATTTTACCGGATCCATGTTACGTTACATATATAAATATGTAATATGTTTTATCATTTATTAAAATTTTTAACATGAATCCCATCTTTACATTTATACTATAGAACCTAAACTCACAGATTTTCACTTCTTACTTTCATTATGTAGGAAAAAAAGTATTTGGCATTTTGTTCATTAACTTAGCAATCTAGAGAACATGTTTCAAATTACACTTTCAAGAAAGGATTCTGTCACAATCCGCGATTGTAATGAAATGCTCGCCCTCTGGTGGGCTTAGGTGAAATTACAATAAACATGGTTTAATTTGAATTCCATACAGCCGCCATTGCTTGCCGATATTTAGTTTCACATATATTTATTGAATAAAAATGAATAAATACGGTAAAAAAGATAAC
The DNA here is from genome assembly GCA_963930645.1 of Salticus scenicus. Classification (NCBI taxonomy): domain Eukaryota; kingdom Metazoa; phylum Arthropoda; class Arachnida; order Araneae; family Salticidae; genus Salticus; species Salticus scenicus. The sequence goes on along the minus strand of OZ005655.1, from coordinate 139,506,856 downwards.
ACATACTGTTGTGTGCTACAATCTAACTCCAAAGGATCAAGAAATCCAGAATTGAGCTTCCATTTATTTCCAAATGACAAATTTAAAATTTCAGTTGCTTCGGCTAATGGAAGTAAAGAATTAATCAGATGATTTGAAACTAATATTTGTTCAACTTCAGTTAAAAATCTACTTCCGATCGAACTTTGAATAAACTGAAGTGTTTTTTCCAAAAGCAATCAATTTTCCATAATGTAATGGCGGAGAAATTATAGTACGAATATTAAGTAGAATAACAAAAAGAACACGTGGCTATAATGTTTACTAACAACTGCAGTGTTGAGAAAGCGCCATCTATCGATCATTACAATCGCGGATTGCTTTTATGGGAGCAAAAACAAAATAAAATAAAAGCATTAGAAAGATGGCAGAAATATAATAAGTGCCTTTTAATTGAATACTAAAAGTAACTGAACACGCCTTACACTCAGATCTTATGAAATGCTCCAATAAACAAATATGACATAGTATAACAAAGATAATGTATATATTCAACATTGATAAAAAACAAATAACTTTAGAGACATTAACAATTTCATATTCAAAGACACTTTTCTTAGGTTATTATTATTATTTTTTTTAACTTACCTATTCCTTTTGGAGTGATACCACTTTTGTTTCTTGGGTTAACTACCCAATAATAATATTTTAGTGTGTGCATAGTCTGCAACACAGTACTTATTCGACGCACATTACTGTAAATTTGAGTATCAGCTAGAAAATCGGTTGCTAGATAAGTGAACAGTTTTGTTTGAACCTGCAACAGAGAAAGTTAATAATACATTAATTATCTTATACAATAACTAAAAGATAATATAAACCAGCATACATTACAAAATACTTTCAAGTTTATGTCAAAATAATAATAATAATTATTATTATTATTACTATTGTAAAAAGAAGTTTTGCGGCACATAAAAATAATGTTATAAGTTAAAAAAAAAAAAAAAAAAAAAATATATATATATATATATATATATATATATATATGTAATAAAGATGATCTATTAAGCATAGTAGAAGCCAAGCAACAGATACAATGACCAATAAGATTAAAAAAAAAAAAAAAAATCATCAGTGGATGAAATACACTAATGTAAAGAAACCAGATCTATTGATTAACAGCCTGCAAAACAAACGAATCAATAAAGTAAAACAACAAATCTTAACTTAAAACCATAAACTTATCAAAATTAATGAAAAAACAACCTAAGAAACACAAGGTAGGAAGAAGAAGGCAGGCGGCAAGACTTGTGACTTGCCTGTGGGGTTACACTAGTTTTATGCCGGCAACACTCCCCCAGCCTGCCACAACCAGAACAGGAACCATATGGATTTAAAAAAGCAAATTTCAAAGCAGATGAACAACAATGAAACCACGAAGCCACAATGAATTTCACTGATTGATCACATCGTGTTTAACAGTATAATTAGAACATTAAATATAGTTGACAACTCAAAAAGGAAAAAACTGAAATTTTAATGGAAAATGAAAGTTTGCATAGTAATACAAAGCAAATGCCACAAGCCTTCTACTTTTTTTTTTTTTTTTTTTTAATTTAATTTCACAAACCCACCCAACCATGCATTATAAAGGTTTCTATTGTATAATGTATACTGTCTGTATAGAGGCCTGGTCTAACCAAAAACAAACATATACACTCAAGAGCCAAAACATTATGACCACCCTACATTTTGCAATGAACTCGTCTGGATGACGTGGAAGGTACATGATCAGGTGGGAGTTGTATTTAACTGCTGCTGGAGAGTCTGAAGTATCATTCTTTCGCATACTTTTATGTGTGATGGAAAAGGTTGCGGATCTAAGCGACTTTGATAGAGGGCAGATTGTAATGCTCGAAGGCTCGGAACAAGCATTTCCGAAACTGCATGACTCATGGGTTGTTCGCGATCTACAGTTGTTAGTACTTATGCAAAGTGGATGAATGACGGTGAAACCAGCAGTAGACGGCATGGTGTTGCACGTCCACATGTTATCAAAGAAAAAGGTTGTCGGAGATTGTCCCGCTTGGTGAAGCAAAACCGGAGCCAGACAGTGGCTCAGCAGACAGCCCAATACAATGCAGGGCCAAGTAGAATTGTATCCGAGCACACTGTTGGATATGAGGCTACGCAGCAGACGTCCCACTCATGTGCCTCTGCTGACCAAGCATCATCACCAACTATGCCTACGCTGGGCCCGGGAACATTGTGACTGGACCATGGATCAGTGGAAGAGAGTTGCCTGGTCAGATGAATCACGGTTTGTCATTCATCATGCCAATGGCCGTGTCAGGATATGCCATCTTCCAGGCAAACGGTTGCTCTTTCAATGTACAGCAGGTTATACAAAGGCTGGTGGTGGCAGTATTATGCTTTGGAGGACGTTTTCTTGGACGTCTCTGGGTCCTGTGGTTGTGGTAGAGCAGATGATGAACACTACAGAGTATCTGAACATCATTGTGGACCAGTTGCTCCCTTACATGGCGTCTGTCTTCCCAACTGGAAATGGAATGTTCCAAAAGGACAGCGCTCCATATCACAAGGCTTGAATTGTGTTGGAGTGGTTCCAGGAACATGATGCGGAATTCCAGTTAATGTCCTGGCCACCTAACTAACTCACTGGACCTCAATCCGATAGAACATATTTGGGATGTCATGGAACGGCAGCTCAGAGTTCAAATAACACCAAGTCGCAATATCTGGGATTTGTGTGACCGTTTCTTAAACATCTGGTACAATCTGTCTCTGGCCATCAACCAAAGACTTGTGGCATCCATGCGAAGAAGGGTTGCAGCTGTGTTGTGGGCCAAAGGTGGGCCAACTTGTTATTGACAGGTGGTCATAATGTTTTGGCTCTTGAGTGTAGATATAAAGAAAACTATTTCAATCCAGTAGTTTGGGGTTTGAACTTCAACCCAGCTCATGAAGATGTTTGGTTAAATTTTAGTAGTTCTAAATTTTAAGATCCCATATAGCACATATTTTTAACAGTTGAAGAAATAGGAAGTGCTGTCCTAATAATTGATAGAAAGTCAAAAAGCATATCTGATGATTCCCATGCCCTATCCCAACCACCTTGCTCCTGTATGCATTTGATTTAAATATTCTTCATGCATTTTAAAAATTGTTTTGGTCTGTTTTTTTTTCTCACTTATAATTATATTTTACTTTTTCTTTTATTTATTTATTTTGTGTGTATGTGTGTGTGTGTTTGTTTGACTTTTTTTCTGTTTTTATCTGAATAAAGTGGTATTCCCGAGGCATTCTCAAAATATCCTATAGAGAAGCTACACTATATGGGATGTTGTTTAGAATATCTTACGAATGCATAAGTTTTCTGCATTAGAATACCATATTTACTAGAGTATATCATTTCTAGAATATATCATCTATCAGGGTTCGCGCGGGATCGCGGGAAGCGCAATATTAAAAAAAATCCCACTTAAAAAATTTTCAAAATCGCGCTTTTCCCGCAATTTTTTTTTTTTTTTTAAATCTAATTCATTGAACTCCGTGAATTTATTTTTTTATTTAAAAAAAAAAAAAAAAAATTGCGCATATCGTTCGTTAAAAAATAAATAAATAAAAATGGAACAATCAGTGATCAAATGTCCTACAAAAGCTTCTGATTCCTAATCTTTCTCCATCCACAACATAAATGTCAATATCCATTTCAAACTTGCTTTATGAGATTCTAGAACCTGTAAATAAATACAATTGTTAAATATTTCTTGATCATATAATTTTTTTTTGCCCACCTCCCCCTTTATTTATCTCTATCTAGCGATCAGCAATCAAATGTTCTGCAGAAGTCTTGTTTCCCAATATTTACCCATCTGAAATATAAATTATATTTATGATATTCATTTTAAACTTGCTTTATTAGATTCCAGACGTATAATTGAAAGAGTTTAATATTTCTTACTCTGTAATTACTTTTTTAATCCCCCCCCCCTCTTTCCCATCTCCGGAATACGGATTGCGGTCAATGATCAATTCTAGAAACAATAAAGCAATAGAAGTGCTCAATATTTCTGACATATGTAATTATTTTTAGACCTTTAGTGCTGAACTTAATGAATCTATTTATTTTTTCTCAATTAAATCTTTATGGGGTGTCATACCTATACCCAATTTGTAAACATGGGGAAAATGAAGAATAGATTTTTCAGGTAAGAAAATTTTTTCCAAATCAATTTACGAAAATTAATACTCAGTTGGTTTTATGCACATTTGAAACTAATTAGTTACTGCTACTTTTATATGAATGATTAATGTACATACATAAAAATCATATTTTATATTTGCTTGAAAAATTTGTTTTACTCTTGGTGTGAAATTTTAATAAGATTTTAAGTGGATATAAAAGTTATTGCCGGTATATAGAAGATTTTTTTTACGCTAATGAAAAAATCCTGAAAATTCTTAATGTATATAAAAACTATATATATAAATGTTTATGTCATCAGTTTATTGAAAGTGGCGTTATCAATATCCAACTAATCATCCAATCAATCATATTAGCAAAAAATTTTCAGCTAATTTCTAATTTCAGCAACCACATGTCTGTAATTTGCATATTTCTTGAAAATACTTTTTTTTTTTTCTGTAAAATGTAATTACTGACTTAAATTTCAAAACTCTCACTTAAATTTTCAAAATCCCACTTAATTTTTTTGTTAGAGTGGGAGAATCCCACTCATTGTTTTTCCTTAGTGCGAACCCTGTCTATGATAAATAATCAAAAACCATAGCTTTTGTTTATTATTGAACAACACATGCACACACAAAATTTTACCTTTAAATTATAAGAAATAATATTCTGATTGAGGAATATATTAAGAGAAAATATATTTAAATAAAGCTTTTTTTTTTTTTTTTTTTTTTTTTTTTAAATAGAAGAGGGAAAAACTTATAATATTGAACAGCTAAGTAAATGATTATTCCCTAGAATTACCAGTGACATTCTGAATTCCTTCACTTTTTAAATTTCATGTTATTCGATACCTTCCCCCTAAAAAATCATGATGAATGATTTTAAAAAAGTTTTCAAAAGTTTATTTAGATTCCAAATTTAAGCAAAAAAAATAATAATAATTAGACTTTCTTATTATTTTGACAAAATATCTTTTGAATAACTACTAAGGGGGGAGGGAATTTTTCATATTTTATAATGTTTTAGTTATTATATATTACAATCAATAACTGTAATATAAATTTATATTGAAATTCAACAAATGTTCCTCTATTTTAAAAATTACGGGCATCAAACAAATGCTTAAAGATAATAGCTAATATTTATTGTTTAAATTTCTAATTTCTCATTATCTTTTAATTTTAAAATACAAATGCCACATTTACTTCAAATTTTGAACAGATTTTAATCCAATGTAAAGTCTGGAAGCAAACTATATAAACACATTTTCTACAGAATATTTGACTGTGTGTTTTGAATAAAAGAATGGCCATATGTACATACAAATACATATAGACTGACAGACAAATACATATAGAGTAAACAGTTTTAACTAAAAGATATTAGGCAAAAAATTAATTTATGATTTATAGCATAACCAAGACAAAAAGAATCTCAACTACTAAACAAAATGAAAAATAATACACCTGTAAAGAATTATTGTAAAATACTTTTAGATACACAATAATGTAATTCACGTAACTACTAAAAAGATGTAAAATGCAATACTCTATAAAAAATAATTACTTACAGTTGTAGGTGTATATATCCAAAGGGCAGGATTAAATAATATGTGATCAAGTAATTGTTTTAATAATAATTCACTGTTGCTGTTGTTAACTGTAACCAAGTATTTTGTCAGATTTAGAAATGAAAGAAGAACTTCTTCTGTAATGTGATCTCTAGATGCCTACAGAAATAAATTAAATAAGTATAAAGGATTATTTAAAGAGAAAATACATAAAAAAAAAAAAAAAAATAATAATAATAATTTATCTAATGCAGAGGTTGCTAAACTTTTCGACTTTAAGGAACATTATTATTCATAATAAAAAATTCTGCAGATCACTAACATTATTTATTAAAGGATTGCAAATGTAATTATTGAATAATGATCATAAAAATCCCCTTTTATAAACATAAAATAAATCTACCCTCATTTTTATAAGATAACTGCAAATACTTAAACAAAAAAGATTGTTCAATTTCAATAAAATTATAAAGTAAGTTTAATTATTAAAAAATATTTTATTCTTATTTTCATATTGCATAATATGAAATTTTTTTTCTGCTTATTTATAATCAATCCAATGATTGTTGGCTCCACTGATGTTAGTGAAAGACAGAAAGTGGTTATTTTTAGCAAGGAATAGTACCTTGTTTTAAATGTTAATGCAATTAAAAATGTCTTTTCATAAAAATATACCATGAAATTCTGAGCAAGTGCCCCCACTCCACCAAACAACTCCCCCCGCCCTACGATTTTGGAATATTATCTTTTCTGTTAAAATTCTAATTAAGGCTCCTCCTTCTCTGTAAAAACATCAGACATTTATAATCCACTACTTCAAATGCTTTAAATCATTTTTACATGGATTCCAAAATTCTTTAACTCTTTTTTTTTTTTTTGAGGCTGGAGGGGGGGAGGGGTCATTTGCTCAGAATTTTATGGTAACATTGAAAATTTAAAATGATTTTTCATTGTTTTCTGTTTTTTCACCCAGCAAAGAAGTCTAATTATACATTGAACCACTAGTTGGCAACTTATGATCTAATGCTAAAAATCATTAAATAATTATCACCTTTTGTAGTAAATAGCTGATGACCAAGAATGCTTTATTCTGAATCATATGTTGCTGGACGGTTGGAGAATTCTCAACCAAATCACATACAAAGCCAATAAGAGTTGCACTGAAAGAGACAATATTATATATTTATATAACAATAAATAAAAGAAATGAAACAATAAACCATATGTAATTATTCCAAATTCAGTTAAAGTTATATACAAATAATTTAATATTTTTATACTTGTAAGGAGAATATGCTTAAATTTTACTAATAAATATACATAATTTTGAGAACTTAATAGAAAATATTACAGGAATTCAACAAGATTTTTTGCAATTGTAAGAAATGTTGTTAACGAACTAAAAGTTTGCATTTTTAATTAAATCTCCTGTAATGGGTGTATTGTCAACTTCGTCGTGCCGTGATAAGTATCAGTGAAACAGATTAATTTGTATGACTATTCTTTAATGATATTCTGCTTTTGAACCATATTTTTATTAGCAATGCTCCTGCTTACTTACTGTTGTTACTTTTCTGTTAAAACTATATTTCATACTTTCCTGTTTACTGCCTACATTTCCTAATATATTCAGTAACAGAAAACTAACCATGAAAACAAGCACTGATATATACTTTTAATATCATACATTATATATACTTTTGATAAAATGTTGCTTCATTTTATAATTTACAGAAAAATACAAAAACATGGTTGTTACACAAATCTGGGGAAGAAAAAAAATCCTGAGAAAAAGGTCTTTTTTTCCTCAGGTTTCCCTTTCATTTTTAAAAGTAAAAATAGATGTCAATGCAGCATTAGAATTTTACACATTTATGAGTCAATCAATAACTAGAGTATATTGATTTTATTAACTTACTGGAGTTGGTGAAAACCATATAATTGATATCTTTTCTTCATTATAAAAAACTTAAAAAAAAAAAAAAAAAGAAATCCCCGAACTATAATTTTAGACAATTTAAAGTTATAAGCTAAACCAAAAAATTCTGAATTCCTTTAATTTTTCCTCTTTTTATAATAAATTTTGAAATTTCCTATCTTTTAATAGCTTTCTGTCAAACATTCCTGAGTTTTCAAGGTGTTCCCTTAATTCTAGCTATCATAGCAGCCCCAATAAACATCAATTATTTGAACTGGCAATCTAAAGCATGTGGGTTGAAGCATGCAGATCAGTGTTTATTGGTTTCAATTAAAACTATAAAAAGGAAGAGAATAATGATAAGGAAAATTATAGAAAATAATCAACGCACCATGTGGCAGGCTTCTTATCTTGACTCTTTGTTATTGATATACCAGATGGTATATCTAACTGCCCAAGTAATGGAAAAAGTACCTAAAATAAATAAGGAAAAATTTGCTTTAAAATACTATTCACTGAATAAGGAACAGTTATTAATTTCAAGCTAATGTCACATAAAAAAAAAAAAAAAAAAAAAAATCTAAATTAAATCAGAGCATTTATATTTTACATATGTGCGCATAAATATAATAATAAACATAACAATAATAACAATTTAAACTAATTGTGTGCTCTTATTGAAAATATCAAATTTCAAATAAAATTCAATATAAAGTCAAATTTTATGCTACAGTAGAATTTTGATTATCTGTTATAACTGGTAACAACCATCTTTGGGAAAACTGAAATTTTCAGATGATTGAGAATGCTTCACTTTTAAGATTAAGGACAAACATAAGAGCTATTTCTTATTATGTTAACAAGTGCTTAATAAAAATAAAGCAAAATAAAAACAAATAAAAGAAATTATAATAACAGGAGACTTGGCGTTGGAATATTAAAACCCGAATAAACTACTACGTCTAATCTCACTATGGTTTCTTTTGATGTAAAATCTCTTTTCACTAATGTTCCAATAAGTGGCGCCCTCTGCTGTCTTGAAAATAGATTAAAAGAGTTTCATTTCACATCTTTTGAAATACAAGAATTAATCTCTCTTACCCGCATTTGTTTATCACAAACCACTTTTTCTTTCCAAAATAAATTCTATCGTCAGTCTGAAGGTTTAGCCATGGGTTCCCCTCTCTCCCCTATTCTCGCTGATATTTACATGCACTATTTCGAAAGCAAGCTTTTTAAGAAAATATCCTTTCCTTTTTGGACCCGTTACGTTGACGACACCTTCACGCTTATCGACATATCTCATCACAATATTGACCATGTCTTAGAAACTTTAAATTCAATTGACAGTAATATCCAGTTTACATATGAAATAGAAAATAATGGCTCCCTTTCATTTCTTGATACCCTCGTCTCTCGCACTGTAAATGGATTTTCAACCACCGTCTATCGAAAAAATTTTGCTGTCTCCCTTCCTCCCCATGCGCGTTCATGTCACCCACCTAACCAAAAAATGGCTGCGTTCTATACTTTTGTAAACCGTGCCCTTAATATTTGTTCAAATCCTATTTTATTAAAATCTGAAATTAAATACCTGAAAGCCATTGCAATTGACAGAGGTTATGACCCTTCCATTATAGACAAAGCTATCCAAAAATTACAACTCCCTCGTATTTCGTCTACTAAGTCAGTCTCTTCTAATATCAGCATTGTCTTACCCTATTTTCCTAAATCCAGTCAAACCATAGCTAAAATTCTCAAACAATATGATTTTAAAATAATATTTTCGCCTTTCAATAAACTCACCTTTTCTCAGTTAAAAGATCCAATTGATATGCATAATTCTTGGGGTATTTATAGTATTTCCTGTCAGTGTGGTTTATCATATATTGGCCAAACTAAACGCAGTCTTAAATTTCGTCTTAAAGAACATATGAATTACGTCCGCAAACAAGAAACCAATAAATCGGTTATTTCTAAACATTGCTGGGAGGAAAATCATAATTTTAAATTTAATTCAGCTAAAATAATTTGCAGACCTAAATCCATTCATGAACTCGATTTCTTTGAAGCTTTTCATATTTATAAAAATTTTAAAAACCTTGTAAATTGTGATTTCGCTATTCCCTATTTGTCTGACTGTTGGAAATTTTATATTCAGTCCACATTTTCTTAATTTTTCTACTGTTTACACAGCTAACTTTAATAAATTCCTATTGGCCACTCTCCCCACCTTTCCCGCAATCCTATTGGTTGAACTAAATTCGGCCTTTCTCCTATAAATACGAGCACTTCCGCAGATTCAGAATCCTTTTTGCACTGATGACGGCACGCTTAAGGCTGCCGAAACAGCTGTATGCATTTCCAATGTTTTTCTTTGGCGTTTCTGACGTAGTAGTTTATTCGGGTTTTAAATAAAAGAAATTACTTTTGAAATAAAGTACATCTATAAATAAAGAGAAGTATCTGTCTGTGTATCTGTGGGTCTGTCTGCTCTCTGGTGTTCAGATTACTGATTGCAGAGACATAAAACATAGCAGAAAGGTAGTTTGACCCCTCCAGGTGTGCACCTCATCGAGATTTTCTTCAAATTTCAAATTTGAATTATTTTATTTTATTTTGTTTATTTTTTCCATTGACTTTTGTCTTTCATTTTCCTAAAATTTATTCTTGCATTTCAATTGTCTGCATACCATTTTATTCGCTATTCATTGTTTATTTAATTCATCCATTACAAGACAAAATCTTTTTTTTTTTTTTTCTTTTTTTTTATTATATTTACTGGAATCAAATGGTAATACAAAAGAAAAAATTAAATATATTAAATTTTAAATAACATATATATATATATATATATATACGTAAGTTTATAACAGTTATGTTTATTTATAATTTTTATAATATAACAGCTTTTTTTTAATCTTATTTTTAAAGAAAAGGATAATTGATATGAAAACATTTAAAATACCTTATAAAAACTTTTCTATTTACTAGCTAATTAATTTCGGACACGCCGTGTCCATCATCAGAGCCAAGTAACTAACACGTCGTCATTCTTCTCTGTTTACTTTGCCGGGGAACTCTTGCGGTTGTTGTTTCGCTTCACTTCATTATTTTGTAGTAGTTGTTGCCAGGCGGTAGGGATGAGATAGTGCTCTCTGTCATTCACAGCATTGTTGCTGGTTATAATTTCGAGGGCCTCCCGTTTTAGTGCATAGTTATGGTTACTGTAAGGGGCTATTTTTTATATGTTAATTGAGTTAATATTTATAGGGTTATTGTTGTGGGTGGTGGAGAAAGCTGTAGAGGATTTTCTTAATTTTAGATCGGTTCGGTGTTCTTTTTTGCGTTCTGAAATTTTACATTTTGTCATTCCGATATAACAGGCTTTATTTCCGTTGGTGTGTTCAAAGTCTATTTTATAAATGCCAGGTGTAGAGTTTTGTTGAATAATGTCTTTTTCGTTACGGATGTATTGAAAGATGCTTTTGTTAGGTTTTATTGGGATGTTTATGTTTATATTTTTGGCTTCGTTTTTTATTTTAAGGCTGGCGCCGTTACAACTTCACTACATCCATCCCATATTGTAATGGCGCCAGCCTTAAAATAAAAAACAAAGCCAAAAATATAAACATAAACATCCCAATAAAACCTAACAAAAACTTCTTTCAATACATCCGTAACGAAAAAGACATTTTTCAACAAAACTCTACACCTGGCATTTATAAAATAGACTTTGAACACACCAACGGAAATAAAGCCTGTTATATCGGAATGACAAAATGTAAAATTTCAGAACGCGAAAAAGAACACCGAACCGATCTAAAATTAAGAAAATTCTCTACAGCTTTCTCCACCACCCACAACAATCTATATATATAAAAGAGTACTTCCTGAGTGAGTGAGAAGGGGGGGGGGGGGGGGGGGGTGATTCATCATCGCCCAGACCAAACCCCTGGAGCTAGAAGCATGAAATTTCGTGACAATGTTCTTTCTATGACGTAGGCATCCACTAAGAAGCGATTTTACAAAATTCGCCAAAAAGGGGGGGGGGGGGGGAGGGGGGGTGCAAAACGTGATTTCACAAAATCCTATATATCTCAAACAAAAAAAATAGATATACGTGAAATTTTTTCTCTAAAATATAGCTAATGCAAGTATCTAAAAACCAATTTCTGGATTTTTAGAAATTCAGTCCCCAGGTGGGGCAGCAGGGGAGGGGGGCTATGGGGCAAAAACAAATAGAAATACAGTTAGTGCGTTCAAAATTGGTACAGATAGGTTTTAGAGGCCTGCAAGTCGAATGAGGATATTTTCGATTGTGTAAAGTTATTAAGAGGGGCAGGAAGGGGGGGGGGCAAAAAATAAAAATAGAGTTAGATCGTTCAAAATTGTTATATAGAGGTTTTCGATACCTACAAATCGATTGCAGATATTTTCGAATTTGTAAAATTATTAGGATGGGCGGTAAGGGGGGCTATGGGGCAAAAACAAATAAAAATACAGTTAGTGCGTTCAAAATTGGTACAGATAGATTTTAGAGGCCTGCAAGTCGAATGGGGATATTTTCGAAAGTGTAAAGTTATTAGGAGGGCTGGGAAGGTGGTGGGTGGAGGGGGGAGGAGGGGGCAAAAAAAGGAAAATAGTTAGATCATTCAAAATTGGTACATAGACCTTTTCGATACCTACAAATCGATTGCGGATATTTTCGAATTTTTTAAATTATTGGGAGGGCGGGAAGGAGGGGGGAGCGCAGGGGCAAAAAATAAAAATAAAGATAGATCATTCAAAACTGGTGCATAGAGGTTTTTGATACTTACAAATCGATTGCGGATATTTTCGAATTTGTAAAATTATTAGGATAGACGGGAGGGTGGGGCGAAGAGGGAAATAATAGGTATAAGAGTTAGAGCATTTTGGGAATTTTTTTCGAATGCAGTGAGAACCCGGTGTGACATTTTTCCTAATCCATTTTGTTTCTCTTTTTTTTTTCACGTGATAAAAATTAATGCAATATTGAGAATTCAGTAATTATAGTGATTCATTTAAAAATAGGGACCAGCGAAGCAGGCGTTGCCTGCTAGTAACCCTATAAATATTAACCCAATTAACATAAAAAAAATAGCCCCTTACTATAACCATAACTATGCACTAAAACGGGAGGCCCTCGAAATTATAACCAACAATAATGCTGTGAATGACAGAGAGCACTATCTCATCCCTACCGCCTGGCAACAACTACTACAAAATAATGAAGTGAAGCGAAACAACGACCGCAAGAGTTCCCAGGCAAAGTAAACAGAGAAGAACGACGACGTGTTAGTTACTTGGCTCTGATGATGGACACGGCATGTCCGAAATTAATTAGCTAGTAAATAGAAAAGTTTTTATAAGGTATTTTAAATGTTTTCATAACAGCTTTTTATTTTTCATTTATTTAGTTAATTCTCTTAAAAGAAAAACTACTGTTTAAAAAAAAAAAAAAATGTTTTATCTCAATTTTATCTTCTAAGTTATAGAAAACACAAAATTAATTCAATGACAAGTTTGTTTCATATACATGGAAATTTGGGTTGGGTTAAGGGGATTAACGGCCCTCTTCACTTACCGCCGCCGGTAGCTCTAGCCAATGTTATTCTATGGGGAAATTTTCTTTACAAATAACTTATTAACTAATACATATTTTAAAATTCTGTTTTCACATTCAGAAAATTCCCAACTGTTAAATTGATGGACTTTTTTTAAAAATGTATTTTTTTTTTTTTCAATTTTTAATATTTTATTTTGAAATTGCAAAATGAAAAGATTTCACATATTGAAAATTCGTATTTTGTAGCTTCAAAATAAAATATAAATAACTAGTATGTTGTGGCCACCACAAGACTTTCCTCTATATTTACCTATACATATTCAATCAGTAACAATATTTAAAAAAAAAAAAAAAAAAAAAAAAAAAGTACGATTTTTTTTTTTTTTTTTTTTTTGTTAAAAGTGAAAAAAATCAATAACTTTGTTTTAAATTATCACAGATTTATAGTTCAACCATTCGTTTTAAAGGTATTGACGAGACCTTTCGAAAGATACCCATCTTGAAAATTTATCCCCCCCGGGGGGGTACTATGGCCCCCCCATGAAGAAATTTTTTTTCCTAGTTACATACTACTATTATCAATAATTCATATTAATTTTACAATCACAAGTTTAAAACAACTCTAATTATGCACATTTATACGAATTTTTGTCCTATGCTGCCATGTTAAAAATTTAGATAAAATGCTATCACAGCGCCACCTGTTGAGCTATTGATCCCCAAACATAATCAGCACCAGTTTATGTCGGGGACCAACTAAATACCAAGTTTGGTTAAATTTCGTTAAAAAAAAAAAAAAAAAAAAAAAAAATTGCGATATTTTTCTAAGTTTTTTTTTGTTAAAAGTAAAAAAAATCGATAACTTTGGTTTAAATTATCACAGATTTATCGTTCAACCATTCGTTTTAAAGGTATTGACGAGATCTTTCGAAAGAAACCCATCTTGAAATTTTGCCCCCCCGGTGGTGGGGCAACCGATGCCCCCACATGCACAAAATTTTTTTCCAAGTTAACTATTACTATTATCAACGAGACCTTTCGAAAGATACCCATCTTGAAAATTTACTTCCCCGGGGGGGATTTTCCCCCCCGGGGGGGGAACCGATGCCCCCCCATGCACAAAATTTTTTTCCTAGCTAACTACTACTATTATAACTAAAATATATACTAAAATAACTCTCTTTATGCCCATTTATACGGAAATTTGTCCTATGCTGCCATGTTAAAAATTTGTATAAAATGCGATCACAACGCCACCTATTGAGCGATTGATCCCAAAATCTAATCAGCACCAGTTTATGTCAGGGTCCAACTATACACCAAGTTTGGTTCAATTTCATTGATCGGTTCGTGAGATACGGTGTGACATACGAAATTTTGCGATCACAGCGCCACCTGCTGGACGATTGATCCCCAAATCTAATCAGCACCATGCCCCGTCAGGTTCCAACTATATACCAAGTTTGGTTGAATTTCATTCATTAGTTCGTGAGATACGGTGAAAAATACGAAAATTTGTCCTATACTGCCATGTTAAAAATTTACATAAAATGCGATCACAGCGCCACCTGATGGGCTATTGATCCCAAAATCATCTAATCAGCACAATGCCCCGCCAGGGTCCAACTATATATCAAGTTTGGTTGAATTTCATTCATTGGTTCATGAGATACGGTGAAAACACTAAACCACAGACAGACAGACAGACAGACAGACAGACAGACAGACAGACATTTTTAAAAAACTATCAATTCGTGTTCAGGACACCCCAAATTGTGTAGATCCGTCAAAAAACGGAGGTCGAAAATTTTCGCGAATCCAATACTTTCTCTATATTACATATAGAAGAAAGTAAAAATTAAAAAAATATTTTTTTAAAAAAAGTCCGTCAATTTAACAGCTGGGAATTTTCAGAATGTGAAAACAGAATTTAAAAATATGTATTAGTTAATAAGTTATTTGTAAAGAAAAATTTCCCATAAAATAACATTAGCTCCGGCTTCCGGCGGCGGTGAGTGAAGAGGGCCCTTAAGGCCAATTGACAGCACTAGGGTTCTAGGCCTGAGAAGGGAATGCCCTTTGTGGGGGGTCTTTCTAAGGGCCCCATCCTTTATTTAAGTTTCGGAGAAAACTACAGAAATCTTCGAATGGCTAGGCTGAACAGCGCAACCTGGGATCCAACCCGGCACTTCACGTCTACCAGCTTTGAGTTCAGCTGCTGGTGGGTCAATGGAAATTTGGCCAATGCACTCATGTGTCTTATAACAATATGAAAATGGATTAAAAATGTAATGGATTAATTATAAAATTACCTGTATTCCTCCAATTGAATTTAATGTACTGTGGATGGAATGAGTTGTTATGGCTTTTACATCCTAAAATAAAAGAAGTAAAAGACATTATATTCAATATGAGTTTTAAAACAAATATAAAGATAGCATAGTTCTAATAAAAATAAATAAATAAATAAAGCAATTCCTGATTTAGAAATGACAATTAATATACTTTAGTTAAGTATACTATTTATAGTATATTGCTAACATTATATTGATTAGAATATCAAAAAGAGATGAAAAAAAATAGATATGCTTTTACTACAATTATGCAACATACAAATGAAACTTTTTAAAATTACTTATATCAATTGGAAGAAAATATTTAAATGAAAGATGTTAACATTAATTCAAAAATAGGAAAGATAAGTTTTGGAGAGATAAAGAGTATCTGATTGTAAGATATTTTGAAGAGATACAACTTTAAATATTCATTTTAAATTAAACATTGTTTTATAAATGTCTGACAGTAAATATTGATTATTTTAAAAGTTTTAGAAAAAAAAGTAAATTCATTCTTAAAGTTATAAAGGAAATGCTATGAATGGTGTCAGTTTTATCTTCAGAAATATATTTGAATTGAATTTGAATTGAAAAAAGTTAGGTGGGTGTGTGACTTCCCACCTAAATATTAAAGTAATTTGCTGCATTTAAATTTTCATTTTTTATTACAAAGAATACCAGAATATAAAATAATAAAGGGAAAGGTTTGTTTGTTTGTCTGTTCTTCTGTATGTTCAGGCCCTATTGACCACAGAAGTACAAAAATTGACATATGGATGCTCAGGAGCCTTCCTGAGGGGCTCCTGAAAATGGAATTTAAAAATTTTAATTAGTTGCAGAGATATTAATTAAAACGTCGACCTATGTCAATTAATAAACCAGTCAATTTTGAGTTTAAGATGCATTTAAAGAGCATTAAATGGCTAAATAAATTAGAAATACCTATCCAATTGTTACAAATTCAGTACCAAATGAAAGTGTCGATTTTTCTGAATCCAGGAGTTCAGAATTTCAACACAACAATAAGATTTCTTAAAATTAACTAAAGTATGAAATTTAGGTGGCAACACTTGATTATTTCATTTATCAATTCTTCAGTGCTAGATATATTGGCTGACTACTCTTCCGGTCCAGAATAATTGCTTTTTGATCATGTGACGAGATACTTGAAATAAAAAAGGCAGTTTTTGAATTTTTTCAATTGTAAATTGATTTAAACAGAAATTGATAATCACGTGTCTTTACTGTTCACCTGTCTACGGTTAAAAATTCTAAAGAAAAGCTTAAAAAAAAAAAAAAAAAAAATATATTTATACAAATTCATTTTTTTTTCATCTGTTAATGTAAAGAGACAAAAGTTACTTTTAAAAAAATAATAATGCTTTTCTTTTCTTTTCTGAACTGGGCTGTAAAAAAGTAGTTTTGGAATTTCTTAATTTTAGACGGATTTCAACAGAAATTGCCAATCGCCCTTGATAGATTCAGGCCCCGATCATGACAGATTGGGGCCCTAGGGAAAGTTAAATTAGGGGCCCCTCTCGAAACTGTTGGAAAATAATTTATATACGCTACGATAGATGATGATCAATCTGTATGTACAATGCTTAAACAATATTTTCGAGGGTGAATGTTTAAATATATTAATATTTTTCCATTTTTAATTGCTATTAATGCTACCAGCTCCACGTCCACACAATCCAATATGGAATGGGTTTGTTCTGCTGATCTCCTTCATGATATCGTGTCTGAGAGGCAACAACAAAGAAGCACTGTATAGCATATTTAATTTACAATAAATAGGATTTGGCATATAAATTTAGTAGTCATTGATTTGCCCGCTTTCGTTTGGTCACTCTACTACTGTTTTTTACACATTAGGATAATTTATAGCAGGATCTACTGATCAAAATGAATTTCGAACCACTATGAACTCCCTGCCTGAACTGGGACATGAACTCTGCATCTGTTGATTAAAGGCTATTAAAGTATGTTCACTATTCAGCGTAAATAGAAAAAGCAAAATATATCCAAAATGAAAATTCTGTTTTTTTAGAAAATTTAGTACTTCAAAGTCCCTGTTTGCTTATGCGATAATATGGGCCTGGATAGATTAGCCATTTTGAGTGTAAAATATTTCAAAGATATTCATTAATATTATATGTAATACATCATTCAAAAGATATTTTTAAGTACTTTTATTGCAGACTGCTAAAGTCATATAAACCGTTCAAATTCCGCATGAAACTTTTGGAGAAAACTACAAAAAACCCAGAACTTTTTTATTCTTTTATATTTTACAGAGTTTCGAATTCCAGTTTCCACTCCAATTTCATACTAAGGATTTTTAACATTATACAGCCCGGAATTACACAAGCTTTGGAGAAAACCATTGTTAAGTCAGACACAAATCTTTTTATAAAAATGTTAATATTACCTTTGTATCTCTGCTTCTAATTAACGTAATTTCATATGTAATATATCATTTTAAAAGTTACTTGAATTGGAATTGAAAAGTATATGTTGCAAATCTCTGTCGCTACAGGGCACTTTGATATTTTAATAATTCAATATCTAGAATTCTAATTATTTTACATCATTTGAAATATTGCAGACTTTTAAACTGATATAAGCCATTAAATTCTGTACGGGTGCTTCAGTAAAAACCACAGAAAAGCCAGAACACCTTTATTACAATATCTCCAATTCTAATTATGATGCAGGCTTTCGAATTCTGATACTCTGCTCACATTTCATATTAAAGATTTTTAACACTATTATCCTGCAATTAAGCAAGTTTCAGAGAAAAAACCTCAAAAAAAAAAATCAGACACAATTTTTTTTATAACAATGTTTATATTACCTTTGTATCTCAGCTTCTAATTAACGTAATTTAATAGGTAAAATAGCAGTTTAAAAGTCATTTAAATTGAAATTGAAGAGTGCATATTACAAATCTCTGTCGCCAGAGGGCACTTTAATATTTTAATAATTCAATATCTCCAATTCTGATTATGAGTAAATTACTTATAGGGAGAAGATTAGGAAACTGTAGGCCCCACCGGGTGTTGGGGATTTACCACAATTAGAATTTTGAAAGGTCCTTTACATGGTGAGCGAACGGACTGTTTCAAATCATGAAATGGAAAGCGGTGCCTTTGTCGCCACAGAGCAAAAATTTGCTACAGTTAAAACTTTCAAAGCTATTTGCACTGTGAGTGAGCAGGCTATTGTAAGTTCTAAAACAGGAATAAGGTGCCACAGGTGCCACCAAGCGGGACTTTGCTAAAGTCAGAATTTTCAAAGGTCATAACACGGTGAGCGAACAGGCTGTTTCAGATATTGAAATAGGAAGAGGGCACCACAGGCACTACCGAGCGGGAATTTACTGCAGTTAAATTTTTCAATAAAGCTATTTTAACTGTATGTCAATAAGCTGTTGTAGGACCTCAAACGGGAAAAAAGCACTGCAGGCTCCCCCAAACGGGAGTTTCATAGAGTCGTATTTTTCAAGGATCGTGAACCAGCTGGTCGCCGAAGGCGGCTAGTAAATAAATAAAATGCAAAATAATGCTATTTAATGCACACATATATTTAAATTTAAATTTAGCATTGTATTCATATATAAAAAGTAAATGTTGTAAATAAGTCAAAAGTTGAAGTGGCATTTTAAAAGACTTAAAAGATTATAAATGAAACTACTATAGAAAAAATCAGAAAATTGGAAATACAGTCGAACCTCGTTAACGTGAATTTCAAGGGGGATAATAAAATTGTTCCATGTTTTCAGTAGTTCATGCTATCAGTAATTAATTTTCATATGACTAAACTATTCTTCATTTTGACAGGGATTGTGGAAACAGTTAATGTTAAAAGTAATTTATGTTAAGAGGGTTCACTTTAACGAGGTTCGACTGTATAAGATAATAAAATGCTGCTCAAGTGATAGTAATATTTACATAAAATTATGAATAACCTGTTTACCTGTAACATTAAAGCATGAGGTGTATGGACAAAAAAGGAAATATTCCCTTTAGGTGCAGCTTGTAAACATAGTTGGCTATCTGTAGCTACAGGATTATACATGAATACTATGGCACTTGAAAGTTTACCGTCATACAACACCTAAAATTACAATCAGAAATTTAAATATTCGTTATAATCCACTATAAACAAACAAATAATAATAAAATTTTTGATAAACAAATTTATTTTGTTTTATAAATCTTTTTTTTTAATGTTCAAAATTGACATATTACCCCTTTGCCAGCCGTAACACTCTAAAGCGCTCTGAACAGTGTTGCTAAATTTAGGGACACTTTTATTCGACTACCACCAAAAATTTTGAGAAGTGATATTTCATATATATATATATATATGTATGTATATAATAATGAGGATCTATTAAGCATAGTAGAAGCCAAGAAACAGATACAATATCACTGAAACACTAATGACCAATAAGATTAAAAATTTCTTTATGTAGGAGAAGTTAGAAAAATGAAAAAAATTCATCAGGGGATGAAATACACATATCTAAAGAAACCAGATTTATTAATTAACAGCCTTCAAAACAAATGAAACAATGAACTAACACAACAAATCTTAACTTAAAAAACACAAACTATATCGAAATTTATGAAAAATAATTCAAAAAACCCAAGGAAGATAGGAGGCAGGTGGCATGACTTGTGACTTGCCTGTGGGGTTAAACTAGTTTCACGCTGGCAACACTCCCCCAGTCTGCCAAGACCAGAATAGGAGCCATATGGATTAAAAAAAACAAAATTTCAAAGCAGATAAATAATAATGAAACTACGAAGCAACAATGAAATTGATTGATTGATCACAATGCGTTTAAACAGCATGATTAGAACCTCAAGAATAGCCGATAACTCAAAAAAGAAGAAACTGAAATCCTATGGAAAAAGAAAGTTTGCATCAGTAATACAAAATACGAGGGTCATTTTTAAAGTAAGAACCGATTGCGCATCGTGTTCGCGCATCCTGTCAAATAACGTCAGTTCAAGGTCGGCCACTCTTTGCCAGTCTCTCACTACACCGCCATTACGTTTCACGTCTCTGCCACTATTGGTTGTATAGTTAAACTACTTCATTTGTCGCCATGTCAATCAGTAATCCCACTGACTGTGAAGTTCGCTCAGTTATTCGGTTTTTAAATGCAAAAAAAGTTCATCCTGCTGAAATTCACCGGCAGCTTGTTGAAGTTTATGGTGAAGTTGTAATGAATGATGGAAATGTGCGTAAATCGTGTAGGCTTTTTCATGAAGGAAGGACAAATGTTCATGACGAAGAACGATCTGGACGGCCTACTGTCATGAATGAAGACTTGACACAAAAAGATGATGAGGAAATTCGTCGAAACAGGCGCTTCACTATTGATGAGCTTCATCAGAAATTTTCACAAATTTAAAAATCAGTAGTTTATCACATTGTTTCTGACAAAAAATGTGTGCGTGGTGGGTGCCAAAAATGTTGACAGAAGAACACAAAACAAAGCGAATGGCACATTCTTTGTCCTTTTTGGAGCGCTATCACAAGGATGGTAACGAGTTTCTGAGTCACATTGTGACCGGTGATGAAACGTGGATTGCGTACTACACTCCAGAGAGTAAACGTCAATCCAGTGAGTGGCATCATTCAAACTCTCCAAACTGACGACGAAAATTCAAACGAGAAACTTCAACACGAAAAATTATGGCCATGGTGTTTTGGGACCGGAAAAGCATTCTTCTGTTAGACTTTTTGTTAAGAGGAATGACAATAAATGCTCAGAGGTACTGTGAAACGTTATTAAAGCTTAGGCGCGCTATTCAAAATCGCCGAAGAGGACTGCTGTCTAGCGGCGTCGTTTTGCTTCACAAAATTGCTCGGCCTCACGTTGCGGCAAAAACAAAGACGCAACTGGAAAATTTTCATTGGGAAGTACTGGATCATCCAGAATACAGCCCTGACTTAGCACCATCAGACTTTTACCTGTTTCCAAAACTTAAGGAATTTCTTGGTGGAAAACGCTTGGAAAATGATGACAAGTTGAAACTGTTACTAACTGGTTTTACGATCAGGCGGCAGAGTTGTTTGATGATGGGATCCAAAAGCTGGTGCCACGACTTGACAAATGTTTAAATGTTAATGGTGACTATGTTGAAAAAAGACAAAATGTTCATATTTTAGTTCGTAATAAAATTTATGTTCATAAATAAAGTTTATCTTACTCCATTGCAAAACGGTTCTTACTTAAAAAATGACCCTCGTATATGCAACAAAAGTCTTCTGCTTTTCTTTTTAATTTTTTAATTTTAATTTCAGAATCCCACCCAACCATCCAGCCTTATAACCCCCCACCTCTGTAATCAAGCATCTGCCCACCCAACCACCACCTTTTTTATTGTCTTTTATAATTTTATAATTTTTTTTATTAATATACACTAAAGTATACACAGTTTATTTATTTTTTTTTTTTTTTATGTACTGACAGAGGCATGGTTATGGATATAAAATAGAAAATACAAAGTTTTTAGGAAAACCCATTTTAGCAGTGGCTGTGATCAATTTATTAATATTCTTGTTTTTAAACTTCGGAGAGCATAAATTATTAATTCAAAATAAATGGTTAATGATGATGTTTCTAAATATTGAAAGATGCAGATAAGAATTAAAATGTGCAAATAAGTTTACTTTAAAACTATATACATTTTCTTTTTTTTATAAAATGAAATACTATTGTAACACAATGATTTTTCTAAATGTCTGAAAAGTTCTACAAGTAAAAAGCAGCTAAAAATCCATATTTTTTAAAAAACTCTCAAGCACAGTTAATACTAAATGAACATCATTGTCTTACCCTTTTCAAGTTTTCGGGGAGAGATGAACTGGCTTCACCTTCAAATCGAAACTGACTCTAAAATAATCAAAGAAAAACATATAAAGAAAGTGTAAATAAGGAGTAATAATTTTTTGAAACCGAGCAAGATTATTAGTATGTTATATATGATTAATTTAATTCCAACATTATACTATTCTAAAAACTGGACACAAATAAGAATTATTTACATATATATGTATGTGTGCATGATGGCAACACTCCATGAATATTCTTGTTCTCATAGAATGATCTGAACTACAGTGCGATGAAGATGATTAACAATTAAGATAACAATGCAAATTGGATTGATGGAATGACAAACGAATAATAAAAAATTATTCTACTTAAGCCTCAATGATGTTTATTCTTTAAGCAATATATTTAAGCCTCGTTATCAATGAGTCTCAAGGCCCATGTTAACCTATGGGGAAAATAATCCATTATTATTCAATAGATGATCCATATTTTAAAATTCTGATTTCATATTCAGAAAATTCACGAATGTTAAAGTATGTCGTATTTTTCAAAAATTGCTTTTTAAAAACTTTTAACATTTTATTTTGAGGTTTAATGCAAATTTTCACTAAGTGAAATTTTATGATTTCAAAAAAAAAAAAAAAAATCAAACGTTTGGAAAATGAGACATATGTTGTTGTTGTTGCTTATCCTCTTTGTCTGACGGAGTCAGACAAGATCCACGAGTTCGTTGACAACATATTTTAACAGTCATCAAGTTTTTGAATGTGAAATCAGAATTTTAAAATATGCATTATCTACTGAATAGTAATAGGGGATATTCTCCTCAAAAGTTAACACAGGTTTTGGACGATTTTGATATTCACTAATAATGTGCCTTAAGAAATTAACAAAATGTCAAACGAATAATAAAAAATTATTCTACTTAAGCCTCAATGATGTTTATTCTTTAAGCAATATATTTAAGCCTCGTTATCAATGAGTCTCAAGGCCCATGTTAACCTATGGGGAAAATAATCCATTATTATTCAATAGATGATCCATATTTTAAAATTCTGATTTCATATTCAGAAAATTCACGAATGTTAAAGTATGTCGTATTTTTCAAAAATTGCTTTTTAAAAACTTTTAACATTTTATTTTGAGGTTTAATGCAAATTTTCACTAAGTGAAATTTTATGATTTCAAAAAAAAAAAAAAAAATCAAACGTTTGGAAAATGAGACATATGTTGTTGTTGTTGCTTATCCTCTTTGTCTGACGGAGTCAGACAAGATCCACGAGTTCGTTGACAACATATTTTAACAGTCATCAAGTTTTTGAATGTGAAATCAGAATTTTAAAATATGCATTATCTACTGAATAGTAATAGGGGATATTCTCCTCAAAAGTTAACACAGGTTTTGGACGATTTTGATATTCACTAATAATGTGCCTTAAGAAATTAACAAAATGTCTAAACATATGATAAAAAATAAATAAATAATAATAATGATAATAATTCGTCTTTTACAACACTCTCAATGAATTTGATATTGCAATAATAAGCGAAACAAAACATATACAAGATACCTTATTTTCCAAAAATATAGATTATAAAGTAGATTACTCAAATACAAGGTGAGGAGAAATTTTTAGAACTGTATAGCACTTCTGACAGCTTACACAAATGTTAAAATAATTTTACAATAAAAAATCTGAAAATTTATCAAAGATTTAAAAAAAAAAAAAAAAAGGTGTGAAATTTTAACAAAAGACAGAAAAATCTCATCCCAGATACATAAGGAGGAATAGGATTTGTGAAATTTTTTGACTTTCAGTTTTCAATGAATTTTCATATTTTAAGATGCCCTGAAACATGATTTGGTCATTTATAGAAAACATTTTCTCTCTGTGTCTGTGTGTTAGCAAAATTCTGTGGGTAATGTATTGCATGAACAAATGGATGGAGCGTAACAACCAAATTTGATATTTGGTTAGAACTTGATGTAAATTTATGTTGATTAGCTTCTGTGATATATCATACAACAGGTGGCAAAGCTATTCTGTAATTTATTTTTACCACTTAAGGGAAGGTATAGCTCAACTTTTACAGAGTAAGAGTATAAATGCACCAAGCTCGATATTTGAGATGGACATTAAGTAAAACTGCGCTTATTCAATTTGAGGAGCATTGCATATCAGCTGATAAGTAGCGCTGCTATGCTGCAATTTAATCCAATCCTGTTTACTGGATGGTGCTATCTCACCTTCTATGATACAGAAATAGACCAAATTTTGTCTATGATATATAAGTGAATCAAATTTCATACGTTATATGGACTATAGATTAAACTTACAAGGAAGGGTCATCAATTGTTCAAAAGATATTTTAAGATGTTATGTATCAGCTTAAAGGTCTAACTTGAGCTGAAAACAAAAATATCTATCTTATTGGCAAATGCGCCTCTTGTGCGAGCTTTTCTCAATTAAAGTTTTTGTAATAACAGACTCTTCACTTTTCAGTAATGTACTTTGTAGTTTCTGCCACAATAATGAGTTTTGTAACAGATTCACATTTTAAATACAATTGTATATATTATTAGTAACATATTTTACTATTTAATAATTATTTTGTGGCAATATTAAATTTTTAAATGCTAAACTATGTGAAAAATATTAGAAAAAAAAAGCAATAAAAGTAAAAGAAGCACTCATAATTGTTACAGTAAGGAATAAAACTAGTACTTTATATTTTTTTATTCTAAATATTATATTGTAAGTAGTAATATAATTATTTAAACAAGAACAAAAATCATACAGTATGCATTAATTATTAACACTTTCCAACTGTACGTACTTGTTGCATCGTATAACTTTCAATGTTCTTTGCCTACATTATCATACAATGAACAGACAGAAGGTCGGAAAGGGGGCGTCCATTAATTACGTGAGGTGTTCAGGGGGATGGGGTCGAGTCGAATCTCACCCAATCTCACGTGGGGGAGAGGGGGGTCTCGGCAAATATCACATAATTTTTCCCTCGCAAAAAACAGTGTAAAATTACGAGAAAATAGAGTTACATTCAAGTAAAACATGTTTCTTGACTTAGATATGGCAAAATCTGACATGATAATATTTATCGTGACTATCCGAACACCACGAAACAGCACAGTAGCCTTGATGTGATGATTTAGAAAAGAGATGCTGCAGTACATGAGTATCTACTTTGTATCCATCACAAGAGCTGCAGAGCATCGGCATGCGGTTCACAATGCACTAGCTGTGCAAAGTGCGATCCTCATGGATTGACACAAGACAATCTACTGAGCTTCTGTGCGCAAGCGACAATGATTTAGAGTGGTTAAATCAGAGCAAAGTTGAAAGAGCAGATGATTTTACTAAAAATTACATGGATATGTCGGTTCCAATAGTCACTCTTGAGACTGTGCATGAGTCCCCATGGACTGAATTAGAATAAATATTCTTTTATTAATTTTAGTAGTTTCAATTTAAGTATTTTATTGTTCATGTTTTATTACTGTGATTCTAGACTACGATCTATGCAATCTTAACAAGTAGGCTTGACTAGTCTTCAAAAAATAATAAAGCAAATTGTGTTTTTTGAAATCAATCCAACACATTTACAGTAAAAGTGCGAATTTTGAAAAATCTCACGTGAGATTAGGTGAGGAGGGTAGGGTGTTGAGCCAAATTTCATGAAATCTCATCATGGGGGGGGGGGGGGGTGTCAAAAATCATCAAAACCACCTCACGTAATTTATGGACGCCCCCCCCCCCCCCCCAAAAGGCATACAGACTGACTAAATTCATAATCACTTTTAAATATTGTTGGAAGGTGTTAATAATGCTTAACACAAAAGAAAATGCAGCCCTTAGGTTCTAATTGAAGTCTTTAATGTATCTGAATATTTTAGTGTAACCCTGTAAATCTGAAAGTTAACCACATCCCATTCTATATAAAATATTATTTTAGTATATTAGGTAACAATAAATATCACTTTCTTTATGATTTTTACAGCAGAAAGTTATTTAAATATTATTTCTAAAAATGTCTGTCCTAAAAACACAATGCAGTGGCATTTTTTTTGGGTGGTCCCAGTGGCGGATTTAAGGGGGGGGGGTAGGGGGTGAAGCCCCCTCCCCCCCCCAAAACACTGACATTCACAATTGAATATTGCAATTGTAAATTTTTTATTGGTCTAGAATAACACTTTGAAAAATCTTAGCCTCTCCCCCCCAAAGTCAAGTTCTGGATCTGCTACTGGGTGGTCCTGTACACAAACAAGTTGTACAGGACCTATTAATGCCATTTTAAATAGGGAATCCATAGTGAACTTGAATAACATACATCATTTTTAAAAATCTTTGAAAGTACTTATGGATGCTGGGGACGGACATCCGGACAGATAGACAGATGACAGTAAGACAGACAGGTACACAAACTGAAATCATATTCACACTTAAAAATTGTTAGAAAGTATATGCTTAATGTAAATGAAAATGTAATTCCAGCAAATTTTCAATAAAAGACCTTAAGGTAAATGAATATTTTTAAGTGATCCTGTAATTCTAATGTTAATCATACTACATTTGATAGAAAGCATTCTTTTGTGCATATCAATAGCATATTTCAATTTCATTAAAATTTTTGCAAAAAGTTATTAAATTTTGGTTTATAGAAATACCTCTCATGGAACACAATGCTTTGGAATACTTTTGGGTGTCTCTGTACACTAACCAGTAGTGGTATTTACTCCATATTTTATAGAAAACATTGGATAATGACCTTGGACATCATATTTAATTTCATTAGGATTTGTGTAAAGTAAACATATTAAAATATGGTTTATAGAAATACCTCTCATAGAATACAATGCTTTGAAATACTTTCAGGTGTCCCTGAACACAAACCAGTAGAGGAATTCACTATTTTCAATAGGGAATATACAATAGTAAATTTGAGTAATATATATATATATCAGTTTAAAGAAATTCCATGAATATTTACGAGAGTTAGAGTGCGGACAGACAGACAAACTGAATGTCATTAATACTTTTTAAATTTGTTGGAAAATGTTACAAATGAGAAATTTATTTTCCCACTTATTTTTTCCCATTGCTATGGTAATGTATTAAATTTCTTTTAATGATTTTCGTTCTATTTCTAATAGATAAATGTCAAGTGCTTCATTTTACTTTTAATGATTTTTTCTTTCTAATATTTTTCATGTCTTACTAATAATTAAAAATTTAATATTGCCACAAAATAAGTATCAAATAGTAAAATACTTTACTAATAATATATACAACCATATTTAAAATACGAATCTGTTACAAAACTCATTATAGTGACAGAAACTCTGCAAAGTACATTACTAAAGAGTCTGTAATTAAGAAAACTTTAATTGAGAAAAACTCACAGTAGGGGGCACATTTGCCGATAAGATAGATATTTTTGTTACTAGCTCAGTTAGATCTTGAAGATGATATATAACATGTTAAAATACTTTTTGAACAGTTGATGACCTTCCCTTGTTAGTTTTACTATGTAAAACTAAGCTAATTCAATTTCTGTGTATATCGGAAACAGGTGGTGCTGCTATGGTACAATTTGCTTTTTGTTTATGGAAAAGCTATATCTCAGTTTCAATCTTATATAAAAATGCACTGAAACCAGTATGTGAGATATAAATTCTAACAAATTATGCTTATTCGTTTTGGGTATATACTGGATGTTAAGTGATGCTGCTATTAATTACTTTCTGTGATTTCAAATAGATGGATATATCTCAGCTTCTATTGGTGGGAAATTGCATCAAACTGCACATATAAAATGTTACTTGTGAAAAGCAAAGTTGATTAACTTTGTGTGCAGGTTAACCGATAAGTGGTGCTATTATATAGAACAGTACTGAAAAAAAAGTTTGTGATGGTCACAACATACTAGTTTTTCTTTGTTATCCTTCTGTGCATCTTATCTTTACATCAACTAAAGTGATCGTCTCATAATTTTTGTGTGCTTATTTCTGTACTTATTTGTGTTGTTAATAAACTAAATCTATTATCTATAAATCTATTATCTATAAATATATATATATAGATATAGATATATATCTATATATACACACACAAAATGCTTTTTAAAATTATAGTAATTGAAAAATAAATATATCCAATATAATGTAATTTAAACAATTTAATTATGAATGTAACAGAGTTTTCAAATATTAATAAAAACAGAATAATTAGAAGTTATCTATATACTATATATAAAAGAGTAAACTCACTGATTCACTGACTAAACACAGCCGTGGCGATTCTATGGGATATACAGTCACAAATTTTGGCGAGTAGGTCGGTTTTAGCATCCTGACTGCCACTAAGATGGGATTTTGCGAAATAGCCCCCTCGTGAGACAAAAAATACATTTTCAAGCTTAAATCTGCTCTAAATTACTCTAGAATGGCAATTTTGGTGTTTGAGTGTTGATTAAGTGTACACAATATGCACTTTGACGGGATTTTGCAAGACTTTCAACTTAACCCGCGAGGAAGGGGGAGTAAAAAGCAGAAAAGGCACTGCTGAAGGCATTGGGCATGGGCGTCGGCACATAGGGGCAAGAGGGGGCTATTGCCCCCTCTTGGAAAATTCTAATAAGTAAACAATTATTTTACAAAATTACTATTCAAGCTTTAAAACAATGTCATTAGAATTCAAATGACCAAATAAAATTTATATCACAGAGCCGACAATTAGAGTCAAACTGACCTGGCCTGCAGTTATAGGTTGTCTCTAACCTTTCCCTGAAAACAGATTTTAAATTGACGAAGTTTTTCGGATTAGTATTGGTTTAGAATAAACTATACAATTTTTACAAGTAAAATGTTTTAGCTTAAATTGCACACATAAAAATTTGTTGTAGTAAATGCTTACACACAGACTCATTTAATCACCTCATTTGAATCTAACTAAATTTTTAAAAATATGCTGAAATTTCACAATTTTAAGTTTGCCCCCTCCTGAAAAATTTTCTGCCGATGCCTCTGGCATTGGGGCTCCAGATTCGAAGTGTGGCGAGTGGAAAACCGCTACCGAAGATAAAGGGAACTTTACTTAGATTTTGACTGATTTGAATGTTTTTTTTTAAAGATTTTTTTTATTAATGATATGGTATTTTGAGAATTCATTTCAATATAATGACCAGCGAAGCAGACAAAGCCTGCTAGTACTTATACATATTTGTTTTCTATGAACAGAAAGAAAAAGTTTGTAGCAACATTACCTGATAACCTGGACCTAATCTATGGATGGCACAAATTTGATGTGTAGTTAAAGCTTCACTAAATAAGTACATGGCAGACATTTGACCACAAAACACATGTTCTTCTTCCAGTTCTGGAGCAGCACCAATATAACATTTGTCAAATGGCTAGGAAGAAATAATGTATTAAATGAATGACATCTGTTATATCACAAGTCAAATGCAGATGAAACTAATTTTAATATACATACAAGATTCAACAACGATATTTACAGAATATATCTGAATGAACTTTAATGCATTCTGAAGATAAAAACAAAGAAATACATACCTCATTATTATTTACAAGCCAACTCATTTCAGTAGTAGAAGCTAGCTGACCATTTACAAAACATTTTATTTCACTTTTACTCCACCGATTATAAATATATACAATAGCAATCATGTACCACTAAAAAAAAGGAAGAAAAAGAATATCCATTTATGTCAAACTTCAACTTTCTATGCAACATATTTAAGAAATTCTAATGCACTGTTTTAAAACTTTAATTCTGATTTTGTAATTTCTAATATACCTCGTTAAAACTTAGGAATAACAAACAATAAAGATTCATGATAAGAAATACATATATAAGAGTGTGGTTATATACAGCTATTACAAGTGCTCAGGATTAGTGAGCACAAATTTGGCACAATGATTGATTATCACTAATAACTATTAGTTATTAATCATAAAACATTTTTATGTATTTTAATTATAATAACTCTGTAATTCCTTCTAATCTCATGTTACAATGAAAGTAAAAATTTCAGGGCATTTAGCATACCTCCCTAAAAAAAAAAAAAAAAAAATGGGGATTTAAGGGACCAAAATTGAAAAAAAAAAAAAAAAAAAAAAGGACTTAAGGGACCTAATTATTTTACACAAAAATATAAATAATATATATACACACACTCTTTTTTTTTTTTTTTTTTTTTTTTTTTTTTTTAATGATCCTCTACCACGTGTAAAACAAGTGTAATACCCAAAATCAAATAAAATATATACAGCCAGTTCAAAAGAATTTATATTCTTTTAGTTTTACTGAATACCTTAAGACATGCACACAGAGTTACATCGGCCCATGGGGCTTAGGCTCCTCCAATAATTTCTAATATGAGCTCTATCTTTATCATGCAAAATGAAAAGTTTCAGATTTTACATTTAAAGCTATGTTCGACATTTTGAATATATACATATTTTTTTCCATCAATCAATTGTCCTCAAAAGTTATCATTCTATGTGTGGGTAGGTGGAAGGTACAATCGATTCTTTACTCAAGGGGCCTAGAAAGTTTTGCCCCGTGTGTATTCATGTGAGTTTCAGAAAAAAAACACAGCAACTTTCGAATAGCTAGTCAAGGTCCACGAGCATGACCTAAGTTTGAATCTGACATTTTCTGTCAAGCAGCTTTCAGAAGAAAACCTATTAGCCATTGTTGTGGCTTGCCACTTTAAAAATATTTTTATAAATAACCTAAGCAAAGTCATACTAACTATAAAAGGATATATCTAAGGTCATTTTTGCAGAATAGGGCAAGTTAAAACAGAATCTACAGAAGTGTGCAAAAAAAAATTGCACCACACTGAGAAAAAAAGTCTGTAATTGAGACATCCAGAATCTAGATTGTGGCTTTAGTAAAAATAGTTCCACGTCATCCTCTTAAATTCTAGTCCCCTTTGAAAGTGAGTTCTAGAAACCCCTATTAGAATTCTAGAGTGTTTGTCTATATTATAGAGGTCAAACTTATTTAAAAATCTCAGCAAATAAATGTGAATACAAGAGGCATATTTTAACAACTATTATCTTGGTTATGATCCAGTTCTAGAAAATCAAGTGAGAATTTCTCACAATATAAAGGATTCACGATATTCAGAATATTGTTTCACTATCTAGAAACCTATAGACTAGAAATTCTCGATCATTTCATCTATTCACCTTATTTGCGTGCCTTATACACGTAGCCCAGAAATCTATATTTCTAGTTTAGAGATTTAGAAAATGACCACTTATTCATTCTAGATGAAGGCGGTATATATATGTTTTTTTTCTCAGTGCACATCATGCCGCAGTTGTAGTCTGTGTTTTGTACAAAAAACAATAACTATACTGCATGCAACTGTCATGAACTGCTGCAAATAATAGAAAAGTATATCTACAAGAATTTGGATGTCAAAAATATATTTAATACATTGCATGACATTAAGTTAAAAAAAAAAAATCAAGACAGTGTAGCTAAAAGGTACAAGCCCACTTCTTCTGTGTTATTAACAAAGCTAGATATTAGACAAAATAATGCAGTTCAATTGCTACAAGTGAAAATAATAATTGTACTAACATTGTACCACTGCATAGTTTAACCGTCTGTGTAAGGATTGGTTTTGATAAATCCAGGGTTTTTTTGTTTTTCTTTATCTACATATATTGCTATTCACATCCTTATATAAAAAAAAAAAAAGTGAAAATCATGTCAGTGTGTTTTCATGCTAAATTCATATGTTTATTAAATGAATATGACATATTTGAAAGTTTTGGGCATCCACGTGAAAGATAATAATAAATGGTAAGCATGTAATTTTAGAGAAATAATCATTCTATAGGAAAATTCTAAAACATATATTAAATTTGTTTCACCCCGAAGATAATTTAATGGATTTAAGAAAATTAGTCAAAATGTAATACATATGAAACATACCGGATGTGTGCAATGACAGCGGCACAATGGCTCCTGACCAGATGTGGAACCAACTTATGAAGCCTATAAACAACCACAACTCTAAGAGATCCAACACAGATGAAGATCGTTTGAAAAGAGCTGGGCGCCCAGCCGAAAATATTAACGATGAAATATGAAGTATCTATTACAGTTTTTATATTTAATTAATTACATATGAAATCTTTTAAGCTTCTCTGTAAAAGAACTATTTATAGCATGCCTATCATTTCATATAATGATCATAATTTAGTAAAACAATGTAGTGTATACCAGTTTTTACTTTTTATTCTGTGTTAAACAATTTAATAAATCATTTTTGTATTTTTTTTTTTTTTTTTTTTTTTTTTTAACTTTTCGAATAGCAGTATCCAATAAAAATGTACTAGCAAAAAAGTGAAAATCTCTTGTTTTTTCACATTCTGTATAAATGTTATGCTTTTCCTTTTTGTTGTTGTTATTGTTTTTTGTATAAATGTTATGCATTATGGTCACATTTTACAAAAAATGTGTCTGTAGTGAAAACTTTATGCCACTAATACTTAGTGGATCCACCCCTGGCCTTGATGACTACACAACAACTGGGTATTGACAAAATAAATTTTTGGATATGTTCAAGGAATATTTCATTGTACAAAGCTTCAATAAGTGCTCTCTTAACTGCGTTAAAGATACCACATTTACATTCAGATTTAGATCCAGACTATTGCCAGGCAATTTCAAAGTAGTGATGTTATGTTACTTCAGCATTTTTTTTTTTTAACTAGATATGGGGAAAAAAAAAAAACGTTATGATGAATATAGTAAAACTGAATATAAAAAAAAAGTTGTGTGAAGAATAGATAGGTTCTAACAATATTATGCTATAAATTAAAAATGTGCCATCTTTGAGTCAAGTGAATATCCCACTACTATCCTGGATGTTTACAGATATATATTTACCGGTCATCACAGCTGAATTTGTATCTGGGTTCATTGCTGAAAATAATTAGGCTCCTGATCAAATCCAATACAACTGCAATTGTAGTAGTTCTGTGCAATGGCAAGAAGACAGTCGGGATCGGCACAATGATTTTTTTTTTTATCTTAGCCCCCTCCCCACTTCCACACGGCCCAGTCACTGAGTTATCCATGAATTTTAGTATCTCTGTTATACATCAGATTACTGACAGCCAAAAGTTATTCATTTCAATATTCTACATCTAATGTAAGGTATGTGGTTAAGTAATTTCATCACATTCGAATAAAATTTTTTCGGCATATTTAAAAATCTTACGATTTTTGATAGGGAAGGAAAAAAAAAGCGACTTAGGGACGATTTTGCCAAAATAAGGCGACTTTTAGGGACCTAAAATAAGTTAAGGGACTTCAGGGACCACACTAAATGCTCTGAAATTTACTCTTAAGTAATAATGAAATATGCTATGTGTCCATAATTGATTCAAAGAAATTAAAATCAAATACGTAAAGAACAGTAAAAGGAAATTATAATATAATTACAAATAAAAACAGGAGAAAAAAAAATTAAGAAATGATTCAAATTAGAAAAATCATTTTAGTATTTTCAATCATATACAAATTGAAAATCTATACAAAAAAAAAAAAAAAAAAGTTGTTTGCTTATCTGTTTACGGCATATTGAAAAAACTACGGTGAGTACAGGAATACATGTAGTTTTGCAGCACACCTTTAAATTTTCGATATTCCTAGATTTTTAAAAATTTTATGATTTATGCAATTTTTGGCATTTTCCCCCATCATTTTTCTTTGATTTGTAATTTCAAACTCATGCTAATAAAACTAAAATGCTTACAACTTATTTATTTATTTTTTGCATAAAAAGAAAAATATTAACTTCAATTAATCAAACAGCCTAATATGCTTTATTTCTTGATTTTATTGTCTATACCCTAATGTGAATGCATATTTAGTTTATTTTAAATTAACAGTGTTTCTAATAAACATAATGAAGTGCAAATATTTAAATGTTGTTTACATTTCCTTAATAGATGTAGATCACATTAATTAACCATGGTTTTAATCCTCCCCCCCCCCCCCCACACACACAAAATAGTCACCAAAATAAAGTTTTTATTTATAGAATACTAACATAAAAAAAATTGCAATTAATTTTTTTCTTCTTTTTTTAATTTGTTTAAATATACAGTGAATAGTGAAGCAGGCAAAGCCTGCTTGTGCTAAATTGATCAGTTAGTTTTTGCCTGACATATAATGAAAACAGAAAATATTACATATATATATATAAACATTTGATTAAATAACTGATGATTAAAAATTTGCATACAAAATATAACAGCATACATAAGCATAAGCTTTTAACTGTAATTTTATGCAAAATCAAATCCCAAATCTATCAGGGAAAAAAAAAAATCAGAATTAAATGATAGCAATTAATTATTAACAATTTAAACAAATAAAAAAAAAAATAATATGTTCACCTTCCTTGGTTGAAATTCATACTTTACACAATGTTGATAACCTTTGCCTTTAACTTTCATAGAAGTAAACACTAAACAATTACCTACAAAATGTGCTGAGTAACCAACTCCTTTAGATGTACGAAAACTGTAATAGAAATAAACTTTATTAGTAATATAGTAACTTAATTTAGATTTTAATATTGTGACTGTTATCAATAACTAATAGGGAAAAAAAATACTAGTTCCTTATCAGTAAGTACATATACATGAGTTATTAAATTGATGTTTGAAAAAAATATGAGTTATGAACAATCAGTTGATTGAAAATATAATTTCAAATAACTAGTTTCCAGATGAATGATTCTAGAATGCATTATTTGTGACAGAATATAGTATATTATAGAGAAAGTGTTTATTTTCCTTCCCATCTTCTTATGACTAAACATACAACATAACATCATAAGACCAAGTGCAAACAGCAAAGTAATTATTGTAAAGTATGTTTACATACATTTAGATGTATGGATTTTTAGTACACTTGGAGTATCATCTTAAAAATAATAATTATGCTTTTAACTAGAAAAACTTAATATTTCTGCAAACTTTCTCAGCTGTATGAAAAATAGGTAAAATTTAATAATAATAATACATATTAATTACAAAACTTTAAATAAACACCATAAAACGCAATAAACTCACAGGAATTGTTTCGGGTTAAAAAACACACAACCCTTCATCAGGTGAACAAAGTAGGCACAAGTGCTGCAGTTAAGCACTGCAAAGTTGCCGCTTTAACAGCAGCACTTGTGCCTACTTTGTTTACCTGACGAAAGATTGTGTATTCTTTCAACCCAAAACAATTGTTGAGAGTTTACTGCATTTTATGGTGTTTATTCAAAGTTTTGTAATTATAACTTTAAATTGCCAGTTCTGTGGTGCTTTCTTTTTATTAATAATACATATTATTTAAGTTAACAGAATTAAATGATAACTCACCAAAACAAATATGGTTTTTCTCTTTCTATATTTACACTGTTAATTGGATCTAACCTAAACCATGTGCTGAAAGTCCAACCATTTTGATAGGGCCACCTCGCTAATGGTGGTAACGCTATTGCCTGAAAGAGAAAATTTAAAAGAAACATGAATGCAAAGTTAGTAAAAAAATAAATTAACTTTTATTTATTTATTTATTAACTAACATTATTTGTTTGTTTTTGAATATTATTTCAATGCATCTTAAGCAAAGTTAGGGAAGTAAAAAAAAAAAAAAAAAAAAAAACAGAATTATATATCAGATTTATTAAAATAAAAATATATAATTCAAAACTATGCATTTGCATATATGTTTAGATATCTCAGATGGTAAATTTTAAATGAGTTTTTAAATATCTACATAGTTAAGAAAGAAAGAAGAAAAAACATGTGTTAAATTTTTTCATAATCTAATTTATTTTAATAAACATCAAATGTTCAAATTAATAAGCACAGTTCCATAAACTGTCGTCAAAGTGTCCGGGAAAGACCTTTCTGCAGGCAGTGGGAACTTGGGTCCGAAGCAGTGCGGGCAGAAAAAAGAGCTGCTGTAGGCAGCGGGTACCCAAAATGAGGTTTAGAGTGATTTCAATGTAATTTTTTAGTTTTTATTTATAATGCAATGTAAGAAATAAATACTGATCCAATTCTTTTGAAAATTTATTTAAATGTAGTGACCAGTGAAGCGGGCTAGTATATAAATTAAAGAATTACAATGTCCCTTTTAATTTCTTGGAGACATTTGGACTTCAAAACATATAAATTTCTTGTAAAATAATGCTTAGTAAACTGAACTGAAAGGAGAAATAAGTTTGGTAATTAATACATGTCTAAAAATTGAGTGTTAGGTGGGTGCAGACTGATTAAACAACAACAATAATAGTAAATAAATAAAAACATTTAATGCCATTTTGAAAGATACAGATAAAGATCTCAATAAGCGTGATAAAATATTCAGCCTAATAACATAGATTCACACTAAAATATCACTTTTTAAACTAAATTAATTGTGAATTAAACACATCAAGTTATTTAAAAAAAAAAAAAAACCTTCAAAATTACTTACTGCACCCTTTTTACCAGAAAAACTAAAGAATGTGTCAGGACCATGCCTTTGTGGTAGTTGTCTTAATACTGATAACAGCTTCACTGAATGTCGAGGCTAGATAAAAAATGAAATATTTTATTAACATCAAATAAATAAAAGGAAGGAAGTTTTGTAATAAGTTCATTTAATGAAAAACAAAACTAATGAAGAATAAATATTATTAATACATAAAATCTGTAGGACTATATTTGCTTACTTTCCTTAAAAAGAGGGGGGGGGGGGAACAGCTTTATTAGTTTACTCATTTCTAAAAAATTCGAAATTTTTATTCTACTGCCTCTTCTTTGGTTGAAATTCCTAAATTATTTTTATGTAAATAATGACTTTTAATTTAATTTATTTCAATTGTATTCTTGTTTCAGAGAAGGTTTTATTTATGTGTGACTGTATTAAGAGTCATATAAGAACAAACAAAAAAAAGGCTAGTACATGTAGGAGAATAACTTTCACTGTATTAATGAGTTTAACAGCAATCTACTATTCCTTTATTCTCTCTGGCATTCAAGACATTAAAGATTTTCCTGTGTTTAGTTATCTAGTACCAAGTCACTTTTTAATATTTTTTTTTAAAGAGATAGAATAGTTCATAAGGAAATGCATTGTCATGTAAATAAAATTAGTGATAGTGATTTATTTCCTTTTTTAAATATATATATATATTAAGAGAGTGTAATTAAAAATATTGTATGCATATATATATATATATATATATATATATACAGAAATTTTGAATTTCTAAATGCATTATTTAAATGTTTACTTTAATACTAATTATATTAAATAAGCAAAACTTACCCATTTACTATTTTCTGCTTTCAT
This sequence comes from Salticus scenicus, assembly GCA_963930645.1. Classification (NCBI taxonomy): domain Eukaryota; kingdom Metazoa; phylum Arthropoda; class Arachnida; order Araneae; family Salticidae; genus Salticus; species Salticus scenicus. Next base: position 139,468,966 of record OZ005655.1, on the reverse strand, counting down.
ACAACCAGATAATAGTTTAAGCTCTCTAACAGTTATACTATAACTAGCTAAAACTCCTAATATTTCAATTAAGAGATCTGAAAAATAAATAAAGTATGAACATAAATAAAAAGTAACTGACCAAATATACCAGATTATTTAAAATAGATGATGCAGTGATTATCTGATTAAATTATTTCCTGAACTAAGAATCATGTAAACTTATTTCCCAATTACAAAATTTGTTCAAATCGAGATTAACTTTTATGGTAATTTGGAGGGATCATTTAAAAATTAAATTTTGTATTTTAATATGCATATAACCTCTTGTACAAAATATATCACATCTGAAAGCTACTCTTGATTTCCACAAATTTTGAAATTGGAAGTATCCTTTTTTTTTTTACTTGTGATTTAACAGAAAACACTATGACATGACATCTACTACTTTAAAACCCGATTTACCTACATATACATATTTATTTGTCAATAAATAAAATATTAGCATTAATTACTTCATCCATAATATTGAAAATAGAAACAAACAGAAAACATACAAATAGAAATGTTATTACTATTAAATAAGACAAATTAAAATTTATCACTTGAGTCATTCCGTGTCAAATCAACACAAAAAAGTGGCAATTTTAACCTGACCCCCTCAGATATTTATGAAATTGGGCTAATTTATTTGTCTTACAGAAAAATGGATGTATGTATACCAATTAATAAGTCTTTATCTCTTTTATTTTTTGATATACAGGACTGTAAAAGTGGGTAAAAAGTGCAAATTTTCAAAATTCCTGTGTTTCAAATGTTCTTATATCTTGTTTCCTAATTGTCTCAGAGATATAAATTTGGTATCGTTTGAAAGCTTTCAATACAGGCTTTTAAATGATATATCATATGGACATATTTTTTAATTTTTTTAATTTCAAGATCAAACAATTTGACCTTCAATATCTCAAAAAACCTTTTTTAATTTTTCTTTTAAAAATTATTTGTTATTCTTACGTTTATTGTCTATAATTACTGCGAATTTCAAGATGGGAATACCAAGGGATGCTGAGTTATAAATTAATATGCAACCCTAAATCAGTATTATTTTCAAGCTAACATGACGTAACTTTTACCCATATTTTGTTTCCTAATTAACTTAGAGATATAAGATTGGTATCATTAGAAAGCTTATAATACAGGCTTTCAAAGGATATCTCACATGTATGTGTTTTTAAAAATTTTCATTTTAAGGTCAAACATTTTGTCCTTTGTCCTTCAATATTTCAAAAAACATATTTATTCTTCTTTTACAAATTATATGTTTTTCTTACATTTATTATCTATAATTATTGTAAGTTTCAACATTGCACAGCCAAGGGATACTGAGTTATAAATTAAAATATGACCCTCCAGCAGCATTTTCATACTAACCTAACCTGTTTTACAAAATAATGGCCATCTCATAATGAAACTTACAATAATTATAGATAATAAACGCAAGAATAACGTATAAAATAAAATATTTATATATTAAATACTTATATTTTATTATTAAATACTTATATTTTTAAAAGAAATTTAAATGTGTACTTTTTGAGATATTGAAAGTCAAATGTCAAAAACTTTCACCTTAAAATGAAAAAGTTAAAAAATATATACATGTGATATATCATTTAAAAGTCTGTATTATAAGCTTTCTAATGATACCAATTTTATATCTCTAAGTTAATTTGGGAACAAAATATGGGTAATACTTATGTTATGTTAATATAAAAATACTGATGAAAAGGTTGCATATTAATTTATAACTCAGCATCCCAGGGCAGTCTCAAGTTGAAACTCACAGTAATTATAGACAATAAATGTAAGAATAACATATAATTTTTAAAAGAAAAAGAAAAAAAATGTTTTTTGAGATATTGAAGGTCAAAATGTTTGACCTTAAAATGAAAATTTTTAAAAACACATACATATGAGATATCATTTGAAAGCCTGTATTATAAGCTTTCTAATGATACCAATCTTTATACCTGTAAGTTAATTAGGGAACAAAATATGGGTAAAACTTACGTCCGGTTAGTATGAAAATACTGATTTAGGGTTGCATATTAATTTACAACTCAGCATCCCATGGTATTCCCATTTTCAAATTCACATTAATTATAGACAATAAACGTAAGAATAACATATATTTTTTAAAAGGGGAAAAAAAAAAAAAAAAAAAAAAAAAAAAAAAAACCTTTTTTTTTTTAAATATATATTGGTCAAAATGTTTGACCTTGAAATGAAAAATTTAAAAAAAAATGCGCATGTGATATATCATTTGAAAGCCTATATTGAAAGCTTTCTAACGATACCAGTCTTATATCACTGAGACAATTAGGGGGAAAGACATAAGAATATTTGTAACACAAGGATTTTGAAATTTGCACTTTTTACCCACTTTTGCAGCCCTGTATATCTAAAACTAAAAGAGATAGGGACTTATTAATTGGTATACATTTATTTCTCTGTAAGACAAATAAATGAGCCCAATTTCATAAATATCTGAGGGGGGTCAGGTCAAGTTTTTAGGTGTGTTGATTTGACATGGAATAACTCATTTTTATTACGCAGTAAATTTTTTTCCCCTTTCACTTAGCCACCAATGTTATGTTTTCGTGAATAAACATCATATATTTTTATCACTGTCAAAAATAAAAGGGATAAAAAAGTTTAAAAAAAAAAAAAAAAAAAAACTGACTTTATTATCTTCTTCTTTTTTTTTTTTTTTTTTTTGGTTAAGTTTAATTTATTTATAAGGAAACTAGTATGTTGTGGCCACCACAAGACTTTCTTCTATATTTTCCTATACAAATTCACGCAGTAACAATATTAAAAAAAAAATTTTTTTTCATTTTTTCTTTTTCGTTAAAAGTAAAAAAAATCGATAACTTTGTTTTAAATTACCACATATTTATAGTTCAACCATTCGTTTTAAAGGTATTGACGAGACCTTTCGAAAGATACCGATCTTGAAAATTTACACCCCCCAGGGGGGGGGGGGAAGCGATGCCCCAAATTTTTTCCCTAATTAACTACTACTATTATCAATAATTCATATTAATTTCACAATCACAGGTTAAGAATAACTCTCATTATGTACATTTATACGAAATTTTTTCCTATACTGCCATGTTAAAAATTTAGAAAAAATACGATCACAGCGCCACCTGTTGAGCGATTGATCCCCAAATCTAATCAGCCTCAGTTTATGTCAGGGGCCAACTAAATACCAAGTCTGGTTAAATTTCGTTTAAAAAAAAAAAAAAAAAAAAAAAAAAGATTTTTTTCTAAGTTTTTTTTCGTTAAAAGTAAAAAAAATCGATAACTTTGTTTTAAATTATCACAGATTTATAGTTCAACCATTCGTTTTAAAGGTATTGACGAGACCTTTCGAAAGACACCTATCTTGAAAATTTACTCCCCTAGAGGGGGGACTTCCCCCCCCCCCCACGGGGGGTGGCGAGGCTCCTACGCATACAAAATTTTTTTCCCAGTTGACTATCTCTATTTTAAATAATTCTTGTAAATTTCATAATGATTACTAAAAAATAATTCTCTTTATGCACATTTATGCAAAATTTTGTCCTATATCACCATGTTAAAAATTTAGAAAAAGCGGGATGGCAACGCAACCTGTAAGACAATTTTTACCAAAAGTTGATAGGCACTTATTTATGTCAAGGTACAACTACATACCAATTTGTATGAAATTCTGTGCCGTAGTTCTTGAGATACAGTTGCCACAGAATTTTGTCACACACACACAGACAGACAGACAGACAGACATTTTCTAAAAATGGTCAAATCGTGTTCTACAGCTCTCAAAACGTGTAAATTCATCAAAAACCCGAGGTCGAAAATTTTTACGAATCCAATACTTTCTCTATATTACATATAGAAGAAAGTAAAAATAGTCATGTGTCATAAAATAAAAAAATAAATTATAATAATTGTAATTGTTCCATAGAGGAACTAGTATGTTGTGGCCACCACAAGACTTTCTTCTATATTTTCCTATACATATTCAATCAGTAACAATATTTAAAAAAAAAAAAAAAAAAAAAAATTTCCAAGGTTTTCTTTCTTTTTTTTTTGTAAAAATTAATACATATTCAATCACTAACAATATTTAAAAAAAAAAAAAAAAAAAAAAAAGTGTTTTTTTTTTTTTTGTTTTTTTGGTTAAAAGTAAAAAAAAATCGATAACTTTGTTTTAAATTATCACAGATTTATAGTTCAACCATTCGTTTTAAAGGTATTGACGAGATCTTTCGAATGATACCCATCTTCAAAATTTACCCCCCACGGGGGGGGGGGGTGTTACTTCCCCCCAGGGGGGAAGCGATGCCCCCCCATGCACAAAATTTTTTTACTAGTTACGTACTACTATTATCAATAATTCATATTAATTTTACAATCACAAGTGTAAAATAACTCTTATTACGCACATTTATAGGAATTTTTGTCCTATTCTGCCATGTTAAAAATTTAGATAAAATGCTATCACAGCGCCTCCTGTTGAGCTATTGATCCCCAAATATAATCAGCACCAGTTTATGTCGGGGACCAACTAAATACCAAGTTTGGTAAAATTTCGTTAAAAAAAAAAAATATATATATACGATTTTTTTTCTAAGTTTTTTTTTTTTTTTTTTTTGTTAAAAGTAAAAAAAATTGATAACTTTGTTTTAAATTATCACAGATTTATGGTTCAACCATTCGTTTTAAAGGTATTCACGAGATCTTTCGAATGATACCCATCTTCAAAATTTAACCCCCCCGGGGGGGAACCGATGCCCCCCATGCACAATTTTTTTTTTCCTAGTTAACTACTACTATTATCAATAATTCATATTAATTTTACAATCACAAGTTTAAAATAACTCTCATTATGCCCATTTATACAGAATTTTGTCCTATGCTGCCATGTTAAAAATTTTCATAAAATGCGATCACAGCGCCACATGTTGTGCTACTGATCCCCAAATCTAATGGGCACCAGTTCATGTCAGGGTGCAACTAAATACCAAGTTTGGTTAAATTTCATTCATTGGTTCGTGAGATACAGCGTCCACAAAAAAATGATACAGACACACAGACAGACAGACGCACAGACAGACATTTTCTAAAAACTATCAATTCGTGTTCAGGACATCCCAAAACGTGTAGATCCGTCAAAAAACGGAGGTCGAAAATTTTCGCGAATCCAATACTTTCTCTATATTACATATAGAAGAAAGTAATAATCGTCGATTAAAAATATGGAAACAAGATGGGAAAAAAGTTAACTAAAACAAATATGCTTAATTATTTCTCTCTAAAAAAAACTTTTTGACAAAGGGAGCTTTCTTCTGAGAAAGAACTGTACACTACTATGATTACAATAAGAACGATAGCAGATTTTTTTCCCTTCTTGAATTTGATACGTATGTAAATATGCATGACAATATTAATATATATCAAAGATGCATTATTATTTCCCTAGTTCATAGAATGTTTACAAAAACACTCAGCAGACCTTCTTTCACTTGCAGCACAGATAAGTCCAAAAAACATATAGCTGCACTTAATATTAAAATATACTAAAAGTTTGTGAATTTAAAAGTATTAAAAATTATGGCATTTGTTGACTTTATTATACAATTTTTTTATTAACAAGCGTAAAGATCACTTTATAAAAAAACTAGGCTTTGAATTTATTTAAATATTATTTTTCTATAAAATAGCTAATTTTCAACAGATTTTAGAGATTTTTGGATTGTATACTGGACTTTGGATATAATCACTTCTTTATTTCATACAAAGAAGCTTAAAATTATTTTAATAATAAATAAATAAATAAATAAAACTTAACTATTTTGTGAAAATTTGGAGCAGGAATACATTTGCAAAAAGTTTCAGCACAAATTCATATAATTTTATTGACAGTGAAATAAAATGTATACAAAGCAACCTCCCTATTTGTTTAAGTAATGCATTAAGTGAATAAAAATAAACAATTTTAATGTACCGTTTACTCTCTTAGACTTTTTTTTAAAACAACAAATGTAAGCAATTTTATTATTATTTATTATCATACTTATATCCTTCAATATTTATTTATTTAACCCTACTTTGGAAAATTCAGGAAAGACTGAACTATAACAATAATATAAATGGCATCAAATTTGTAAAAGAAATTAAGTTTTTTACCAACAAATTTTTTTTCACTGAAGAAAACATAAATGTTTAGTTAAAATTGTGATTTATTGCGATTATTATTATTAATTTAGCTTTAATTTAATTTTAATTTATCTTTACAAAAAAAGCTATACATATCCCTAATTTGTTAACTAGATTTTTAAAAATGCATCATATTCATAGCTTATACATGCAACAATATAGGGTAGGTGCTCCAGTAATTGACATCTATCCCGAAATAATTAATAAATAAGAAAAGTAATAAAATCATATATTTTACATATAAGAATTTTAACATTTTATGTCAAACACTGGAGCATAGGATGCTAATAACTGGTAAAATGAATAACTAGCAGTGTCAAACACTGGAACATAGGGTGCCAATTGCTAATAAAAGGAAAAACTGGCAGTGTCAATTACTGGAACATTGAGTGGGTATCAAACAAAAATTCATTAAAAAAAATAATTGTTATTAAATGTATATATTTTAACATATATGTGGTTCTGAATGTTTTTCATGCCATCTGTATTAACTTAAGATTTCTAAAAATATTTTCTGATGACTAGAACATTAAAACCATCAGAGATTGCTCTAAAAGTGACAATCACTGGTGCACTTACCCTATATTAAAAAAAAAAGAAACTCCATTTAATTTTATTATAGTCAAGCATTCTACAGTCGAGTTAAAAAATAAAAATAATTTTACCTGCTACAACTTCTTCAACACGAGATAACCTAGAAAGAACATGTTTAATAAGCCCAACATCTGTACATGCTTGTAAATTTCGAAGACTTTTCTTTAAAATTGCAATAAATACACTCCAAACTTCAGCCTAGAAAATAAAAAATATTTTTAAAATAAATTGGCCCTTACTAATGAATTTTTACAGATGAATTTTTACATTTTTTAATAAAAGATTACGCCAAAATGAATAAATAAACAAATAAATAAATAAAATAAAATGGATCTCACGAACATGGGCGGCAAAAATTTAAAAGTCGCCATAGGGGTGGGTCCTTTATTAAAACTGTCTTGCCTGGCTGGGGAAATATGAAAACTGAGTCTTCAAACATGAATTTTATTTTAAAACTTTTCTTTGAATGATTTGGTTTCATTAGCGTTTTATCTCTCAAAAGCTAATAATAATTTGGCTTCTGGTGAATAAAAATTTATACTGGGTGGTGAAACTGGTGTAAGACTTATAAGTTTCAAATTTTAAAGGTACATAAAAAAATAAACTGCGAAAACTTCGCATGGGTTTGCTAGTAGGCAATATTTTATTAATATATATATATATATATATAGTCTATTTTTATAGATACATAAAATTGTATCTATAAAATAGACAAAAATAAAATATTTCAGAAAAAATAACCCTTATATAATATTAACACAAACAAATTTTAGTTATGCATTTGTAAAAATGATAGTAAAATACTTTTAAAACTGCAAAAAAAAAAAAAAACTGGGGTCTGTCCAGAGGTAAAACTGGGTCCATTAAAGGATCCTTCACATAATTTATGTCTTAGAAAAGGATCCTTCACCCCCCCCCCCCCCCCTCAAATGAATCTTTGATGAATCTCTTTCATTTTGAAAACTAATTTTCCACGGAGTGAACAAGCCGCCTGAATAATCGGGCATGCTTTGCTGTATTTCCCCGAAAGGCTGATATTCAATTTCTAATTCATAAACGGTTTTTGTGTAAAGGGATAGTTTTAGGTTTATAAAAGCGAACCTTCATTCTCCAAAATGAAACTTTATTTTTAATTTTATTTTGCAAAATTAGATTTTTCGCAATTTTACAAAAAGAGGACCTAACTGAAATGTTCGAAAGAACTTGCTTTTCACACTAAATTTTAATTTACAAAATTACATGTTGATTTTTCACAATTTCCCCAAAACAGGACCCTATCTGAAAAGTCTGAATAGACCCCTAGAAAAGATTTATTTTTTATTTATTTATTTATTTATTTTTATTTTATATTATTATTATTATTTTATTTTTTTTTTTTTTTTTTTTTTTGGGGGGGGGGGGGGTGTAAAATAAATAAATAGTCTAAAATGTTACTAAAAATATATTTTATTGCTGTTGTTTGCTAAAAATATGTTTTAATAGTTGTTGTTTCGAAAATTATGGCACCAAAACACCAATCTTTTTTACATTTCTAGAATATTAAGATTAATGAAGCCTATCCTGTTTGAAACGATTTATTTTAATGTTCTCATTTCATGAGTAAATTTCATGCGTCTTAAATTAAGTCTCAGTGTATAGGAACTTTTATATTCTGTAAAAAATATCTGAAAATGATCATTTCGCATCTGAGAAAGATTTTAAGAATACAGTTATCTGTTATGGTTTAAGTAATCTACTAAGCTGGAAGTATCAAATATAGCAATGAACCTAATTGTGTATATACTATATACACTGATAAAATTCTGAAACATTTCATGAAAACATATTGTTTGCCATTTAACCAAATTTTGTGTTCAATATATATATATATATATTATTTCAATATCCGCAAAATTCTTCATTATGCGCATCAATTATTCTTTCTTACAACTACTCGGTATTCGGCTGAGTAGTAAATGGCCGAATACTTGGTGCAGCACTGTGGAAAACATTATTTTATTCCTTTATTTATAATTTATTTTTTTTACAAGATAAATGAGTGTTATATGTTGCTCTAAAGTTAAAACCGCCTAACAACGAAAATCTTTCCTTTCCAGTGTATTGTGAAAATAATTTTTCAGCCTTCCGAAACAGAGAAAAGTTCTTTCACAATTTCCTGAGCTGATTATCACAATTAAAAGACCCCAAAAAAGAAAGGAAATAATAATAATAATGTTATGACGAGTAACACATTTTTAACCCTTTAAAATAATCAGGGAGAATTTTAAAATCGAATTTCTCAACTTTCACCAATAACAACCGTAATTCAATTTTAAAAATGGAAAAAGGAGAATTAGAGCAGGAGGTACCAGTGTTTCACTTAGGAAAAAAGTACTGAAATATAAAAAGACGCCATAAAATTATGTTTTTTGCCCATTTAGAACAGAAAAAAGTTTTCTAAACTAAAAAAAAAAATGTATGGGGCGTGAGAGTGCCCCTTCCTTCGAACCTCCGGTTTGCCGCCCCTACACCTGTGTCATTTATTTTATTTATTATTATTAAGCTTTTTTTCATATTTAAATCAAAAGAAAACTATTATGTTAATGAATGTGGAATAATTATATCAAATGATTAAAAATTACTTTATTTGATACGATCTTAGAAAAACTTAATCACTGATCAATGGATGAATGAATACCAATTTTGTAAGTATTCGGAATTAATTTAAATATCCGCCAACATACTTTTGAGTTTTTTTGTCTGGCTTTTGAAAAAACTTCGAAGCATTTTAATGAATGCAGGATGCCTTTGGCAGTGAATTAAAACTTGTTAAAAGTAGATTTGTTTCGAAAAGAGGACTATTTTTTTCAGACAATAAAAAAGCTTCGTTACCATGAACACAATGAATAAAGCAGGAAGTCCTGCAATAAACAGTAATAAAGTAAACAGGTGTCTCGTCCAAAATTAAATTTTATATCATTTATTTAGTTTTCCTGAAAACAAGGAAATAAATTCAACGTGGAACTTTTCCAGCAAATTTTAAAACTAACTTACTTTTTTTTTTTTTAGGTAAAATATTTTTTGCACCTAAGTTCATAATAACGAATTTTCTTTCTGGAATTATATCTATAGTTTTTCCTTCATATTCTATAAAAACACCATATAAAGTTTAGGAAGCTACTTATGCCTAAATTATAATTAATTTTATAAGTTTTTAATAAATAATATTGTATTGGCTAAGGGAAACAAATAACATTTTAGATATACTACTAATATTTTAAAATTGCGATAGTTCTGAAATTTTGTTTTTAATCTGAGCTTATCCAGCCGATAGGAGTCATGAACAGTCTTTAACGTATCATCAAATTTCTCACAATTCAGAATAAAAGGGGTGATAAGGGAAAAGTTGAGTTAGCAATTTCTTCTTCATGCAACAGGAAGACGATAAGTAATGAATGTATTAATGTATTTCTGCCACAGTAATGCATATAAAAAGGTCATTCACCTCGTAATTTAGTTTTTAATTGTAAGTCTCAGGTATGAAGTTGCTTTTTAAAATCAGTTTGTTATTCTGTTTTAATATTCAGTTTAATCAAATGTTAACAGTTTAAAAAATGGCTTTAAAATATTAACTGTTAAAACTCTTCATTACAACAATTAAAACTAGTATGCTGTGGCCACCACGAGACTTTCTTCTATATTTTCCTATACAAATTCACGCAGTAACAATATTAAAAAAAAAAAAAAAAAAAAAAAAAGATTTTTTTTTTCAGTTTTTTTTATTTAAAAAAAAATCGATAACTTTGTTTTAAATTATCACATATTTATAGTTCAACCATTCGTTTTAAAGATATTGACGAGACCTTTCGAAAGATACCCATCTTGAAAATTTACCCCCCCCCCCCGGGGGTATTTTCCCCTGGGGGGGGAAGCGATGACCGAGATTTTTTTCCTAATTAACTACTACTATTATCAATAATTCATATTAATTTCACAGTCACAGGTTAAGAATAACTCCCATTATGTACATTTATACGAAATTTTGTCCTATAGTGCCATGTTAAAAATTTAGAAAAAATACGATCACAGCACCACCTGTTGAGTGATTGATCCCCAAATCTAATCAGCCCGAGTTTATGTCAGGGGCCAACTAAATACCAAGTCTGGTTAAATTTCGTTTAAAAAAAAAAAAAAAAAAAAAAAAAAAAAAGATTTTTTTTCTAAGTTACTTTTTGTTAAAAGTAAAAAAAATCGATAACTTTGTTTTAAATTATCACAGATTTATAGTTCAACCATTCGTTTTAAAGGTATTGACGAGACCTTTCGAAAGATACCCATCTTGAAAATTTACTCCCCTCGAGGGGGGACTTCCCCCCCAGGGGGGTTCACGAGGCTCCTACGCATACAAAATTTTTTCCCCAGTTGACTACCTCTATTATAAATAATTCTTGTAAATTTCATAATGATTACTAAAAAATAATTCTCTTTATGCACATTTATACAAAATTTTGTCCTATATCACCATGTTAAAAATTTAGAAAAAGCGGGATGGCAACGCAACCTGTAAGACAATTTTTACCAAAAGTTGATAGGCACTAATTTATGTCAAGGTGCAACTACATACTAATTTGTATGAAATTTTGTGCAGTAGTTCCTGAGATACAGTTGCCACAAAATTTTGTCACACACACACACACACACAGACAGACTGACAGACAGACAGACAGACAGACAGACAGACATTTTCTAAAAAGGGTCAAATCGTGTTCTACAGCTCTCAAAACGTGTAAATCCATCAAAAACCCGAGGTCGAAAATTTTTACGAATCCAATACTTTCTCTATATTACATATAGAAGAAAGTAATAACTAACTGTTTCTATAGCTAATTCTTTCTTACGGTAAATACCTCTAAAAAACTTCAAGAAAGCATTATTGCTACCCCTGCCGCCCTCTATCAAAAAACTGATTTTAACTTTAAAAAATAAAATAAAATAAAGAGGTCAGAAAATTACTTGATATCATTTGAAAAATTTGCTTTTTTTTTTTTTTTTTTTTTTTTCCAGTACTTAAAATTTAAAACGTTTCTTACAGCATACATAGAGAATTTTTTTATAAGCATCAGTACTCACCTGCAAATTGGACGGGCAATGATCCAACAAATCTAACATATGAACTATATTTTGCGGCTGTTGGATGACAAAATTTAGTTCCATGTCAAATTCTCCCCCAACCAGCTGAAACAGACGAAAATAAAAATACGTTATTTAAATGATTTGTTCTTTCTCTACTAAAAAGAAACAGAAATTTAATATCATGAACTATAACAAAAATACATATGTACAAGATTTTATAAATAAATAAAGGTTCATCATTATAATGATCAAATACGAGAAAGACTGAACCAATCAATAATTAATTATGAATGGATATTAAGCATGTAACAAAAGATATAATAAATATAGAAAAATAAGTTTGAAATTCCCCAAAAACCAATTCCAATACTGCGCTATGGGTAATTGGCGACGGTCTGAGACGCCCTTCTAGAGATGTTCCGGAGACATGCCATCACAATTTTGAACCTTCACGCAGGGAGTCCCACTCCGCTTTGGTGATCCCCAGAGGTATAGTGGAGATGGGAACATGGAGGACTTTGCGACCACGACAGATTTTATGTGCACCAGCCACCATTAGTGTACACGACGGTCTTTGGCCGGCTCAAGTATCGAACCGGCAATCTTCCAATTACGTGCTCAGCGCTTTACCTACTAGGGTACCGCGGCCTGAAACCATGGATGTAAAAAACATAGAAAATAAATATCAACTTTTTTTTTTCTACTTTTAGAAAATTAGTTTTCTTACACGGGAAAATTAAAATATGATCCATGGTTGTAGGTAGGTAGATAATTAGGTAGGTTGCGATTGACGTCGCACCATTACTGCGCTATGGATAATTGGCGACGGTATGGGGCGTACCCCTAAGGATGTTCCGGAGACATGCCACCACAGTTTTGGTCCTAGAGGAAGGGTATAGCTTCCCAGCTTCGGTTGCCCCCAGAGGTATAATTTTGGTGGGAACACGGAGGATATTGTGGCCACGACATATTTTACGTGCACCAGCCACCATTAGTGTACACGACGGCCTTTGGTCAGCTCGAGAACCGAATCCACAATCTTCCAATTACAAGCTCAGCGCTCTACCGACTGGGGTACTGTGGTCCGAATTTAAGGTTGTAAAAAAAAAATAAAAAGGGTCATACACAAAAGCTGTAATGCAAAATGGTCCAGATATTATGATTTTCTTTCTCTCTCTCTCTCTCTCTCTCTCTCTCTCTATATATATATATATATATATATATATTATATATTTCAATTTGACATTGAATATGAGGATTTCCATAATAATTTTCTGCTTTTGTCTTGTAATATGCACTATTAATATTCCTTTTCAGTGAAAGAAAGCAGCGAATAGGCGGGCAGAGTTTTGCATGTGTTAATAAGTAAAGTGAGTCGGGGAGGGGGCAAAGCCTCCTTCGGGGGTTGGTGAGCGGAGCGAGTAGGGGGCAGAGACCCCTAGTAATTAAAAAAAAAGAAAAGAAGGAAAGAAAAAGAAAACGAACCGACTTCAAAAAGCAATTATTATTCAAACTACCAAAAGTCAATTGATAACTGACATAAAATAGAATTATTAAATTGGGCCTAAAAGTACAAAATAAATTCCTTGACAAGATAACATACACACTACTATTAATTATAACCTCTGAAAATCGGCGCAAAATTAAATTAAATTTAATGCTTTTTTTGTAAATTCGTAAATAAGGCAAAATTGAGCATAAACTTCCATTTTGAGGATCATAAATACATTAGACAACTTCAAAATTACATTTATGATATTTGTTTGAACATGATTGAATACAAATATTCTAATAGGAAAATTTCGTAAATTATTCACAATTTACGATTTTACCAACATAGCGAGATTGTAAATTTTTCATATAAATATGAATTTTGAGGATTATTGCATTGGAAATAGTAGCATGAAAACTAAACAACGGAATCGACCCTGATAAAATAAATTAATAGATTAGAATAAGATAAATATATCGAAGTGAATGGTGGATAGCCTATTAGGCGGGGATTTCATTCTGTCACTGTGTCAAGCTTTCTTTTAACATGCTTATAATATGCCTCGCACTAGAAATTTATGAGAACATAAATATGTTGGGGAACTGAGCAGAGTCCGCCTATGCCAACTAGTTTTGAATTGAATTTAAATCGTGTACCGAATAAAAAGCAACAATTTTTATTTAACTCTGCAGCGACTTCAAACCTTGTGATTAATAATATTGTGTATGTTGTTTGGCAAAAGAATTTATTTTGTACTTTTAGGCGTAATTTACAATTCCGTTTTGAGTTTTTTTTTTTTTTTTTTTTTTTTTTTGAATCTTTTAATTCTTTTCAGTGAAAATATATTTCCCAAGTCACATATAACTGTACATGGGAAGACGTTCGAAGGTGGCTTTACATATTATTGCATTCTTAAAGCAAAAATTTTGTTATAGGCTAGACCTTTGACGGGGGGGGGGGGGGGGGATCAAAATCTGAACAGAAGTGAAGATTATCTAAGAAGTTTTAGATCAATAAACATCACGTCTCTTCACAGAAACAAACAGACAGACATCTTAGGTTAAAACCTTTCCAACAACAAAAAAGTATGAAGATTGGATCTTCCGTTAAGAAGTTATAGGAGGATAAACGAAAGGCAACCAAAAAGCCTGAAAACATACAGACAGAATAGTAGCATTTATTTGAATTTAAATGATTTTTTAAAGGAATTTTTCCTTGGTCAAGTTTTTACCAACAAAAAAGTATCAAAAATTGGAGCGTAAGTAAATCTCTGTAAAGGGACCAATGAATTTTGTATGTTTAATATTTTATTTGAATCAATGAACAAAGCTTCCAAAACCATGCAAATCATGGATAAAATTTTATTATCTTTATTTCAATAAATTGTTGCAATTGTGAAGTAACTTTTTTTTTTTTTTTTTTTTTAATTACGCTTTTTATTAACTCGTTTTCTTGTCTGTTTGTCCAGTACAAATCTTGCAACCGATTTTTAACTAATTCTCGATTAGCTAGACATTTGAAACTTTTAGAATAGCTCAGAACACGACGACAATGCATTCTTTTAATACTTTTATTCAATTAATAAATGTTTGAAAATTTCTTATAATTGCTCTCTTTATTACGCATTCGATCATTTTCTTTCAAGTTTCATTTTTCATCAAAATTTTTTTAAAAAGTACTTATTAATATATAGAACAGTCAAGTTTATATGATTCAACAGAAAATTTAAAAACGTGGTATATAAAAAGTTCTTTTTATCTTGTAATTATTTCCCCATTAAATTATCCTTTTCCATTATTTTATTTTTCTGCGTGAGATTCGGAAAACTTGGATTTTCATTAATAAGATGTTTCATTATTGTTATTTTCAGTAATTTATAATTTACTAGCAGGCTTTGCCCGCTTCGCTGGCCACTAAATTTAAAGGAAACTCGTTTCTATATAGCTTTAAAAAAATAAAATAAAATAAATTACTGAAATTGTTCAAAAGCTCGCTCCAGGTCCCTGCTGCATTCAGCAGCGATTTGGTCATCCACTGCAACTCGGGCGCTTGTCCCTATTACCTGCGACAATAGTTTACCAATGAGCTTCCATTTAGGTGCTTATTATATAACAGTTTCGAAATAGATAGTATCGAAAAAATTGGAGTTTCCCTTTTATATTTGAATCCCAGTTACATGTGAACAACACTATACGTGTTGTTTACATGTAACTCGGACTGGACTCAAACGTAACTGGGTTTAGACAACATAATATTTGCTTTTACGCTATTTCATATGGTTTTTTTTTTTTTTTTTGTTTATCCAATCAACCATTAAATGACAGCAATATTTCACGCCAAATATTACAATATGCTGTGACCGGCTACGTCCGTCGCATGAGACAATTAATTTTTTGTGTTTATATATAATTCATGGGTTGTAAACCTGATAGTACAGTCTTAATATAGTTCTCTTTGGCGGATTTTGAATTTTTGTCACCATTTTAGACTTAATCCATTGTAACAATAAGACTTAATTCCTTGTAACAATATGCTATGAGCGCTATTTCTGCCGTATTTTAGACAACTAATCTTTTTATGGTTATATATATTTCCCATTAAACATATTTTTATTTATTTATTTAAATATTAATTTGAATTTTTCAAATATTTCTGTTCGACAGCGTGAGAGTGCAGTAACACACAGAGGTTCATTTGTTTGTATGATAAATTAGCATAATGATTATTATATAAAAAAATAAATAAATAGGTAAACATTATCGTGTTACACAACTTTATTATGTCGCTCCATTGGCGGCTTTTGAATTTTTGTCGCCATATTAGCGATGGATTTTTTTTTTTTTTTTTGTATGAAAAGGGGAAGACTATTTTGCTAATAATTTTATCAGACTCTTTTTTGTTTATACATAAGAATCCTTTATATTCTGCTTATATTTTTAATGCTTTTGAGGTTTAAAATAGTGCTTGTTGAAATAAATTTCCTATCTTTAAAACTGCATTTGTTCTGTAAATTTTGTGTGAAAATAAATCATTTATGTTTTTATATATTTGATGCGCTACTTAGATTAAAATGGCTGTTGCTATATTAAACTTCTTGCCGAAAAACATTCGGTGTACTTTAACACCAAAATTTAAAAAATCGCCCAGCAGTATCTGTTAATGAAGCTGATAAAATAAAAATATGGTTCATAGAGTTTAAATAATCTATTTAAAATTTTTTTTAAAACCCAAATTATTAATCTATCGTATCACATACATAGATATAGTAATAATATATAGATTGATCATTGGGGACAAAAAAGTGATTCCTTTTCACTCGGGAAAAGACGGCGATTTTACCAAAATATGGCAGTCTTTCCCCGAGTGAATACACACGGGAATATGCACGAATGTTTTAGCAAATAAAATTCATGAATAATTTATTTACTAAAGGTGAATGAAAAGCTCCAGATATAGTTTCAAATTCATTCTTCTTTTTTTTTTTTTTCCTTCAATACCACTTAATGGCTGATTCCAAAGCTTTTTTTTTCGGCATCAAAAATCTTTGCACGATAATATGGGGATGATAGATCTATATATATTATTATATCTATGATCACATAAATCTTTTCGAAAATAAAATAAAACTTAATTTGAAAAAAAAAAAAAAAAAACTTTTGTTTATTAACCAAAATAATTGATGAAATTTGAAATGCAAGTTGGTCTTGTGGGGTACAGGCTGTATATTATATTTTTGTGTTCGTGAGAGAAAATTTAAAAGAATTTGAAAACTGCAATTTTTAATCCCTTTTAAAAATCATGTGACTTAATGTGAAGCAGATTTTTTATTTTTTTTCTCCTAACGGTTTCCATAGAATCTTCTGCTGTTGCCACCTAAAATTCATACTTTAGTTAATTTTAAAAAATCTAATTGTCCGATTGATAAGCTGTTTAATGCGTCGGATTAAAAAAAAATTTTCTCTTTCATTTACTATCTTATTTGTAACGATGCGACTGATATTTCTAATTTATTTTCTAATCTTTCTGATTTATTTTCCTCATTTAAAATAAGTGTACGTTTTTATTATTATTATTATTATTTTGTCGGAAAAAAATGGCAACAATTAAATTATGGATAAAATTTTAAAATTTAAATGTCTTATTTATCAGAAATTAGAAGATTTTTATTTTCACATTTTAATTAATTAAGAAAAAACTAATCATCCGATTGATAAGCTGTTTAATGCATCGGATTTACAAAAATTTTCCCTTTCATTTGGTGTCTTATTTGTAACGATGCGAGTGATATTTCTAATTTATTTTCTAATATTTCTGATTTATTTTCCTCATTTTAAATAAATGTACGGTTTTTTTTTTAATTATTATTATTATTTTGTCGAAAAAAAAAATTGGCAACAATTAAATTATGGATAAAAAGTTAAAATTTAAATGGCTTTTTTTATCAGAAATTAGAAGGTTATGATTTTCACATTTTTATTACTTAAGAAAGAACTAATCAAAAATTCGAAAATCTGACTTCGATGTGCACAATGACCCTTCGGGATGCACCTTTGTGTTAAATCTCGTGACTGTCCGAGCTACCGTTTTCGAGATCAGTGAAATATACATACAAATATTGCTCACTTAATAGTATAAGATGTACGTTTTTTTTTTTTTTTAATTATTATTATTATTATTATTATTTTGTCGAAAAAAAAAATTGGCAACAATTAAATCATGGATAAAATGCTAAAATTTAAATGTCTTATTTATCAGAAATTAGAAGGTTACTATTTTCACATTTTAATTAATCAAGAAAAAACTAATCATCCGATTGATAAGCTGTTTAATGCATCGGATTTACAAAAATTTTCCCTTTCATTTGGTGTCTTATTTGTAACGATGCGACTGATATTTCTAATTTATTTTCTAATATTTCTGATTTATTTTCCTCATTTTAAATAAATGTACGTTTTTTTTTTTTTTTTTAATTAATATTATTATTACTATTATTTTCTCAAAAAAAAAAAAAAAAAAAAAAAATTGGCAACAATTAAATCATGGATAAAATGCTAAAATTTAAATGTCTTATCAGAAATTAGAAGGTTACTATTTTCACATTTTAATTAATTAAGAAAAAACTAATCATCCGATTGATAAGCTGTTTAATGCATCGGATTTACAAAAATTTTCACTTTCATTTGGTATCTTATTTGTAACGATGCGACTGATATTTCTAATTTATTTTCTAATCTTTCTGATTTATTTTCCTCATTTTAAATAAATGTACGGGTTTTTTTTTTTTTTAATTATTATTATTTTGTCGAAAAAAAAAATTGGCAACAATTAAATTATGGATAAAATGTTAAAATTTAAATGGCTTTTTTATCAGAAATTAGAAGGTTATTATTTTTACATTTTAATTAATTGAGAAAAAACTAATCAAAAATTCGAAAATCTGACTTCGATGTGCACAATGACCCTTCGGGGGGCACCTTTGTGTTAAATCTCGTGACTGTCCGAGCTACCGTTTTCGAGATCAGTGAAATATACACATATTGCTCACTTAATAGTATAAGATTTGCATTTTTAACACGCGACTATAGAATTAAAATAGTTATCGCGTTCGCAAAAATAAAGTTTATAGCGGAAAAAAAAAATCACAGTTACTTCTGCGCCAAATTTCAAAAGCCGCCAAGTGGGCTCTATGCTAAAGCTGTTATTATTTATTTAGTAATGCACAAACAAATAACAGCAGCCTTAAAAAAAAAAAAAAAATAAACAAATAAACAAACCATTAGTTTTGACATAAATTTTAACTCTTTTATTGAAATGGGAATTTCTAAATACACTTTTTAATGCATTGTAAACATGCCCGCAATAACCTGATATTTTATCAATAGGACAATTTTGAAGATAATTTATCCAGATTTTTCAACTAAATGGCGCCGCATGAAGAAAAGTCACGATTTAAGCAAATAAGTAAATATATAATTACACATGAAGGTAAAGACAAAAAAAAAAGTCGACAGAGCTTTTAATATCTGCATATTTAAGCTGAAATTTCACGAACCTTAACTAATAAAAACTCATATCAAATAAGAATAAAAAGTTTCATAAAACTTACTTTATTAAACGAAAATCGCAACATACGTTTAAACTCCATATCTAAACAAAGCAGTGATAGAAAACTACTTTTCGCCAACTACTTTTTGAAAGAGAGAGAGAGAGAGAGAGAGAGAGAAAAAAAAAAAGAAAGTACTGTATGAATCATAGAATAACAGAGATATGGATTTATGGTTCGCTTAGCAAGTGAAATGGACCTCGTTAAATCACTTGCTTACGAAAGCGAAAGCCATTGTAAATAAATAAATAAATAAATAAAAAGTTGAAAAAATAATACACGTGCGTTTCATTGTTTTGATTCTTCACACGTGACAGATTTTACTTTCCAAATTTGTGCAATAAAAATTAGTTAACAAAACAAGAACAATATCTCATTAAAATAAATTATTTAAAAATATGAATGAAAAGTAAAAAACAGTAAAAACATACAAACACGCAAGGAGAAAGAAAGAAAGAAAAAAGAATATTTTGAAAAGACATTTTCCTAATAAAATACTGAAATTTTAACAACTATATGAAAACTAGTTAGTTGTAGGGCGCCCGTTGAAAAATTATCATTTGCTCACTTCAAATAATTCATTCCCGTGTGAAATTTTCGCACTTTATTATCTCTTCGCCAGCTCGTCATCTTTAAAATTTAAAATTATTATTATTATTTTATAGACGTCGTTTTTTCATATGCAGGAGCAAATTTAATATTACATATATATATATTTCTTCTTCTTCTTCTTTTTCACGTGAAAGCATATTTTATTTTATGCTGAAAAAAAAAAAAAAAAAAAAATCAAATATTAAAAATTTAAACGCCTTTTTCAAAGCTATGTCTATTTTCATATTTTAATTAATTTTAAACAAATCTAATCAAAAATTCGTTGCAAATAAGGTACCAAATGAAAGGGGTGATTTTTCTGAAGTCGTCTAGTCAAACAGCTTATTGATCGGACAGTTAGATTTTTTAAAATTAGGTGGCAACTTGCGTTCACACACAGAGTCAGTCAATGATGAGCGTAACTATATATGCTGATAATAATTATTCCATACATACATAACAAAAAGAAGTAAAAGAAAGATAACGGACGTTTCATATACTCTTATATACAAAATGAGCAATACTGTGAGTATAATATTTAACATACAGCAAACACACTGTGAGACTCTTCAGTGACAATATCGACAAAAACACAATTTAAACAATCTATATAATATTTCTCTAACGTGGTCCAGTTACGATTATATTTTGTCGAAACGATCGATAATGATGTAATTAATAAAATACGCGAGGATAAGAAATAATATTTATAAAATGACAATATTTAAGCACGCGGACTCAGCTCATTTGCTTGATGATATTATTTTATCGGAAAATGTATTTTTAAAAGTTGCTTCTTCAGAATCTTTGCAAGCATCATTATAAACCCGACAATACTTTAAAAATATATACAGAATATGAATTATTATCATAAACTGACTAAAACACGCAATCATAAAAAGTATAATCAAAATAAAAATTATTATTTTTAATTATGTTGTGAAATTGGTATAATATTTATGAGTTTCAAACTCTGGTAAATAAGAAAAGAAATAAAGTGCGAAAGTTTCGCACGGGTTTGCTAGTAATAAAATATCTCTTACATTTTCTATAGTAAAACTAATTGTTCGTATTGATTTATACAAGTAACTACTGATAGTTTTAAACAAATTTATGATATTAAACGTTATTAACATTATTCAAGTAAAATAAATTCAAAGATTTCATCTTTTTCTTCTCCCCCCATCCCTCTTCACTTCAAAATGCCATTTTGCACTCCCCATGTAATATATACAAAAACTAGTATCGTGGCCATCACAAAACTTTCTTCTACATCATTCTATATAACAGAACCAATTACTGATAACATGTGCAAAACTGAACAAACAGCTTCTCACAACAAAGATTTTACAATATGCAGTTTTAATGCAAATTTATCCGATACATGCTGAGATATAGTCATCTAAACAGCTGTAGAAGTTCAATGTTACTGGGTGGGGATCTAGAAGAGGCAGGAAGACATTAAAAAAAAAAAAAAAAATGTTTTATCCAGAACTCGGCCAATCAAGTTAGAGAGAAAAGATTTTGACTTTTATATTTTTATGTTATAGTTTACAGGCATTAAAACAATAACTAACTACTACAATATTTAAATAACACGATATTGTCATTTATCTTGATTTTACGTAATTATTTCAGATAATTTAAAATTTTTCCTTTGATTTTGTCAAAATTGTTAATTTTTAGATATCTTTTCTTTCACATATATATGTTTCATAACATCTACTACTAGATTTTTTACCATGTTTTTATTAACTTCTATTCTTGTTTGTTTGTGTGTTTGTTTGTCCGGTACAAATCTTGCAATCTATTTTTAACTAACTTCCCTACTAGCTAGACATTTGAAACTTTCCCAGTAGCTCAGAACCCGGTGACAACACAATACTTCGAAGTCAGATTTTCGATTTTTCGAATAGTTTTCTTTTAATTAATTAAAATATGAAAATGATAAGCTCCTAAAAGCAATAAAAATAGTCATTAAAATATTAGATATAATTAAATTGCTGCCAAAACAAATTTACGAGTTCATTTTCTTTCGATATAAAAATAAATACATTTAATTAAACGTGAGCGTTAAAAAATTGTAAAAAGTTAAATTATGCATCTGGCAAAAATTGACGTCATTATCATTTTAAAGATTTTCTACACATTGATAAAGTACTAATGTAGTTCATGATGCAAATATATGTTGTCCGGAAAGGACTAATATTTTATTTTTAAAACCAACTTTTTTTTAAATTCAAATTTCCCGTAACTCTTTAACCAATCACATTAGAACGTCCATCTTTGGAATATCGATAATAAGGATTTTCTCGCCAAAAGTCGCCAAGGGCAACAAGTCGCATCCATTACCTGCCTATTGGAGCTTTTTAATGCGTTTTAAAGGGAAGATTAAGCTATTTTAACGCGAAAAAGAGCTGGAAATGCAGAAAATTGACATTTTATCAACTTACTAAGCCTCTTTGAAAGAATTTATACAAAAATAAATACAATTATTTACGTTTTAATTATTTTCAGAAAATGTCTGTCTGTGCGAGTGTGACAAAAATTTTGTTCCAACTGCACCTCGGGAATCTCTGCACAGAATAACATACAATTTTATAAGTAGCTGTACCTTGATATAAATTAGTTCCTAGGTTTTACTTAATAAGTACAATCATGAATTATAATACTGCTTATTAAAATATTTTTGCATAAAAGTGGTATCATGACACTATTTATAATAATTAACACGATACGTTTATTTCTATTTATTTATTTATTTACTAGCAAAGCCCCGGTTCGGGAACGAACCGAATTCCGAATGCGGGGAAAATTTCAAAATCAAACTTGAAATGTACAGTGCCAATAGATCAAAGTTTGTTAACGAAACTATTTTTTAATTCATGAAATCAATGAAGGTAGTGAATCAACGAAGGTTTTTCTCACTTCACTGGTCACTATATTTAAAGAAACTCTTTTCTATATCGCTTTACAAACAAAAATAAAATTTAAAGAAATCATGAAATTGCTTTAAAGCCCGCTTATGGTTTCCCGTTGGTTTATATTATTATTTTCTTTCGTTTTCCTTTCCTTTCCATATTTACTGAATTCGATTCTTTGTTTTTCAATATCACGTGATTCAGCATACGACTATATTATTTACTTAACGTTCATTTATATTTCCATTAATTTTTGGAACTCTCGTGCAACTTTATCTGAATTGTTTTATTACTCCATTTTTAATTTTCTGTTTTTCATGTGCATGAGTAAAATATTTTATAATTTTTTTATTTTTCGCGTAAAGCATATTTCATTTTATGTTTGGAAAAAAAAAAAAAAAGTTATATATAAAAATATTTAGCAACAATTAAAATTTTAAATGTCCACATATAAAAATTTTACCAGGTTATTATTTTCACATTTTAATTAATTTTAAAAAATCTAATAAAATTTCGTTACAAATAAGGTACCAAATGAAAGGGGCATTTTTCTGAATCCGTCGGTTTAATTAACTTATCGATCGGACAATTAGATTTTTTTAAATTAACTAAAGTATGAAAAGCTGGTGTCAACAACCCACAGACAAACAGAAGAAAATCTCTCTTAGCCAATCAACTTGCGTCCAGCCACGGACTTACAGGAAAAAAACCATAGACCTATTATTAGAGTGGACGGGACAATGGCAACCTTTTAGTTCCCCATCATACTATAGGTATGGGGAACTTAGGTAATCGTGAAAATTTTCGACCTCGGTTTTTTGACTTTTCTACACGTTTTCAGGTGTGAGGAATCCGAAAATGACAAAATTTGTATGGTGTCTGTCTGTAGGGTGTCTGTTAGTCCGTTAGTTCGTTAGTTTGTTAGTCTGTGTACACGATATCTAAAGAACAAATTGTCGCAGAGAGGTCAGATCAATTTTAAAATATTACTTTCGACACTGGCAAGAACCCTATTCATTTGCAACATTCGAATTTAAAAACTTCGTAAGTTATGAGAAATTTACGATTTTCTTAACATGGGAGAATAGGACAAAAATTCACTTAAACGTGCATTAAATGTAAACTTTTTACTCTAAAAATGTCAGACCAGTTTTAAAATATCAGTTTTGATGCCGGAATGAACATCAGTAACTATAAATATGCTACTTTGAAATTTCGCAAGTTATTGGAAATTTACGAATTTCTTAACATGGCAGTATAGGGAAAAATTTCACATAAACGTCAATTTTGAGAGATATTTTCATCGTAAAGATGTCAGACTATTTTTGAAACATTATTTAGGACACTGGCATGAATATTAATGACTATGAATTTTCTCATATAAAGATTTCGTAAGTTATTGGAAATTTACGAATTTCTTAACATGGCAAAATAGAGCAAAATTTCGCATAAACGTCAATCTTGAGAGATATTTTCATCGTAAAGATGTCAAACCACTTTCGAAATATTATTTAGGATACTGGCATGAATATCATAGACTATGATTTTTCCAATTTAAAAAATTCGTAAGTTATTTGGAATTTACGATTTACTTAACATGTCGGAATAACGCAAAATTGAGCATAAACTTCCATTTTGAGGATCCTAAATACATTAGACAACTTCAAAATTACGTTTATGATATTGGTTTGAACATGATTGAATACAAATATTCTAATAGGAAAATTTCGAAAATTATTCGTAATTTACGATTTTATCAACAAAGCGAAATTGTAAATTTTTCATATAAATATGAATTTTGAGGATTATTGCATTGGAAATAATAGCATGAAAACTAAACAACGGAATTGACCCCGAAAAAATAAATTAATAGATTAGAATAAGGTAATTATATCGAAGTGAACGGTGGATAGCCTATTAGGCGGGGATTTCATTCTGTATCAAGCTTTGGTCAGATTCATTTCTTTGAACATGATTATAATATGTCTCGCACTAGAAATTTCTGAGAACATAAATATGATGGGGAACTGAGCAGAGTCCACCTATGCCAACTAGTTTTAGTGGCAAAGATAACTCATAAAGAGGTCATGTGAATGTTGATCTACAGGAAGCCAAACTGGAAATATTGAAATTTACTCGCCATGCTCTAAACTCTGCTTTTTATGAAGCAGACGATATTTTTCCTTTTTCTTTGAAAGTGCTTTTTAAAAATTTTATTTCACTTTAAAATTTAGATTGTTTTGAATTTAAAAAGAATTTTATAGCAAGAAATAGTAATTAGATGTACTTTAAAAACAAGGATTTTATTTCACAGATAAGATTCTTTTTAATATTTTAATATTTCGTTCTTTTTAAGTAATTATTTTTATAAAATGCTAATAATTGCTATACTTATTTCTCTAAGTTGAATTAGTTTAACTATATCTTATATTATTTCAAAAATGCCCATAATTATTTATGGGAGTTAAAACGTGTATAGACAAACCAAAGTTATAAAAACTTTTGAATTTTGTTAGATGTTAATGACAAGGTAAATAATTATAAGATAAGAAACTTTTTATAAACCATGTTTTTGAATTTTCTGTTGAATCATAGCTATAGAACTAACTACATTAGCACTTTATCAATGCATATTGTTACGAAATTGTACATAATTGTATTTATTTTTGTATAAATTCTTTCAAAGAGGCTTGGTAAGTTGATAAAATGTCGATTTTCTGCATTTCCAGCTCTTTTTCGCGTTAAAATAGTTTAATTTTCTCTTTAAAACGCATTAAAAAGCTCCAATAGGCAGGTAATGGATGCGACTTTTTGCCCTTGGCGACTTTTTTGGCGAGAAAATCCTTATTATCGATATCCCAAAGATGGACGTTCTAATGTGATTGGTTACAGCGTTACGGGAAATTTGAATTAAAAAAAAAAGTTGGTTTTAAAAGTAAAATATTAATCCTTTCCGAACAAATATATTTGCATCATGAACTACATTAGTACTTTATCAATGTGTAGAAAACCTTTAAAATGATAATGACGTCAATTTTTGCCAGATGCATAATTTAATTTTTACAATTTTTTAACGCTTACGTTTAATTAAATGTATTTATTTTTATATCGAAAGAAAATGAACTCGTAAATTTGTTTTGGCAACAATTAAATTATAGCTAATATTTTAATGACTATTTTTTATTGCTATTAGAAGCTTATCATTTTCATATTTCAATCAATTAAAAAAAAACTATTCGAAAATCTGACTTCGAAGTATTGTGTTGTCACCGGGTTCTGAGCTACTGTGAAAGCTTCAAATGTCTAGCTAGTAGGGAAGTTAGTTAAAAATAGATTGCAAGATTTGTACCGGACAAACAAACACCCCAGACAGCACATCGCCTCCCCAGGATATCTTCAAGGTGTCTTCTGGATGAAAAGACATCCCAGAAACGTCCTTAAGATGTACTGTGGATATGTTAACCCTAATTGTGCTGTTAGGGACAAACAAACAAGAATAGAAGTTAATAAAAACATGGTAAAAAATAAATTTCAGCAGCTGTAATATTTTACACTAGTTTTGCTTGTTGTATCTTTTAATAATAATCTTATACTATTAAGTGAGCAATATGTGTATATTTCACTGATCTCGAAAACGGTAGCTCGGACAGTCACGAGATTTAACACAAAGGTGCCCCCCGAAGGGTCATTGTGCACATCGAAGTAAGATTTTCGAATTTTTGATTAGTTTTTTCTTAATTAATTAAAACTTATACTATTAAGTGAGCAATATGTGTATATTTCACTGATCTCGAAAACGGTAGCTCGGACAGTCACGAGATTTAACACAAAGGTGCCCCCCGAAGGGTCATTGTGCACATCGAAGTCAGATTTTCGAATTTTTGATTAGTTTTTTCTTAATTAATTAAAATGTAAAAACAATAACCTTCAAATTTCTGATAAAAAAGCCATTTAAATTTTAACATTTTATCCATAATTTAATTGTTGCCATTTTTTTTTCGACAAAATAATAATTAAAAAAAAAAAAAACCGTACATTTATTTAAAATGAGGAAAATAAATAAGAAAGATTGGAAAATAAATTAGAAATATCAGGCGCATCGTTACAAATAAGATAGCAAATGAAAGGGAAAATTTTTGTAAATCCGATGCATTAAACAGCTTATCAATCGGATGATTAGTTTTTTCTTAATTAATTAAAATGTGAAAATAATAAGTCATTTAAATTTCAAAATTTTATCCATAATTTAATTGTTGCCAATTTTTTTTTCGAGAAAATAATAATTAAAAAAAAATAAATAAATAAAATAACGTACATTTATTTAAAATGAGGAAAATAAATCAGAAAGATAAGAAAACAAATTAGAAATATCAGTCACATCGTTACAAATAAGATAGCAAATGAAAGAGAAAATTTTTGGAAATCCGATGCATTAAACAACTTATCAATCGGATGATTAGTTTTTTCTTAATTAATTAAAATGTGAAAATAATAAGACATTTAAATTTTAAAATTTTATCCATAATTTAATTGTTGCCAATTTTTTTTTTCGACAAAATAATAATAATAATATAAAAAAAAAAATAACGTACATTTATTTAAAATGAGGAAAATAAATCAGAAAGATAAGAAAATAAATTAGAAATATCAGTCGCATCGTTACAAATAAGATAGCAAATGAAAGGGAAAATTTTTGGAAATCCGATGCATTAAACAGCTTATCAATCGGACAATTAGATTTTTTTAAATTAACTAAAGTATGAATTTTAGGTGGCAACAGCAGAAGATTGTATGGAAACCGTTAGGAGAAAAAAAATGAAAAATCTGCTTCACATTAAGTCACATGATTTTTAAGTGGGATTAAAAATTGCAGTTTTCAAATTCTTTTAAATTTTCTCTCACGAACACAAAAATATAATATACAGCCTGTACCCCACAAGACCAACTTGCATTTCAAATTTCATCAATTATTTTGGTTAATAAACAAAACTTATTATTATTATTTTTTTTTTCAAATTAAGTTTTATTCTATCTTCGAAAAGAATTATGTGATCATAGATATAATAATATATATAGATCTATCATCCCCATATTATCGTGCAAAGATTTTTGATGCCGAAAAAAAAGCTTTGGAATCAGCCATTAAGTGGTATTGAAGGAAAAAAGAAAAAAAGAAGAATGAATTTGAAACTATATCTGGAGCTTTTCATTCACCTTTAGTAAATAAATTATTCATGAATTTTATTTACTAAAACATTCGTGTGTATTCCCGTGTGTATTCACTCGGGGAAAGACTGCCATATTTTGGTAGAATCGCCGTCTTTTCCCGAGTGAAAAGGAATCACTTTTTTCTCCCCAATGATCAATCTATATATTATTACTATATCTATGTATGTGATACGATACATTAATAATTTGGGTTTAAAAGTTTTTTTAAATAGATTATTTAAACTCTATGAACCATATTTTTATTTTATCAGTTTCATTAACAGATCCTGCTGGGCAATTTTTTAAATTTTGGTGTTGAAGTACACCGAACGTTTTTCGACAAGAAATTTAATATAGCAACAGCCATTTTAATCTAAGTAGCGCATCGAATATATAAAAACATAAATGATTTATTTTTACACAAAATTTACAGAACAAATGCAGTTTTAAAGATAGGAAATTTATTTCAACAAGCACTATTTTAAACCTAAAAACCATTAAAAATATAAGCAGAATATAAAGGATTCTTATGTATAAACAAAAAAGAGTCTGGTAAAATTATTAGCAAAATAGTCCTCCCCTTTTCATACAAAAAAAAAAAAAAAAAAAAAAAAAAAAAATCCATCGCTAATATGGCGACAAAAATTCAAAAGCCGCCAGTGGAGCAACATAATAAAGTTGTGCAACACGATAATGTTTACCTATTTATTTATTTTTTTATATAATAATCATTATGCTAATTTATCATACAAATAAATGAGCCTCTGAGTGTTACTGCACTTGCACGCTGTCGAACAGAAATATTTGAAAAATTCAAATTAATATTTAAATAAATAAATAAAAATATGTTTAATGGAAAATATATATAACCATAAAAAGATTAGTTGTCTAAAATATGGCAGAAATAGCGCTCATAGCATATTGTTACAAGGTATTAAGTCTTATTGTTACAATGGATTAAGTCTAAAATGGTGACAAAAATTCAAAAGCCGTCCAAGAGAACTATATTAAGGCTGTACTATCAGGTTTACAACCCATGAATTATATATAAACACAAAAAATTAATTGTCTCATGCGACAGACGTAGCCGGTCACAGCATATTGTAATATTTGGCGTGAAATTGCTGTCATTTAATGATTGATTGGATAAACAAAATAAACATATGAAATAACGTAAAAGCAAATATTATGCTGTCTAAACCCAGTTACATTTGAGTCCAGTCCGAGTTACATGTGAACAACACGTATAGTGTTGTTCACATGTAACTGGGATTCAAATATAAAAGGGAAACTCCAATTTTTTCGATACTATCTATTTCGAAACTGTTACATAATAAGAACCTAAATGGAAGCTCATTGGTAAACTATTGTCGCAGGTAATAGGGACAAGCGACCGAGTTGCAGTGGATGACCAAATCGCTGCCGAATGCAGCAGGGACCTGGAGCGAACTTTTGAACAATTTCAGTAATTTATTTTATTTTATTTTTATAAAGCTATATAGAAAAGAGTTCCCTTTAAATTTAGTGGCCAGCGAAGCGGGCAAAGCCTGCTAGTAATAATAATATACATATTTGTATTCAAAACAAAAAAATGCCAGTAACGCGATAAATGTCAAAGAAGGTAACCGTTTTCAACATTCACATGGTTTCATCTTTGCACCTTTTCTTATATTCCCTTAATAATGGAATGCTCCGTCCACTCTTAAAATAGGTCTATGGAAAAAACTCTCTTAGCCATTTATATATAGAGAGATTTTTTTAACCAATATTTATGGTAGAAAAAGAATTGTTTTTGGATGAAATTTTCGAAATTGAGTTTTTGTTACATTTATACACCAGCAGGCTTTGCCTGCTTCGCTGGTCACTATATTTAAATGAAATCTAACACCTAACTAAGGGGTCCTAATCCGTATTCACACAAAGTTAAATGAAAATAACAGAAAACGACGAACAGTTAGACCGACAAGAGGTATTTTAATTTTTATGATGAAGGAGGAAAAAATAATAGTAATAATAATAAAAGATTTTTGCTTTCCAATTTTTTTAAATATAAGTATTGGAATTGTAGAAGTCGTGCATCGGAGACGTCTATCTTGGGGCGAAATGGTCAGTGCACTAACTTTCAGTTCATTGGTGCCGGATTCGAATCCCTGTTCAGGCATGGATGCAAATGGTGATTCAGAATCTACTTTAAACCGTAGATCCTCATCTAATGAGCTTTAATGAGCAAAAAATAACACTAAGAGCGACAACCCCAACCCAACCCTCCATCCTCTCGTCCAAGAATGCAAAGAAAAATTCCTCATATATAAAAATAAAATATATATTAAGAATAAATAAATTATTTATAATAAAATTCAACGTCCGCGAATATTATCTTTATATATATATGATAAACACAAGTTTCCATTTGAAATTAGAAATTTCATTTTCATAAAACTAATATTACAAGAACACCACCCCCTCCTCCTATCCTTGTTCTTCATTTGCATATACAGAACATTTCAATTGTCAAGGCAGAAGAAATGTTTCCTAGATCTTGTAAATGTCAATGAAGATGAACATAAATGAATTACATAAAAACGAATGCGTGAGAGCGAAATGCATAAAGGAGAGGGAGTAGCGAACAGGGAGAAATGAAGATGTCACGTTAAACAAATAATGCTACAAGCTGAAATCTCCCCCCCCCCTCTAGTCTGAATAAATAAATAAATAGAAAAAATGAAATTTGAATAATATACATACATAGAAATTTAATAAAAGTGAAGAAAAAATCGTCTTGTGGAAAAACGAAAATGATGTATCGATTTTAACAATTCTAAATTCTTTCAACATGCTCGTAACATCAAAAGAGAAATAGTATATGGAAATAAATAAATAATTATATTAAATATTACTATATTCCCATCTTCCCTATCACACTGACCTGCACATAAATTCTTAAATAAGTGGTGAAAATTTAAATAGTAAAAACAGTATACCATATTAATAAATATACATTAAGGGACCAAAAAAAAAAAAAAAAAAAGCCGCACTTACTTTTATTTTTTTTCTTTCAAAAATCACCAATTTAATTGTAGGGACTATTTTTTAATGATCAAATTGACCATTTTTCAAAAGAAAAATAAAAATCTGGTGTGAAACAGCCACACGACTTCCATTACCCACTATTACACGTATTATATGCATTTTTGAGAGATAATATGATCAGAAAACATAAAAGTGACCTAAAGAGAAAATCGTTAGAGCCATTTTTGAGATACCAACATTTACAAAAAATCAATTATTGACAGGAAAACAATAATTACATACAAAAGCATATTTAAACGTGAGTTAAAATGGCAAGTTTGAAAAAAATCCGTACAGCTGTTTTTAAAGGAACGCCCTTGGGAGGCCTGAAATTGAGCTATTTATACAGGACGCGTATCAATTTTCCTGAACTAACCAACTATATCATTCGAAAGGACATCTAATAGAGTGGTTATATAGCAAATTTGAAGAAAATCGTTAGAGCCGTTTTTGAGATACGGACTTACAGTCCCACTTCCGGTTTCCGATGTCCCACTTCCGGTTAAACTCAATTATTGACAGGAAAACAATAATTACATACAAAAGCATATTTAAAAGTGAGTTAAAATGGCGAGTTTGAAAAAAATCCGTACAACCATTTTTAAAGGAACGCCTTTCCAAGGCCTGAAATTGAGATTTATACAGGACGCTTATCAATTTTCCCGAACTAACCAACTATATCATTTGAAAGGACATCTAACAGAGGGTTTATATAGCAAGTTTGAAGAAAATCGTTAGAGCCGTTTTTGAGATACGGACTTCCGGTCCCACTTCCGGTTTTTCAATTTTCACCAAAATTTGGAATTTTCATCTGTACACCAGACGTATTTCAATCCTAAAATTTCGTAGCTCTATCTTTATTACTTTCTGAGCTATAGTAGCCAGAAGATTCTCCACACACACACACACACACACACACACACATACATACACACTGACCAATTGCCAAAAACCACTTTTTTGGACTCAGGGGACCTTAAAACGTGTAAATCAGGTGAAAACCCGATATCGAATTTTCAGACCGAATACAATACTTCCATTACCTACGGTAGTAGGGTAATGGAAGTAAAAATGCGGCCTTTTTTCTTCTTTTGTCTCTTAGTGTGAAATTAAAAAAGTTTAAAAAAAAAAGTCCTACCTGGTAATATTTTAATCATAATTTTTTAGTGCATTTTAAATGTTAATTACGAATTAAGAAAAAGTTTGATGCAATGCACTTTTAAAAGTTTTAAAACAAAATGATTATAAGATAAAAAACTTTTTATAAACCATGTTTTTAAATTTTCTGTTGAATCATAGCTATAGAACTAACTACATTAGCAGTTTATCAATGCGTATGAAATCTTTAAACGGATAGTGACGTCAATTTTTGTGAGATACATAATTTAACTTTTTACCATAGATATAGTAATATACATAGATCTATCATCCCCATGTTAACGTGCAAAGATTTTTGATGCCGAAAAAGTTTTTGGCATCAGCCATGATGAGAGAGTATAAAACTCGAAAACAACAATGGAATAGAATGTTGATATCATAGATATAGTAATAAGACATGGTTGATATATATTGAAAATGCCGAAGTACTGCGCGGCTTTTAATTGTAGAAATAAATTTATGAAAGGAAGTGGAATAAGTTTTCATAAGTAAGTTAAATTTAACTAATTTATGAAAAATATGATTCTTTATAATCAGTTGCTTTGTTATTATTATGGTTTAAATACTGTTTTGATTTTTAATGGAATACATTTTTTTTTAATTTTAATATTTTTTAAGTTTTTATATTAGTAAGTAATATCGAATTTTCAAAATTCTTTTAAATGTAGTTAGCAGTGGCAGAGGTAAAACCCGCTTGTTTTAATATATTATAAGTAGTATTACCACAAGACTTTCTTCTCTATTTAATCCTATACAAATTTATTCAATACAAATTATTTATTAAGTTATAATTTATTAAAGATATTTTCCATGATGAATGCAGACGATTTTTTTCTTAAAGTAGTATAACAATAAATGCTGAAAAAAATCATTTTTGTGCAGACATGAAAAGATATGCAGTCGAATCTTGTTAACGTGAATCTCAAGGGGGATTAAAAATCTGTTCATCTTATCAGTAGTTCATGCTATCAGTAACTGATCGTCATATAACTAATCTTCATTTTGACGGGGATTGTGGTAACAGTTCATGTTAAAAGTAATTCACGTTAACGAGGTTCGACTGTATATATATATATATATATATATATATATACATACTATATATACATTATATATAACATTAAAAA
Organism: Salticus scenicus; assembly: GCA_963930645.1. Lineage (NCBI taxonomy): Eukaryota > Metazoa > Arthropoda > Arachnida > Araneae > Salticidae > Salticus > Salticus scenicus. The sequence goes on along the minus strand of OZ005655.1, from coordinate 139,435,345 downwards.
TAAAAGAAATCGGTAGCTTCGTTTTAAATTAATACAGATGTATGGTTCAACCATTCGTTTTAGAAATATTGACGAGTTCTTTCTAAAATATCCACATTGAAAATTTACACAGGCCCCGGGGAAAGAGCACTTCCTTACCAGGAGGAAAGCAATGATCCTACATGCACACATTTTTTTTTTTTTCAAGTTCATTACTACTATTATCAATAATTCATATAAATTTTACATTCATGCGTTAAAAATAACTCACATTATATACATTTATATGAAATTTTGTCCTATACTGTCATGTTAAGTACTTAGAAAAGGGAAAAAAAAAATAGGATGGCAGCGCCACCTGTTGAGCGATTGATTCCCAAATCTAATCAGCACCAGTTTAGATCAAGATCCAACTGAATACAAGTTTGGTCGGATTTCGTTCATATTAGGGGCTTAAATCGAAATTGCTAGAATTACATTTTTAGTTGTGTTAAGTGTTTCTTACAGTTTCGAGCAAGGTTTGAGAAAACATTATGACATTAATTAGTTTTCCTGCCTGTCTGCTTGCCCACCTGTCCGTGCTCTAACTGCAGTAAATAATTTCAAACTATCATCAAAATGGTATATATGTTATTCAATAATACTACGGCATTATCTATATTGAAAATACTATAAACAGCACGACTGGTTTATATATTAGAATACTCAAAAAAGATGAGGATATGTCCAATCGCTTTATCTCTCTAAAGAACACTTAATCTCAAACTTTTATAAAAACCGTTACATCCATTTCCGAGTAAACCTAATTTCTATTATATGTTGCGACTGGCCGTTAAAGGGTTAACGTGAATTTTCCTGAAGATGAGGATATGTCCAATCGCTTTATCTCTCTAAAGAACACTTAATCTCAAACTTTTATAAAAATCGTTATATCCATTTCCGAGTAAACCTAATTTCTATTATATGTTGTGGCTGGCCGTTAAAGGGTTAACGCAAATTTTCCTGAAGATGAGTATATGTCCATTCGCTTTATCTCTCAAAAGAACACTTAATCCCAAACTTTTATAAAAATCGTTATATCCATTTCCGAGTAAACCTAATTTCTATTATATGTTGCGACAGGCCGTTAAAGGGTTAACACAAATTTTTCTGAAGATGAGGATATGTCCAAACGTTTTAGTTCTTAAAAAAAAAAAAAATTAAAAAAAAAAGACACAACTCCAAACTTTAAACAAAATCGTTATATCCATTTCTGATTAAACTCAATTTCTACTACATGTTGCGATTGGCAGTTAAAGGGTTAACACTAATTTTCTTGATGCTAAGGATGTTCCAATTATTTTAGGTCTCTAAAAAGCACTTATCCCAAACTTTTATTAATATCTTTATAACCATTTCCGAGTAAACATAAATTTCTACTCTATACAGTCGGTAACAAAAGTGTCCGACTGCATTGCGATTCGCAATTAAAGGGTTAACTCTAATATCTGAAAAGATGAGGATAAGTCCAATAGTTTTTTCGACCATAAAAACTTCTAACCAGACAGAAATAGTAGACAGAAACGATAAATTTCTTTAAATGTCGTTATTCCATACAAAAAAAAAAAAAAAAAAAAAAAAGGAAGAAGAAGAAAAGAAAAAGAAAAGAAAAAGAAAAGAAGAAGAAAAGAGAGAAAGAAAAATGAGTATCTGGAGTTTTTTCATTCATCTTTAGTACATAAATTATTCATAAATTTTATTTGCTAAATTATCTGTGTGTATTCCCGTGTATATTCAGTTGGGGAAAGACATCCACAAGAGAGTAAAATGGCCGTCTTTTCCCGAAAAAAAAAGGCATCACTTTTTCGGCCTCGCTGATCAATCTATGTATTACTATATCTATGCTTTTTACAATTTTCTAAAGCTCACGTTTAATTAAATTATTTATTTAATCACGTTTATTTATTTTTATGTCGAAAGAAATTGAACTCGTAAAATTTTTTTTTGGCAACAATTAAATTATTGCTAATATTTTAATGACTATTTATAACATAGAATAATAAAGGAAGAAGGAGCATAAGGTTTCTACATAAGCTGTTGTGTTGCCACAAAAAACAGCGATTATTAACAAGCCTTTATTAACAAACTTCAATATTGAGAGGAGCAAAAGTAGCTTTCGCTGGCATTTCACTAGAAGGGGTTTGTAAGCATTAAGACTATTGGCGTGCTCCTTCTTCCTCTATTATTATTCTATGATTTATAAGGTACTAGCTGTTACCCGCGACTTCGTTCACGTGGAAATTTTGATGTGTATGTGTGAGAACTGACTGTTTGATCATAATCCGCGATTGTAATGAAATGCTCGCCCTCTGGTGGGCTAAGGTGAAATTATCACACCACTGCATATCATCATATTATGCAATCGATTTTCCATGATGTAATGGCGGAGAAAGAACAATTATTAATCCACGTGGCTATTATATTTACTAACAACTGCAGTTCAGAGAGCGCCATCTATCGATCATTACAAACGCGGATATGTAATGTAATGAAACCTTGTCATTGTGGTGCTGTGCAAAACAGAGTCTGATAAAGTATACTAAAAAAAAATTTGTAACTCATTGAAAGCCAAAATAAAATGCCAAAATAAATAAATAAAAAGTTATCGCCAGCATGGCGATAAAAATTTAAAATTCGTTCATAGGGATCCTGTACTAAAAGAGTACTGCGCTATCCGCGATTGTAATGAAATGCTCGCCCTCTGGTGGGCTAAGGTGAAATTATCACACCACTGCATATCCTCATATTATGCAATCGACTTTCCATGATGAAATGGCGGAGAAAGAATAATAATTACACGTGGCTGTTATATTTACTAACAACTGCAGTGTTCAGAGAGCGCCATCTATCGATCATTACAAACGCGGATGGAAGTATAAAAAATGGGTCGTCAACTACGAGATATATAAATTAGAGTGCTGATTCAATGGATGAAGGATTAACTTTCCGTGGTTCAAGATGAATCACGTGATATGCTCGAACAGGTTGCTGTGTTTAGCCCTTTATCGCTATTTTGGCATTTAAAATATCAGTTCGACAAATTATCATTATTATTAGGTAACATGACAGTCCTATGACCGAAATAAATTGCTTTTAAAATAATTTTACACGTATTTCACATTTTAATAAATAATAAAATACCTTTCTTTTCATCGTTTCTCAACAAACTTTAAAAGTGTTTATAAAACAAAATTTAAACTTTTAAAGAGCTAAATTTAACAACAAATAATAATTTTTCAACTATTTTTAAGCATTTTATCGGTTAAAGTTCAACTACACGAAATAAAAAAGAAGTAAAATCAAAATGGTTTAGAACAAAAGAATATTAAACTACGTAAAGTAAACAAAAACATTGAAACCGTTGCCATAGAAATGTACTGAAAATGAGCTGTTACCAAGGAAACCACCGAATACGCATGTGCAAGGAAAGCATGTCACATGACTCATCTTGGACCTTCTCAAGGGTTACCATTTATCACTCTACTTTATATATCTCGTTGGTCATCAATTATGAATTCTATTTCGAAACCTTTCTTTGTATGATTTTAGTTCACTATTACACAATATTATTCTGGTTCTAATAATAATTTGCTGACTGGTGAACTGAAGTTTTAATTATGTGATGAAATTCATATAATATTTATGAATTTCAAATTTTTAAGTTTTTTTTTACAAAGAAATGATTTTTTTTTTTTCATCTCCCGGCGAATTGTTGAATAATATTTTAGTTTTTAAACAATTTTGGTCGGCTTTGCCCGCTTCGCTGGCAAACTCTTTTCTGTATAGCTTTATGAAAAAAAAAAAAAAAAAACTGAAATCGGTCAAAAGCTCGCTTTGAGTTCCCGCTGGCTTCGGCAGCGACTTGTTCGTCCTTGCAATCTTCGGTGACTGTTCCTATTGCCTGCGACAATGGTTTACCCGTGGGCTTCCATGCGGGTGCTTATCATATATGACAGTTTCGATACGGACAGTATCGAAAAATTTGAAGTAGCTCTTTTATATCTGAATCCCAGTTACATATGAGCAACATTATACGTGATGTACATAATATTTGCTCTCAAGTTATTTCCTATATTTATTTGATTTAATCGATCAACCATAGAATGACAGTAATTTCAAGCCACATATAATATTAAAATATGCTGTGATCGGCCCCTTCTATCGCATGAGACAATTATTATTATTATTATTAGTTTGGGGTTATATTATACTTCATGATTAGTTAATAGTAATGGACTTTATTCATCACACGTCACTGCGGGTATATAAAAGTCTCCACGCCAATCACTGAGCTCGAAATTTTTGCTTACTGTTGTATTAGCCAATACCAGTCGCTCAGAAAGGTAAATACCCGCAGCCGTTGCCACTCGTCCATAAAGTCCATTGGTATGTAGAAAAATAAATTAATTAATTAATATGTAAACTTGATCATGGTACAGCCTTCATGCCGGCGACTTTTGAATTTTTGTTGCCGTTTTAGACCAAAATATAATTTATGTGATTATTGTTCCCAGAGCCTCCTTAAGTAGATGCCTAGCGAGTCGCTCGAAAACTTGGCAACAGTACAAGAAGAACATAGCCAGTAGATGGCGCTTGATACCATACGTAAAGTTATGTTTATTTCCCGCGAGCGCGATGCAATTGAGTTTCAATTGAGTTCTGGTTTGTGTTTTATTAATTTAACAAATGTGAGAGGTTTTTTTTTTTTTTTTTTATAATATGGTGTATTGCGTCGTTCCATTTTGTAAATCAGACAGTAGCCGTGAAAATATGTTTCCACGAAATACCAAGCAATGCAATTCAGCGTAAAAAATTGCTTCCAAATATTTCCAGACAAGGTATGTAAACTGCATAAATAATTAATGCAAAATTACCAACCCTCCGGATTTTTGAATATCAATAATATTTTTCACAAAAAACATTATTTTTCTTTATTATCGTAAATTGTGTGATTAAGACGAAGATAAATTTAAAAGAAATTATGATATAAAAATTCGAAGGGTTGACACCTCTCTGTTAGTAAGTTAGATTTAACAAATAAAATAGTTATGCTTATTACAAAATGAAATAAAATTTTTATTTATTGATGTAGGAATACAGAAAAATAACTTGTTCTTAGTTACTTTGAAGTCACTCTATATTGGAGTATTTTGTAGTTTTATTCATAAAATGAATAAAACTATAAAATACTCCAATATAGGAACAAGATTGATTTATATTTTTTTAATACCACTGTTTTTTAAAGACTTGTGTAAATGCGTATAAAAATTTGATTATTTCAGTTAAATCGAAACAAAAGTGTTGGGAATCTTGAAAAGAAAAAATAGAAAATTTTTATTTCTACTTTTGTTCTTTTTAAAAATATTAAGTTTTAAGATTCAAAACATTACTTTTATTAATCTTTTACCACAGAAATGGAATATGGAATTAAAAATTCATGTAAAAATTAAATATCATGAGTACTGATTTGAAAAATTATCAGAAAAATGAAAAATATCCCCACATCCATACACTCACATGTATACACACACACATATACTGGCTAAATATAAATCAGGGGAAAACTCGATATCGAATTTTTGGACCGAACACAATACTTTCATTACCTACGGTAGTAGGGTAATGGAAGTAAAAATATTTCAAGGATGTCATTAATTTGTCCTTAAATTTGCCAATCTTTATCAAATTTTTCAAATTGAAACCTAATGCGAGTTTTAAAATACAATTGTGAATTTCCTGCATTTGTTTGTTTTTAAGTTATTCTGATAATAAATATGCATATAAATCAATCGCTAAAAACTAAAAAAAAAAAAAAGTTTTTTTGTATTCAGGGAACCTCAAAACGTGACTTTATTCAAAAACCTGAGTTGAAAATAGAACTTAAAAAAAAAAAAAAAAAAAAAAAAAAAAAAAAATACTTTGTTTACATTATAAGTTCGAAAAATTAATTTTCGTTCTTTAACAGTATTCGTCGACATAAAAAAAGTGTAGCAAAGCACACATTCTACAGAAAAGAACGTTTAGCTTAATTTTGGATAGCCCTGTATGTTTTCAATAAACTATGTGCACATCAGATTGTGCATTTAAATTTAGTCTTATATGAAAAACACCTAACACAAAAACTTGGTGCGAGAGAAAACTTATACTCAAGAAATCCTTAATTTTAAAAATTTAAATGTTAATGGTTATTTATTTATTTTTTGTGACGGACTAGACAACAGATTGTTTTCTTCTCCAATTTTTATTGCTGAATGTTAACTTATCTCGTTAACGTGCTGGTCTATTTTTCTTATAAATAATATAAAATTTTCGATTTAAGAAAAATAATTCACATCTAATAAGGTAAAAATGTAACGTAAAGGACATGACAAAAAAAAAAAAAAAAAAAAAAGACATGATTTTAATAATTTATCATTATAAATTATTCATTCTGAACTGAAACTCATTTAAAGTTCAGAGATTTTAATTTATATAAACGAAACTTTCATCTGATATCTAAATTAAAAAAAAATTTGAAATTTTCATTAAATAAATATATAAAAAATAATTTAATCGCGTGATAGATATGCCATGTTTTTGCTTATTTAATTTTAAATTTCGTTTTTTAATTAACAGTATATTAAAAAAAAAAAGGTGTTATTTATTTGATACGTTGTAATTCAATTAGTTGAAAAGCTAAAATAGGTCTTGCCAACTTTCGAAGAAATTTAAACCCTATACTTTTTAAAATATAAATATTTGAATATTTTATTGAAAATATTTACGATAAAGCACTTTCACATCATTTTTTCAAATTAAAAGAAAAAAAAAATACAATTTTAGACTTTAAATTGAAATTAATAGCTAGATTTTTAGATGAAAAATATAACTTGTCTATGAAACAGCAGAAAATTGTTGCTCTGCGTAGGTGCTGTCACCTAGCGTTAGTTTTGTTTTTTAAATGTTGCCTAATTTAACATTGAGATTCGCCGCGCGTGGAAGGCATCTACTTAAGGAGGCTCTGATTGTTCCTATACGCAAGCGAAGTGTGACGTCACTAACCGTCCGTGGATGCAAGAAAATGATTTCCTACAGTCGGCTGCAAAATTATTCGAGCATTAGCAATAATCCTTGCCAAAAAAAAATACACTTAATTCAGCATTGTTAAATAAATCCTTGTCGAGTCATGTTCTTAATAAGTCTAAGAACATGATTCGACAAGGATTTACTTAGCAAAATAGTCTTAAGTGTACTTTTTAAATATAGGAATTATTGGCTAGTGCTCGAATAATTTTGCAGCCGACTGTATGTCAATCGCCCATTGGATTTTTTGTAAAAAATGATTAAAAATCGAAGAAAATTATTTCCCGATTTTAATCCCCATATTTGGGTACACATATGTATTAGTTATCATGTGCATGTGTTAGATTGAGTTATTTTGCTGTCAAATTGACAAAATTTTAATTTTAAATTTCAAAACTCTGTCGTTCTTGGCGCTTATTGTATTTGAGGTCAAAAACGTAATACGAAAATAAACATGCCAGATGTATAATTTCGTAATATGCATTGTACGAAATATTGTTTCATATCATTCATTACTCTTTTAATAAAAGTCGTTAAAATAACCATGATTTTTGAGAGGAATAAATTATGTTCGTCAGATAAATTGGCGAAATTTTTTTTTTCTGCCAAGGATGACCGATATCAAATCTATTCCGCTGCAACATATTAGTATCTTCTATCAGATACTTTATTTAGTCATTTGAAAACAAATTTGACTTCAAATTATGATAGAATATTTATCATTTTCCTTTTAATTAGTATATTAGTTGGATATTTATTGTGTTAATATCATCTTTTGAAATGAAATTTTTGTTTTCAATCGAATATGGAAGTTTGCCATTTTTTTGTCTAGAGTTTTGAAATTAAAAATTCAAATTTTGTCAATTTTACAACAAAAATAACTTAATCTAACGCATGGACATGATAACTAATGCATATCTATACCTAAATATGAGGATTAAAATCGGGAAATAATTTTCCTCGATTTTTAATAATTTTTTACAAAAAATCCAATGGGCGTTTAACATAGGAAATATTTTTCTTGCATCCACGAACGGCCAGTAACGTCATCACTTCGCTTGCGTATTTCTTTCTATCTTTTCCTCGGCGAAAAATGTCCAATGTACTTCAGCATCAAAATTAAAAAAAAATGTCCAGAATTAGCTTTTATGCCAAGCGTGTTTCATCCGCCGTACTAAAAAAAAAAAAAAATTCTGAATTTGAGGTATATATAAAAAAAAAATGCTATGAAATAAAATTCAGAAGAAATGTTAGATTTGTAATATTACTATTCTATTTTAAAATTATAAAGTGTGATTTTCTCATCGACCAATTAACATTTAGTAATTTTTTATTTTTCGCGTGAAAGCATTTCATTTTATGTTGAAAACAATAAATAAATAAATAAAAATATCTCGTAAACGTTTTTTGGCAACAATTAAAATTTTAAATGGCTTATAGTAAGTCAATTACCAGTTTATTATTTTCATATTTTAATTCATTTAAAAAAATCTAATCAAATTTCCAGTATAAATAGTAGCATATGTTCTATTCCAGACTATTCTCTATCTCTGTACCAAATTTCATCCAGATCCATTTAGCCGTTGAGGCGTGATTGAGTAACAAACATCCATCCATCCATCCAAACTTTCGCATTTATATATTAGTATAGAAGTATAGATTAGGAGCTTATTATTTTCATATTTTAATTAATTATAAGAAAACTATTCGAAAATTCGAAAATCTGACTTCGAAGTATTGTCACCGGGTTCTGAGCTACTGTGAAAGTTTCAAATGTCTAGCTAGTAGGGAAGTTAGTTAAAAATAGATTGCAAGATTTGTACGGACAAACAAACAAGAATAGAAGTTAATAAAAACATGGTAAAATATATAAACGCAAGTTTCCCCTTAGGCACGGGCACAACTATAGTATTTCCCCTCAGCTGAATTTGGCGATTTTTCTTTGGCGCCGATTTGAACGATAACGATGTCGTTCTGGATTGTTTGAGATATAATATGGCAGCCTGCATGCTATTATTTATTTTGGATTTATGATTTTATGATTTATAATTTAGCTTACGATTTTATCATTTATGCTATATGATTTATGATTTTTAGATTTATGATTTAGCCATAATCGCCAACGAAAATCGCCAAATCTAGCTGAGGGGAAATACTATAGTTTAATAAAGGAGCATCACAAAACTGGCGTTGTAAAAATTATTACATACAAACTTTGAATAAACACCATAAAATGCAATAAACTCGCAACAATTGTTTCGGGTCGAAAAAACACACGACCCTTCATCAGGCGAACAAAGTAAGCACGAGTGCTGCAGTCAAAGCGGCAACGCACTTAATAGTATAGTTAGACGGAGAGATGCATTTAATTTTGTCCACAAAATCATACGAGTTTTTTACAGTATGAAGATTAGTAGAAGTTAGATGAGAAAGAGAGTTTGAAAGAAATCGAGCAAGATTATAAGAAGCCGTACCAATATTAGATACAATAGGTCGAAAGCAGAGAGTGGGTTTATGAATCTTCGGAAGTGCATAGAAACGAGCACAATTAGCAGCAGAAGGAATTACCATGCGTTTGGTATAATCATTAAGAATAACGGAATTTTTAACGTGGTGTTTGACTTGATCAAGATGATCATTAGAAGGATCTTTTTTAAGTTTCGAATATGGACCTGAAGTAAGCAAGGACTCAACATGGGAAATATAATCCGATTTGTTGAGTAGAACAGTTTGTCCCCCTTTATCAGATCTTGTGACAATTAAATCGGGGGCGGAGTTTAGTTCAGAGAGGGCGGATTTTTGAGAAGGAGTAAGGTTAGACTTTTGTGGATGATTATTGGTGGAAATAATGTTAGATAAAATGAAACGAAGAGATTCTAACTGGCCTGGAGAAATTTTACTATTTTTAAAGGAATTTTCAATCGGAGCGATCAAATCCGGAATGGAGGGTCTCGAAGTACGCGCAAAATTCAGACCCAAACTGAGCACGTCGCGTTGAGCATTAGTCAGAACGTGCGAAGAGAGATTAACAACAGTATTCTGAGCAAGAGGAGAAACAGGAGAAGTAAAGGAATTACTTTTAAGAAGATAATTAAATTTCTTATTTAAGTTAGTTTGATGCCTAGAAGACTGAAACGCAACGTATGCGAAATTTCTTTTTTCAAAAGAAGAGAAATCATGAACAGAATTGCTAAGAGACAGATGTAAAGTATATAATTCAGACTCAATAGACGAGAGAGACTGTCGTATATCCTGAATAATAGCCCTAAGAATGGCAAACTTACTCCTATTTAAAGCATTTTTAATGCGAAGAGAAGCAGGAAGATTGTACTTAATGTCTATGAACTTAGGAATTATCCGAGCACGCTTACATCTAAGAAGAAAATTTAAATGATTGAGATAGCGAGAACGTTTCAAACGAAGATGTTTGAAACGATTAATGTCTGAAGAACTCATGCTAAAAACATATACAGAAACAAGAGTCAAAACTTAAAGAAGGCGGAGTTTAAACAAAAAGAAAGGGGGGGGGAGTTAAAATACAAAAATGTAATTAATGAAATAGAAAAATCGATAAAATAAAAATATGAAATGACAGTCTCAAAAAATGAGAAGAAATTAGCAAAAATTAACAAATAAAACAAGTCAAAACTTAAAGAAGGCAATGTTTCAACGAAAAAAAAAAGGGGGGGGGGGAGGAGTTTAAAGATACAAAACTGTAAATACAAAATACAAAAAGTAACTAATCAATTAGAAATTCCTCGACAAAAAATATGAAATTAGAGGCTCAAAAATGAGAAGAAATTAGCAAACATTAACAATTAAACAAGTCAAAACTTAAAGAAGGCGGAGTTACAACGAAAAAGGGGGGGAGTTTTAAAAACAAAAATGTAATAACTAATTAGAAAACAATCGATAAAATAAAAATATGAAATGAGAGGCTCAAAAATGGGAAGAAATGAGCATAAATTAACAATTAAACAACTCGAAACTTAAAGAAGGCGGAGTTAAAACGAATAAAAGGGGGAGGAGTAAAGAGAGATAAAGAAATAATTAAACAAGTAGAACACAAACGGTGAAATGAAAATATGAAATGAGAGGCTCAAAATCGAGAAGAAAATAGCATAAATTAACAAATAACAACAATAAAAAGAAATAGGAGACACTCGCAAAATTACACTCGCGTGCGTTGCCGCTTTGACTGCAGCACTCGTGCTTACTTTGTTCGCCTGATGAAGGGTCGTGTGTTTTTTCGACCCGAAACAATTGTTGCGAGTTTATTGCATTTTATGGTGTTTATTCAAAGTTTGTATGTAATAAATACTATAGTTGTTCCGAAATTAATTTTGTATCTCGCGTAACACTAAAAAGAATGGTCGAAAAATATTGCAAATATATTTATGACTTTCACAACGTCTAGTTGTACACCACCAATTCTGGTCCTGACACGAGCTCCCACATAAGAGATATCGAGGATTTTATGTGATTTTTCGCGACGATTTGTATGTACGTTGTATGTGTTTGCATGTAAGTATGTATCTCGCATAACCGAAAAACGATTGGACGTAGAACGTTGAAAAGTTGTGGGCATTTTTTTTATAACATGTAGTTGTGCACCTCCTTTTTTTGTGGGGAGGTCTTTCTGGGACTTCCTATTTTGAAGATATTCACGAAAATGATATCCATAATAACTAAAAATACAAAAGTTTTGTTCATAATATGACCTGTCATCATAGAGTTTTAACAGGAGCTAAAGATAAAGCCCGTAATGATATTGTTACGGAAATCGTCGACTTCCTTTCGTGTATAAAGTTAGTTCGTAAAGACATAGGCAGGTTTTAGTCGACGAATGCACTTTATTAGCGAATACTCTCGAAATAGTCAAAGAAAATACTCGTACTACAGAAGTTAATAGTAAACGAATATTATCCAAAGAATCAGATAAAACAATCATTCGTACCACAAAATTCAAATAAATAGCGTTAAACACGCACTACAAAGCAGGAATTCCACTACTTCAGGAATAATGATCAGCCGTTTAAAACACAATCTCTCAGAGATGACAGCTCAGCTCGAAATCTGAAGAGAGACTGAATTCATCAAAAGTTTTGTTTGCTATTTATAGAATTTTTCAGGTAATTCTGAGCTAGAAATTAATGGATCTTTAAGAAAATTCTAGAACTAGGTTCTTACTGAAGTAAGATCTTCCAAACTTTGGCAATCTTAAACTACCATTTTTAGCCAAATTTAGGCACCACGTCGCAAGTTTGTTGCCGACTTCGTCGAAGTGAAAAAACTTTTATCTGTTTCCACTTTAACTGTAATATGGAGTAGAAAAGAGTAGGTAAAGAAATAGGTGGGTTCTAATCGATAATCATCAATAACGGCTTTTTTAGTTCCCCATCATACTATAGGTATGGGGAACTTAGGTAATCGTGAAAATTTTCGACCTCGGTTTTTTGACTTTTTTACACGTTTTCAGGTGTGAGGAATCCGAAAATGACAAAATTTCTATGGTGTCTGTCTGTAGGGTGTCTGTTAGTCTGTTAGTCTGTTAGTGGGTCAGTCCGTTAGTTTGTTAGTCTGTGTACACGATATCTCAAGAACAAATTGTCGCAGAGAGGTCAGATCAGTTTTAAAATATTACTTTCGACACTGGTAAGAACCCTATTCATTTGCAACATTCGAATTTAAAAACTTCGTAAGTTATTAGAAATTTACGATTTTCTTAACATGGGAGAATAGGACAAAAATTCACTTAAACGTGCATTAAATGGACACTTTTTACTGTAAAACTGTCAGACCAATTTTAAAATATCAGTTTTGATGCCGGAATGAACATCAGTAACTATAAATATGCTACTTTGAAAATTTCGCAAGTTATTGGAAATTTACGAATTTCTTAACATGGCTGTATAGGGCAAAATTTCACATAAACGCCAATTTTGAGAGATATTTTCATCCTAAAGATGTCAGACTACTTTTGAAATATTATTTAGGACACTGGCATGAATGTTAATGACTATAAATTTTCCAATATAAAGATTTCGTAAGTTATTGGAAATTTACGATTTTCTTAACATGGCAGTATAGAGCAAAATTTCACATAAACGTCAATCTTGAGGGATATTTTCATCGTAAAGATGTCAAACCACTTTCGAAATATTATTTAGGATACTGGCATGAATATCATAGACTATGATTTTTTCCAATTAAAAAAAAAAAAATTCGTAAGTTATTTGGAATTTACGATTTCCTTAACATGTCAGAATAAGGCAAAATTGAGCATAAACTTCCATTTTGAGGATCCTAAATACATTAGACAACTTCAAAATTACATTTATGATATTTGTTTGAACATGATTGAATACAAATATTCTAATAGGAAAATTTCGTAAATTATTCGTAATTTACGATTTTATCAACATAGCGAAATTGTAAATTTTTCATATAAATATGAATTTTGAGGATTATTGCATTGGAAATAGTTGCATGAAAACTGAACAACGGAATTGACCCTGATAAAATAAATTAATAGATTAGAATAAGATAAATATATCGAAGTGAACGGTGGATAGCCTATTAGGCGGGGATTTTGTTCTGTCACTGTATCAAGCTTTGGTCAAATTCATTTTTTTTTAACATGGTTATAATATGTCTCGCACTAGAAATTTATGAGAACATAAATATGGTGGGGAACTGAGCAGAGTCCACCTATGCCAACTAGTTTTTTTTTTTTTTTTTTTTTTTTTTTAGTGGTTTATAGAATTTTCGAAATAGTTATGCACTAGAATTAATGGATAATTCTGAAAAACTGCATAAGTCGATTATTTTTTAAATTAGGCCTTCCAAATTTTGTTAACCCTAAAATACGTTTTTCGCCAAATCGCCAAAACCGAAATTAGCGTTATCGACGAACTTGGTGACTTGGCGCAATTAGCGACCAAATTTGACGGAAAATAATTCAGGGTTGCCAGAATCAGTAAGCTCTATCTCAATTTGAACGGAGATATTTCTTTTAATTTTTTATTATTTTTTTTTTTTTTATTTATTTTTTTAAAAATAATTTATCCTTTCTCGCCATTAGTTTTTGCCAAAGAATACAAAAAGATTCCAACTACATTCGTGTAAATTACTTTTAACTCTAGGCTGCGCATCCACCTTATAATATATTTCTCGGCATTTGTTCTTCAAAAATGCATAACCAGGTAATTTTAATAATATGCATACAAAAAACTTTATTCATTAATATATATATATATATATATATATATATATATATTCTGGTTTTTCAGAAAATTAATCCATTATAATTAGTAGTTTTAAGGATTAAATGACAGATAAGTATCATTCTGCATTCATTTAATTCCACTCTTAAAATAACGAATACACGCAAAAAAATCCCACGTGAGATTTAATAGGATTGAATTATATTTTTATGATAATAATGCAAATGAATACAATTCCATTAAACTTCATTTTTCTAGAAAGAAAAAAAAATTATATATTTGAATAGACATAATTTGAGAAAGAGTAAAAAATGTCATTAATTTCGTTTTCAAAGCAACAACGCCCACCATCGAATTAACTAAAGAAAAATTTTGAACTATGGAAACAAAATTTCCTATACATTAACAAATATAAAAATTTTCATTTAATTAATTAATTATTTTTTTTTATTTTATTATTATTATTATTATTTAACCAACATGTTATTGGAACTTAGTTTTTTTTTTTTTTTTTTCCCCTTTTTAAGAACTAAGCAAATTAAACGAAAATGAAAAGGATTACGTTTTAAATAAAAGTACAACTTCTGATAATATACATTTACAGAAAAAGTGCATATGCATGTAATATTCTAAAAAATAGAATTTTTATTTTTCTATTAAATGAAAGTTATTTTATCTCCGAATATTTTAATACCGAATATAAGTTAAAATAAATTTTTGCTTAAAAAAAAAAAAAAAAAAAAAAAAAACTTAGAATGCAAATAAACGAGAACAGAATTCTCTTTCATATGGTGAACGAATATTTCCTTAAAATGTACAAAAATAGTTTTCAATATACACCAAACCTAAAATATCTTTAATAAATTAAACATTTAACCCTTTAATATTCACTGATTTGACACCATTTAACATTTTTACGTTCATTACCCGACTACTGTAGGCGATGGGAATATTGTATTCGGTCCAAAATTTCAATATCGTGTTTTCACCTGATTTGCATGTTTTAAGGTCTTCTAAGTCAAAATAATAAAAGATAAAAAAAAATTTATAAATCATTTTTTTTAATTTTCTGTTGAATCATAGCTATAGAACTAACTACATTAGCACTTTATCAATGCGTATTGTTACGAAATTGTAAATAATTGTACTTATTTTTGTATAAATTCTTTCAAAGAGGCTTAAGTAAGTTGATAAAATGTCAATTTTCTGCATTTCAAGCTTTTTTTCGCGTTAAAATAGCTTAATCTTCCCTTTAAAACGCATTAAAAAGCTCCAATAGACAGGTAATGAATTTGGCGATAAAATCCTTATTATCAATATTCCAAAGGACGTTCTAATGTAATTGGTTAAAGAGTTATGGGAAAGTTGCATTTAAAAAAAGCTGGTTTTAAAAATAAAATATTAATCCTTTCCGAACAACATATATTTGCATCATGAACTACATTAGCACTTTATCAATGTGTAGAAAATCTAAGATGATAATGACGTCAATTTTTGCCAGATGCATAATTTAACTTTTTACAATTTTTTAACATTCTCGTTTAATTATATGTATTTATTTTTTATGTCGAAAGAAAATGAACTCGTAATTTTTTTTTTTTTTTACAACAATTAAATTATAGCTAATATTTTAATGACTATTTTTATTGCTATTAGGAGCTTATTATTTTCATATTTTAATTAATTAAAAGAAAACTAATCAAAAATTCGAAAATCGGACTTCGAAATATTGTGTTGTCACCGGGTTCTGAGCTACTGTGAAAGTTTCAAATGTCTAGCTAGTAGGGAAAAGTTAGTTAAAAATAGATTGCAAGATTTGTACGGGACAAACAAACAAACAAGAACAAAAGTTAATAAAAACATGGTAAAAAGTGGTTTTCGCCAACTGGTCAGTACGTATTTATGTGTGTGGGGAATCTTCTGTTCTGACTATCATATCTCCGAAACACCGAAACCATTAAAGTTAGAACGACGAAACTTCAGAATTGAGAGAGATATGTATGTATGTATGTGCGGAATCTTCTGACTATCATATCTCCGAAACTAATACAGATAGAACGACTAAACTTCAGAATTGAGACAAGTCTGGTGTACAGATGATTTTTCCAACTTTTGGTGAAAATTGAAATAGCGGAAAAGTGGGACCGTAAGTCCGTATCTAAAAAACGGCTTTAACGATTTTCTTCAAAGTTGCTATATAAACACCCTATTAGATGCCTTTTTGTATGTATTAGTTGGTTAGTTCAGAAAAATTGATAGACGTCCTGTATAAGTAGGTCAATTTGAAGTCTCGGAAGTGCGTACCTTTAAAAATGGCTGTACTATCCCCCCCCCCCCCCCCCAAACTCGCCATATTAATGCCCTTTTAAATATACTTTTGTATGTAATTGTTGTTTTCCGGTCAACAATCGACTTTGCTAAGTTTTAGTGAAAGGTGGTATTTCATAACGGCTTCAACTTTTTTTTTTTTTAATTGCTACATAAACCCCTTTTGCATGTATTACATGGTTATTACAGGAAAATTAATAATCGTTCTAGTTAGATCTCGGATACGGGTATTTAAAAAAAAAAAAAAAAAAAAAAAGCTCTATTGATTTTTTTTTTTTTAACTCGATATGTGAACTCTACTTCACATGTCTTTAAATTTAGACATGCATCAGTTTTTTTTCTTACAGGAAAATTATTAGGCGCTTAATTTGTTAGGTCAATTTTATATCTTCTGACCATTTTATATCCAAAAAGTGCATATAATACGTATATAGTGGGTAACGGAAGTCGTGTGGTTGTTACATACCAAATATTTTATACATATATTTTTTTTTTCAACGTTTTAATCATTTTTAAGCCTTTATTTCTTTTATATTCGGCAGCAGCACTACACCGAAATTGAACAAATGATATTCCAGAGGAAGTTAAATGCATAAGTCATTTGAAACTTCGTAGTAGGCTCATGTTCATAGTTACTAGTTTAAAAATGAAGCCGTGCCTAGTTTTTTTCCCCTAATGAAAGGCTGTGCTATTTATTATTTTGACCTGAAACCGCTGAGTTTTTGCAATCAATATTGTTTAATTATAAATTTATTTAATTAAATATTATTTGAATTTAATCAAGTTAATATATTAGATAAATACCAAACTTATATATATATATATATTTTTTTTTTTTTTTTTTTTTCTTTCTTTCTTTCTTTTTTTTTTTTTTTTTCCTTTTCTTTTTCACATACTTATGATCAGCTATGCGTCTAATATCTATTTTTTAAAATTATTTTAGCAACTTTTAAAAGAAAATATGTAGTACAGTCGAACCTCGTTAACGTGAATCTCAAGGGAGAAAAAATTTTGTTCATGTTATCAGTAGTTCAAGCTATCAGTAATTAATCTTCATATAACTAAACTAATCTTCTTTTTGACAGGGATTGTGGAAACAGTTCATGTTAAAAGTAATTCACGTTAACAAGGTCCGACTGTATACGTTAAAAGGTTAATTAAAGTACATACTAGTTCAAAATTAAACTGAATAAACTAGTTTTACAGGCAATTTATTACAAGGATACTTTCTAATTAAAAAAATATGTATCGAAATTTTGATTCAATTTTACAAACAGTTGTCCTGCACGCAATATCAAAATTTCCATTTCATGATATATGATAATAATAATATCTGTGTTTCAAACCTTTCAGTTAAAACAGATAAATTGGCAGAAGTTATATCATGCATTTATTCCAAAGTGGCATAACTTATTTTTTTTTTAGTTGTAACTTATAAAAGATGGGAAGATGATCGAATTAATGTAATTAGTTCATTTGTATTTCATTGGCACACTGAAACGTTTTTTAATAGGTGAAGCTGAAGAAGTAAGATTATGATTCATTATGTGAAATGTTAATATCGATATTTAAACGCTACATATTAACTCGAAAATCAAATATTTATGAACTTTGTCGCTTTTCCAATGTGTACGCGATACATAAATGTGCACGTTCTCTGTTTAAAATCACACACATACATATATTACATCGTGTCCCAAAAGTTTAGACAATCAATAAAATTTGCATTAACATAAAAAGTAATAAGGTACAATTAAAATTCGTGAGATAAGTAATAAATAAAAACAGTTTTGCTGATATACACATATAAATTATGATCAAAGGTTTGGAATTATAAAATGTACATTAAATTATATAAAAATGTGCTGTCCCAAAAGTATAGACACCTGTAAGTGTTTTTGGTTTTACATTTATACAAGTAACTAAAAACTTACTTTTAATATTGAACTGTATTGCCACGATACTTTATAACATCAAATACACGTTCTTCCATAGAATTAATTAAGCACTGCAGAAGAAGATATTTCATATTACGCTTTGTCAATTGTAGTTTTTAAGTCATTTACACATGTATATTGCTTTCCATTTTCATATATTTTACGAGATAAGATCCTCCATATGTTCTCCATGGGATTCAAATCCGGACTAAGTACTGGTCAGTCTAATAGTGTGATATTGTTTTGCAATAAACCACGTTTTCGTTGATCCGAAGGTATGGAAGGATGCCCCATTTTGTTGGAAAACACAGTCCGGTCCTGCTAGAAAATCCATAATTGGCAGTAAATTGGTACGTAATATCCTGATAATCCTCCGATTTCATTTTTCTGTCCGTAAATCCTAGAAATTTTTGCTCGTTGGAACAAAACCCTTCCCAGGTCATTACGGATCCCCCGCCTTGTTGCCTGCTGAAACAGTTCTTCGGTTCTTTTCTTAGGTCATACCAGTAAAATTTATAACCATCAGGGCCGTCCAAATTCCATTTCTTTTCGTCACTGAAGATGACAGAAAGCCACTTTTCACCATATGACTTATGCTTTCTAGCCCACTTTAGACGTGCATCTTTATGTCTCTGCTTTAAGCAAGGTTTTGCTTGCATTCTCCTGTAAATAATGTGTTTTTGAAGCTTTAATTCTGTGTACAGTACTTTTTGAAATTCTGGAAGTTGATGCAATTGCACGCACAGATAAATTATCAACTGAAGCCTTTTTTAATAACATTCTATCACCACGTAACGTTGTTTTCTTTGGTCGACTCGCTTTCGAGTATTCCATGTTCCACCTGATCTCAAAACTCTATAAATACTGTTCAAGGATCTCTATTCTTCTCGATATTTGTACAGGATTATGTCCTTGCGCTTTTAACTGTAAAATCTTAATAATTTCATCTTTAGAAATTTCTTTAGAACGTGGCATTTTTATCAGAATACGTAGGAAACGTCTTTTCGGAATCACAAACAAAACAATACATTGAACTAATTAAATTATTATGCTAAAATATAGCAGACGATATTTCAATTAAAGGGAAAAATTATTCTGCATGTATGGAAGCAGACGACAATAAAAATATTTTATTCTGTGAACAAAAATGTAAAAGAAAACATGTAATGCTGTATTGTGTCTATACTTTTGGGACACCACATTTTAATATAATTAATGTACATTTTATAATTTCCAACCTTTGATCATAAATTTCATGTGTATATCAGCAAAACTGTTTTTATTTATTACCTATCTCACGAATTTTAATTGTACCTAATGACTTTTTATGTTAATGCAAATTTTATTGATTGTCTAAACTTTTGGGACACGGTGTGTACACACGCACACACACATATATATATATATAGTTACGAAAGACTTGTCGATTTTTTTGAATGAGAAAGTTTTTAAAGAAACAGGAGATTCTAGTCGATGAATGTATTTTATTCAATGTAACCTCGAATCAGTACAACAAAACTGTGATTACAAAGAATTAGAATACTTTCCAGACAGCCCAATAGTACTTTTAATTCATCGAATATTCAAGAAACAGTGCAATGAAGCAATTACTCCTACCGTAAAAGTCATTATTCGATGAATGTTCTGTAACAATCCGAGAAAACAGTCACTTGTTCAACAGGAATAAAGCAAAAATGAGCAGGAATTTTCGCTAGCTCGCGGGTAAAGTCCAATCGCTTGGAGCACAGTCTCCAAAGTGCAATAGTTCAAAATAGCTGTCTGAACAACGCTGACAGCCAATGACTACACACTCTGCTCGAAGAAGTCAATTCACTCCTATTTATACCATTTGGCGATGGGGTTTGACAGTAGTTCTATCCTGAATTCCATTGAAAGTTCTAGATCTGGGCTCTAGCCATCGTAGGGTGCCCAATATGATCCCCCCCCCTCCTGCCCACAGTAACGGTGTCGTTCAATGATGTTGTTTTAGTGGTAACGGGTACCTGATGTTCTACATATGAAAGTCTGGCGTGAATCACACTGCAAGCTAAACCTGGACTCGTCGGAAAACATCACAAAAGCTCACTGTGCCACTGTACACATTGCATGTTCTCTACTCCAAGTTAACCGCTGGCACAGTGCATTGCCGTGTGTGGAACACATCTAACAGGCCTGCGAGCATATAGACCAATATTTCCCGAACGTCTATACACGGTTTGTCTTGAAACTGTGGCACTCGTGGCTGCAGACAGCTGACGAGACAGGTCTGATGCTGTGTTTCATCTGCTTATTTTGGCAGTTATTGCCAAATACCGGTGGTCATTCGGCATTGTAACTCGGGGCCGACCAGTACAGTAACATCGACTAGCATTAGCATAATTTTGGAATCGTTGCCTAAGCCTAGAGATGACATTTTGGGCGATTCTAAGTTCCCCCGATACTTCTATCTGAGTACGCCCACATTCTAGTCGGCCAATAATTCTACCACGTAAAAAATTATCTGCATGCGTCCTCTGTGTCATAACCATTCAGTTGTGGCACTAACCGGCACACAGAACGCTTGCGAACAATTTTCCTTCTTTGCTCCCATTCCTTATCTACCCCCTTCTTACACTTTCGTCATTGTAACATCATATCGGCGTCATCTGATGCCTTTCTATAATTTGCATATTACTCTTAAAGATGTGTGTGGTATTTCTACAGGTGAAATTTTTGCCTTAAAGTTTCGATTTCAGTGTGAATCTGAACTATCCTTAATTTATGGACATGAGTGTAGTTACTGAAAGAGTTTAATATTTCCTACTCATGTAATTAATTTTTACTCCCCCCCCCCCCCCCCCCCCCACACACACACATACACATCTCCAGATAGCGATCAGTTCTAGAAACAGTAAAGAGATAGAAGTGCTCAATATTTCTCACATGTAATTATTATTAAACTTCATTACTGAACTTGATAAATCTACTTATTTTTTCTCAATTAAATTAAATATTTATATTTTATATCTATTCCAAATGTTTAAGCAAGGGAAAAAATGTAGACTAAATTTTTCAGGTTGGAAATTTTTTTCTAAATCAATTTAAGAAAATTAATACTCAGTTGGTTTTATGCATATTATAAACTGATAATTAACTACTGTAGCTTTTTTAAATATATATGATTAATGTACATAAATAAAAATCATATTTTATATTTGTTTGATTTTTTTTTTTTTTTTTTTGTTGTTGTTGACATGGAATTTTAATAAGGTTTTATGTGAATATAAAACTTATTGCAATTATATTAAATAATCGTTTTGTGCTAATGAAAAAAATCTTGAAATTTTTAATGTAGATAGAAAGCTATAAATAAATAAATATATATATATATATAGATATGTGTGTGTGTGTGTGT
The DNA here is from genome assembly GCA_963930645.1 of Salticus scenicus. Classification (NCBI taxonomy): domain Eukaryota; kingdom Metazoa; phylum Arthropoda; class Arachnida; order Araneae; family Salticidae; genus Salticus; species Salticus scenicus. Next base: position 139,413,380 of record OZ005655.1, on the reverse strand, counting down.
GTGTTTAGGTAGTCAATTTATTAAAAGTGACATTATCAATTTTCAATCAATTAACAAAACAATCATGCTAGCAAAAAATTTTCAGCTAATTTCTAATTTTAGCAATTGCATGTCTGTTAATAAAATTAAATCTCGGATAATATGCCAAAAAAGATTTTTTATTTCTCTTTCAATTAGACAAAGTAAATATTCTTGCAAAACATGAATTGTGTATCTATATGAGAAATAACATTATTTTGTTAGTGTGTCATCATTATATATTTTTCCTCATTACTAAAACTTTAAAATCTTCTTTCTAATACTATAGTTATTAATAGCATTTAAAAGTTGCATTATATGCTACTATAACTACCCTATATGTTTATAAAACTCACTCTTAAAATACTAATAAGAATAAAATCATAAACGCTCAAAGGAAATTCAAACGAGATCATATCTTCTCTCAAAAGTCAAATCATTTTTCAATGATTTGATTTCTCAGCCAATTTTGTCTTTCTCCCACCTGCTTTCATTTCAGATATTGAAAATTTTAAGTTCCAGAAGTATGAAAGTTTTTTAAAAAATATTTATTTTCAAACAATATTTAAAGATTTTTTTTTTTTTTAATTGGTGGAAGTGCATAATTTTTTTTTATTATAAAAATAATACAATAAAGGCCACCATTTCTTAATTTTCCGACCATATCATATGTGTTTTATGCCTTTATATGTATATAGATACATATTTTTTAATTATGTGTGTGAATATCAGGTATAACGTCGACTCGCGAGTGGCCACTGGCCACTTACAAAAATTGTAAGTCTTGATCTCTATCGTAGAGCATTGAAACTTCGGGAACCCTAAACTATTATTTTTCGCCAAATTGGTCGCCAAGTAAGCAAATTTATCGCCAAGGCTGACCTCACTGAAAGTAAATGAATTGCCTCCTTTTTTCCACTTT